>CM043735.1:10846768-12046768 GCA_023968675.1 Taenia pisiformis | reverse complement strand
GTGAGCGAGAGGGAGAAGGAGAGAGCGTGAAATGAAGAAGAGGGATGCATGCGAGAGGAGGAGAGCGCGTGCGTAGAGAAGCAGTTTATGGGGGTAGGGAGATAGTAAGAAGGGGAGTGAGAGAACCGCTCAGCACTCGTCCGACCCATCGTCTGGTACGACAGCGGCGGTGACGGTGTCACCACGAGGCGTGCCAGCAATGCGATCAACCAGGCGATCGGCCGAGTCAGCAAGAGAGCACAACCACCAGGCAGGCGCGTGCGCACTGCATGCACACACAAAGACACAGGCAAGGCGGGCGGCAGAAAGAACAACACCGAGGCGATGCTGCTGCTTCGCCACCACCGCGGACACGCTGCACTACGCTCATGGTTGCACACACCCACACGCTGACAGCCCAACGCCCTATCACGCTGACGGACGGACGACACGTGTCGTCATCACGGTTGGGTGGCCAGGACGAGGTTAGACTGACGTCCTGGTGATGCGTACTATAGGAGTGATCCCTAGAAGTACGATCTTAGAGCGCGCGCCCGCCTCGTACCCCTTGCCACCTGAGCCTCCAACTTGACCACTGCGTCCACTTGCCAGTGTGCACCGCCTCAACTACCATCTTGCCTGCACACACACCAACCCTCCTTCTTGCACACCTCTCTCCTCTTCTGCGCCACCGTCAGCTGCCTCGCGCAAACACCTCCTCCATGCGTGCACGCTCTCTTCGCCCTTCGCCCACCTCAGTAATATGTGTCGACGCAATCTCAATGAACACCTTCTCCACGCTACTGCCGCCACATGCCGTCGTCGTGGTGATGAGCCATCACAGTGCTTCTCAGTCTGCCCTCCTGCCCCCCCCTACCCCCCCTCCCCCCCAGTCCACGTCTCTTCCACCCTCCCAACTGCACACACGCACACACCCCTCTCCCCACCCACATGTCTCGATGTACATTGTAGCACTGCCTCGCTCCCCTTTATCCGCACAGGCGGAATGCCGAGTCACATCAGTCCGCAATGCTACCACCATTAGCCTTGCCCGCTCACACACTCACTCACTGCCTTACTTACTCACACATTTCGCCCCTCCGTCATGCTGTAGTGGTGATGGTGGGCAAAAGGCGTGGTCACAAGCTCACTAACACAGTGGACGGCATCATCAATGAGTAGGATGATGATGGTGTAATGCAGGTGGAATGAGGCTTCTTGTGGTGCTAGTAGTAAGGAGGAGGCAAAGAGCTGCAACAATAGTAAGCGTAAAGAAGGCGAAGAAGACAGGGACGACTACGATGGTGATGCTAATTCTACTGCTACTGCTACTGCTGATGCTGATGATGGTAGCGGAGGCGAGAGAAGTGTGATCGGGATGGGAGAATGCAGTTGTTGAGTGGACGAGGTGATCTGTCACAGGCACTGAAATGTGTGTGTGGTGAAGGGGGCGCGGTGGAGATGAGCAGTCAGTAGTGGAAGGCAGAGGCGAACGGATAGTTGGAGGCGAGCGTGTGCTGCAGCGTGAATAGAGGCACGAGAGGTGTGTGCATGCAGGAAAGAGGAGGCGGAGAGAGTGAGCGAGAGGGAGAAGGAGAGAGCGTGAAATGAAGAAGAGGGATGCATGCGAGAGGAGGAGAGCGCGTGCGTAGAGAAGCAGTTTATGGGGGTAGGGAGATAGTAAGAAGGGGAGTGAGAGAACCGCTCAGCACTCGTCCGACCCATCGTCTGGTACGACAGCGGCGGTGACGGTGTCACCACGAGGCGTGCCAGCAATGCGATCAACCAGGCGATCGGCCGAGTCAGCAAGAGAGCACAACCACCAGGCAGGCGCGTGCGCACTGCATGCACACACAAAGACACAGGCAAGGCGGGCGGCAGAAAGAACAACACCGAGGCGATGCTGCTGCTTCGCCACCACCGCGGACACGCTGCACTACGCTCATGGTTGCACACACCCACACGCTGACAGCCCAACGCCCTATCACGCTGACGGACGGACGACACGTGTCGTCATCACGGTTGGGTGGCCAGGACGAGGTTAGACTGACGTCCTGGTGATGCGTACTATAGGAGTGATCCCTAGAAGTACGATCTTAGAGCGCGCGCCCGCCTCGTACCCCTTGCCACCTGAGCCTCCAACTTGACCACTGCGTCCACTTGCCAGTGTGCACCGCCTCAACTACCATCTTGCCTGCACACACACCAACCCTCCTTCTTGCACACCTCTCTCCTCTTCTGCGCCACCGTCAGCTGCCTCGCGCAAACACCTCCTCCATGCGTGCACGCTCTCTTCGCCCTTCGCCCACCTCAGTAATATGTGTCGACGCAATCTCAATGAACACCTTCTCCACGCTACTGCCGCCACATGCCGTCGTCGTGGTGATGAGCCATCACAGTGCTTCTCAGTCTGCCCTCCTGCCCCCCCCTACCCCCCCTCCCCCCCAGTCCACGTCTCTTCCACCCTCCCAACTGCACACACGCACACACCCCTCTCCCCACCCACATGTCTCGATGTACATTGTAGCACTGCCTCGCTCCCCTTTATCCGCACAGGCGGAATGCCGAGTCACATCAGTCCGCAATGCTACCACCATTAGCCTTGCCCGCTCACACACTCACTCACTGCCTTACTTACTCACACATTTCGCCCCTCCGTCATGCTGTAGTGGTGATGGTGGGCAAAAGGCGTGGTCACAAGCTCACTAACACAGTGGACGGCATCATCAATGAGTAGGATGATGATGGTGTAATGCAGGTGGAATGAGGCTTCTTGTGGTGCTAGTAGTAAGGAGGAGGCAAAGAGCTGCAACAATAGTAAGCGTAAAGAAGGCGAAGAAGACAGGGACGACTACGATGGTGATGCTAATTCTACTGCTACTGCTACTGCTGATGCTGATGATGGTAGCGGAGGCGAGAGAAGTGTGATCGGGATGGGAGAATGCAGTTGTTGAGTGGACGAGGTGATCTGTCACAGGCACTGAAATGTGTGTGTGGTGAAGGGGGCGCGGTGGAGATGAGCAGTCAGTAGTGGAAGGCAGAGGCGAACGGATAGTTGGAGGCGAGCGTGTGCTGCAGCGTGAATAGAGGCACGAGAGGTGTGTGCATGCAGGAAAGAGGAGGCGGAGAGAGTGAGCGAGAGGGAGAAGGAGAGAGCGTGAAATGAAGAAGAGGGATGCATGCGAGAGGAGGAGAGCGCGTGCGTAGAGAAGCAGTTTATGGGGGTAGGGAGATAGTAAGAAGGGGAGTGAGAGAACCGCTCAGCACTCGTCCGACCCATCGTCTGGTACGACAGCGGCGGTGACGGTGTCACCACGAGGCGTGCCAGCAATGCGATCAACCAGGCGATCGGCCGAGTCAGCAAGAGAGCACAACCACCAGGCAGGCGCGTGCGCACTGCATGCACACACAAAGACACAGGCAAGGCGGGCGGCAGAAAGAACAACACCGAGGCGATGCTGCTGCTTCGCCACCACCGCGGACACGCTGCACTACGCTCATGGTTGCACACACCCACACGCTGACAGCCCAACGCCCTATCACGCTGACGGACGGACGACACGTGTCGTCATCACGGTTGGGTGGCCAGGACGAGGTTAGACTGACGTCCTGGTGATGCGTACTATAGGAGTGATCCCTAGAAGTACGATCTTAGAGCGCGCGCCCGCCTCGTACCCCTTGCCACCTGAGCCTCCAACTTGACCACTGCGTCCACTTGCCAGTGTGCACCGCCTCAACTACCATCTTGCCTGCACACACACCAACCCTCCTTCTTGCACACCTCTCTCCTCTTCTGCGCCACCGTCAGCTGCCTCGCGCAAACACCTCCTCCATGCGTGCACGCTCTCTTCGCCCTTCGCCCACCTCAGTAATATGTGTCGACGCAATCTCAATGAACACCTTCTCCACGCTACTGCCGCCACATGCCGTCGTCGTGGTGATGAGCCATCACAGTGCTTCTCAGTCTGCCCTCCTGCCCCCCCCTACCCCCCCTCCCCCCCAGTCCACGTCTCTTCCACCCTCCCAACTGCACACACGCACACACCCCTCTCCCCACCCACATGTCTCGATGTACATTGTAGCACTGCCTCGCTCCCCTTTATCCGCACAGGCGGAATGCCGAGTCACATCAGTCCGCAATGCTACCACCATTAGCCTTGCCCGCTCACACACTCACTCACTGCCTTACTTACTCACACATTTCGCCCCTCCGTCATGCTGTAGTGGTGATGGTGGGCAAAAGGCGTGGTCACAAGCTCACTAACACAGTGGACGGCATCATCAATGAGTAGGATGATGATGGTGTAATGCAGGTGGAATGAGGCTTCTTGTGGTGCTAGTAGTAAGGAGGAGGCAAAGAGCTGCAACAATAGTAAGCGTAAAGAAGGCGAAGAGACAGGGACGACTACGATGGTGATGCTAATTCTACTGCTACTGCTACTGCTACTGCTACTGCTGATGCTGATGATGGTAGCGGAGGCGAGAGAAGTGTGATCGGGATGGGAGAATGCAGTTGTTGAGTGGACGAGGTGATCTGTCACAGGCACTGAAATGTGTGTGTGGTGAAGGGGGCGCGGTGGAGATGAGCAGTCAGTAGTGGAAGGCAGAGGCGAACGGATAGTTGGAGGCGAGCGTGTGCTGCAGCGTGAATAGAGGCACGAGAGGTGTGTGCATGCAGGAAAGAGGAGGCGGAGAGAGTGAGCGAGAGGGAGAAGGAGAGAGCGTGAAATGAAGAAGAGGGATGCATGCGAGAGGAGGAGAGCGCGTGCGTAGAGAAGCAGTTTATGGGGGTAGGGAGATAGTAAGAAGGGGAGTGAGAGAACCGCTCAGCACTCGTCCGACCCATCGTCTGGTACGACAGCGGCGGTGACGGTGTCACCACGAGGCGTGCCAGCAATGCGATCAACCAGGCGATCGGCCGAGTCAGCAAGAGAGCACAACCACCAGGCAGGCGCGTGCGCATGCATGCACACACAAAGACACAGGCAAGGCGGGCGGCAGAAAGAACAACACCGAGGCGATGCTGCTGCTTCGCCACCACCGCGGACACGCTGCACTACGCTCATGGTTGCACACACCCACACGCTGACAGCCCAACGCCCTATCACGCTGACGGACGGACGACACGTGTCGTCATCACGGTTGGGTGGCCAGGACGAGGTTAGACTGACGTCCTGGTGATGCGTACTATAGGAGTGATCCCTAGAAGTACGATCTTAGAGCGCGCGCCCGCCTCGTACCCCTTGCCACCTGAGCCTCCAACTTGACCACTGCGTCCACTTGCCAGTGTGCACCGCCTCAACTACCATCTTGCCTGCACACACACCAACCCTCCTTCTTGCACACCTCTCTCCTCTTCTGCGCCACCGTCAGCTGCCTCGCGCAAACACCTCCTCCATGCGTGCACGCTCTCTTCGCCCTTCGCCCACCTCAGTAATATGTGTCGACGCAATCTCAATGAACACCTTCTCCACGCTACTGCCGCCACATGCCGTCGTCGTGGTGATGAGCCATCACAGTGCTTCTCAGTCTGCCCTCCTGCCCCCCCCTACCCCCCCTCCCCCCCAGTCCACGTCTCTTCCACCCTCCCAACTGCACACACGCACACACCCCTCTCCCCACCCACATGTCTCGATGTACATTGTAGCACTGCCTCGCTCCCCTTTATCCGCACAGGCGGAATGCCGAGTCACATCAGTCCGCAATGCTACCACCATTAGCCTTGCCCGCTCACACACTCACTCACTGCCTTACTTACTCACACATTTCGCCCCTCCGTCATGCTGTAGTGGTGATGGTGGGCAAAAGGCGTGGTCACAAGCTCACTAACACAGTGGACGGCATCATCAATGAGTAGGATGATGATGGTGTAATGCAGGTGGAATGAGGCTTCTTGTGGTGCTAGTAGTAAGGAGGAGGCAAAGAGCTGCAACAATAGTAAGCGTAAAGAAGGCGAAGAAGACAGGGACGACTACGATGGTGATGCTAATTCTACTGCTACTGCTACTGCTACTGCTGATGCTGATGCTGATGATGGTAGCGGAGGCGAGAGAAGTGTGATCGGGATGGGAGAATGCAGTTGTTGAGTGGACGAGGTGATCTGTCACAGGCACTGAAATGTGTGTGTGGTGAAGGGGGCGCGGTGGAGATGAGCAGTCAGTAGTGGAAGGCAGAGGCGAACGGATAGTTGGAGGCGAGCGTGTGCTGCAGCGTGAATAGAGGCACGAGAGGTGTGTGCATGCAGGAAAGAGGAGGCGGAGAGAGTGAGCGAGAGGGAGAAGGAGAGAGCGTGAAATGAAGAAGAGGGATGCATGCGAGAGGAGGAGAGCGCGTGCGTAGAGAAGCAGTTTATGGGGGTAGGGAGATAGTAAGAAGGGGAGTGAGAGAACCGCTCAGCACTCGTCCGACCCATCGTCTGGTACGACAGCGGCGGTGACGGTGTCACCACGAGGCGTGCCAGCAATGCGATCAACCAGGCGATCGGCCGAGTCAGCAAGAGAGCACAACCACCAGGCAGGCGCGTGCGCATGCATGCACACACAAGACACAGGCAAGGCGGGCGGCAGAAAGAACAACACCGAGGCGATGCTGCTGCTTCGCCACCACCGCGGACACGCTGCACTACGCTCATGGTTGCACACACCCACACGCTGACAGCCCAACGCCCTATCACGCTGACGGACGGACGACACGTGTCGTCATCACGGTTGGGTGGCCAGGACGAGGTTAGACTGACGTCCTGGTGATGCGTACTATAGGAGTGATCCCTAGAAGTACGATCTTAGAGCGCGCGCCCGCCTCGTACCCCTTGCCACCTGAGCCTCCAACTTGACCACTGCGTCCACTTGCCAGTGTGCACCGCCTCAACTACCATCTTGCCTGCACACACACCAACCCTCCTTCTTGCACACCTCTCTCCTCTTCTGCGCCACCGTCAGCTGCCTCGCGCAAACACCTCCTCCATGCGTGCACGCTCTCTTCGCCCTTCGCCCACCTCAGTAATATGTGTCGACGCAATCTCAATGAACACCTTCTCCACGCTACTGCCGCCACATGCCGTCGTCGTGGTGATGAGCCATCACAGTGCTTCTCAGTCTGCCCTCCTGCCCCCCCCTACCCCCCCTCCCCCCCAGTCCACGTCTCTTCCACCCTCCCAACTGCACACACGCACACACCCCTCTCCCCACCCACATGTCTCGATGTACATTGTAGCACTGCCTCGCTCCCCTTTATCCGCACAGGCGGAATGCCGAGTCACATCAGTCCGCAATGCTACCACCATTAGCCTTGCCCGCTCACACACTCACTCACTGCCTTACTTACTCACACATTTCGCCCCTCCGTCATGCTGTAGTGGTGATGGTGGGCAAAAGGCGTGGTCACAAGCTCACTAACACAGTGGACGGCATCATCAATGAGTAGGATGATGATGGTGTAATGCAGGTGGAATGAGGCTTCTTGTGGTGCTAGTAGTAAGGAGGAGGCAAAGAGCTGCAACAATAGTAAGCGTAAAGAAGGCGAAGAAGACAGGGACGACTACGATGGTGATGCTAATTCTACTGCTACTGCTACTGCTACTGCTGATGCTGATGATGGTAGCGGAGGCGAGAGAAGTGTGATCGGGATGGGAGAATGCAGTTGTTGAGTGGACGAGGTGATCTGTCACAGGCACTGAAATGTGTGTGTGGTGAAGGGGGCGCGGTGGAGATGAGCAGTCAGTAGTGGAAGGCAGAGGCGAACGGATAGTTGGAGGCGAGCGTGTGCTGCAGCGTGAATAGAGGCACGAGAGGTGTGTGCATGCAGGAAAGAGGAGGCGGAGAGAGTGAGCGAGAGGGAGAAGGAGAGAGCGTGAAATGAAGAAGAGGGATGCATGCGAGAGGAGGAGAGCGCGTGCGTAGAGAAGCAGTTTATGGGGGTAGGGAGATAGTAAGAAGGGGAGTGAGAGAACCGCTCAGCACTCGTCCGACCCATCGTCTGGTACGACAGCGGCGGTGACGGTGTCACCACGAGGCGTGCCAGCAATGCGATCAACCAGGCGATCGGCCGAGTCAGCAAGAGAGCACAACCACCAGGCAGGCGCGTGCGCACTGCATGCACACACAAAGACACAGGCAAGGCGGGCGGCAGAAAGAACAACACCGAGGCGATGCTGCTGCTTCGCCACCACCGCGGACACGCTGCACTACGCTCATGGTTGCACACACCCACACGCTGACAGCCCAACGCCCTATCACGCTGACGGACGGACGACACGTGTCGTCATCACGGTTGGGTGGCCAGGACGAGGTTAGACTGACGTCCTGGTGATGCGTACTATAGGAGTGATCCCTAGAAGTACGATCTTAGAGCGCGCGCCCGCCTCGTACCCCTTGCCACCTGAGCCTCCAACTTGACCACTGCGTCCACTTGCCAGTGTGCACCGCCTCAACTACCATCTTGCCTGCACACACACCAACCCTCCTTCTTGCACACCTCTCTCCTCTTCTGCGCCACCGTCAGCTGCCTCGCGCAAACACCTCCTCCATGCGTGCACGCTCTCTTCGCCCTTCGCCCACCTCAGTAATATGTGTCGACGCAATCTCAATGAACACCTTCTCCACGCTACTGCCGCCACATGCCGTCGTCGTGGTGATGAGCCATCACAGTGCTTCTCAGTCTGCCCTCCTGCCCCCCCCTACCCCCCCTCCCCCCCAGTCCACGTCTCTTCCACCCTCCCAACTGCACACACGCACACACCCCTCTCCCCACCCACATGTCTCGATGTACATTGTAGCACTGCCTCGCTCCCCTTTATCCGCACAGGCGGAATGCCGAGTCACATCAGTCCGCAATGCTACCACCATTAGCCTTGCCCGCTCACACACTCACTCACTGCCTTACTTACTCACACATTTCGCCCCTCCGTCATGCTGTAGTGGTGATGGTGGGCAAAAGGCGTGGTCACAAGCTCACTAACACAGTGGACGGCATCATCAATGAGTAGGATGATGATGGTGTAATGCAGGTGGAATGAGGCTTCTTGTGGTGCTAGTAGTAAGGAGGAGGCAAAGAGCTGCAACAATAGTAAGCGTAAAGAAGGCGAAGAAGACAGGGACGACTACGATGGTGATGCTAATTCTACTGCTACTGCTACTGCTACTGCTGATGCTGATGATGGTAGCGGAGGCGAGAGAAGTGTGATCGGGATGGGAGAATGCAGTTGTTGAGTGGACGAGGTGATCTGTCACAGGCACTGAAATGTGTGTGTGGTGAAGGGGGCGCGGTGGAGATGAGCAGTCAGTAGTGGAAGGCAGAGGCGAACGGATAGTTGGAGGCGAGCGTGTGCTGCAGCGTGAATAGAGGCACGAGAGGTGTGTGCATGCAGGAAAGAGGAGGCGGAGAGAGTGAGCGAGAGGGAGAAGGAGAGAGCGTGAAATGAAGAAGAGGGATGCATGCGAGAGGAGGAGAGCGCGTGCGTAGAGAAGCAGTTTATGGGGGTAGGGAGATAGTAAGAAGGGGAGTGAGAGAACCGCTCAGCACTCGTCCGACCCATCGTCTGGTACGACAGCGGCGGTGACGGTGTCACCACGAGGCGTGCCAGCAATGCGATCAACCAGGCGATCGGCCGAGTCAGCAAGAGAGCACAACCACCAGGCAGGCGCGTGCGCATGCATGCACACACAAAGACACAGGCAAGGCGGGCGGCAGAAAGAACAACACCGAGGCGATGCTGCTGCTTCGCCACCACCGCGGACACGCTGCACTACGCTCATGGTTGCACACACCCACACGCTGACAGCCCAACGCCCTATCACGCTGACGGACGGACGACACGTGTCGTCATCACGGTTGGGTGGCCAGGACGAGGTTAGACTGACGTCCTGGTGATGCGTACTATAGGAGTGATCCCTAGAAGTACGATCTTAGAGCGCGCGCCCGCCTCGTACCCCTTGCCACCTGAGCCTCCAACTTGACCACTGCGTCCACTTGCCAGTGTGCACCGCCTCAACTACCATCTTGCCTGCACACACACCAACCCTCCTTCTTGCACACCTCTCTCCTCTTCTGCGCCACCGTCAGCTGCCTCGCGCAAACACCTCCTCCATGCGTGCACGCTCTCTTCGCCCTTCGCCCACCTCAGTAATATGTGTCGACGCAATCTCAATGAACACCTTCTCCACGCTACTGCCGCCACATGCCGTCGTCGTGGTGATGAGCCATCACAGTGCTTCTCAGTCTGCCCTCCTGCCCCCCCCTACCCCCCCTCCCCCCCAGTCCACGTCTCTTCCACCCTCCCAACTGCACACACGCACACACCCCTCTCCCCACCCACATGTCTCGATGTACATTGTAGCACTGCCTCGCTCCCCTTTATCCGCACAGGCGGAATGCCGAGTCACATCAGTCCGCAATGCTACCACCATTAGCCTTGCCCGCTCACACACTCACTCACTGCCTTACTTACTCACACATTTCGCCCCTCCGTCATGCTGTAGTGGTGATGGTGGGCAAAAGGCGTGGTCACAAGCTCACTAACACAGTGGACGGCATCATCAATGAGTAGGATGATGATGGTGTAATGCAGGTGGAATGAGGCTTCTTGTGGTGCTAGTAGTAAGGAGGAGGCAAAGAGCTGCAACAATAGTAAGCGTAAAGAAGGCGAAGAAGACAGGGACGACTACGATGGTGATGCTAATTCTACTGCTACTGCTACTGCTACTGCTGATGCTGATGATGGTAGCGGAGGCGAGAGAAGTGTGATCGGGATGGGAGAATGCAGTTGTTGAGTGGACGAGGTGATCTGTCACAGGCACTGAAATGTGTGTGTGGTGAAGGGGGCGCGGTGGAGATGAGCAGTCAGTAGTGGAAGGCAGAGGCGAACGGATAGTTGGAGGCGAGCGTGTGCTGCAGCGTGAATAGAGGCACGAGAGGTGTGTGCATGCAGGAAAGAGGAGGCGGAGAGAGTGAGCGAGAGGGAGAAGGAGAGAGCGTGAAATGAAGAAGAGGGATGCATGCGAGAGGAGGAGAGCGCGTGCGTAGAGAAGCAGTTTATGGGGGTAGGGAGATAGTAAGAAGGGGAGTGAGAGAACCGCTCAGCACTCGTCCGACCCATCGTCTGGTACGACAGCGGCGGTGACGGTGTCACCACGAGGCGTGCCAGCAATGCGATCAACCAGGCGATCGGCCGAGTCAGCAAGAGAGCACAACCACCAGGCAGGCGCGTGCGCACGCATGCACACACAAAGACACAGGCAAGGCGGGCGGCAGAAAGAACAACACCGAGGCGATGCTGCTGCTTCGCCACCACCGCGGACACGCTGCACTACGCTCATGGTTGCACACACCCACACGCTGACAGCCCAACGCCCTATCACGCTGACGGACGGACGACACGTGTCGTCATCACGGTTGGGTGGCCAGGACGAGGTTAGACTGACGTCCTGGTGATGCGTACTATAGGAGTGATCCCTAGAAGTACGATCTTAGAGCGCGCGCCCGCCTCGTACCCCTTGCCACCTGAGCCTCCAACTTGACCACTGCGTCCACTTGCCAGTGTGCACCGCCTCAACTACCATCTTGCCTGCACACACACCAACCCTCCTTCTTGCACACCTCTCTCCTCTTCTGCGCCACCGTCAGCTGCCTCGCGCAAACACCTCCTCCATGCGTGCACGCTCTCTTCGCCCTTCGCCCACCTCAGTAATATGTGTCGACGCAATCTCAATGAACACCTTCTCCACGCTACTGCCGCCACATGCCGTCGTCGTGGTGATGAGCCATCACAGTGCTTCTCAGTCTGCCCTCCTGCCCCCCCCTACCCCCCCTCCCCCCCAGTCCACGTCTCTTCCACCCTCCCAACTGCACACACGCACACACCCCTCTCCCCACCCACATGTCTCGATGTACATTGTAGCACTGCCTCGCTCCCCTTTATCCGCACAGGCGGAATGCCGAGTCACATCAGTCCGCAATGCTACCACCATTAGCCTTGCCCGCTCACACACTCACTCACTGCCTTACTTACTCACACATTTCGCCCCTCCGTCATGCTGTAGTGGTGATGGTGGGCAAAAGGCGTGGTCACAAGCTCACTAACACAGTGGACGGCATCATCAATGAGTAGGATGATGATGGTGTAATGCAGGTGGAATGAGGCTTCTTGTGGTGCTAGTAGTAAGGAGGAGGCAAAGAGCTGCAACAATAGTAAGCGTAAAGAAGGCGAAGAAGACAGGGACGACTACGATGGTGATGCTAATTCTACTGCTACTGCTACTGCTACTGCTACTGCTGATGCTGATGATGGTAGCGGAGGCGAGAGAAGTGTGATCGGGATGGGAGAATGCAGTTGTTGAGTGGACGAGGTGATCTGTCACAGGCACTGAAATGTGTGTGTGGTGAAGGGGGCGCGGTGGAGATGAGCAGTCAGTAGTGGAAGGCAGAGGCGAACGGATAGTTGGAGGCGAGCGTGTGCTGCAGCGTGAATAGAGGCACGAGAGGTGTGTGCATGCAGGAAAGAGGAGGCGGAGAGAGTGAGCGAGAGGGAGAAGGAGAGAGCGTGAAATGAAGAAGAGGGATGCATGCGAGAGGAGGAGAGCGCGTGCGTAGAGAAGCAGTTTATGGGGGTAGGGAGATAGTAAGAAGGGGAGTGAGAGAACCGCTCAGCACTCGTCCGACCCATCGTCTGGTACGACAGCGGCGGTGACGGTGTCACCACGAGGCGTGCCAGCAATGCGATCAACCAGGCGATCGGCCGAGTCAGCAAGAGAGCACAACCACCAGGCAGGCGCGTGCGCACTGCATGCACACACAAAGACACAGGCAAGGCGGGCGGCAGAAAGAACAACACCGAGGCGATGCTGCTGCTTCGCCACCACCGCGGACACGCTGCACTACGCTCATGGTTGCACACACCCACACGCTGACAGCCCAACGCCCTATCACGCTGACGGACGGACGACACGTGTCGTCATCACGGTTGGGTGGCCAGGACGAGGTTAGACTGACGTCCTGGTGATGCGTACTATAGGAGTGATCCCTAGAAGTACGATCTTAGAGCGCGCGCCCGCCTCGTACCCCTTGCCACCTGAGCCTCCAACTTGACCACTGCGTCCACTTGCCAGTGTGCACCGCCTCAACTACCATCTTGCCTGCACACACACCAACCCTCCTTCTTGCACACCTCTCTCCTCTTCTGCGCCACCGTCAGCTGCCTCGCGCAAACACCTCCTCCATGCGTGCACGCTCTCTTCGCCCTTCGCCCACCTCAGTAATATGTGTCGACGCAATCTCAATGAACACCTTCTCCACGCTACTGCCGCCACATGCCGTCGTCGTGGTGATGAGCCATCACAGTGCTTCTCAGTCTGCCCTCCTGCCCCCCCCTACCCCCCCTCCCCCCCAGTCCACGTCTCTTCCACCCTCCCAACTGCACACACGCACACACCCCTCTCCCCACCCACATGTCTCGATGTACATTGTAGCACTGCCTCGCTCCCCTTTATCCGCACAGGCGGAATGCCGAGTCACATCAGTCCGCAATGCTACCACCATTAGCCTTGCCCGCTCACACACTCACTCACTGCCTTACTTACTCACACATTTCGCCCCTCCGTCATGCTGTAGTGGTGATGGTGGGCAAAAGGCGTGGTCACAAGCTCACTAACACAGTGGACGGCATCATCAATGAGTAGGATGATGATGGTGTAATGCAGGTGGAATGAGGCTTCTTGTGGTGCTAGTAGTAAGGAGGAGGCAAAGAGCTGCAACAATAGTAAGCGTAAAGAAGGCGAAGAAGACAGGGACGACTACGATGGTGATGCTAATTCTACTGCTACTGCTACTGCTACTGCTACTGCTGATGCTGATGATGGTAGCGGAGGCGAGAGAAGTGTGATCGGGATGGGAGAATGCAGTTGTTGAGTGGACGAGGTGATCTGTCACAGGCACTGAAATGTGTGTGTGGTGAAGGGGGCGCGGTGGAGATGAGCAGTCAGTAGTGGAAGGCAGAGGCGAACGGATAGTTGGAGGCGAGCGTGTGCTGCAGCGTGAATAGAGGCACGAGAGGTGTGTGCATGCAGGAAAGAGGAGGCGGAGAGAGTGAGCGAGAGGGAGAAGGAGAGAGCGTGAAATGAAGAAGAGGGATGCATGCGAGAGGAGGAGAGCGCGTGCGTAGAGAAGCAGTTTATGGGGGTAGGGAGATAGTAAGAAGGGGAGTGAGAGAACCGCTCAGCACTCGTCCGACCCATCGTCTGGTACGACAGCGGCGGTGACGGTGTCACCACGAGGCGTGCCAGCAATGCGATCAACCAGGCGATCGGCCGAGTCAGCAAGAGAGCACAACCACCAGGCAGGCGCGTGCGCACTGCATGCACACACAAAGACACAGGCAAGGCGGGCGGCAGAAAGAACAACACCGAGGCGATGCTGCTGCTTCGCCACCACCGCGGACACGCTGCACTACGCTCATGGTTGCACACACCCACACGCTGACAGCCCAACGCCCTATCACGCTGACGGACGGACGACACGTGTCGTCATCACGGTTGGGTGGCCAGGACGAGGTTAGACTGACGTCCTGGTGATGCGTACTATAGGAGTGATCCCTAGAAGTACGATCTTAGAGCGCGCGCCCGCCTCGTACCCCTTGCCACCTGAGCCTCCAACTTGACCACTGCGTCCACTTGCCAGTGTGCACCGCCTCAACTACCATCTTGCCTGCACACACACCAACCCTCCTTCTTGCACACCTCTCTCCTCTTCTGCGCCACCGTCAGCTGCCTCGCGCAAACACCTCCTCCATGCGTGCACGCTCTCTTCGCCCTTCGCCCACCTCAGTAATATGTGTCGACGCAATCTCAATGAACACCTTCTCCACGCTACTGCCGCCACATGCCGTCGTCGTGGTGATGAGCCATCACAGTGCTTCTCAGTCTGCCCTCCTGCCCCCCCCTACCCCCCCTCCCCCCCAGTCCACGTCTCTTCCACCCTCCCAACTGCACACACGCACACACCCCTCTCCCCACCCACATGTCTCGATGTACATTGTAGCACTGCCTCGCTCCCCTTTATCCGCACAGGCGGAATGCCGAGTCACATCAGTCCGCAATGCTACCACCATTAGCCTTGCCCGCTCACACACTCACTCACTGCCTTACTTACTCACACATTTCGCCCCTCCGTCATGCTGTAGTGGTGATGGTGGGCAAAAGGCGTGGTCACAAGCTCACTAACACAGTGGACGGCATCATCAATGAGTAGGATGATGATGGTGTAATGCAGGTGGAATGAGGCTTCTTGTGGTGCTAGTAGTAAGGAGGAGGCAAAGAGCTGCAACAATAGTAAGCGTAAAGAAGGCGAAGAAGACAGGGACGACTACGATGGTGATGCTAATTCTACTGCTACTGCTACTGCTACTGCTACTGCTGATGCTGATGATGGTAGCGGAGGCGAGAGAAGTGTGATCGGGATGGGAGAATGCAGTTGTTGAGTGGACGAGGTGATCTGTCACAGGCACTGAAATGTGTGTGTGGTGAAGGGGGCGCGGTGGAGATGAGCAGTCAGTAGTGGAAGGCAGAGGCGAACGGATAGTTGGAGGCGAGCGTGTGCTGCAGCGTGAATAGAGGCACGAGAGGTGTGTGCATGCAGGAAAGAGGAGGCGGAGAGAGTGAGCGAGAGGGAGAAGGAGAGAGCGTGAAATGAAGAAGAGGGATGCATGCGAGAGGAGGAGAGCGCGTGCGTAGAGAAGCAGTTTATGGGGGTAGGGAGATAGTAAGAAGGGGAGTGAGAGAACCGCTCAGCACTCGTCCGACCCATCGTCTGGTACGACAGCGGCGGTGACGGTGTCACCACGAGGCGTGCCAGCAATGCGATCAACCAGGCGATCGGCCGAGTCAGCAAGAGAGCACAACCACCAGGCAGGCGCGTGCGCATGCATGCACACACAAAGACACAGGCAAGGCGGGCGGCAGAAAGAACAACACCGAGGCGATGCTGCTGCTTCGCCACCACCGCGGACACGCTGCACTACGCTCATGGTTGCACACACCCACACGCTGACAGCCCAACGCCCTATCACGCTGACGGACGGACGACACGTGTCGTCATCACGGTTGGGTGGCCAGGACGAGGTTAGACTGACGTCCTGGTGATGCGTACTATAGGAGTGATCCCTAGAAGTACGATCTTAGAGCGCGCGCCCGCCTCGTACCCCTTGCCACCTGAGCCTCCAACTTGACCACTGCGTCCACTTGCCAGTGTGCACCGCCTCAACTACCATCTTGCCTGCACACACACCAACCCTCCTTCTTGCACACCTCTCTCCTCTTCTGCGCCACCGTCAGCTGCCTCGCGCAAACACCTCCTCCATGCGTGCACGCTCTCTTCGCCCTTCGCCCACCTCAGTAATATGTGTCGACGCAATCTCAATGAACACCTTCTCCACGCTACTGCCGCCACATGCCGTCGTCGTGGTGATGAGCCATCACAGTGCTTCTCAGTCTGCCCTCCTGCCCCCCCCTACCCCCCCTCCCCCCCAGTCCACGTCTCTTCCACCCTCCCAACTGCACACACGCACACACCCCTCTCCCCACCCACATGTCTCGATGTACATTGTAGCACTGCCTCGCTCCCCTTTATCCGCACAGGCGGAATGCCGAGTCACATCAGTCCGCAATGCTACCACCATTAGCCTTGCCCGCTCACACACTCACTCACTGCCTTACTTACTCACACATTTCGCCCCTCCGTCATGCTGTAGTGGTGATGGTGGGCAAAAGGCGTGGTCACAAGCTCACTAACACAGTGGACGGCATCATCAATGAGTAGGATGATGATGGTGTAATGCAGGTGGAATGAGGCTTCTTGTGGTGCTAGTAGTAAGGAGGAGGCAAAGAGCTGCAACAATATCAATCGCACGGATCAAACACACTTTCTAATTCTCGGTTGCGATGCTTCTTTCATTTTCTTCTCCGGTTTTTTCTCTGTGGCTTTTAGTAATTTGTGTTATTTTTGTTTTTGTTGCGTCAATTTGTTGCGTGCGGTTTTTCCTTGATTACTCTTTTTAAGTAGCCTTTTTTGAAAATTTTTTTTGTCTCCTTGTTGATGGTGGCATTTGCCTTCTACTTTGGGGTATCTCTTTTATATTCGCTGCAAATTCTTTACTGTTTTCTAGTAATTTTTGTAACCTGTTTGTTTTATTTTTTAATGTGGCTTTTACCTTTTTGGTAAATTAAACTCTTATGTGTATTATCTTTGTTGTTTACTTTTGTTGTATTTCCCAGCCAGCCCTTCTTATTTTGCGTTTTGTTAAAATGGGTTTTAAGGATATTGTAAGTTCATTTCCGTACATGCGTACTCATTTGCATTGAGCGTGTATGGCGTGAAAATTGGGACTGCAATTTGTAAAGCTTTTTGTAATTCACCTGATGTCCCTTTGATGTGCCTTCGTCTAAGGGGTCATAGTGTCAAGTGGAACTTTTGAAGCCCACGTATGCCCTCAAAACTGAAACCTGGTTTTATGAGCTGTTTACCAAGCGGAGTTTTCACGTATTGTGCAAATTCCCCAACAAATTTTACAACTACGGTTCAGATTGCTTGCAGACGTATCAGCCGGCAAGGCGGTAGGAAATGGGGCCCTCTTGCGTCCGTGCGGCCGAGTTCGGTAGTCTCGGAGAAGCACTTCCACACTTCATTGCCAACTGAGCACGTGCAATAAGGCGAAAGCGAAAAAAATGAATAGGCACAAAGGGTAGATTATGGCTAATTTTAATGCAGGGTTGTTAAGCAAATGCATCTATTTACCTAGCCGTAGCTGCTCGTCCAACAGGCTACCATTTATCGACATGACTTCCCCAGGTTTTATGTCTTTTCTCAAGGTACGGCGTAAATTCTAAGGCCAAAGATGCTTGCGGCAGTACCATCGTAAGTTAATTCGTCAACCAAGTCATTAAGTTCATTCTACTAACGCCTTTGAAGATTCAACGGTGGATGTCCTTTGAAATGCTCGTTCGTACTGATGGAGCGCACCATAATGCAAGACTTCGAGGGATATCGCCACCCTGGCAAGTTAAAAGCGCAGTGAGGCATAATGCGCCCCCTAATTTGTGGTAACTCGATTGGTCAAGCCACTCCCGGTAGTACTTGCTTCTTTTTGAGACTTCTAGTGCGCACAAATAATGGCCCGACTAGTTTGAAATATACCACTGACATCTAAGGTTCAGTTGATTAAGTCGGAGGAATAGCCTCCTCATCACAAGTGCTACCAAAGTGTCTTACTGCTTCTATGTAATGAATATTTCAAACACCGCTTCGTCCTTACACCGAGAATGCTCATTCAGCTGCACTATTCTTTTAAACTCGATCAATCGGTCTGTAACATGAGTTGGTACAACCAGCCAGTGGCTGTCGCATTCATAACCATTCGACGCTGGTAACGAACCCATTTACCAAGAAGACGGTGCGACGAGTAAAATTACGATTATTCATATAAATTCAAAGAAGACTCAATGAAAGTAAGTGAAGAAAACACATGTACGCCAGAGTTGTGAAGAGGAAATGGTGTTGAGGGCACCGAGGACGAAGAAAAGGAGTCTACGAATGTTGGCTGAAGAATTTGATAATATCGCTGTAGACACGGGTGGCAGCGTCTAGACCCCAAACGAAGTCGAGATGGTTGTAGTCCGACAGGTAGACATCGCGTATCTGAGCGTGCGGGTTCTGGGTGAGCTCCTTTAGGATGTGCATCATGTCCTGCGGCGACACTAGCCAATCCTGTCCACCCCAGTAAACAGTCACCGGCACTCCCACCGCATTCAACCCATAAGGGGGTGGTGTTGTTCTGTTGTACTTCGCCATATTCCCAGTTGATCCAAAATCAAAGCGTTGGAAGCGGCCTTGCGATATTGCCTGCGCGGTACCGATAAATGGGCTACATCAGCGACCATCTCAAAATCCTCTCACCAAATAACAGATTACTGAGTATTAGGAAGGTTCTATAGTTAATTAACAGCTAGTAATATAAAAGCACACTGACAAAGTACACTCTACAAACAGTCCCATTCCAGTACCTGGCAGTAGTGAACCATATTTTGGACCGAAGTTCCCGCCGGCGTGTGTGCAACATACACTGGCAGTCGAGTCTGCAAATGCGAGAAAAAGGAGTCTGCCCAAATCGTGCATATTCCTCAACGACAGTCTGCTTGAAAGCAACGTCAAGCTGCTTTGTTATCAACTGCTACTTATGCAATGACAAAAGGTAATGCAGCACAAGTACACCCTCACCGAATTCATGTTGCGCGTATTGTATCCCGATAGCAAAAAGACCACATTCTTGCAGAAGAAAGGAAGAGGACGTTTACGGCATATAGAGGTAGCGAGAAAACGCGTCATTTTAGTAGACGGCAAGAAGCGTCCAGATCCACCGAAAAGCCATCGGGCTACGCGGAGGGATTTGCACATCGGCGCGATGTAACGAATGGGGCTGCGTACATGTTTCAGATAGGCGGCTGGGGCGAGCGCTGCGAACGCACGTATGCGACTGCGAAGTTCCACATCAGTGTTCAACTGCGCTAGCGCAATTTGCGCACCCTATCATAGGGGACAGATGGGCGCCTTGCTTATCCGTTACGACGAAATTGAAAATGTCAATTCAAAACCGCACCTGAGAATGTCCCACGTAGAATATCTTGTCAACCTTCGTCTCATTAATGATGAAATTGATGCATGCAGGAAGGTCATACATGGCCATTTCATCCCAAGAAAACTCCCAGAATTTGTTGTCATTTGAATTCAAGTGTTCATGCTTCTGTGAGTAGGTACTTCCTCTACTATTGCCCAACCACACGTCAAAGCCCGCATCGGCAAGAATGAAACCCAAACTCTCGTTGGCAAGGTTATTGATCCAAGTGTGCGCAGAGTCGAGGAGACCGTGTTGAAGAAACACCACATTTCTGCCACTACTCGTCGACATTAAAGTTTTTGTGCGAATGCGGTGGAGGGTAAGGTGATAGCCATCTTCGGTTTTAGCCACGTATATATCTGACAGGTAACCTTTTCCTTTGATTATTTCATGCTAAAAACAAAATACAGATCAATCCCACACCAAATGTCGTTTTTGGTAGATATTTCTCAGCACCATGAGAATACTAAAAGTTAAAGGCAGTAAAGACGTGCAACACAGCAATTGCGATTCAAAGCTTTTTACAAGGACAATTAATAGTGGTCTACGCGTTGGGAGCTAAAGCATGAAAAATCTTATGTGAGAAATACGAAGCCCAAATGCTATAAAGTAGAATGGAATAGCTTACAGCTGTTTGATACACTTCTGGATCAACTTTACCAAGAACTGTGTAAAAAATAGCGATCAGGAAGAGGATTAGCATTACAAATGTCAAAAACAAATAATGAAAACGAGTCGATGACCAAACCAAAAGCGTTACATAAAGTTCTAGGTCACCATTGATTAGAACTAACACAAAGCAAACTTATGGCACAACTTTCCTTTATATGTTAAAAACAAGAAATACAGTTTTTTTGCGCACAATCATTATAACTTAAAAATTGTTAAAAAAATTGTGACCATGAAGACATTACCAGTGCAATTCATTAGGCCAGGCTGAACGCCATTTCGAGCTGCTGGTGGACAAAGCCCAGTCAAATGTGTGCAAAAAAGTAATGTAACAACGTTAAAAAATGCTTAGTACTGCTAACTAAGTTAATGGTCATTTGGAGATTTTCATAGGTGAATACGGTATCGAGGTAAAAATTTGCCCACTAAAGAACATAAACGGTATAGGGACATAAAGCAATGACAATGCAAATAATAATTCGGCATGTGCGTTACTACGCTGATACGAGCCTAATTGTAAGAGTTTGTAAAAGACTGCAAAAGAAAGGAATTTTTGAAATAAATCATAGGATTGGATGTAATGATTTACAACCAATGTAGCGCATGGATCTTCCCTTTAAGACAGAAGAAGGCTAAGCATAAAGCGGAATGCGTGAATTCAAGAGAGGGAGGAAAGGAGCCGCTGGCATGGCCGGGAGGCCAGCCCACACAGCCAGGTTCAAGACAGCCGCCCTCTATGTGTGCCACCAACCAGCAGTGCAAGCAAAAATTAGCTGCAACCAAATTCTAAAGAAAGGGAAAAAATTTAGGCTGCTGCGCTATGGGTTGTAGGCTTTGTTTGTTTGGACTGTTGGTTGGTCCCCCACATTGGTGGCGGCCATCTTGAGCCTTGCCGCGTGGGCTGGCCTTCCGTCCAGGCCAACAGCCCCTTTCCTTCCAATCCTGAATACTCGAATTCTGACCTACGCTTAGCCTACTCTTCGTCTTCTAGGGATGCTCAAGCCGCTACAGGAGTGCTTGTGCTTTAATTAAGATTGCTTCAACATATACACTAGCCACAAAGCTTAAAATCATATTTGCTGTGTGGTTTGCATGCCAAAATAACATGCCTTGACAACACGTTCCACCGCCATTATTACAATGGCAGACTGCGCGGTGAGACACAACTTTGGCACATCCAACAGTATCGTCCATCGTCAACAGCACACCCTCCATAGGATTGTCAGTAGTCTGTCTACCTGTCACTCGCCTGCACACAAGCCAGACATGCAGACTGAGTGCTCCGCAAGCACATCCACCTTTCCCTACCAACCCCAACCAGCCATCTCTGCTCCCTCCACTTCTCAACGTAATGCTGTGCTCTCTCACATTGTGATAGGATGGAAATTGCAAGCTTATTCACTCCAAAGTAGCTACCAAGGTGACAAAGTTCGTCGAAGTGCCGACGATGAGCGAGAAGCAGTTGAGGATCAGCGTTGCCAAAGTAGGCCCTGTTTCTGTCCCCATTGATGCGATCGCCCAGGCTTTCATGTTCCACAAGTAGGATGGCATCTAAAAACACTTCAGCTGGTAGGGAAATGCGAATCGCTTAACGCTCTTCTCCCTTCGCAGAGACGACATTTTCCATAACTCAACCTGCTTAAAGGATTTCTCAAATCACGGCGTGCTGGTGTTTGTCGCCAATGATGGCAAGACTCAACGCAAGTATTGGCTGGCGAAGAATTGTTGAGGCAAGCAGTGGGGACAGAAGGGCTACATTTGGATGGCGCAAGACATGGCCAACACATATGAATTAGCCTCGGCGGCCAGCTACCCTCGGTTCCAACTCAATGGATTGGGTTACGACGCCACATATTCCTTGCTTAGCAAGCACTGCTGTTCATTGCTCACCCCAGTACAACAACAAATAAATTGTACATAACGCTGCAATCATCTCTTGAGCACTTCCGCCAATAGTCCATCTAAAGAGCACTAATCTGTTTCCGAGCCTGCTTCCTTAACTAACCGCTCTCCTCATACGAAGCTAATCTTGTGCTTTCTAATTGCTCTCCTTCCAGCTGCATCGGCACCTTATTAATGTGCCTCATTTCTGCCAAGTTGCATGGCCTCTGTTAGGCCAAAATGCAACAACATGCAATCGCTCATTTTTGGCTTTCAGTGTCAGAAGTGGCAAGCCTTCTGCTTATATGGAATCGGTAGCAGAACTCACACCAGTGACTAAATTGCTAACGTTAAGGTTGGGCCAGGCAGTACGACGCTCTGTGCTGACACGTACAAATTGCTCTCCATCACTGCATCACCCTGTTTTTCATTTGCACGTCATTGTGCTCCGCTTTCTTTCGCCTTACACACATGCGAGCTGACCAGTGGTGCTGTGCTCAACAGACTGCAAGCACCCATTTTTTCTTGAGTAAACGACTGAATGCGGTGAGGATCGGCAAATCATTAAACAGTGCAACTAGCCTAGAACCACGGTGATGTGCATCACGGTGTCCGACGATTCACTAAAGAAATGCAACGCATATTTCCATTCCCTGCCATTAAAACGGTGAGAGTCAATATTTCTCTTCACTCACCCACTCACTCACTCACTCGCTACTTAATCTGTTTCACAACTCAGCCAGCATGCACTTCTCACTAACCAGACCGATGTCAAGCACATACATGGACACACAGTCACAGTTACAAATCTTCATTACGTGCAATTCGGCTAAGTAAATTATCCACCAAATGGCAGAACGTCTGATTGAGGATGATGATACAGCACCGAAAATTAGCCGTCATAGTCGCCACATCGTTACGATGACTCTCATGTGAAGTAACTCACTTCACGCTAACATGCGTCCAATATGGATGGTAATGGAGCATCGAAGGTGTTCAATTGCGTCTACTCTCCCAAATTGGGTCATTGAAACGGCAGTCATTTGATGGGCGCCAGTGCGCACTACGATCGTGGCTTGAGGACTGCTGAGAGGGTGCACCTGAGTTGGCAATGTCGCTGTTTCATTCGATGTCTCAGTGTGGCTGTCGCTATTAACGTGCAGCAAAGCAGTACAAAAAGCAATCGCAGGAGCCTTGATGGCATCTCTAACCGACTCTCAGTTGAGGAGTCAATGGGTCAATCACTCAGATTGGGTATGGGGCAAAGAAGGTGGAATGAGCTAGCGTGAGGTGTTGTGAAACAGCAGAAGCTGAGATACATGAAGAGATACACAAGTGAATACTTGAGTGCGTGTGATAGTGTCATGATTGGCGTGAGGCAGAGGAGACGAAGGACCAGAGGTTTCGGATCAAAGATGGAAAGAATGAAAAGAATTAGTTAGATGAGTAGGATAAAAAAAGTGGTAGGGGAAGATTCGGGTGGTAAGGAGTCAGTAATTGCTCAGCACTTGCCTAGTCCATCGTCGACGTCAATGCGATGGCGACGACAAAGCCATCATCCATGGTGGCACCATGCGTGACAGCAGTGCGATCACTCAAATGCCCAGCCAAGACACCCACGGTAGTAATGATCAAATAAGCAGGTGCATTCTGTTGTTCCATCAAGTCAAGTCAAAATATACCCATTACACTGCCATGCCGCCTCTCGCATAGTTGAGCGCCTTGCACATTTAAGTGCACAATGTTGTCGGCAGCTGGACTACAAGCCAGTCGCATAGTGCTGCTAGAACAGTGCAGCGTATACCAACTACATTTACAAGTCGAATCAACCCTTTAGACTGCTATCCCTTCCGTGGTTTGCGAGCCCACTCACAGTGATTGCACAAGGAAGACGCCACCTGAGACGCATTTTCGAGGAACAGCCTAGTAGGATTAGTAAAACAGGCAATCAATCTACTATTCCTTAAACAGCATTCTTCTCGACACCTCACTTCACGTCATCCTCTCAACAGTTGCCCAGCAATCACTCCACACGCCTAAACTGCGTGTTTGTCCATCACATTTCTTTCTCCACACTCACCCTTGTTGCCTTGATCATCTTTGACATGCTCACGTGGAGTTTATGAGTGGATACCGAGCAAGTTACCTTCTTTAACCTGACCCGTCACAGTAATCAAATGGATGTGAGCAGTCACTCAATTGCTTCCCTTAATGATGAGAGAAGCATTGATGAGAACAGAGCTACTCGAAACCAACCCAGTGCTTGCTACATTCTAATCGCCAATTCAACGCCACATGGAGCTAGAATGCTACGTGCAACCTCTCGCACTGCTCTCTCACTTCAGCTATTTGTGGTCATTACGTTAGCCACTTCTTGAATGTCAACGGGTGATCGGATCCAGGCATATAGGTTCAGTTCTCTTTCAAAGGTCCACAGCGCTCGTCTCAGAATATCGCCTTACATCATCAAAAGGCTCGCTCCATTTTGCTTCAAGCCTCATCAATCCCTCGCTATCGTTAATTCCTTCAGGCATAGTGCTGTAGTAATTATCAACATAAGCAGGACACTCTTCAAAGCCCATGATCCTCCTAGCAGTCTAATAACTCACCCTCGATGCGTCGCCGTCACAGCTACCTGCAATGCCTGGTCTCTCCTGTTCCCAACCGGCTAAGGCAAACTCACTGCCCAAACCCACTGCCAATTTTGCCCAGAAATGCAAACAGAGCAACCGACTTGTCGGGGGTGGGCGATGCTGGCGACTGCTGATGAGCAAGCTCAGTACAGCCTCACCCATCATCAAAACGGACTATGTAGGCAACATAAGAGGCATGGTTGCTACTTCAATGTTGGAGGAAGCGATAACACCACTGCCCAAGCACAAGGTTTACAAATATTAACAAGTTCTGCTCCATTTATGCAGCAGAGGGACGATACACATCCTGTCAAATGAAGCAAATGGGCAAAATGAATGTGCCATCAAAGAGAGAAATGGAAAGTGCATGTGCATGTTATGTTTGGAAGTATGCAATATGAAATAAATGCGGGAATATGCACAATATAGAGCCTTCAATACAGACCATCTTCATGCCAGGCATGGCAGTAGAAATCACATCGAGATGTACGCAGAATTACAGGCCATTTAGTTGGGATTAGCGATCAACACCTATTACCGGTCGAGAAAGCAGCCACATCATCATCAACTCCCACGTAGTGCTAGATTAGAGGATAACCAGCCATCGTGGCGATTCCACACATGTTGCCCTTGTCTCTCGCCATCAAAATGTAGCCCTTGCGACCCCATCGCTTGCCCCAACTGTTCTTCGCGATCCAATACTTGCGTCCTCGCTCGTCAGCGCCGTAACCAACCACCAGCACACCGTGATCCAGTGCATCCTCGGAGCAGGTGGGGTCTTCGAAGATGCCGTCTCTGCAAACGAGACGAAGCATTGTGCCAAACACTCTTAATAGGTGTACAAAGTGGTAGAAGAGGGCGCCTCACTTGTAGAGCATGAATCCCTGAGAGCTAGAGTCAATGCTGACAGAGACGGGACCCACTTTGGCAACGCTGATTCTCAATTGCTTCTCACTCTTTGCCGGCACCTTCACGAACCTCTCCACCGTGGCCACTGTCTTGGATCCATTGAACTTGCAGCTTCCATCCTACCACATAGCAAGGGAGGCCAATTTTATGCTAAGAGCAAAGTAGGGCAATGGCATGTGGATGGCCGGGTGTTTATATTGCATCAACATTGTCCTATGCAAATCACTCAATGCGCATATCCGGCCTGTACGCAAGCAGGTGAGATTCAGCTAAACCACCAGCTAAAACCTGTGCGCCGTTTCAAGTTGGCGAACAAGCTTCGTTTGCGGTCAACCGCCCACATGCCACCTTTGATGTTTACAGTCTAACACAGAGTCGTGTCACATGGGCTCAGCAGGCCAATCAAACACCACATCCAGTCCACCAATGACACTCAATGCACCATTAACGCCTACAATAGCCAAACAACAGGTGAGGTGATTACAAACTTCTTCGCCCGAGACGCAAAGTGAAGCACACTTTCCAATGCGAGCCAGAGAGCATTTCGTTAAACCAGTAATTAACTCGTCATTCCGTGGTTATGGTGAATGCGGAAGCATGTTAAAATGAGCAGGAGGAAATGCAATAAGGATGAAGTAGACGTGAGGAGGGAGGCCGCATGTAGACATCCGCTGTTTGGGGAGTAGACGAGACATGCACACAATCGGGTGCAAAGCGGTCTGTTCTGAAACCATGAGGTGTGTGTGCGTGCTGCATTCAACGGCCAATCAGTGTGCCAGAAGATTTCAGATTAGCCTCACCGACGTTACCCCCTCTAGCTGACACGATGTCACCTGACCATTCCTTGCATTCAATGCATTCGTGTTATTCTGATTCCTTCGCTGACAAGAATTGGAGTTTGTGGATTGAATGATGACTACTTAATGGCAGATGGTTCAGATCGTGTTAGTTTAAAAGCCATCTGCTACCAGTGCCACGAAACCGTGACGTCCACATCCTCCCTCCATTGTTCTCACGCCACGCAGATGAGGCGCACATGCATGGTGGGTATGAGGTGGACACCAGGTGCTCGGAAGTGTTGATTGAGCTCAACGCAGTGGAGCTGATGTGTGCGACGATGCTGAACTGGGACGGGTATGTGCACACCTCACTTTTGAGCATGATGTGAACAGGTCAAACAACCACTTTGGTGTTGCACCTGAACCACAAAATGCTTTCATTTTATTCGTCTCTAACTGCATATCCTCTTACCCACCAGCGGTTTGGATACCTAACTGATGCCTAGAGAATTCCGTCCCAGGAATTTCAGCATGCTTACTCTTGTTCAGCTTGCTACTGCGCTCAACACTGACGTACCATCGCGGTGTAGGGATAATCCTCCTCACTCTCCGCTCCATTGCGCATCCAATATTGGAAGGCGTATTCCACCAAGCCGCCATCGCAACCCCTGTTGCCATCGTCCCTGCTACAGTCAACCAACTGTTGCTCTGACAAGGCAATCAGCTTTCCATACCTCCTCTTGTACTGACCTTCCAGTGCGCCAGCAGCAGAAAAGGCCCAACACGCACCGCACGGTCGCTACAAACGTCAATGAGTAAGTGAGTGGGCTGCATGATATCGAGCCTACCTGATCCTTAACGGGTGTCACAAGTCCCTCCTTACGCCAGTCTATGCAATTCGGAACACGCAGGTGGGTTGGCCACTCCACATACTGAGTGCTCATATCTTGCCACAAGTCGTCGTGCATCGACACCTGATTGAGTGTGAGGTACTTCTCCTTATACTCCTTCAGCGTCAAGTCGGCAAAAGCATTGAGTGCAGTGGAATACGTCTCTAGCCCTAGGTAGTAGCGCTCGTTGTGCCATCGGATGTACATGTAATTGCTGGTGAAGATTCGCATTCGTAGATGCTCCTCGCGTAACGTGGGGTAAATCTTGTTGTTAATCATCTTCCATCCCCTCCAAATGCCTTGGAGGAAGGGTCGGCTTGAGGAAGCGGAGATGATGTAAAGGAGAACGAGGCATAGACAGACGCGTCCGGCCAGCATTATGTAATGATGGCAGGCGGATAGAGAGTGAGGTGCTAACCGCTTAAATACGCTCCAGTATGTGCACATTGCATAGAAACAAATTACTAGTGCGATGGTCTGCAGGTTGGCGTCAGGCACGTAGGAAGTAGGCGTGTGGTGTGTAGGTGGTGTAGAGGTGGCATGAGTAAGAGATATTCGCAGCAGTCATCGTGTATGAGAGCGGCCCCGGCACACCATTTGACAACACTACGGTGGGATGGAAACTCTGCAGGACCATCAACATCACTTTCGCCAATTCATTTTGTGTTACGCGACCGCCATTGCAGTGCAGCACTCGTCTCCGATTGCGTGGGATTGTGGTGTGATGGCGCTGTTGAGGTAGCACGGATACGGGTCATTTGCAGCTGTCATGGTGCACCGAAGGGCCTCACACCCGCCTATTCTAAACACTGAGGTAGAACAGTCATTGATAGACGATCCTGTGGCTACCAAACGCCTGTCGTTTGTTAGGGTGACACAACCACCTCCGTTGCACCTTCATTATTGCAGCCCAGATTTAGTTGTGCAGTGGATACGTGCAAATGGAAACGAAGAAGATTATGTGAATGCTGTGATGTGGAGACTTGAGTAAATGGAATGAGACCGTGCTAACACTCGCAGAAAATGATTCGTGCTATTACCATCCACTAAGGTTTTCGATATTCAACTAACAAATTTTAACTCGTGGCACCAAGGTGTTTGATGTGTGTTGGAGGTTTCAATTTTTCTTTGAGGCAATACAGAGAAGAATCCGACAATGCTGTGTAACTGATGAGGACGACTGTGATGCAGCGCTTGGGCAGGCAGCAAGCACTTTGATTGGGTACCAATTGTTCTGCCCTCCTTTCCACCAGGCTTTCAAGCTCATGTTCTTTTGGAGATGTTATTAGGCCTTGACTTGGGGCATGCTTTGGCCTTTCCTTGAAACGATGGTTGGCCTGCCCAATGCCTTCCTTAGTTCCATTGCTTGTTCTCCTCGTTATGCCCAAGGCATCTTGTCGCATTTGCTATAGCCGTGGACTGGAAGGCTTGAGTGCTAAAAATTGCACCCACTGCTCTGCACCCAAATTCGAGCATTATGCTACCCTATTGAGTAGCGAAACCCATTTGTTCGAGAGTATCAGGCATTAGTAATGTGACGAGCGCCAGATTCAGGCTATCATCATTGTCTGGTTGGTGTGATATGTCCAAATGACTCGTCAATGGCTATGATTGTGCTCAGTGTATGTGAGAAGTATGCTGTCAGAAGCAAATCAAGCTTTCCGTACTGCATTGTTTACCACCGGTGTAACTTCGGTTTCAACGCAAATCGCTGAGATAGATTGGTCAACTCGGAATCGTCTAATAATTCCTGACTTGTATCGAGCATCAAACATCACACCACGGTTCGAAGGAATCAATTGCAGGTCTCTTGGAACGAGCTGCATGAGTTGTTGCCTGCTTGAGAGCTGAATTGATTTGGTAATTGTTGGAGTACTATGGACGTCCTTTGGGTTGGGCTTGGTGTTAGGTGAGCGTGACAGAATCGAAAGACTTGCTGTCGAATTTGATGCAAGCATCACATTAGGCAAGTGTGCTTTTAGACGCAAGTAAAGCCTAGAGCATTGCATCGCTCGCAAACTCGTTTTTTACCGTTGGCACTTGCGCTCCTCCATCTTCCTCTCGCTTACGTACAAGCCAAACATGCCGGCTGTGTGGTTTGCATTGAGCAGCCTTAATTCATTGTCAAAACTCGCCACTTCTCCTCTAATTTGTCAAGTTTACATTCTGATGGGATGATAATTGAAAATTTAATCGCTCCAAGCTGGTTATCGAGGTGTTGAAGTTTGTCAAGGTAATCGGAATATTGGGAACTTTAGATTATGTAAAGAGGCAATTGGCGGGACGAAGAGGAGGTGTTGGACGAGGAGTGCAGCCGCAAGTACAACAATAATAGGCAATTGGGTGCAATAAGGAAGCTGCTATAATGCCGGTGCCCTTTGCTCTCATGATTCTTATGATAACAGTGCGATTTTGACGGCTGGAAGCACTGACCAATGTATGAGGTTTTTTCTTACAGTACCGATCTGTACCTTTATGTGGCTGATTTTTGTCGGTTAGGGCGGAGAGGAGTGCGAGGAGAGAGAGACATGAGGCACAGCAAAAGGTAAGTTGGTGGGCACTTGGGTGCACACGGAAGAGGAGCAATTGCTGATATGCAGGAGTGAAGCGAGAAGCGTAGAGTGAGAGGGGACAAAATAAATGCGGAGATGGCATTTAGTGAAATGCTGGAGACAACGTCTACTCAGCGCTCGTCCCACTTATCGTCTGGCACAGTTGAGGCGCTCACGACGTCAACAGCATTATGCGTGCCAGTAATGCGATCGACAAGGTAAGTGGCTGTCAGCAAAAAACTCACGCACTGAATAGCAGCAGCAAAGGCGCATTTCGCCCGCCTACCCGCATTCTTCCTCTGCCTCCACCTTGACGCCTTCTTCTTCCCTTCAGTCAGTGCCTGCTAAAATGGCGGCTAAGAAGCTGCAGATGGAACCACCATTATTTCATAATTCCCTCTCTTTTTTACGAATCTCCACTACATCTCGCAAGCATCCTTTACCCATCCAAGCACGCTCCATGTATGCCATAACGCATTAACTGTGTCGCCACAAACCCATGCTGCACACAGCCACGGACGTTGACGCCAGTCCCAGTGACTTCCAGTTTTTAACTCAGCCGCCCTTATCACCAGCGTTTATTGCATTTTTCATGCATTTTCCCTAAGCAACTTTTTTAGCCAATCGTCATTCACCGAATCTATAATGCGCCTGCTCAATACGTTGCCAAAAAATGCATGTGTTTTTATTTTACGCAAGTGTTTTTGCATTTTCATTGCCCTTTAGAGTTTTTGCACCGAGTCTGGCGTGAATTTATATTTGTTTTAATAATTTCAATTTGTAAACCATAATACAATCAAATTTGGTATAGTTTTGAGCATTGGTAAGCTAGCAGTTCTATTTACCATGGTCTAAAACTATGGTGAATTTATGCTGTAAACCAAAGTAGCGCAGTACTCTCTATTCTATTTCCCTCATGAATACCATTAACTTACCATCTTATAATGCTTCTGCATTTGTTGAAAATAAGTAGGGCGAATTTTTTGCTTCAATGTTGCCTTGGTGTTAGTGTTGACTAATGGTGACCTTAAGTTCCGTGGTAACACTTTTAATTTGGTTGTCGTTCCGGTTTAAGTTCTCACTGTCTGCATAAGTGATGCAGATCGCCTGTGTTGTTGTCCTCTTCCACTTAGTTTGCGGATCATATTTTGAACCAATTTTTGGTGGTGTTGATCCAGAAGTTTTTCAAACTGCAGTAAGCTTCTCAAAACATTCCTCTGGTTTCCGGAATTTCCCTTGCTCATCTAGGATTTTTGTGCCCCACTCATTTATGCAATAGTACGCCGGTACTGTGTGTAACTTGGCTCACGAACTTTGAATTGGTTGTAACGTTTCTTAAAGATTACCCTTTTTCCTTTTATGCTTATCTGTACCCCTGTCCCCTATATTATATCACCTTACAGCATTTCACAGGGAATATTCATGATTTAAAGGTGAACATCTATAAACTACAGCACCTGGTTTAAGGTCTTACATAAAAGCATCATTCAGTTTTATTGTTTCAGTATGAAGTAATTGAAGGGAAAGGTTACCTACCAAATGAATACGTTGTTAAAACTGAAGATGGCTATTACCTCACCCTTCACCGCATTCGCACGCGCAATTCGATGTTGACGGATGGTGGCAGAAATGTGGTGCTTCTCCAGCATGGATTTCTTGACTCTGCACACACTTGGATCAATAACCTTGCCAACGAGAGTTTGGGTTTCATTCTTGCCGATGCGGGCTTTGACGTGTGGTTGGGCAATAGTAGGGGAAGCACCTACTCGCAGAAGCATGAATACTTGAATTCAAGTGACAACAAATTCTGGGAGTTTTCTTGGGATGAAATGGCCATGTATGACCTTCCTGCATGCATCAATTTCATCATTAATGAGACGAAGGTTGACAAGATATTCTACGTGGGACATTCTCAGGTGCGGTTTTGAATTGACATTTTCAATTTCGTCGTAACGGATAAGCAAGGCGCCCATCTGTCCCCTATGATAGGGTGCGCAAATTGCGCTAGCGCAGTTGAACACTGATGTGGAACTTCGCAGTCGCATACGTGCGTTCGCAGCGCTCGCCCCAGCCGCCTATCTGAAACATGTACGCAGCCCCATTCGTTACATCGCGCCGATATGCAAGTCCCTTCGCCTGGCTCGATGGCTTTTCGGTGGAAGTGGACGCTTTTTGCCCTCTGACTGGGTGATGCGTTTTTTCGCCCTCTGCTTATGCCGTGATCGTCCCCTCCCTTTCGTGTGCAAGAATCTGATATTTTTGCTTGCAGGATATGACACGCGCAACATGAATTCGGTGAGGGTGTACTTGTGCTGCATTATCTTCTGTCATTGCATAAGGAGCAGTTGACAACAAAGCAGCTTGACGTTGCTTTCAAGCCGAGTGTTGTTGAGAAATGCACGATTTGGGCAGACTCCTTTTTCTCGTATTTGCAGACTCGACTGCCAGTGTATGTTGCACACACGCCGGCGGGAACTTCGGTCCAAAATATGGTTCACTACTGCCAGGTAATTGAATCGGACTGTTTGTAGATTGCTTTGACATCTGCGCAGTGTTGGTTGTGTTAGGAGCATCCGTCATGCCCGTTTTGTCAGTTTACTTCGTGATTGCGATATGTTACAGGGACTTTTGAAACCTCTCAAGACTCAATACGTTGCTGTTTAATCAGAGATGTTTGTGATGGTTGTTGACGTGGTCTCTTTTATGGTATCGAGCAGGCGATGTGGCAAGGCCACTTTGAACGCTTCGATTTTGGAGCAGCTGAGAATATGGTGAAGTACAACAGAACAACACCACCCCCTTATGGGTTGGATGCGGTGGGAGTGCCGGTGACTGTTTACTGGGGTGGACAAGATTGGCTGACGCCACCGCGCGACATGATTCGCATCCTCGTCGAGCTTACTCGGAACCCGGACGCTCAGATACGCGATGTCTACCTGTCGGACTACAACCATCTCGACTTTGTTTGGGGCCTAGACGCTGCCATCCGCGTCTACAACGATATTATCAAATTCTTAAGACGTTATTAGGATATCCTGCTCGTGTTCATCTTTCGTGACCTCAATATGGCTAACTCTCTGCAATGCTGGAGTGCTTTTGTTTTCATTTCATTTCTTTTCGTTGAGTCTTCTTTTAGTTTGCATCAGCAGTTGCAGTTTGGCAGTCCGGGCTGGAAAGACCAAGCGTAAATAAGAGCCAGGCCCTATTTGTCCTATTTCTCTCTTTACTCTAATAATGAGTTTGTTTCATAGTCGAATAGTTGTGGCTGCAACAGCCACTCGCCAGTTGTACTAACAGGTGTTACAGAACAAGGTGGATGCAGGGAGTTCTCATTGTAGGGATTATTGGACGTTTGTACCTTCTATTACACCGAAGAGACAGAAAACTCCTCATCGCAGATGCGATTGTGGTGTGGCTAGCTACATCTCAGATACTCTGCTTGCCCTCTTATTGACCTAATCCTTAGGCCTTCTAGCTCGTAGCGAAGTCGGTTGTGGGTGGCTTTCATTCACAATTTGTTGTCATTTCATTTAGCTGTTCTTTAAAGTTGAAGAGGAAGTAATTCTTTGTTGATCAGTCTGTCAGATTGTGCAGCTAGCGCTGCGTGACACGGCTTGCCAAACTGATGCGTGTGTCCGCCAGCACAAAATGAAGCTGGCTCCACATCCCACCTACTGGCTATTGTTTATCACGTGCTTATGATTCCTCCCTTTGTTTATGTTTCCAGTGCTGTTTTCATCTTCAAAAGCAGGTCCAGTCGGACGGAATAGACGACTGAATCATCTTATTTGTGCCCCTTTCACTTTCTGCCATTGTCCAATCCTTCATAGTACTAATTTGGGAATGTAAATAATCAAATGAATGTACCTGACTTTTGAATAGCAACGGGTGCAGGTGTCCCCATGTCCGCTCCATGGCCTCACAACTGCTCTCTTCAATTTTTACGTGAACGGTTCCTGCACTCCTCCACTTGATGGTTAATTACCCATTGAATCCGGCAAAATTAAAAGCGTTAAGGCGCAGTCAATGCTCTTTTTCCCTCTTTCCTTCCGAAATTCCCTTTCTGACATTACTTTGGGGCAAGCAACCCACCTTGGGGAATCGCTTGATGTCACTTTGCCTAACTCATTGCCATAGCTCATTGGCATTGAAGGAGCGGGCGAATGAGAGGACGCTGCAGAGCACACCAAGAACTAAAGTTGTCACCTTTTTCCGATGTCATGCTTAGTTTGCCAAGTCTTTAGACCTAATGGTGTGTCATTGGTGCCCTTCGAAACCGGTAAGGCCATTAGAGCGTGGCGGTGGACCACCGAGAGGGCCTTGTGAGGCCCCACCAATCGCCTATCGAGAAACCTGTCACACTTTTATCGTACTAGAGTGTTGATGCTTTAAGACGTTTAAGCTTGTGATATTCCCATTGTATGGCGGAACATTCGGACGGAGGTAAAGCGCTGACTTGCCATTGGCACGATCGTCAAACAATGCAAGAGTAAATTGATTTTAGCATAAAATCAGTAACGCAGCTAACCGATTGCTCCGCCATAGTGTCATCACAGCTTTGTCTGACTTTTGCACGCACTGTTTACTCGAACAGATCGCGTAACGCCCAGCGGCAGAGTTTCGGACGAACGACTACAGCTCTGCGTAAAGAGCATTAATAAACCACAGTGTCGGCGGTATCGGAATGCATTTGATTATTACCATCCCATTGAACTAAGCAAAGTGTGCGTTTTAGACCTGTGAAATTTCGTTTCCTCTCCTTATGTAGGTTTTGTTGGCAGCAAAGTGCGAAGAGGGTTTCGCCAAGAGCGCTAAGAGCAAGCGCTTCAACGCATGAGAGCTCCATTTCAATATTCTTAAGAGAATACCTTGACCACTTTACCAACCAAGTTAGACTGGATTGCAAGATTTGTAGATGGAAGTTTCACAGTACCAGGAGAAGTCATTCAAAAATGGCTCATGAGATTTGATTCTGCGATGCTTTTTTATCTTTCAATTGACACTCTGGAATCCTTCCATCCATCGGGTCAGAGAGACATCGGACAGATTACTACAGACTTGCTGCATGCTAACCCAACTTTTCTTGTAAATGCTCCCAAAGATGTTGCGTAAACGCAATCACTTAGAAAGTAACACAAGTGAATCAACATCTTGAAATAGGCTAGACCTCTAGGTTAGTTTACATTTTACAGAAATAGGTATATATAGATACAATTGAGTGTCATATTAGCTGTGAGGATATGTGGAGGCCGCCAATCGTAAGACAAACTGGCGATGTTTTGCTTGGATAGATGCAATGCGTGGGGAAATAAAATGCTGGAATGCTGCGCCTTGGTCAAAATATGCGCAATGGGTTCACACTCGAAACTGCTATCGTTCTTCATTCAACTCTATAAGTACGAAAACGAATTAGTCTTGGCCACTTCAAAAGACAGTTTAGTTTAATTAAAAGCCAAAATTAAGTTTCCATTTACTATAGAAAATAAATGGTTTTGGACACGATCGAGAAAGCTACACAAGTTGTGCATGTCAAGCACCGCCTGCAGTGTACAGTTGGGTTACATTTGTTTTCAACGGAAAGTAATTCGCGGCAGACGCTTTAGCTTTCATCGGTCACCTGGTATGCGCTTTAGTGGTTTCAAAGGAACCCACCGCTAAGGATATCGGTAGCATCGATGTAATCAGTAGTTTTGAGAATTTAATGTACGAACTACTTAAGTAAATAGGTAAACGTTTTTTTGTGCCAAACATTCCCCTCACCATAAGCGGTTGATAGTCTAATAAGCCCAAAAGTGTGGTGTCTCTCTCACTGCCTCTGAGATGGCGGAGTTGAGCAATGATTGCCAGTGACAATATTCAGTGAAAAGGCACAAATTAATATATGGTTCAAAGGAAAGTTAGGCTTGCATTCTACTTAATAAGAAAGCAAGTGAATTAAGTACCATGTCACCACACTTACGTTCCTAATATTATTTTAATGTACCCATCTCACTAATGAGTGGTATTCTAGTATTGTTGGATAGCAATGGCAAAAAAACCATTGATTTTGTTCAGTCAGAACAGTGTGGAAACAACGACCTTAGCTTCCAAAACTGTTGATTTCATGTTCGATAGGTGTTACGTACCACAGTACTAGTTTCTATGCCTTTTTCCATGCTATCCACCGATGCACTGGCCCCAGGAGCGGAGACAACAGTGACGCTGGAGGTCTGTTCGGCGCCGGTATTGCTGGTGGTGGTGGCAACAGTGGTGGTGTTATTGAACTGATTTCGGCGCCCACTACTACTATCCTGCCACCCAGTGCCCAACATCTCCGGGTCGGAGTAGAGGTAAGCGTCAGCTGAAGAGCTCACATTGCCTGAACTGCCTGGAGGCTCAAACGCCGCGGCACAGTTAAAAGGCCGTCGCCGCGAAATCTGCGATGATTCGCCACAGTCCGATTCGGACGAAAGTGCTCCACTTCCCATTCCGCTCAGTGGAGGACGACGCTGCTGACTTCGTACTGATATTGACTCGAATCCAAGAGAAAGATCGTAAGCATTCTGATTAATCTGTCCCTGCTTCCCCACAACCATTATGTCGAAATGCTTTGTACAGCTGCCATTGTGACACCTCGCCCATTTTATCTTAACATTCGACAAATCGAAACGTAGAAACATGAATGCAACGATTCGTTTTGACTACTTGCACACATATAAGGCCGTCAACAGTGCATTCAAAGTGCTTCTTCAACCAGAATGCTCTCATGCAGTCTTTCAGGGATCAGAATAATCGACGTGTTAAACTCCCCGACGGCTGCGACCCGCAAGCTATTTGGCTTTTTCCTACCCCACGACACAAATTCGCCAATCAACATGAAGTTCCGTAAAAGGAGGAGCAATTTGCAACGAAAGTCTGTTTATAACTGGATGTATTTTTGTCGGTTTTGAGGAAGGACACACCTTCACATTCCCATTACTTTACATGCACGGATAAAATTAGCCTTAACTGCTGTCTCTCACGATGTTTCATGGGAAAAAAGGAACAGTTGAATATACGATGACTTAACTTACCAAAGTCTCACGCTGTCTGGTGGTTGAAGTGCCCTGGTTGTCACTCAGCTCCAGGGTGACTTTCGAGGAGTGCTGTAGACTGTCAAAGTAGTGGGAAAGTGATAGGGAGCCACTGGACATACTTCAAGTGATAAGACAGTAATGCAGAAACTACGTTGGGTAGTGGAAAAGTATTTGAACAGAAAAATGCTTTTAACTGACTGGTGATTGAGGGTTGGATGTTGACAGGAGTGAACTGGATTTGAGCGTGGCCATAAAAATCCCCTTAGAATGGGAATAGTTTGATGTCAAAGAGTGTTTGCCTTTTACGATTTGCTTGAGTACAGCTGTGTTTGTGTGTGTGCGTTTGTATCTCAAGCGAAACGAGCGTAAATTTTTAATTGCTCTTTCTGTATTGGTCGGTCTGCGTGACAGCAGATGATCGAAGTCAAGGTATGGACAACAGCAAACCTCCAGTCTAGACTTTGGCGTTGATGTAGTCAACTAGCCTCGGAAATAACCGTTTGCGTGAGGCAGACACAAAGAAGTGAAACAAGAAAATTTCCGTTACACTTTTTATCTCTCATTGCCCCAATTCCCTGTCTTGATCTTTCCCAGACGGGAGGAAGAATGATGACATTGAATGTAATTGTGATGGCAGAAAAGTAAAAGTAAATCTGGCTTTGCACTCACTTGCAGGGAGATGGGCTCTCCTTGGAGTCTAGAATGTTGCCACGAGCAGAATCAGGCGAACAGACCGCATCCACTCCTCGTCCTGCTACTCCCGGGTAGCCTTGCCACTTTTCCATCACAGACGTAACCTATCTCAAGAGGAAATATTGTCTCACTATTCGCGCAAAAGCCGCAGAACAGTATAATATAGACTGGCAGACAGGATAACGTATTCTCTTTTACCATTTTAAGTTTAAACCAGCACCACTAGTCTTAGAGACAGTGAGCTCCGCATGTCACATATATGTGACGTTGGTGAGTAGAGTCTTGAGCCAAAAATGCTGTCACAATTGAACACAAGCTCCATGCACCGTTTGCGCCTTGTGCCTCTTCTTCAAAGTAATCATGCCATGGCGTTTTATACCGACCGCAACTCCGCCTACTTCACTGTAACGCAGTTTTTTGGCTGAAAAAATAGGCCTCGGTGGAAGCTGGCAGTGACTTTTTTTTAACCACCATACTCCGAACACCTTTTGGCCAATGTCTCATCCTACTCAGTTTTTAAAATCTGCATAAGCATTTGCCCACTCCGGCAGGGCATTGCATCTTACGCTGCAATTCCCAATGCAACTTCGCCGATCTTCAGTCTCCAATGTGTGATCATGACCATAAACAATTCTTGCTCTGACAGAGTAAACGTCCAGAACCGTCAGTGGTTATTTGATTCTCCCACATTCTGCCAGAGAGTTTACAGCACCACTTAAAACGGAACACATTTATTTGGCACTTATTTCGCACCACCACCGCCGTGCCTACACCCTCACCCCACTGCAAGGCCATTTCGTTTCGGCGCCCCGCTCTTCTTGAAGCAAATCTTTCCTGCTGTTTCGCGTTTCCTTTTTTTCCTCTCCTCCTGCCTCTGCACCAATGTCGGTGGTAAAATTTTCTCGCATCCTCAATGCTATCACCAAACCAGAAATCCCTCATGAATAAATGCTCAAAAGCTATGCTGTAAACACATTTTGCATTGAGTTGGGTAGAAATTTGGCCTAGTGGGAGGAAGTGCTGCATTCAGACACTTGTGTTTCAAAACTACCAGTTCATCTATGAAATTTCTTTGAATACACCTTCCGCATTATTTCTAATTGGAAGGAGAGGATTGATTGTGGTGTCGGCGGAAGGATATGGAAGTGTAACCTCACCAGGCAGTGGCGAAGTGGACAAAGTATCCACGTTAGCAATACACAAGCAACACCAGCACCTTATTTTGCATGTTCAAGCAGCTAACCACTGCGAAGACTACAGCACAGTTGATGAAACAATCTCTACGGTATGTCTTGCCTAATCTTTTGTCCAAAAAGGTGTCACGACTCGTCTAGACCTCTTATAAAAACAACCGATAGACAGTAACACTAAAAGTGAGTCACTCACAGGCTTGGAGTTTGAATTTCCTCTGAGTAGAGCACCGGTAGCGGGACCGACGGAGTGCGAGAGGTTGCGTGGTCGACTTTTGTGCGAAACATCTGCTGGTTGATGTTGTGGTGAGAGAAGACGATTACTGCCTCGTCTTTGCAATGACATTGTGTTTCCCACCACCTGATCATTCATACCTGTTGTGGTTAGCAGCGACTCTGTGCCCAACGCTCGCTGATGACCGGTCTCGTTGGTGAGAGCTTCCAAAGAGGCACGAGTACCGCTGCTACGACGAACTAGGCTACAACTACGTCGAGGTAAGACTGCGTTGGCTGTTCGTGGACGTGAACAGTAGTTCTGACGATGGTATGAAGAACCAAATGTCAAATCCTCATTCGGTTTTCCCATCTGGCCTGGACTAGTCTTCAATAGGCGCATCAGTGTCTCCAGTTGAATTGTGAGATCGCGTCGATTGCCCTGTATAAATGGAAAGTAATTGTACTCTTTCACCCTCCACCCTGTCCTCCTTTCCTCCCACCACTTTCGACTCCGATGGCTGCACAATAGTTCTTGGAGGTGATTATTAAATCAGGACTCTGAATACTTGCTCTGGAGGAGCTTCGAGTGTCTTCCCAAGACTAGCTAATGTCCATACAAGCCTTGTGACCCAAATACGACTCCCATGGGTGCTAAATGTCTCCACTAACCTGCAAATCATTCATTCTAGCCTCCAATTCCGACTTGCGCTGACGAAGAGCATTAAGCTCTGCCACAAGTTGTGGATCCTCCACATCCGAGGAGGGAAGTTGTGGTTGCATCATGCCTGTTGGAGGTAGTTTGACGCTACTGTCTCCCATCGCTGCGGCTATTCCTGCAGTCTGATTTGCCTGTTCCATTTTCAGACGTTGTATTTCCAACAAAATTTCCCTAAAACACATCAGCAAACACTGCCCAATCGGTGGACAGAAAATTTCCAAACGCCATTATCGATTGGGGAGAAGAAACTTGAGGAGGTGGATTCCCCTATTTGCTCTGAAAGCCAAACGGAGCTGATCCAGCACTTGCCACGGCTTTCTGATTATCTTTGGTCACTTTTTCGCCCCTTTTTTGGCATCCACTTTTTGAGGAGTGCAAAAAAGGACCAGACATTTCAGTTGGTCGGGATGGAGGAAGAACATGCGCAAAGCATTGCAATTTTTGCTAGTCTTTGGGACAATAATTTTCTTGTCAACTCTGCAACACCAACTCCAGTGACAGTGAAACGCTGTTGTTTTTTTGTGAGGCGGGGATAATTATTATTACTATTTTTCTCGCAATGAAAATTGTTGCCGCGTTTTTTTGGCCGATCTCCCCGCTGTGGTTCACAACGCGAGCATCTGTTGCAGTGCCGACGTCGGAGCTTCACATGAATAAGGTTTTTATTTGTGGAAAAAAAGTGTCACATTCCTACTATGCGGAGAGATGATTAGTGAATTAAGGAGAGGGGAGAGGACATGGGACTTCGGATTGGCAATGACCGGTGATAATGTCACAGCAATTAGTGTGCCGCCTCTAACAGTTAGGTGCACACAAGGGTGCCTGTGGGTCATTAAGGGTCACATAAATAGGCGAATGAAGCGGATAGATTGTTAATACATCGAGTAAAAGGGAAGCGCATTACCTCCTCTCCTGTATTCCAAAGAGACACGCATTTTTCGGAGCAAATGATACCATTAGGTGGTTGTTCATCATCACGCTCTTTAATGGAAAACGTGCATATCTGTCCCACGATACATTTTTTGCCGAAGTGATGATTGAGCCTTAGTTTCCACGTCCCATATTTAAGGTAATCGTGTGATGCCTTCTTTGAAGCAACACCTTTGCCTTCGCTGAGCGTCTAATTCCACTTCAGCCGGCCTGCCCGACCGAACAATGGCTACCAGCGATCTCGTCCGAACACAGAGCACGCATTGTGTAGAAGACAATCGGATCAATGTGTGGATCAACGTACCTGTTCTTAGCCTCCAATTGAGCTACAAGCTCGCGCTGAGACTGTGTTGACCCTACGACATCATTTGCGCCCTAGGACGATGTGAAAGAAAGAAATTTGAGGTGAAGCAATGCTTACATACACTCACCATTGAAAAGGCATCTTATTCAACTCTAAAGGCTTGTCCTCCACCTATTCATTCAGGGAAGGCGAACCAACAGTTGAAAAGTCTCCCTATAATCTACACTCCGTCGTTTTCAAGCGACTCTTATTTGAGCTCAAGCCCATTTGACATTTCAGAAGCCACAGGAACTTTTGCCTTTGTAGCTCAAACGTGATACAAGGCCAAATGGAGGGGTAAAGTTCCAACGACACTCCTTAGGACTCTCAATGGTTTGACGATTGGCTAGGCGTGGCTATATCCCTTAAATTTTAAGCACCACTTGAATTGGTTAATTTTTGAACTAGTAGAGCGCTAAAACACTTCAGTTTGTTCTCCGGCTATCCTTTGAGGCACCGGAAACAAATGCATTTTCGGCATAAAAGTGCCAAAATTTCACTCTTTTGTTCACTACAAAAGCAATTTTTTAATACTTTGACAACTCTGTGGTAAAAAGATTTGTCCGACTTTTAGCGAATTCTCAAAGCAGCACACACCTGTCCAGGAAGAGTCCTCGAGGCCACCAAACGAGCTGCGTAGCTGGCGATCATTTTGTGCTCATCAGAATGTCCAAGACTGGTTTGAGCCGACATCTGCCTGAAGAGGCCTCCTTCAAGTGGATACTGTTGTTGCTGTTGTGTGGTCTGTTGAATGTGCTTCCTTCCCAGGGTGCCGTCCACCATACTCTTGGGCAACACCATGGATGCATCCGTGCTCCCGAATGAGGCTCTATGAACATCACAGAGCATTCACTTTGGTTGCAGAGAACTCGTGAGTCGGTCAAGAGTGTTTGGGTTGACACTGAGGCCGAAGGTGGCTTTCAGACTTGATTCGCACCAACAAGAATATGTGGCTGGGGAAGCAAACAACCTCTGCATCTCACTTAAGGTAAGATTGGTCGTACCACAAAAGGTTTACCACCATCACTTTGTAGTAGAAGTGAGCCCACCTTTTGGCCAAGAGCAAAAACGTAGACAAATCTGGCTTCAATGCTGTAAAGACCACCAACCACGACTTTGAGGACAGACGAGGGTAACTGGAGTCACCAGTAATGGCCAGGATATACTCGTACTTAAAATTTGGAGGGGAGTATAAAAGATTTGATTATTTTTTTACCACACTCGCTTTTCCTTTTGGACTTAGAACAATAAGAAAATTCATGCCGTACCATCACTTCGGGTGCTTTTATTGTGTAAGTCATAACTTCGTACGGCTGAGGCAATCCACCAGTAGGTCAACTTTTAAGGCCATTACACTAAGGTGAAGGAGGATAACGTTCAGCAGCGTCCTTCAATTCTTACGGCTTGGAGCAGGAAGACTCACTTTAACCCGACACGGAGGAGTGAGCACAAAAAGGGTGTTTCCTCTTCTGCAGCACCTCCGTGAAAGCCATACAGACGCGGTGGTGTACTGACAGGGGACAATTCGCTTGAGCTTAGACCACGAACGTCCACCTCTCTCACTTTTTTCCTATCCACCTAATTTAATGAAGAAGTCGAAGGCAAAAATGACTCACCCAACTCCACAATATCCAACAGTAGTCGGTGTGGTGGGTGCGTTGGCTGCTGTGCCAATCTCACCATCAGCTGAAAGCTGACGCTGAGGTGGCACACCGGACAGCTGCTGTCGTTGGACCGGAGCCTGGGTTGTCGAATGATGACGCTGGGGCGGGAGTTGTTGTCGTGGCACATTGCCACCTCGAGCCACTGCCATTGGCGTTGGCACAGACTCTAAATTGCATAAAATTTAATCAAAATTACAGCTACAACATTTTACCCGAGAGCTACTCACGCATAACTCACGAGAATATGCTAATAAAGTTGTAAAAATGGTGGTAAAAATGAAGGATTTATTATCAAATGTATGTACCGCCTGTGCAAGCTCCGCCTATCGGACAGCATTCTTTCCTACCAACGCGTATGTTGTGAGTGGAGGCTGTAAAATCACAGTTTACAATCTCCTTAATATGGACCAAAAGTCATGAAAATTATGTCCCACACTCCTGTCATAACTCTCACTTTAACTGAGCTATTAACTTGATCGCTCCACCAATGCGTGTGTGTGTGTGTGTGTGTGTGTGTGGTGTTTGGTTAGCGCCAAGCCTTCAAGCTTTTTTATTCTCACAAACAAAAAGAGAAATTTATTCAATGACAAAAGAAACTCATGTCTTCAAAAGGCACTGCAAACAAAGAGGAAATTGTACTTAATTTTGTGCTGGCTAAAATTCTCCCACCTTAGGCACTGTGAAGAAGTTATTTAAACGGATTAACTGCGAACCCTCTTAAGGAGAGGTGATCTAAAAAACTGCAGTAAATTATTCCACTCACCGCTAATTACTTCAAGCAATTCCTGCGCTGCGGCAATTTAAACGATATAATCTGTATTCCAAAGCAGCAGTGGTGATTTAGTAGTCACTAAATGGGCAATTTGCCAGCGAGTTTTTAGCACCTCCGCGTTTCTCATAAGCACTAAAAACCGCCATACCTCTTCCAAGTGGAGGCAGGGGTTGTATCGTGGTGGCATTGAAGCCTGGTGAAAAGACCGCTTGTTGTTGTTGTTGTTGTTGTTGTTGCTGTGGGGCCTGTGGGGGCGGTGGCAGCGGTGCCTGTGACTGAAGAGGCACTGAAGTGGCGCGATGGAAGGCGCGTGTCTGCATAACCGGTGTAGGTGGTGGGCGAGCAAGAGCAGTTGGACCAGGTCCGGGTACGGAGTAGTAGAAGGTTGGAGGCATACCACTTGACTGTAGCATTTGAGGCGGTAAACCGGGCCGATACAGTCGATATTGTGGAAATGAGGCAAAAGGCGCCTGTTGCGGTGAACGAAGTGTTCCCATGGTGCTTGCCACTTTCTGCTGCTGTTGTTGTTGCTGTTGTTGCGGTGACGGTTGAGCGGTTTGTCCTGTGGGTAGACTCTGCTGTCGTCCAAATTGGAAGGACTTTCGCAAGGAGTGACCGAACTGTCTGGAATGCGTTTTCTATAGCACCAGAAATTGACAGGAAACTACAGTCGTAAAAGTGGCAAAGACCCTTCCAATCATTTGTTTTATCCAACTTCCATCCAGATGCGATGGCGTCCACCAAAGCCCTTCGAGTGGAATAGGTCATTAATTCCCAATTCATGACACATTGTCAGCGCCCATCAACGTGGACAATTCCCTTCTTCACTTCGACCAATCTTTTTCACCTATTCCAGGGTTTTTTTATGTGCAAAGTGGAGGCTATGGGGAGAAATCGCATTCCTTCCCTTCTTATGCTTCGCTGGCCTTAATGTCATAAACAGTCCCCAGCAGTGCTGTATCAAGGTGCCCTGCGTATGTCACACCGTACTGTCCGATAATAATCCCCTACCTGCCTGCACTTTAAATCCTTCGCCCATTTTAATGGCCTCGAAGGAGCAATAAAAGTGCGCAAGTTACACCGAGGCCTTACTTATCATGGAAACGGTGATCCACCTTAAGAATACATTCACTGTCCATACGCACGTAGATAGGCGGCGGTATGATTCACTGGGTCGCACAGCCTAGTAGTGGATGAGATGATGGTGAAATGCCGAAACAATGAAGTGGAGAGCCCTCTGTCTCCCCATCCCCACCGCCCATAATATCGGTTGCAGCGCCCAACACACAAAAAAGCTATCTCCACAATCTCTCAAACTGCTGTCGCCCAGATTGATAACCATTGACAACAATAGGCTGGTTTGTATTTCACTCACTCACCGTTGCAGAGGTGTACTCCTTCACGTCGTGGCTGTTGGTGTGAGGGTCGGTGGTGATGCCGGTCCAAAAGCAATCTTGGCACAGGTTGTACCTCGGACAACGGGTGCATTTATAGCGCAGACCAACAATTGGCTCCCGTTTGCAGCCTTCACACTTTAATGGATGTTGAACTGCGTGCAGAGAACAAATAAAAACTTTTAGCATTGCGATGGAGAAACCGCAAACATGTGTAAGACGCAGATGGGTTGCATTTCACATTAGAAAATGAATTTGCCGGGAAAAGGTGGGAGGGAGAGGAAACAGGTGTCTCGAGCAGAATAACAAAGTCATTTTTGAGCTGCTTATTACTTTGGTTGCATTTTTTTCCTCTAATGCGGTTTCGCTGTCAAGCCCTTAGGCTGCAGAAATAAATTATCAATTGGGGGGGGGGGTTGTCCTTTGTCGCATAAATTTAAGTCTATGCAACTGCCTTTTTACCGAGGATACAAGATAAAATCATCCATTTGGAGGATAAAATATCATCAAAGAATGTGATAAAATCAGAGTTGGAATAGTTTTTGCCATAAAAACCATTTTGCTGCCTACCTTTCTGACAAACAGGGTTTGCCCCCTCGCCTCCCCCCCCTTTCCTCAATCACTTTTCATTGTTGTCATTTCGAGGTGTGGTATTTACGCCTGATTGTCCTAGTTCTTTCGTTTTTTTATGTTTAAAGGGAAAAAAGGGTTTCCATTACATCGTGCCAGGGTAAATTTCTCAGTCTGCCCCGCAACCCCGCCACCCACCCACCCACCTCAACCCACTCTCTTCCAACCCTGAATGCATAAATGGGGAGTTAATTAAACCCTCTCCTCTCTTCGAATGTAAACATCAAATATGTTGTTTTTAATTATCTATGCGGATTAATGCGTGGATTTTTTTCTCTCTTTTTTATCTCTCTTTTTTAGCCCAGAAGACTCCACTTAAGCGTAATCGGGTGAGCAAAAAAATGCGATTTACGCTCAAATAATCTCGTCTAGACAACACTAAAAAAAGGGACTGATAGTAGGATAGGTTTTGCCAATCAGAGATGACTAAGAGGGGTTCAATCCCTTTTTGCTTCCATAATCCATCTCAAAAAAAGGAGAAAAGGGGATTATATGCGACTCCCAGTGTAGGAGGTTTCTATGCATCACTATTTATTGCCTTGTTAATTGGGGAGAGGATTACTAGAGAAGGATTATGAGCCCAGAGCAGGCACGGGTTGTCAGCGCAAAAGAGCCAAAGGGGAGGGAAGGGGAAGCGAGGGCGGTGGGGGGGGGGAGGGAGAGAGTGAAATTCCAAAAAATGTGATTTAAGAGGGGAGCTATTTGTCATCTGCGAAGCTAAGTCCAGTAAATTCATTTGCATCAAAGCCAAATACTGGATTTTAAAAAAATATTTAATGAGCCGAAATACCTTGTCACGATTGGAGAATAGTGGTTCAAAGCCCTAAAGCATTTTACCGTTTTCCACGATGCCAAGACGGTGAAACACTTTGAGCCAGCTGAAGGATTGCGGGCCGGGCTCTGTCAGCATGCGCTCGAGAAACTCCTCCAGTGTTAATGTCTTCGACTTCTGCAATTTTGCATTGCGGCATTTAAGTGGAAAAGGGCAAAAAAGCATTTCATCAAAGTTGGCCATTTTTTTTTTCCAGTTGCAGAGAAGGACTTCTGTGATTGCGATTTGGACAATTGTAAAATAGGAAATTGAAGGTTTTAGACTCTCATAGCAATAAAGGATGAGGTTGTCTACTTTTGATTTAGAGCACATACACAAAGGGCGACTGTTTGGCTGTTATCCGCATGAGCTCCATAAAATCCTTCCCTTCGACTTTACAGCTATACTTACAGATTTCAGTCTCTCATTTGTGCATAAGTATTGGGCGGTATTGTTAACCTACACCAGTAAAAAGGAATTTGGAGGTCTGAGAATTGTAGGAGAAGTTGGGTTCTTCAAACACTCCAACCGCTAGAGACAGCAACTCCTGAAGGTAGGCCTCCAGCCTCTCCATTTGCAGTGCGCCTGTCGAGTTCACCAGCAGACTGTAATGATCTGCACAAGATGAAACAAAGTGACTTCACTGCATTTAAGGAATTCATTAATCACAAACTGAAGACGGTGGTATGAAATTTAACTGCAGAGGTTGTTGGTTGTCGATGGAGCGAACAGTGTGGTTTCACATGTGCGTCTCCTGGTTAACCAAATGTTGCAGCGGCGGCATAGGAAACATGAAAGATGGATGGCAAGTCTCTAAATTCGGAACGCTTTTGTCCACTTCCTACAGAAGCGCGAATTCCAAACCCAAGCCTGTTCAAGCATCCAATTTCATTTTATTGCTAATTACACATGCTGTGCTCGATAAAAGAAGTGTTACCGAAATGACAAAAGAAAGCTAGTGTTTATGATCTAGGTGATGAGCTTTTGTTAAAATGTTCCAAAAACAAAACACCCATCAAATGCAAGGACTTTGCACGGATGTAAAAAGTGTTTTTAGAAGCTTATTGCAAACAAAGTGTGCTCCATAAATAGAATTGCTTTGCACTTAAGTACTCTAAATAAAAGATAGTTATAAGTAGATTGGGCCGCCTTTTCACAAGCATAATACGCACTTCTTTTGTTCAGTCTTAGGCGCTGAATTCCCAAAACAGATGCTCATTTCTTCTTGCATAAAGTTTGATGAAAATCAAGTTTGTGAAGTTTTGTGCTGCAATTTCTTAAATAAAATAGTTGGTGCTTTGTGTTTTCATGCCAAAATGAAGGCGTAACAAAGAAGCTGTACTGTTTTATCGAATCGGTCCGACCAAAAATCACAGCCGCATTTGAATATGAAACACATTTTATCTGCTTGTGGATATGGCGGCTATTTGTGAAAACCAGAAAGACGCTGTGCCTGTGTCTCCAAACGAGTGCTCACAAATGCACTTATCCGCATACAGTGCAAAAATTTAAACCAAATATTATTAACGACAATGACTTCCGATGACATGGGATTTAAGAGCAGCCGCATTTACAAGCAGACAATTACTGAGGTACATTGCAATAACCTTTCTGTAAAAAACCGAAAACAGCATAATTAAGTCAGTCTATCGGTATGTAGTCTGGGAGAGGAGCCCTCCAAAATGCCGTCGGCTTGGGTTGTCATACTTTTTAGGGAAGGTTTTCACCCCACCTAATCTAGCGGTCATGAGCTTAACGCCCTCACCGGAAAAGTGGAAATTTAAGTTCACCGCGGCATGAATTATGCGTGCAACAGTCCGATTAACAAAAATAACTGATGGTAGATAGCGCAAAGGAAATGCCGTCACATCCGCCGCTGCTGTCCCTCTCGACGCCCAAACCGAGGAACAGATGACGGTGCCTTGTCAAGGAGTGGCGGACTGTACGGTTGCGCCAATTCGGTGTTGCAATCCAATAATAGTAAAAGGGACATGAGTATGGAAGTGTACAGCATGGCCAAGCATTTTAATTAACTAACATCGTTTACGATTTCACCTAAAGTACTTGTTGGGTGGAACAAGTAGAAATTGGCGCATTCTGCTAATTTGGCCTGGAACGGTGCTCTTGGCTTTGGAGATGATGAGTTCTTCCTTACAATTTTAATCTTAAAATGTTTAAGCATAAACTTCCATCCCTACCATGCATGAATGCGTAATTACAGGGTAACAACAGGCGTGATAAATCAAAGCCCCGGATGCCTGGTTATACGAAGGCCTATTTTGTAGGAATTTTATGCGCTCTCCTATTACAGGAATATTTCACTGTGGAAGAATAAATGAAGTTACTACACCGATGGGAGAACGTGGTACGCATGCAATTAACTCCCATGCCCTCTGGGGGAAATTGGCCACCACAGCTCACAAAAGATAAAATATTTAAACTTATTTGCCATAAAAGTAAATGTAAATGAAATTACAGGTGTCATTTAACACCTCAAGGTAAACTCCTTTAATTTAAATGCAATTTAATGCAATTTACTACCAAAAACTGATAATTAGTCGCGCGTCACATATGTGTGACACTAGCAGTGAATACTTTGGGAAGATATTTTCTCTCAGTTATGCAATAAATTATTAGCTATGGTTGATCCAAGTATGCGGCTTAACGTGAGAGAATATTCGTAGACGTCTAGACAAATGCATCATTCTCCTCCACATTAACTAATTCAATTCGACTTAGGGGTCTTCCTATTTTCTGCTCGGAAGTGTTTTAGCCACCTCACATGGATTCAGCAATCTACTAAATGTTTTCAAAAGGAAACTTTCAAAAATTGGCTGCGGAAACGCAGAGATTGGAGTCGAGAAAACAAAGAGGAAAGGAATGACGAAAATATCGCGCAAATCTGAAAGGCATTTGCGGGAATTTCTGTGCTGCAAATCAAGGGGCTTTAAAGAGGAGGATAAGTAAGCATACCCTCCGCATCCCACTTCATTCCTTCTCCTTTTAAGTTAAACTACACAAGTCTGTTGCTTTTAAGTTCAAAGTTTTGAGACCACTAAGCACCCTTAGTGGCAATTCAGATGGAGACTTATTTACCGCTCTGTGCGTAAACGCATATTCCTTCGACTCTGAGGCAGAAGTTTTATCGTTTTTATTAACTATATGCCTTTAAAAGGAGGCTTTGGAGTAGTAATTAGTCCACCTGCAGTGCAGTGTTGTGCCAGTTAATCGGGGAGAAAATTAAAGAGTTGTAGAATGCCAACTTCAAAGCCTAAGGTGAGCCAAGATTCGCCCTCCCCTATCCAATCCAATCACTTTAAAGCATCTTTTCTGTGCTAAATCTAGCAACTCAAGATACACTTACAAGTGAATTTGTCAATCGGTCGTCCAGTAGCAAGAGTTGACAACGCTACTTTGAGTCCACTGACAGCCAAACGACCGCAGTTTGTGGGATCGAGGATGTAGGTTAGCCATCCCAGTAAAATCTCACAGGCTTGGGTTATAACAAGCTGAGCGCCGGTATCATTCGAGGCGATGCCCTTCTCAATGCAAAGCGGTGCTATGGTTGTGTAGATTCGATTGAGAAGGTGCTCTGTGCCTTGACGATTGAGGCTGGTGGAGGGATCTGTCATGTGCAATCCCAACTCCCTAAACGTCTCCAGTAAACGCCACAGCTCCAGAGAACTGACTGCATAAAGGGCAAGAAACACAAATTCAGGCGGAAATCAGCAGTTTCAAGCACTTCTCTTTCCTCCTCCAATGAAGCGATGGGAAGAAAAGGTGTGCCAAATTGTTTTTTGAGGGGGGAATTTCAAATACGCCGGCAATTCAGACACACAGCATAAAATGCCACCTAAATATCACTCACCTAGTGCCCATGCCAAAGAGGGAAAGTGCCAAAGGGAACACTAATCTTACCTTAAATGTTAAGTGACTTTGAATAAGTGCACCTGTGTAAAAGCAGACAAATTTACTTTGCTTGAATGTCCTCGCTTACTGCACAAATAAGGGGAAGAAGTAAGGTCAAGGGGGCGATGGAGGAATGCTGCCGCCAATCACACTGCAAGTGAATTTCAGGCAAAGTTAACGTTGTTTTTGTCCAACTTTTGAAGAAAAACCCTCTTATTGAGGTGATGTTGGGCAAAGAAAAACGCACGCACTCTCTCGCCCAGACGTACGAATGCTAATGTGACATTCGTTTGCCTTCTAAGCTTGTTGAAGGGCGAAAAAATAACAAATTTTGGCTTCACACACACAGTCATTCGTCCAGATTCAATTACTCATACGCGGCAACCCTCTCGTTTGTCGTGGAGGACACTGGTGGTGTGATTCACTGTGGACACAACCTCGAACCGCCGAACGATAGCCTCGAAAATGGGCGAAGGAGGGATTTCACAGGCCTCCCATGTGTCTGTCCCTTCATCTCACGCAAAAGAGCAACTTCTCTCAGACACACCAATGCAGAAAGATGTCTGTGCATGCATAAATTAAAAATTGGCATCTGTTATCCAACACCAAAAAAGGAATTAGCAAGTTCAGGTGAGATCCGGAGTAGGCACACAAATTTGCCTTCTGCAAAAACATGGTGGAAGGCGAGGAATTATAATGAACCTTTTTTTTCGCCACGCAAACGACTACCTCCACATGTTGCCACTTCGGAAGACTAGCCTTAGGCAATGCTAGACTTTCCGCCTGCATTGAATGCAAGCTCGGCCAAGGTGCCTCACGCTCCGGCTTATAGAGCTCCACTTTTCTTCCTTCTTGTGCATTACGCTCCGCACTTGTGTTCATGTGGCGTGATAAATATCGCCGAGATTTAGGCGCGCGCCAATGCAGTGGCGGTTAAAATCCTTTCCTACAGCACAATTTCCTGCCCTTACGACAAAAAAAAGAGGAAGAAAAGGAAAGAGGATGGAAAGCCTAAAAAATCAATACCGATTTGTGGAAGGTCCTCTCCCCATGTCAAAATGTCAAGACAACTGTGTGTGGCCTCGTTCAAATTTCTTCGAGAAAGGAAGTGGGTGAGCGCAAAAAAGTACCAGACTAAGTCTTTTCCTCCTTTGTTTTCACGACAATGTTAAAAAATTGCTAGTTATAGACTGCGACATTCGGTAAATTAGCCCCAAGGCAGAAATTTCAAGTCGCCGTTGCACATTCCGTTGATTAAAACATAAGAATGTGACATTGCGATTCGTGTACAATCTATTCCAAGATAGGAATTTTGCTGTAAAAATGTTTCCAACAGTTGGCGGGGTTGACCACAACCGGAATTCAAATTTTGCGCCCAAGTCACGGAGCACGGCATTTAAACAAACACGAGTGCGGGCCTTTAAAAGTGTCCTCGCCACGAATTGTCATTTGAGCATAAGGCGACACGCCTTTTAATTGGTTGCGGTGTGACGCAAAAAATGGGGAAGGAAATTATGTGCGTTAATTGCAGCTTCCGCTCCAGCCCAGGTGGCGGTTTCGATGGCTGTGGCGGTGACGGTGGTGTTGGTGGTGGTGGTGGTGGTTATGATGGTGCTGTTGTTGATGCTGATGATGATAGGTGGCGGAGATGACTACAACGACGACGGCGATGGTGATGATGATAATGCTGCTTTAGGGCGAGGCGAGGCAGCCAATCGATAGACGACATCAACGCAGCCTCGAGGATTGCGTAAACGCGTAGGAAGAGACTTGGAAACCGGCCAACCAATGGACAGACAGCAGGCAAGACCATAACTCAACAGCCAATACCCATATATTCTCCTCTGTCTTAAGCGAAGGAGCCATTTTCTCCAAGAAAACCAATAAATTTGTTGCAAAAATATGATCCTGAATGCGCTACTCCAAGTCCCACCCCACTCCACCCTCTCCCCCCACTGTCCCATTTGTGCGCGAGGGAAGCATCTGCCTCGCATTAGTCGAGTGGCGAGGCAATATCTTGACTCGCCTAACGCCGGATAGGCCACTCAGGCGAACCAACCGATAGCTAACTCATGCAAATACCAATTGCCTCAAAAATTGAGGCTTTTTTAAATTCTTTCCCACCTGACGCCTAATAGCCGTGTGTTAAAAAGTCGGGAGGTGGATCTTGATGCATTGAAGTGTAAACAGCATGGGTATGTTTAATGTGTTCTGCACGAAGACCGATCTAAAGCACGGATGCATCAGAGAACAATGCCGGCACATGTTGACCCCGTCCTCAAAACCACTGCTCATTGGCGGCCCAGGAGTTGGCCATTTCAGTGCAGTTGGCGAGGTTAAGGCGGTGCGTTTGTAGTGGTCCAGAATTTAAGTTGCATTCGAGTAAGGCACATAGCAAAAATAAAGATGGGATCGCGTAAAATTGACTCACGTAGGGTCCGCTTCTGGATGTAACGCAGTTTGCTTGCGGTGCGGTACGCAGCAAAACGAATTTGATCAAATTTTTTGGCCTCTAGAGAATGCAACTAAGGCTTTATAATGAACTTTTTAATTAAATCAAAATAGTAATATCTTTTCAATTGTTGCTTATCTCCCGATTACACATTACACTAGTCTAGCTTACTCATTGGTGCTGTCCACATAGATGCTGCTGTTTTATGAAGGGTTTCTAGAATTTAGCATTACAAGATGATTTTGCGTTTAATGAAAACGAGTGAAGCGATGGGAAATAGTAGAAAATCATAAACGTATTACCTCTGATGCCAGACCCCATAACGAGTATATTCGGTGATTAATGAACCTAATTTTGGCATTCATAATTCATACATCGGAAAGCGGTATCATCTTCCCCAAGACGGACATTTAAAAGGCGAAATGCCAGAGATCATCCTTATATATGGGAATTCTCAGACAGTTGTGTTTGAAAAGATTGCTTCTCCAGTCTTGCCGAAGTCACATTCCTACCTTATGTGTGTAGTACGCAGGAAATTTTTCCGCTGCGCAGAAACTACTCAAATAGCAATTACATTTTCTAAGCTTCGGCTAAAATTCACTAAAAAGAGAGCACCGTCTGATGTTATTTGAGGTAGCGTTCTTTAAGATTTAGATAATAACACGGGGAATTAGGATGATCGCTCTGTCAACTGAACTAAAAACATACTTAATTCAGCCAGAAGTCGACGAAAACCAGCAAGAGCCGCGTTGTTTGCATCGGTTGCTGTTGCGTTCATGGGATATATGTGCGCTGACTGTTGGATGTGTTGAGTTGGACTGATTTGAGGGGTCATTAATATTTGACCACCATTTGATGCGTAAAATAGATTGGCATTCTGTTCCTTGGATGGAACAGCAGGAGCATTGGTTGTCACAGATGATGACGTCTGTTGGAAGTCTTGAGGACCTTGCATCTTAAGTAATGTTCTGCAAGTCATTGAAGCAAATCATGGGAGTGTAGTTCCTCATAAAGCATTAAAATACTAATTAATTATGCAAGCATGATAACAAGACTTACAAAATATTATTCTTGCATACTAAAATATATAAATTATTATATAATAAGCTTAAATTACAAAATTAAAAGTAGGCTTCAAAGCAATACGTAAATATACTGAAGGCGGACAAAGCCCCAAATCAGAAAAAAATGAAAAGCGGTTAAAGCAAATACCAAGTGTTAATCCCTTGTCAAACAGTTATAAAATCAAGCAAGACTGTTAAAGAATTAGGAAAGTAAAGCTGCGTGAAATGACAAGAAACTTAATGTATTTATAACGCGTATATATGTAGCTAAGATCAGAAGAAGTAACAATTAGCTGAAGTAAAATGACCAATTTAAAAATTTGTGGCATGACGTGCAGTAAAAAGCCATACCTTAGCATAAAATCCCCGCTTCTGAGTATTGGCGCTGTCTACAAAACCACCTACTTGGAAGGCGATTTCTCCACATTTAAATTACCTCTTTTAATATCAAGGTGTATAAACCATGTCAAGGTCAGCCCCACCATTGCAATTACCAAATATCATTATGAATAGCGACAAACAAAATCAATCTAACAAAAAACTTGAATTTAATAAATTATTCATTGTGCATGTTTGCATGTTTTTCACTTCAAGCTGTGATTCAGGTGACCAAACTCCTTTTTTACATGGGTTATCCCATTTTCCTAAAATCTGTTAAAAGCAGCCACATCAGAATTGCTCAGAAGTGAAAACACAACTTTGGTAAACCAATGGTAAGTACCAGCAAGCACCTTAAAACAAGACATGCTACAGCATTGTTACCATTTTTCAAAGACAAAGAAGGCTAAACATGGGACAGAAATCGAGTTTCCGGCATGTCCTTAAGACTAGCCTACGCTGCAGCGCCCTGAGCATTCCTAAAAGACGGAGAGAAGACTAGGTGTAAGTCAGGATACTTGTATTCTATATGGAAGGGAAGGAGACTGCTGGCATGGCTGGCAGACCAGCCCACACAGCTGGTTTCAAGATGGCCGCCACTAATGTGTCGGATCAACCAACAGCCAAAACAAACAAAACACTACACACGCAGTTAGATCAAAACGACCGCCTCAGTGACGGTAGACCAGCCAAAAGTCCTAGCAAACAAAACATTATAGTCGTATTATTCGATTAACTGTATGTTAGTCTTTGCCTTTTTGGATTCCTAGGTGGCTTTCGGTCGCTTTGATGGCCATTTTGACCCAGCAGTGGTGTTTTGTTTGCTTAAACTGTTGTTCGGTCTTAAATATCTAGGATGGCTGTCTTGAACCTAGCTGCGTGTCCTGGCCTCTGGGACGTGTCATCAGCCCCTTTCCTCCCTACCTATGGTTCATGTGCTTTGACTTATGCTTAGCCACCTCTCCGTCTTATAGGGATGCTCAGGACGCTAAACTAGTCGTATGGGCTGGCTTCAGGGACATGTTAGAAGCTCCATTCCTCCCCTGCATTGAACATGCATATTCTGCTCTGTATTTTGCTTTCTTTCGTCTTCAATGAATAATGGGGACGCTGGGAACACGTTCATTTATTTAATTTCATTTCCTTCCTCCAACATTTCCATGTCCCATTTTCAATGGCATCCGAAAGGGCTTTTTCACTTAAACTGTTAAATTTGGCATAAAAACAGACTCACATTATATTCCTGCCAAGCCTTCAATGGCTAATCTCTTTGCCCTAAGCAGTTTTGTAAACTTTAAGCAAACTAATGCTTTCTGCACTCGTTTTTATAAAGGCATTCCATTCATTCGAGCCTAAGATGCTCCAGTTTATCAAGCAGAGCTTAAAACTCCATTTCCACGCATGTTTTTCAGTTGTACGAATTCTGGACGACTTAAGGGTTTGGGTCCTCCTTGAACGCCTTACTTACCGTGCTCGCGCAAAGGAACAGCCGAAGATCCGATGATGGAAACCCAAACCTTGGCAAAATCAAGCGCCCGCACAATCTATCCCGCACTTTGGCCCGGTGGCAAACCATTCCTATGCCATCGAATTTGCCCATATCAACACTTCCACTTTGGCCATAACGAATCGTTTCGTAGATGGCAAGTAATCCGATGACAGTGTGATGAATATGCACCTGGTAGAGAGCACTGTAGTATGTATCGAACGCCCTCCCGGGGTTTTGAAACCTTGTGTCACTGCCAAAGCGAGTTCGGTTCCGATAGTGAAGAATGGACACCATTCAAACCTCCACGCAGTAAAACTCTGCAGATTAAACTACCTCGAGGTGACCTCATCCTACAAAGTCCCACCTCTGTAATTGCCAAACAAAATTCCTAACCCTACTTACTCGCATTGAAGCTGGACTCGCTTCCCGAACCGTTTAAAACCACTTCAAGAGCTAGGCAGGCAAAGACGCAGTCGATGAACCAACCGCGAGGACCCAAGACCCACGTATCCCGAGGCCTAATTAAGCAAGCCATGCAGCCATTAGGGGAAACCATATTTGCACATCAGATCACATTCTTTGCAGTTGTCAGGTCGTGACGCCCCAATAAAGCGTTGAAATGTTGCCACTCTCGCAAATTACCAGCGGAGAGTGCTTCCGAAGAGGTTCAAACTCACCTTGCGCCCTTTCCCCCCCCCCCCCACTTTTACCCCTAAAAAGACACTTTATGGGTTAATGCAGTGCAAGCTCAGGGCCAGTTACATGAGAAAGAAGCCGATGACCCAATTGGGGAAAGAGGGCAGACTGAAATTCAGAGAAAAATCCCCAACCCCGATTCTAAGCGCCCAAGAGGTGAGAAGACAGCACGTGGACTGATATCCCTGCTGATTCGAAAACAAACTTGAGCCATCCCTGAGGAGAAAATACAGCACTTGAGTCAAGGAACCGTTCCACTCCGTCAACTAAAACAAGATGTCCAGGGGAGCTCAGAGCATTGAGAAGCTGTATCACGATGTAACTCCAGAACCCTTCGTCACAGAACCTTCACCGCCACCTCTTGCTCCCGGGTGCCGATGGGTGACTACCTCCATTCCGTTCACTACTTCCGATGAATCGTAAATTAAAGCTAGGAGAGGTTGAAAAGTAAACTTCTGGTGGATAAGGTACTGAGGAAAGGGACACGACCCCTCTCACGCCAAGAAGCTACAACCAGGCCTCGGCTGATGACACACCTACTGCAGCATCACAAGGTAAAGAGCTCCGCAAAAAAAACATGAATGAGAAGATCTCAATGTGTTATAATTCAAGATTTATTGGAAGGGCTATCGGAGATGAGCGAGGCGACAGTGGATGCCCAAGTGTTGTATAGGTCACGTGATGCGGCTGCAAAGATGCCTTGCCGAGGATCGAGGTCGCTGGAGTCCTTGTGATGAAAGTGGAGAGCGTCACCCGCCAGGCTGCGTACCACTCCACCACGCGCCTGTAGGATGGTGGAGGGCGCGCATACGTCCCATCGTCGTGCTCCGCCTGCATGCACATAGAGGTCTGCTGCACCGCGGGCCAGTTCAATCATTTTGTAGCCTGAAACATGTAATTTACCATGGACGGAGCAAAAAGCATGGAGCAATGCTACCCCGCATTCGCAACCACCCCAACCATATCTGGACGGTAATCAGAGGACGATAGTTTTCACGATTGGGTAATATTTGTAGCGAACTGTCGTACTTAGTCCATCAATCAAATAGGTGACTGCAGAATCGCGCACCAAGTAGTAACCAAAGACAATCGAACACTTCTCCTAGAGGGCACACAAGGCATTGGCAAAGGTCTGGTCTCTAAACTCATGGAGCACAACTTTAGCAATAGCGAACTCCGAAATTCTCACAGCCACAACTAATCACCTCTCCTCAAGGACACAATCCTTGCCAAGAACATCTAGTCTATGAGCGCATAGAGCACGACCTTGGACTGTGGCTGACTGTTCCAGGGTTTGACGTGGCCAAGGTGGTGCTCCATGGATGACAGCTACGTCAAACCCTGGGACACTCAGTCACAGTCTATCACTTCTCCTCGAGGACACACAAGGCCTTACCAAGGACGGCAAGTGGCTAGTCCTATGGAGCACGACCTTGGCCGCGTCAAAATCTGGAACACTTACAGCCACAGTCAAATCACACTTCTTCAAGGGCACACAAGGTCATGTCACAAAAGTCCAGTCTCTGAAGCCCTGGAGCACCACCTTAGCCGCGTCAAGCCCTGGATTAGTCACACTCATGATCGATTGCCTCTCTTCAAGGACACAAAAGGCCTTGCAAAGAGCGTCTAATCTACAGACTCATAGGGCCCGACCTCAGCCACGTCAAACTCCAGAACACAACCCGCGAAAAGTGACCTTGTGAGCATGAAGAGAAGCATTGTGATTATCTCCACGACCTCAGGTGCGAAAAGAAAGAACTGCACAAGAAAGAGGCCTTGCCGACCTAGGTAAAAAATGGCTTAAGATCTGCACAAACCAGGACTACAATACCCCCAAGGAGAGGTTTATAAAAAACAATCTGTATATTGTATGTCAAACCTACCCAACACAAAACAAAAAAGGTAGAAAAGCGAATGCCATACCGCTAACTTGGGCGAGCTTTGCCATAAGGCTAAAAAAGTCTCCAAAAAACAAGTTTAAACAGCAGAGCGTTGGGTCAGTTCACGACGTAGCGGTGCTCTCTGGTAACACGAGATAACCTCTGCCAGGATTGAAAGAGATGAAGAGTGGATAAAAGCTCACTCTGCCCTCGACAAAAACCAAGATGCAATCCGAAAGGGACCAACGGAAAAGGAGTCACTTTAAGCTCGGAGGGTGACAGAGAGTTGGGGTGAAGCGCAAAGAACATGCGGTACCTCCGATATGCTAATAATGCCAAGCCATGGTGCATAGGGTAAAGTGGAATAATTTAGCATAATACCGTCACCGACTTGGGCACAATGAATCATCTGAGCATCTCTTCGCACCTTCAAAGCAATGTACGGTAGTGTGTACTGGAGGCTACCAACTCAAACAACTCACTAAATGGCACAGGTTAGGGATTCTAAAAAGGCCTACCTGAACCACCGGCTGGAATGATCTCAATCGGCGTGGAACCGAAAGCCTTTCGCAGCCTCTCACTGAAGTTGCCTAAACTGTGCGATCGAGAGACGAGAATTCGCAGCGGATTCAATGAAGACAGGGTGCGGGTTTTAGCTTTGGGAAGGTTTCGTAGGTTTTCCGAAAGATAATTGCCCAGCGAAGACCAATCTGGAGAGCATGAGTTGCAAAATGGAAGATTTAAGGAAAATTGCGCATCATGGCATGGTGGTATCGAATGAAGTAGTGGATCAAAACCTCAAAACCATCAAGGGGGTTAATTAGGTTACTTTTTTCCAAAAAAAAGAATACAAAAAGAATACGTTTTCAGAACGGTTGGGAGAGACTAGCGGATTGACAGAATACAACGCACAGCAAATGATCGTATCCATAGGGATATGCAGTAGATTGGATCAGTAATGCGTTTTCTTAACTTAAAAGTTTTCTTCAAAGCAATCTCACTCACAGGTGGTATTAATAAAGGGGAAGTGAACAACACCAAAAACGGATTCGCCATGTATAGATCCGCAGCCCATTACCGAAACAAATTTGAGCAGATTTTCTGAAAGAGAAATAGAAATCCAACAAGAAGGTGCTGAAGGTCCCATCAAATCGCACACAAGAGGAATTGTTTATAATGAACCACAACACACCACTGTACTCTTGTGTGGCGTCTAGAGGATCAACCCAGAGGGAGACTTGGCGAAGGTGCAGGAAGACGTCCTGCTCCGGCAGCATGGCAAGCAGTTGGTTGCGCCTCGTGATAGATTGTGTCCCCATGAGAATGTCTTTCATAGCTAGTGTTATCGATGACTGCTGAGGCGTCTCGCGCTCCTCTGAGTTGATCTGTGACTGGAATGCAGCACAACAAAACACCTTCAGGTTGGCATAAAACCTGACATGTACGCTAATGATAAGCGGATTTGAGCATAAACGAGGGTGAACACTTCAGCCGTGTGGCAGGACACCGGCGACTGCTCATGGTAGCCTCAGCCCTTGGAGCACTTTAACCTTCAGACCACAAAAGCACAGACGTAAAAGGTGAATTTCGGGTAGCATCAAAATAATTCCCTACAATCAACAACGAAGCTCCTGTGGGAACAATCCTCGCCAATCAGCAACCCTTACAAAAGCCAGGTACGGCTTTAACGGGTCGTGGAGATAAGACGGTTAGACAAATTTTATGAGGAGTTACGAAGCAAAACGGGAGGTCCGTAATGTTAGCATAAGACAATAAATGGTGGCAGAGTAAAAGTATGCGGAAACACAAAACCAAATAATGGAAAAGTGACCGGAACTAGCCTAAGCTCATGCGTATCTTTGAAAAAGAAACCGATGCCCTGGCAAGTCAAAACAGAATTTGGTAAATACAGTTCGGTGGGTCAGCAAACTACCATGAAAAGTGGTCCAAATAGTAAAAAATATTTTTTGTATTTTGGAAAGACCTCAATATAGGTATGGACAAGACATAGTTCTGATTGGGCGGCAACACTCATGCGAATCATACTTTCCGATCAAATGCAAGGCGGGAGCAAGGCGATGAAAGAATTAAAGATAAGATGGTCAGTAAAGAAAATCCTTAACTCCATCGTCTTCAGATCCTGAAATGAGAACCAGCCACCGATAAAATTTAACCCAAATGATACCCGAGAACCAAAAAAGTATTTATATTTTGAAACTCGTTGCTTTAAACTACCAAACCGCAGATGAAGCAAGTAAATGCAAAAACTATCACGAACTGATAAAGAACACGCATCAAACAACTGCAACACTGGAGCCAAGTAAGGAAATCTAGGCGTCACACATGAGTGACGTTGATAGCGAAAGCGCTACGTAGGAAAAAGACTCATGAAAGTGCTAAAAAATAACGAAACATGAACCACAACGGTAAAATAGCGCAAACTAAAGGCGTAGTGATTAAAAGCACGGTGCAATAACGAAAGCAGAATCGTCAAAACTGAATAGGTAGTTCAGTAACTTACAAGTCGATCGGGTCGAAGGACTTTGACACATCTAACAACGTAGCAGGTACAAATTGAACAAATCAAAACATTTTCAAGTCTTCAGGTACCTTTATGTTAGCTAGAAATGTTCACAAAGATTTTACCCATCAGTAATGAAGATGTTTAAGTTAACCTAGATGCACCACACAGCCCGTAATCAAACCCCGTGGAACAAAACATAGTTAAGAGAGAAAAGAGCAAACGATAGCAAAGAAAACCTATAGGCTAGTTTATATTTGGTAAAAAGATAAAAGACAAGTGAAATGGATTAGAAACATTACGTTTGCGCAAGAAATCGGCCACAAAGTTGAATTGGAAGCCTGTATGAGTAGCCATGATGATTGACAAAAATATGTTGATAAAATTATCCATTCCATTTCTTTTTAGGAGTAATAGGAAAATTTATACAAAATCACGTCGATAAAGAACCAGCTTACGGCGAAATCTGGTCGAAGTAGTTTAATGCGCCTGATAATGCAGTAGTTTGAGAGGAGGTCAGCTTCTGTTACAACCTCCTCCATTGTCACATGCCCTGTAGGATTCAATGCAAGAAGAGCCGATTTTTTGTGCAAGTTGAATGGTGTCGATGATTGGAGAGCATGCATAGATTTGATTGCACGACCAGCCTCCTCCACAGCCATCACTAAGGTCACGAAAGTTGACCGAAGACTAATAACATCAGGACTGGTCTCATAGCTCGTTTGTCCACCATCAGAGAGCAGGAAAAGAAGGAGAGCAAGTCCCCCAACGATCAGAACAAAGGCACCCTTGTGTGTTATAGAAATCTGTACCATTACGATTCTATGAGAGGCATGAAAAAAGTGCTGAAAAACGTAACAGCATGAAGTAGAAAAAAAATAAGGACAACCCCAGAGAAAATTTGAGGTTAATCAAAGAGAAACGACAGAAGAGCACGAAAGGCGACAATGGCCTACGGCTCCTAAACATTGGGTAACCCAGATAAGATATTGTACAACTCCAAGCATCACATTTAATTTGCAGCTACTTCATAATGATAAGACTAATTTTTTGCACCAAACCCTTACCCTTACACCAACAAGGCTTAAGCACAATATAAATTCATCTATTCAAAAAACGCTGGCACTATTGAGTTGTAAGCGATGCGCTTAAACAAACGTTCTAAGGTTATATTAGGGAACTACGCCTAGTATCAAAGATTGACCCAAAATCATTAATCGCAATTGCTTGTCTGATGCAAATTATGTTTTGTTTTTGTGATTATTTAGCAGCAATTTTAAAAAACTTTTGCTATGTTTTCGAATGTTTGCCTATGGCAAAACCGATTTATTGGCTTTGCAATGTGATTGAAATCAAGAGCGCATTGCTCGCAGTTTTAATATAGGATAATAATTGACATTAAAGGTGTTCAAAGTGCCACATAGTAGATTTTTGACTGTTCCTTCTAGTTCTTTATTCTCTAGGTACCAGTGCAATGTCCAAGTTGCACGATATTTAATTGTGATTCAAGACTTACCAAGATTTACGCCTAAGTAAGTTAGTTGCAGCCCTTGTGACAGAACCCTATATGAAATTTATCATAACTGAAGCCCCAAATGTGTGTGAATTCGAATTATACCGCCAGCATGTTTTATAGATTAGGAGCTAAATTTTAAGAGAATGCAAGTTCGGCACCTATAATTGGTCCGCATCAAAGCTTCGAAGCTAAACGCTCTTTTATTATGATAGGTTAATAACTATAATAGCAATAATATTAAAAATAATGTGACTCTTGTGGGTTATGCATCACCGAGGCGCAAAATGTCTCTAAACAATATTATATTCGAAAGACGATGCATCCATGTGGAAACACTAAACTAGTGCTGCAGCGCCTTAAGGAGTTTGATATAACGAACTAAGGACGACATGACCACCCAATTGACTACAACTGAAACTTCATTTTTTTATTGGTGCACAACTCGAACTACGATTTGATCACGCGTTTTAACGGTTATTGTTAAGACTGTTGGTTTGTCTTTCTAGGGATGGTAGTGGTATTGACCTAGCTGCTTGGGCTGGTCCACTAATTATGCCGGTAGCCCCATTCTGCTCTCTCTTGAATATGTGCATTTTGCTTTATGCCTAACCTTCAAGAGATGCTCGAGACGCTACATTGGTGGCAGCGGAAAGAAAACTTGACTTTGTATCGTATCTATCTTGATTTGTACTTCAAGTGACATGTCGCAGCAGTGTGAAAGGAGTGACTGTGCTTCGGGGCCGAGAACGACTTTCATCGTGGGCACCTTGTCCTTCCCATGCTCTATGAGAGAGCTACTAACAGCTAAAGAGATGTAATTGTGGGCCATTTGGAAAGGCGACAGGTGGACTGACAGCTTTCAATGGACGCAGTGGTGGTTGTAGCGCTTCAAGCATCCATAAAAGACGCAGAGAAGGCTGAGTGTAGGTCAGAATGCTTGTATTCTAGACGAAAAGGAAGGGAACTGCTGGCATGGCCGACAGGCCAGCCCACTAATGTGTCGGACCAACCAACAGTACGAACAAACAAAACACTGCAGGGGATGCCAGAACCTCTCACTCCAAAGTTAGTTCGCAAGCTGGTCGGGCCTCCAAGCCGAGTCGGACCGCCGAAAGGCATCACTGACGTCACATTAAGTATCGGCTCATTTGCGTCTGAAGGTCAGCGCTGGGCGCAGTCGACTCGTGGGGGCTTCGTACAGCACTGATTACGTTGTGGTGGTTAATGCGGGAGATCTACCAAGGGGACCATCGGGAATAGCGATCGAGAGAAGAGAGGGGCTATTTAATGGTCTACTTGATTAGACTGCTTGTAGACCTTCCTGGTTTTGACCTGTCTGTGTGGGCTGGCTTCCTGCCCATTCCAGCAGCCTCATTCCTCCCTCTCTCGAACATATATGCATATTCTGCTCTATGCTTTGACATTTTATTCTCTTATAGTTGCTCTGAAAGTCACAATGGTAGTCTGATCCTCGCGCGGTTTAGGATTCTTAATGAACTAACTTAAAAATTTCCTAGGCCATTGTAATTCACTTTTAACCCAATTCTTTGGCGCACGTAAGGTTGCTGCCTGACAGAAGACTAAAATTGATTAATAGGCGATCCTTCTGGTTTGTGATTAGATTTAATGTAGCATCTTGTGACTATCTTGACGACAAAACGGAGCATAATGCTGGGAAACAAACCATGTATTTTTTAGCAAACAGAGGTATTGGAGCCGTCATCGTAATCAGGAGGCCAGCCCACGCGGTTGGGCAATCTAATCACCTAAGTGACTGAAATCGGAACCGGTAATCATAACAAAGTATTGCATTTCATATTCGGATTCGTTTCCTTGTGTTAGCGACCATATATTTCCTCACACTGCCGACAAATCGGCACAGCAGTACCAGTATTCCTTGTCATCCCTTTAACATTTCCCGTACAAGGTAAGAGGCAGGTGATTTACAGTGATATAAAATGTGGTCTGCCGAGAAATAAGCCGGTGATATAACTGGAATTTTGGTGCCGGGCAGCCTTTAGTTCGCAATTGTCTGCACCTAGGTGCTGTAATTAATCGTTAGTAAAATTGCATCACCCTATCCAACTGCACGCATGAGATCTCTTTGTTATAATTACTGAATAATTGTTCGTCATATGCCTTTATTTTCGTAAACGTTTTACTATACCATTAAAGAGGATGCATTGTTTACAAGGTCGACTTTCTGAAAGCTCTGTATGTGATGAAAAAGGTCACAGCGTTTTCAGCAGCCACTCTATACTATTCTCTACTCGTCTTATTTATTAACTCCAAAATTAAGTCGAAAAGTCCACGCCATGCATGCATGCTCATAGTGTTTGCAATTTGATTACCATCTTAGACAACCTCCGGGCTATCTAAAATGTAGGTTCTTGGAATTATGAAAATTTTGCATTCATACTTATGGTTCCTGGAAGTGGGAAATAAATAAATAGCGTAAGTAAACATAACCTTTCTGGATCATTCAAAATAGAGCTGAAAGCATCCTATTTGGAGTAAAGTATCATGGAGTTGAATGGCATGAGCACCAAGGCAGTATTTTGCACATGTGCGCAAAAATTTTCTTAAAGAAGTAAAGTAAAAAATAACTAAATGGATTAAATTCTCTTCCCATTTGCTTCTTTTCACTCTTGTATACTTGAATACGAAAATTTTCGCGTGGATTGGAGGAAATCAGGTGAATTAAATGTTCCCAACCAGCTGTATGCACTTCTTAGGCTCATCTTAAGCATTGCACTTGTCGAGGTTGTCACTGAAAACACACCACTTCTTGACAAGAGGGACACTCTACCTGAATTCGATGTTGATTTAGTGGCGGAGTGGGGTTAAAGCACAGGTCGTGGACAAGTATTAATTGTAAGGGAATACAAATGTTCCCAACTGCGAAGGTTCAGCGAAGGAAATTCAGCATCATTTTCTGCTTCTCGACGGAACAGCCTTAAAGTGTCTTAGTACGTACTTTCGAAGAAGTGGAATACTTCATACTAATGAGCATGGTGGGTGGCTGTATACTTTAGACGAAATGCAATTTAATAAGCTGCCTCCTGTACTGTAGGTAGCGGCAATTTACCAGCTGCTTTAGTTTGGTAAGAACTACTTGAATCCTCACTCACAATTAATTACTGTGCAAGGCAAATAAAACGACGTACAGTGTGTTTGTAGTGACCATTTGGCGACAATGATGGCGTTTTTTAATCAAAATCAAAATAACTCGAAGTCCTATTTCTCTTTTCCTTTCACTCAGCTTAACTATAAGCAATTGTACAATTCTGGGGTGATAGAGGCGCAGACGCTAGCCGCAAATGTTACAGGAAATCAAGGCATCCTACTTAAGCCATCAATGCAGTCTGCAAATTCCCCCTTTTTATGGAACAAATGTGTGTTACGGAAGAGTTATTGAAGCACTTCCCTTTCTCAGCATAAAACACTTTCAACTTGCTTTCACAATGGGTCGGCGTGTGTAATTATGCGTGTATGGTAATGTTCCACTGGCAATTTGGCTGTTACATCACCTCCGATGAAACTGCCCTCCCGCCTCAAGGCCACATCAAGCTAATTGTTAGCCAAATTCTTTTTGGATTCTCTACTCCTCTCCATTTCTGTTTCCGACGCACTGTCTGTAGATGAGGGGCAATCGATGTTGGGCGGGATGTTGCAGACCCACCAACCAGGCTGACTGCACGTGATACCGCAGATCGTGCAATTTTTAGACTTTTTTGCGGCATAAAATTGGGATGGAGTAAGTAGATTTTCAACGCAAAAGAGGTGGGAGGTGGTTCGCAGTTTACTTACCTCTCCCCAAGCCTTCTACGTCGGTGGATGCTTCTATCAAGATTGATCCGCTAGGTAATGGATTGCGTGCATACATTTCAATGCATTCACCTTGATGACATACTTTTCGCATAGTTTATGCTCAAAAAATCCTGCGAGTTCATTATTACATGCTTCTAAGGCCTTGTTGAATGCACATTCGTTTGACAATCCACCACCAGCCTAACTTTCTTCCCAAACACCACTAACTTGCGTCTTCTGATAAGCAAATGGGTAAAAGTTCACAAAAAACTGCCAAAAAACAAAGTAGAAATGTAGAAGGTAACACATTTATGGACATTTGATTAGGCCATGGCAACGGAATGGCCAATCGCTGAAGAGGAGAAGCCAAATTCTCTCGGCATAGTTGGCATTTCACAGGATTCCTTGTTGTTGAAAACATAACACTTTTGGGAGTAAAGTGGATCAACCAGCACTTCCAATGCACAAATGTATAAATAACTTGCAAAGTGTAAGTGCGTGGTTTTCTCCGTTCGTTTAGCATCACATGGCACCTAGTCGTGGATGGAGACCAAATTATCAGAACAGTTTATCCTAACCACAATTCCCAAAACACTCTTGATTAATGAATGCCATGCATACCAGATCATGGCGTGGCCTTATCAAGCACCACAGGGATCACATTTCTAACCACGCAGAAGGCACCGGGGAGGAGAGCCTTGGGACTCTGTTTGTTTGTTTGTTTCCAGAAAACAGAGCATATGCACAAATGAAATGCTAGAAAAGAGTTTAATAAAAATGTCTAGCCACATGTAGAGGCAAATACAAAGATTAGTGGGTTTTGAGTGAGGTTTTTACCCAATAGCGATGCTTGCACCACCCCTCCAAGGGGGTCGATGCGAAGAGGGGGATTGGGGGGGGGGAAGGAAGGGTTACCATTTTAAGACCCAAGTTGTAGCATTTAATTTCCAGTTTACAAATTTACAGCAGAAATTTTGCATTTCCCCTCTTGAAATGGTTAGTTAAATAAATCAAATTTTAGTAGTCCCCCCCTTTCATCGCCCCACCCCCCTCCCGAAAAAAAAATGCGAAATCCAGTCGCACTTTCCTGCAGTCGCAATTTTATTTTACTTCCCATTTATTTAGCTTTATTTGCATTTTGTCAACCGGCCTGGATGTGAGCATGAAATTCAACTTGCGCGCGGTAACGGCAGGAGGAGGGGCTAGGCGTGGAGGGTGAAAACAGCCAAACTTCTAACCACATTATGGGTCTTGAGAGACGTTCCTCTTTCTAGGCTGATACACGAAATGGCAAAATTTAATGACTGCCTGCAGCCCTTCTCACTTTTATGTAGCCCAGACCCAAAATTCCCACCTCCGCCACGAGACATCGACCACGCCAGGACTATCCAAGGCTGGCAAGTCGAACAAGAAATGCCATTTATTTTAACCCTTTCTGTGATCCGAAGACACAAATAGCGCGACTGACTAGGTCGAAAAAAGTGTACCAAAAGGAAGCGGAATTAGGAAGGGAAGGAGTGTTGTTTGGTAGGAAAACTACGGCACATACCACTTCCCTTGTTGTCGTTGGCTTTAAAGGTACGTTAATAATAAAAGTGGTGTGATCATCTTACGAAAGGTGCTAGTGGCAAAAGACTAATGTTAAAATAATTACTGGCAGTCTCCACAAAAAGTACACGGCGCAAGGCACTGGATGGACGCCTCAATGAGTGCTCCACAGAGTGGCTACGGGTTGGATGGGTTTGTGCGAAACTGGATCCACTGCGTTCCGAGCCTCCACAATTTCAGCATAGCATTGGCTAGGAAGCTACAAGATGTGACACCGTGACGCCACCCCCAAATAAAACTGCTGCAATACATCAGTAGTTGATGCCCAGCTCAATGCGCCGACGAAGGAAGAGAATCGGTGGTGGCAGCGATAGATAGTGCAGATTGGCGAGTTGGGTGAGAGGGTGGCCCATCACATCGCAGCTATTTGGCCTCACTCGGGCATGCACCTGAAGCTGACAGCGCCAGCCTCATTAATTGTCAAACAGTGCCTTTTCCTCACCTCACTTCCTTCACCTATGCTGGTAAAAATGATGAGACAGGATCATTCGCTCACTGACTGACGTGATGTGAGAAGGAGATTATTAATTACAGTTGATGAGTGAAGGAAGGGAGCGTGATTGGCTCCGCGATAAACGCAGGTGATGGTGTGAAATCCGAGGCTTGGCAAAACGCATTTCCCCCATTTTGCACAAAGCGAATGCTCACGCACCACCACCTTACCAAATTTGTGGGTAAATTTCTCATTAAGGTGATTTGGTGAGAAATAAGGAGTTTACGAGACCTGTTCTACGCCTCATATTGCTTCGACTTTGCTCTTTACAGTTCTGTATCACGCAACTGTACATAAAGTGGAGTGGAACGGCAAAAAGGTGAGAGTCGGTACGACGAGGCTGTTTCGTTCCGCTCGAACAGATCCACCTTATACAGACCATCGCAGGTAGACATCTGGTTTAACATTTGTACGACACGACACCAGGCAGATTATAACAGAAGGTGCCTACTTGTTTCACCTCTCCAAAGTGCGCTACCCGACTCTTAGGTTTGAAAAATGACATTTCCAAAGACGGGCATTCCGTCACTTCTCTCCGTCGTAATGTACCTGTTTTTTTCCACAGAATGCGTCGAACAGTATCCCTCTTGTTAGTAGTAGTTGCTTACTGTCTTGACACCCGTCCTTTTGAGGCAGTGCACACCGCTCGCCATTGACCAATCTGGCACCTGCCTCAAACAGTATTTGTACATCGTTCCACTCATTCTTCTCATTTCCTTGTATTTCTTGCTGCCGCGATGAGGACACCATCCTGCGAGGTTACCTGGAAAAAGTATTCGAATGGAATCTTACGCCAGGAGAGCAGCCAATTTAAACTAGAGTCCCACGAGTTTTCTCAATGACACGGAAAATTTTGGCACTTTTTAAATGAAAAAGTGGAATTTTTGGAGGCTTTTTTGTGGTGAGGAGTCTAAAAGCGCTGCTGTGAAACAGTCGACTGAGCAGGTAAAAGGTGTCTCGAATTACTATATTCTCCTCCTCACCCCCCAAAAAGGCATGAAAATAGGACTTTGAAGCTAAGGGCGACCATAAAATCTGTGGGATAGTTCACTTCTCCGACTTATCAGTGTTGTTAGAAAAAATCGAGGCAGCATCTCAAGATTTACCCGGTTGGGATTAGTTTCTTTCTTACCCTTCTTAAATAATTTACAGGCACTTCACAAATGTGCAAGCTAGCGTCCGTCTGCCTAAGCAGAGTCGATTTCATATGCAAATTTTTCAGTAGCATCCGGTCTTAGTTTTGTTAGCCCTTCTTCATCTGAAGAAAATTATTGCCCCGTCAGTTTTTGAATTAGTTCGCATAATAAAGGATGTAAACCTTGCTGGCGAATCACAGATCTTGATGGTTGAATCTGCTATCAGCATAATAGTAAAGCGGCTCCAAATTGTCTTAGATTACAAAATGTTTTTTGGTACTACTGATGAAGGAAATAAGTAGGTGAGCATACACTTAATTTGTCGATTTTATCGAACAAATTTTAAACCTTATTTAACGTCTGCGTGCTAGAGGGAGGAGTGATACGCGACGGCTTATCTCTTAAAATGTGATTGAAGTTCCCCATGTGAACATAATCACAACAAATAAAGCTTTCAAGTGATTTGCCCACTGAATGCCTTACAAAGCAAATGTTCAATGACTGGATGACCTCACAAGGTCATTGTTAGAGCATCAGAGCATGCTACGATAAATAACTAGCCCGAGACATGAAGATTACCTCCCAAAATAACCTTCTGCTTTGCAGTTTCCTGCTCTTGTTTACTCACTCCTCGAGAAGGATGGCCAATTTATTATTTGCTTTAAAATTATTTTTTTAAAAGAAATTCAAGCCTAATGTTGAAATAGAGGACGGGTAAACATGCTTATTTAAAAAAGAATCGTAACTAATCAGTGAAGAATTCTATTTAAGAGGAGGCAATTCAGAGACTGGGTAAATTCAGTTGCACCCTCCTGACAAATCGCAACATGTGTTAATGCGGTTAATAATAGGCTTTGTCCACACTGCCTCCCAAAGAGGAGGGTAAAATGTTCTCCCAAATGCAGTCTTCCTCGCTCCTCTCCGCCCCGCCCTCCTCTTCCCACATTTCGCACCCGTCAGGTAGTTTACATCGCTTGTTAGGTGGTGAACCTACTACACTCGCAGGGTGATACACGTCAGGCCTTCTAACCTCATCTTTCAACCGCCCTACTCTCCACATGGTTGGCAGTTAGGGTATCTGTGAGCCACCACGCATTCCACCATTCTTGTTTTTTCCCTCCCCATTCTGAGGATAGGAATCAAAAATTCGCTCGAAAGCCTACTTGGTAAAGACGTGGAACGCTGAAATGAGTGAATTGGTGGATTTTTCCTTCACCTTTTACCCTGCATTTCTTCACGTTTCCGTCCACTTACTTCTTTTCCCTTGGTGGAGTAAAATGAAGGGACAATTGCCCTCCCGCCTTACCAGTCTGTTTCTGTTTTATAGACAACGCTCCGAAGAGAGCACCGCTTCAGTCGCCTTAACTGAAAAGTGTCTTGTAAAATGCATTCGCTCTTTTGTTAATGTTAAAAGAATGCAGGCGTAAATAGATGATGCTATGGCAACAATTTCATGCAAAAGTAAATTTTTTTGAAAAAACAAGGATAGATACACTACCATCCGTAACTTCATTCTGCATATCCATTGTGAAAGCAGTGGAGCAGTGGAACGCTCCTACCGAGTCACATTTAGGCAAGCACTTCTCGTAGAAGTTAAACTTTCTAGACAATTTGAGATGTCTGGAAAACCATCCACCCCTCTAAAACGCCCAGACTTTTATAAGGTTGAGGCAAAATAGAGGCAGCTGGAGGCGTCACACGACTTCCGTCTTCATTCCATTGAATGTGTACTTTTAGCTGGCTTGAGCAGAAGTTGACTGTCGTCGGCCTGTTGAAAGGATAAGCCTCGTGGACACGCATTAATGCTGCACATGTGGACTATGCTACGTTAATGCACTAGAGTAAATTTCGTGTCCGATGGACAGAAGTGCTTTGGCAATTTCCAGACAAAATGATGTCCAGTGGACCGGAGGCATGAGCTGATTTCGTTCTTTCTAAAGCATTTTATGGATAAGGAGGCAGTTGGGGTCAGTTTCTTAATTAAAAATTTCACATTTTACGCCCCAATGCCTTTCGGCCTCTTCTTAACTCCGTCTCGCCGAGTGCCTTTATGACCTCAGACTCGTCACTGGCACGAGACAAGTATTTGCGATTCCAAAACTTCGCAAGCATTTTCTTCATTCTCTTGGCATAGTAGATGGAAAAAGATGGAAAAAGAACAATTCTAGGAGTCTATTGATGAAGTGCTTGAAGCTGCATTACGTGCTTGTGAGAAGAAGTCACACAGTTGACGGATTCGCAATGCCTAGGAGGAGCGAACAAAGAGGTGGTGGGAATTACTAGGCGATTCGGTTCCGTTCGTCTGCGCCAGAACATGACACGCATCTCCAGGAGGTTAATCTACTTCTTTCTCACTATCATCTCTGGAGTAGGCCTGTTTTCCCCTGACTGTCCTCCATATGGGATGCTTACCATCCGCTTTCAGTCTCTTCTACCCTGGACTACACTTCTGGAGCTGGATTCCCTTTTCCAGGATGCGGTGAATCTGTGATCCCAAGTGATGGACAAACGATGGAGGTCAGCCAAGTGACTCGACACCTTGCACTGACTGAAACCAAATGTTCGGCAATTCAATGGACATACTACGCAAGTGGGTTGTCCCATTTTCCCCTTTGCGTCCATTTATGTTGGCAGACATTTGACAGAGCAGTCTGCCCCGATTGGTAAACAAACGTATACATTAGGCGGTCAACCTACGCTCCACAAATCGTCCTCCATTCCTCTTTCCAGCAACGGGTTACCTGATGACACGAATGCTGGGCAAAGAATCAGGCTCTCCATGGAGGGGAAGAAAAGTGGGTCTCTGTTCATGTCCTTGCGGTAAGGCTTATAAAGGCAGTAGGGACATCTGGAAATCCGCATAAACGAGTGAATTTGACAAGTCATTCGACTGTGGAGCACATGGGGCAGGTCTTGTTCGCATTCCATTAAGCGGCCTATGCAGTTTTATGAGGAACAGTACAGGTAAGCTCCACCCACATATTAACTTTATTAGCTTACTAATAAACCCATTCCTGAGAACATTGGCTCGTAAAAGCGCCCATGGGACCCACCTTCCCCCGACTCGTCAACAGCGGCTAAACTTGTTATGTGATTTGGCAAGGGAGGTTTCTCCAGCAAATTAAATGAAGTCGACTGCGGTCAGGCGCTGCTTTGATGCTCAAGCAGGGTGGAGGGCATCCACGTGGGCAACAGAATCGCCACAACGTCAACGTCGAATTTGATGGTCTGCACCACCTCGTCCGAGCACGGAGAAGATGTTCAGGGCAGTAAAAAGATGTGGCACATACCAGAAATCATGACATATTTGCCTCTAGGATGAAGCAACGTTGTCATTTTACCTCAACATTTATTAAGCCTGATGCGGTTCTACCACAGAGTTTACTGCCGTCTTGTTGCATTTGTATCCTTTGCGGTTGGTTGAGACGATTTCGAACGAAACGCAGGCACCGCGATTTCTTTAGCCTTAGCTCCGGTTTGTCTAAAATATGATGTAAAACAACTGCGTTTACTGCACTTCTCTCCCAGGTCGCACTCCATCAATGCCTTTAAGTGTCTTCGAAATGTCCCTATTAGATGGCTGTTTGTTATTTTTCAGTGAATGGCCTCTTAGGGACATACCAAGGTAGGTTTATGAGTAATTTCCCCATAGGGCCTCCTCGATACACCCCATGGGCACGCGGTTTGCCCATTTTCTTGCAATAAGTTGGGATTTTACTGTCTATCATATGCCCTGCACTTATAAATTACACCAACAACCAAACGAAGAAACGAACAAAAGGGAGGGGACAAGTTTTCCTTCATTGGGCTAACCATCAATCGCCACTACTGGTGTCGTGAAGCTGACACGACGGTCAGGCGTTCGTTTGACGACGTGGAGCACCTTTCAGACCGCATTGGCTCATAGGGCCGACGAGTAATTTGCCCTAGAATAGACACTTCGTCCGAATCGTTGGATTATCCTACTTGGATGCATCGCCGTTTCGTCCTAATTGATAACTCCGTATTGGGCGGGGCCATGAATTATGCATTCAAATGTCGCATAAATAAAATCGCAGTGCCCCATGGACGGGAGAAAACATAGAACTTGCACCGACTATGCATTGCCGACGTGCAGAAGGGCGTAAGGGTAACCAACCTGCCCCAGAGGCCCCGAGAAGCCCATCACCCAAACCCCAAACTTTAGCACGAAAAGAACTCAAAAGCAGTCCAAAATATTTTGCACACAAGATGTTAGAAATGGAATTTTGTGAAGCAGAAAAGACTGTGATATTATTCTATTAATGTCATAATTGGGGAAAAAGCATGCCATGGATGTGTCGTACCACCAAAGGTGTAGTCTAACCGCACTGCTTGAATCAGCTGTTGCGAGGGCCGAAATCCCTGCAATTGGCTCGCCCCACGTGACCTAGAAAGCAGGCACGCTGTCCAATCATTTGGCCTGCCCAAATAAAATAAATATCGCCACTTCTAGCTAGGGTACTAATGACTAAAAGACCCTCAGCAAAAATGCGTTAGCAGGCATGTCCACTCACCAAGTTCAAAGGGTTGAGCAAGCAGCTCCTACAAGCTCCACAGAGAGTAAATCCACTGTAAAGACACTCCCTCTGCATTGTAAAAGTCACTTTTCCCCTGAGGTGGTTGAAATATCATCTAATGGAGTGCGATCTTCCATTCGATTTGACTTGCCCTGCTCCTCTCCATCCTCCTTCTCATCGTTGTCTACACTTACGTCAATTTCTGGTTCGGTCAGTGGGAATGTGAAGGACTCCACCGCAGTCCATCCGTCTGCAAACCTTGAATTCCTACGCAGTATTCACAAGCGCACAAAACGGAAACGAAGGCTCCGCAAATGCTTGCGTATCTTTCATTACATTTTTGTTTATGGCTTGCCCATTGGTGGAGTGATTTTTGGCATTGTCGGAATCCTCTTAGGCCACTTCCTTCACATTGAACCGGTTTTTGTGGGTGGTTGCCTACTCCTTATCACTTCTTTCGGATTAATGCTTCAGTCGTGTTTCTGGAAGCGCAGTCTACCCAACAAATTTCGCGCAAAAGAAATACCCTTCAATATGCCGCCAGAGGACAGCCTAATGTCCAGGTCAAACGATCCGTCTGATCACGAGACTGATAAGAGCACAGGCACAGAAACCGATGAGCAGCCAACTAAATCGCCAGCCATGGATGCAGCTCAGGTTCGGCGACTAAGTCTGGCGTTGAACAGAGCCACGGCTGAGCTATCCGCTGCCAGACAAATCACCTCAGTCACTGGCGGTGGAAGCGGTGTCCTCAATCTCGCGCGCAGACTGACTATGGGTCCGATGCAATTTGGTGATTACAATGATGCACGGGAATTGGAGTCGGGCAACGGTTGGATCGCTGGCCGATTTCCGCAAGGCGTACGGCGCGGTCTTGCCTGGAATGACACAGGCGCCTCAAGGTTCTATGCGTCCAACTATGATTAATTTACTTCACTTCGTTCGCTTGTGTTCATGTGACTGGGCTTTCGATAATTTATGTTGTTTTGTATTTGGCGCCGTTGTTTTCTTCACTTTCATTTCATTTGAAATTAGGCAAAATATACTTTTATTTGACAAAACGAATCAAGTGCTAAAACATTCCTTAGGAAATAAAAGGCGGCTTTTACAAACCGTCTAGGACCTTGGACCCTCGAAGCATTCGACGTCCGCTAGCGTCGACACCAAATTGGGAGCCGCACACATTTTAAAGTGAAAAAAACAAAGTTGCGAAAAGTGTTTTGATTGCTATGCAATCGAATTTGCACCCTTCCTTTTATTTTCCACCTTTTTTTATGAGTTTCTGTGTCCTCGAAGGCAATTTACAACAGCCACACAGCTCAATGGATGCGTGCTTGGCTCACTTTAACCGCCCAAATGTTGTCCTTTGCTAATGCACTTCAACTTTCATTTCTAACTTTACTGCTGTCGCTTTTTGACAACACAAGACCACCCTGTAAAATGTAAATCAGCAAATGTAAGTTTTTTCTGGTGCACCAAGAATAGGTGTGGAACGACCAACAAAGTAGAGCTTTTACATGCATCTTTGTTGGATTTTGGAAAGAAAAGCATGTCGTTTGTGGGTTGCAAGGAGGAATTTGTGTTGTTCCGATCTAGGTACAACTTTTGTGCCGTATTTTATGGGACGCTTCAAGTAACCGCGTTTTTCTGTCGAATTTGCGTTGCCAGCGTGAGTCCGCCCAACCACCGACTTCGAGGAGTAGACGAGTGCCCTCGCCCGAAGCAAGCAGCCATTTTTTTGTGCAGCTAGTTCTTCACATTTAATATCTTTTGTCACAATAAGGAACGTTTAATTTCGTCGGGAGAAGGCGTTCCATTTCCGGACACCCGACTGGGTGAGTCAAGTAGCCCCGGAATGTCACTCCTCGAGGAGATGTAGAGATTCGCCTCCCAGGGGAAGTAAATCAACCTGGCAGGGTGGATGGGAATGAAAGCACTAGCTCAAATGTCTAAGCGCTTTCTTCCTCCTCGACAAGCGTATCATAAAACAGGTCGTCATTTTCACCCTCACGAAGCCTCTCTCTCCAGCGGGTAGATAAGGGCCTTTTGATGATTGTACGAATGGAAAAAAAATAGTGTCTACGACGCCTTTTTCATCCCACTTTCATTTGACATCGGGCAAGGGGCGCCAAATCTCGATGTACTTTGAAAAGGTCACAGTTTTCAGAAGCTCCAAAGTAAAGAATTCACAACAAAATTCCTACTGTGTAGGAAAATTTGACGCCGTTTGAAGGAAAGGCCACTGTCTTGCGTTCAAGGCTTACGAAACGAACCAGGAGGAAAGGGGGATGGTAACTGCACCGATCCCTTATGTTTCTCATTTCCCTCCAAAACCCAAATGCCAATGCATTGCATGCTACCCTCCACTGCCAAACCCCTGTTTGGACTTTTAATAATTAATTAACCTTTTTTAAACCATTCGTTCAAAATTTGGATACATTTCTGCTTCGCGTTGAAATGTATGAGGCCACAGTTTCGTTGCCATTACTGGCACATTTTTAACCGCGCATTTTGGAGTGCGAAAAAATAAAAATAAAAACAAAACAATTGCATTGGGAGTAGTCTAAAATGTGGTACATTTGGACAGAGAAAAACAGACAAAAAGTGGAAGAAAAAGGTGTTTAGGGAGCCGCTTATGACGGAGAATAATTTATGCGAGTGTGAAATCCTAAAGGCGGTCTTCACCCCCCCCCACCCCCCTCCCCCACACTTCCCCCCCGACTATCACGCCTGTGTTGGAGCTGACACTCGCGGGGATGGCAGTTTTATTCACCAAGCTAAACTACATTGTGGAGAGTAGAATGCACGTCACCTTTGGGGGCATTTGTCTTGCCCACTTGAGCGTAAAATGAGAGCTTTCGGGAGGAAATTTTGCGTGTGACAAGGCAACCGTGTAAACAAAAATCCAGATGCACACTTAATGGATAACTTGTGTTCCACCCACAAGTAAAAATTTCCTTATTTCTCTTTTTTTTTAATTTTAAAATGCTGGAATTTGAGTCGGCATTTAAACTATGACGCCGTCAGGGCAACGCCCGCCCCCACTCCACGCAAAGCCTCCTTCCCCCCTCCTCTTCCCCCCTCCCTCCTCCTCCAGCCTTTGCTGTGCATCTACCAAAATTAAAGGCTGAAAAGAACTTCCCCTCGGTACATTTCACCTCATAAACAATAAAAACGGAAGTGTTTTACCTCCCTTCCGTTCAAACTGCCCCTCTTAGATGCGGAAACCCTCTTCCGATGTGTGATAAGACGAACTTTGGGTGAAAATGCGCGCATTTTTTAGGATAGCCTCATTTTTAATGATTATGTGTCAGTTCAATTGGCTGGAATGTCTTTCGCCTCGCTTTCACAATCCACGCAGGGATGGAAATTTGTGAGCTAGAGCTCCTTCTCTCATCGCCTCGGTTGTGATGAACGCTGTCTAAGCTGTCGGTAGGGCCAGCATTTTGCCCGAGGTTTCCCATTTCCTATGCACCAGTGAACACGGGAAGTGAAGTGCGGCGCAGCCTTCCATCCACCGTCACCGGGTAATGCCATACACCAAATACCATTAGCCGGTACGATTAAGACCTTGCAGCTTTTACATCTTATAGCCGGGTTTATTGACGCGCGGTGTTGCAGCATCCAGATAGAGCGTCCGACGCTGGCAATTCTTCCCGTTTGATGGAAGCATTGTAGCATAGACGAAATACTTTCTCCGCTACGCCCACACCCCGATTAACGCTAATGCTGTCACATATTAAAACTTGACTTATGTGATCAGCAGTGCTCCATACATTTGTAAATACCGTGTGAACAAGAAAATTGGGCGATGGAGGTGACTTGACGAAGGTGGATCCCTCACCTACCTGCATTCCAGGTGAGTGAGGGTCCACTTTGTTGTAGGCGCAGGCGATTTGTGCATCCCGTACGCAATCATTAATGACATTTTTTCCGTCTCTGCACCGGCTGACAACGGTAGAGCGATAACATTGGTAGCAATGCTAATGGACATCCTTATTTTGCACCAGAAATCACCCAAAACCTTTTTTCCCACTCTGCCATTAACTCTCCACAGGATGGGCATGTCTTCATGCCTTACTTAGTGCAAAATGATGCCATATCCATCTGAGATTCCCTTCATAGGTGCATCCTCAAATCTAATGGCATATGCTGCGGTTTTGGAGGAGCATCGCTTACATTGAAAAATTGTTTTGCGGCCTCGACACAAGTAACGGCAAGCTGGCAACGTCAACTGTCCGGAATTAAACTTAACTAATTATTTGTGTGTTTACTTTCCGTAACATCACCCCTCAAAATATAAATTTTTAACTTCATCATGCTTTAAATTAATTGGTTAGAGGCATGACACTGAAAATGAAATGCAGCGGTAATTAGATTATTATCGGAGCAGAAGTGACAGTTGTCATTTAATGAACCCGTTCACTTGCGTGCTTAAACAGGGTTTCCTAGTGAGCAAAGGAGCTTATGATAGTGAGTGTAATGCAGATGTTCTTTAGAACGTACTTTGTGGGTGAGTGGCGGGAAAGGACTTCGAGCATGGCGGTAGGACAGTGTAGTGGTACCGAGGATTGTGGCACCGACTCCGCCTACACAGACTAACTCCCCATCTCCAATTGTAGTGCTTTGTTTGTTTTAATTGTTAGTTGGTCCCAACATTAGTGGCGGCCAACTTGAACGGTGCTGCGTGGGCTGGCCTGCCGGCCATGCCAGCAGTTCCCTTCCTTTTCGTCTAGAATGCAAGTATTCTGACCTACACCTAGCCTTATCTCCGTCTTTTGGGGATGCTCGGGGTGCTACACCAAAATGTATTTCTTATTTAAATTGAAGATTTCGCTGGAGCGCTCTCATGTTAAAGGCGGTCAATGGGAAAGCGATGAAAAGGACGAACGTCCTACAGTGAGACTTTTCGGTAAGTCAGAGATTGACCTTTGAGTCGTGCTAGCAGCCTTTTAAAAGCATCCTTTCTTTCTCACGCTGCACGACTCATTCCGCTTTAAAGAAGACTCGGGGTATCATACTGCGCTCGCCCCTTTTCGAGTGGTTGAGTCTTTAGCTGTTGATGATATGTACGAAGTATCACTTCTTTTCTTAGTTCCCAAACTTCTCTCGCAGGCAACTGAGTTGACCCATAGAGCCACAGAGGATAACTGATCAACAATGCAAGCATTCCAAGCAGACTTCAAATTAAATCCGATACGCAAAATTCTTTGCTATTAATAAAAATGCAGTATTTTGCTAAGTGTTGAATATCTTTTGTTCACGCAGCAAATATGCTATGGCCAAAGTTTATTTACTGAAATATGCACTCACAAAGAGTAACCTTGTTGGTATGCGTTGAACCTCTGCACACTTTACACGAAATTTCCAAAATAATAAGTTTAATAAAAGTAATCAGATAAATTCTTTTACTGGACTCGTTGCAGTGAATTGTTTGATTGCACTATATTGTTGTTTGAGGAGGTTAAGCGCAATTATGAAGTAATCACCAAAATGATGTGGGAGCGCGTTCAACTTACTCACGCTAACCTTCCTAATTTATTATAACTTGACTATTGCTGCGTTTTTCTTTACTTCCAAGTAGTATCTAACTCAGAAGAAAGAATTGGAAACTCAAATGTTGTGTAGAAGACCTACTTAGTAGTTTAATTTCCCATTTTTACGATAAATGAGTTAATGAGCACTAAAATTTGCACGTTTCTGTTATGGCAGTTTAGCTCAAGAGATATATCTTTGCAATAAATTCTTGTTTTCTTACAACCTTACGAGCTAAATAACATAGTTTTTGACACAAACAGCCTACAGTTGTAGAATTAACCAGCTTGTTAATTTTATTTACTGACTGACTTTAAAGGCAAATTAATCCAGCAGCAATTATTGCTAAATTTTACGAGAAGCATTTTAATTTCCTTTTCCGCTCCAAAAACCTGATGAATTTCGATTATTGCCGACTCCTGTTAATAATGCGATACGATTGTTTTCGCTATTTTTTCAATGTCTAAGTAGTGTACTTGCATGAGAGCTTTTAACACACCGAGATGTAGGGAAGATTTTAGTGCGGGCGTATTAGTACTCACCGAAACTTTTCTCATCCACTCCTAGTACAACCGGAAGCGTTTCTTCTTTAGTACTGATACGTAGTTAAGCATTAGCAAATCATGTGATGCAAAATGTGTGTTATGGCACATTTTCTTTTTTCTACCCTTCCACCGTCACTTTGTCCTTTGCTATTCAAGAGCTTCCAGGAAGAGGACATTTTGTCTCGTGTTGAGGCGAGAGTTTACGGAGACTCAAAATTTTTCGGCCATATCAGCGCTCATCTCCTCCTCCCTTGCCGCAGGGATCGATGACGCCCTCTCAGTCAAATCAGTTTACTTGCCGCCCAAGACAGTTAATCTAAACAAGCATGCATTACAAACATTCATAATAAGCATTTTTACCAAAGGAACGAAATGCTAGAGCGCTTCTACGAATGCCACATTTTTTAAACAAAAATACTTTGCTAAACATGTTCTTTTAGTAAGGTTTTATGATTGAGTGTTTACTACTTTACCTACTTTTTTGTTTGGGTTTCAAGGTTTGTCATTTGAAAGGCATTTTTTCGCCCAATTCTCAGAAATATTTTGTTTGTGAGCGATAATGCTTGCCTAACCAGAAGAGCGGAGTGAAAAGTACAAGAAGGCGTAAAGGTTTCTCACACCTTCTGTGGTATTTGTAATTACAAGCAATCAATGACGAACGCTTTTGGACCTTTCGTACTGTTTTCGTTATAAATCGTCACAGTAGCGTGGGAGTTTAATATTTCGCGCTTAAAAGAGCAAAAAGTTTACCGTTACCCTCTCCCATCACACCGTTCCCAAGTCCGATCGCACCGAATGAGCAACAGATCCACTTTAAGCCGATTTTCTAGACTCTAGGGAGAAATGGGTTTAGTCATAACGTTCATACCTCTTTTTATCTTATAAAGCTCCACAACTCCTCGCCGACACACGCAAACTACCGCCTTGCTTAAAAGCCTCGTCGAAAGTGCCTTTTCAAAGGCAGTTGCGTGCTCGCTTAATTGATTTGTAATTTTGCGACAATTATATGCCTGTTTGACAACTCAGACGCCTTTGGTATCAACATCGTGGGGCCACAGAGGAATCAGACGCATGTACTAAAAAGTATGGCACATTCAATCGTCGGAACGTGGTTTCTTGTATAAGCGTGTGACCAACTGTGCCACAGCAACACTGGAGTGATGGCATTTGGTATCTAGTTTCGGCATCATCTTGTATTGTTTTCACTGTGGATGGCAAAAAAACCAGCATTAGAAGGAAGGGTGGGATGAATAAGCCACCATTAGATTTTTTGGCCGTCGCCATGGCTGCAGCCAACTTGTTAAGTGCAGAAAGTCTCAAAAAGGGTGATATAGGCAAGGAGTGATATTTGATTTGACTTAAAACAATAGCGTCTCGGGTTTGTCAACGCAAGGTACAAGCTAGCTCCAGGGTAAAGGCGTACAAGAGGCAAGAGCTAAATTGCGGTGGTTAATACCTCTTTTTCGGGGTCGTTAATCACTGCCACGCTGCATTAAAATTACAAAAATTTAAACAAATGCATGAAGTGCCGGTGTTTTGTCATTTGCGTGACACTAAGGTATGCGGTGGATTGGCTTTGGCCCCCCCGCCTCCCCCTCCCTCCGTTTCCTCCTCCATTTTTTCTACTCCCTTACCCACCCCCACCGCGGCATCGGTAGGAGAAGGGTCTACGCTGCTCCAAAGCTTCTGCCTCTTGGACCGATTAACTTGTTATGAATCCACATAGCAAAGGGATTCTTTTTTATTTAAGAACGGATTTATTCAAGGCCACTTATCTCGGAGCGTTCAACAGCCGCCAATAGGTTACGGTAACTGTACTTCACTCCGACTCTTCTCCTGTTTACCGCTTTGATGACTCATAATATTCTAGAAGACCTATTTTTAAATTACCAAAAGACGAAGCTCCGGCCGAAAATGCCATCCAAATCTCTTTTTAGCTTTCACCATTCACTTATTAAGGTAGTAAAGGCATCTGCAAGGCACCGCTCTGTGGCGGCTCTTTGTACAGTACCCCCTATTTTACTCCCCTTTGCCTTCTCCTTGAAGTTATCCGAAGTGTGTGGATCTAGCGCCTATGACTTGAGTCCATCTGGTTAAAGAAAACGGGTTTTGATCAACCTATAGCGCTGCAAAAGCTTCTCTGAGGCCATTCCGTTGAAGAAGTACTCAAAGATGGGCGTAGCTTTCGACCATACTTGAGGTGCGATGCAACTGCACCTTCACCCACATCAGGCAATGCTTGTTTTATGCGTAAATAATGTATGCAGACTGATTTGCTCACCGGGACCCACACACTGACGCCTAAGATGGGAGGCAAATGGTGCCGGAGAAAGCCTCCATCTTACGATTGAATGCCAGAGGTCCTATCGCAAAACTAACCCATGAAAGGGGAAGGCCGAGGGCAGGTGGAGGAGGGCACTGACTTAGCCATTAAGTCACTTTGATGCTGTTCCGCCAAAATGAGGCTAGACGATAACACGACCGCTGAGTAAACAGATGCGGAAGATTTTCACTTCTACGAACACAACATCTGAGCCCTGCGAGACACAAAACAGCACCCAAATAATCTTTTCCCATCTTTTTCCATAATTTGTTAGGCAATCGCTAACTGTCAATCGCCGATTCGACGGATTTTGAGAGTGTGGCTTGTCGGTTAGCAAATTTGTTTTCGTCATTGTTTTTACGCGGCTCACTTTTTGTGATTACCTTTCTCTAGGAAGCAACGCATTTCTGGGGACACGCTCTATGCTGGACAAATGGGAGCGAAGAGACGCAAACAGCGACCCATAAAATCAAGCGCATAGACGCAGACAGGTTTATCGACGTTCAAGTCGAAGCAGTACCTTTTAATCAAGCCATAAAAAGCACAAAAAACAATTGATGTGCAGCATAGACTTCTGCAGTCTAGACAACTTTCATCGTGCTGACGAGTGACGGTGACGTTGAGGCAGTTTCACCGCATCCACAAGCGATGGCGTGCTAGATGACTCAGCAATTGGATACTTGGACGGTTCGGGCTTATCGACAGTGACCATCAGACTTGTAGCAAACCATTAGAGATGATTTCGGTTCTGGCGGTGCCCCTCCCAGTCAATGACCTCCAAATACCTTCCATTGGCTAAATGACACATTGTGAAGCCTTCTGTATAAAGGGTAAACAAGCAAATTTTGCGATCTCATGCCATTTTATTGCTAGCACAAGTACACCAGCCACCAAAACAGGTTTATACCTTTAACTGTATCTTAGAGGAGTAAGGTATCTAGGGCTGCCTCAACCGTGCTGTCAAATAATGGGCTCTTGTTTAATACTGAGGTGGGTGGACATGGATTGGCGAGCATGAAAAATTGAGATGACTTACACTCTGAAAATGTGAAAGCCCTAATCCGATGAAGTTTTCTCCGAGGTAGCAATCAATTTCTACAGAGTAGTAAATGAGTCGGCACTGCAAGGAAGAATCACCCCAATGATTGGTGCTCGAGCAACTGAATGCTTTCTAATAAAATTTGTGATGTGGCCAACAGCAAAATCAGGAGACTAAATATCACATTTTATTGGCTTTGAGTAATATGGTCTAGAAGGGGAGGGAGGGAGGGGTAACCGTTGAGTGGATACAGAAGCTGAGCATTCGAAATAAGGGATGATAGTAGACCGATAAAGGAGAATTTACAAAGGGTGGGAGAGAATTGGAGCCATGGAGAGACACAAATGCAAACGGTGGAATGAGGGAGCGGAGGCGGTCTTATCGTACATAGGATGATATATATTCAAGTACGGCCTTGTAGCAGAACTGCAATTGATCCGGCGATTGAATCATTCCAGGACGCTGAGTTCTTAAAAGACGCACCGTCTGAAGAATGTCCACTACACCCTCACACCGCAGGCGATCGAGAACAATCGACAGGAGTATAAACACACCGGTGCGACCCGATCCACAACTAAATTCAGTGGCAAAAAGGTCATGGCTGGTAGCTGTTTACTTATAACATTTAAGTACGACATATTTTGTTCAACTACCTGCAGTGAACAGTAATAGGACCATCCTGCCCAAATTGATCCTTTGTTTTGTGGATTTGAGTGATGAAGTTTGTAAATGCCTCACAATTGCTGGGCACACCAATCTCTGGCCATTCAGTGTACTGGAATTGACGAACAGTACGAGAGACACCATCCCTCGTATCTGTAACCTTGAACTCGCGAAGTGTGTATGTTGGCATGTTGTACTCCACCATAGGATCGATTACAAAGTTCTGATACCTGGCTGATCGTTTTGATGGCCAATAGGGATAAGAATGTTCCTAAAAATTTGCCGATGAAATTGAGTTGTATATAGTTGGAGAAAGGACTTAATCGGTGGACAAGTCATTTACTCACTTTGCCCTGCTCGGTCGTTTGACTGATCATGACAATGATGGCAGAGTTGTGCTCCCAGCACATGCGCCAGAAATCTTCCAGGGTTTCAGCCATCGGCCCTTGTGTTGCGATATACGCTCTACGTGCCCGATAGCTATCAACAAAGCTCGCATTTATGTAGTCTGAACCATCAACACCTCTTAACGGTGTTAGGGCAACCCTGGATTTCTCGTAGGGCAGAACTTCAAAGAAACGGTTCTTGCACTTATTGGGAGAAAGCAGTGCAGAAGTAAAGCTTGCTTTCGGTAGGAAAAAGCCCTCCAATTTCTAAAGCATAAGTAGTTGCAGTAGGTATAATTTTTACTTAAATTAAATTAAGTAAACACGGTTTCCAATCCTGTCACTCACCTTAAATTCAATGTCAAATCCACAGTATCCCATACCATCGGGTTGTAGGAGAGAGTTGTATTGAGCACAAAGACCCCTAGCCGGGACTTCGGTGTAGCCACCCTCAGCCATTTCAAGAAGTGCATCGTACACGAATATGTACTGTTCTTCCGTTTGAACCATGAAATTCCTTTGGGCCCTTAGAGCTGTCACGCAACCGAGAACATCGACCGCATTTTCGTACTTCATTTGATCGTGCATTATATCCAAAGCGATCAGCGCCCCTAGTGAGAAGAGCATGTGCCATATTTAGAGATTTAGTTGAAATGGCAGATTAAGGGCTATGCGAAATCTAAAGGTAAAGGATTGGCGGCTCCAAGTATCTACTTTGTAGTTCTTATTATTTACTGATCCATGAAGAGTTATGTTATTGTGTGAGTTTGGGGTCTTTCAGATTATTATTCACTTTACAGCATCAAACACCTCTGCTTAAGGCATGCATAAGTTGCCCTATGCATTGTGAACGGCCTTGATGTTTGACAAGTACGTGATAAAAGTGGATGGAAAAGAGGTAGTGGAATAAGTTTGAAGGATGTGGAAGCCGGTGGTTTAGCTCAAGCATACATATGCGATTGGCGCTATTTGGATAATATTCCGTGCATCTTGTTGAGCTTTATCAAGTTAGCAAGTGGCAATGGTGCGCGTGATGAACGAAGTTTCTTGCGAAACAAAAGCCTACTGGTGGCGTGCGATTGGGCAGTTAAGTGACTCAAGGGCTTCACAGCTGGTTGGATGGACTTCTACAGGGCAGCAACAAATCTGGCCCCGGTAGTCATTCCCAATGGGCATCCAGCTAGCGAGTAAAAATCCAATCGTGGTAAAGAAACGAAAATCTGTCGCCTCTGAAGTGGTTCCATTCCATGCAAACGAATCGTCTCCTCAACACCCTTCAAACTGCCCAAAAGTTATATCATTTTAAGTCCTCATTAGTTCCATTGAGAAAACTATGAACTGCAGGTGAATAACGAACCATGTTATATAAGTGATTGTTTAGGCGATAATCGAGTGTCAGAACACAATTGCGTGTTTCGAAATTATCTGTACCTACAATCGTCTGGTATTACACCGCATGAACGTCTAAATCATGTTCATCCAAAAAAAATTATTCTCTCAAATGGGTGTGAGGTGTTCGCCCCGGCTATTTATGACCTTGAGGATACCACTAGGTCATATAGTAGCCCGCTGGCCTACAGCGACCCTTTTGAACTCAGATGCAACTGTTTAAAAACAGCGAGAACTATAAATAAGCTTACCACAGGACACTAAAAAGTACTTTTCCATTTGCCACCAACTCTGTCCCTTCCGGTAATTTCAAAATCCGGCGCTGAGTCCACCCTGCTTGTCTCGACTATCTGACGTAGACGCCAGTTAATACGCTTTCAAATTCTCTCTTCTAATTTTCGAGGTTAAACTTATTTTTCAAATTTACACATCAATCTTACCCGTTCTACCCACACCAGCAGAGCAGTGAACCACCAAAGGTCCAGAAGTCGCCGGATCTGAATCACTGGAAGCTAGGGAAGTGGAGGCAGCTCCACCTGTGATGAGAGACACCGACTCCCGGCTACCCTGGGTGGAGACAGTGCGTCGGATTCGTCGCATGAAAAGGAGTAATGGGATGGGTGGGCTCTCGGGTACTCCGTGGTCGGGCCAACTGGTGAACTGAAGGTGGGTGACCTCTCTCACCTCGCTCCCGCTGCAGTGAGCAATGGTAAAACGACGAATGGTAAAGTAGGCCAGCTCAATCATGCCCTCTGGACTTGGAATTGGAGCGACAGTGACTGTTCCGTTGGCGTAGGTCTCGGGCCCTCGCGATGGCCAGTACTGGTCACACTTGATGCGAGCTCTCTCCTCCAGACGAGTCATCATTACGATTATGGACACTCGCTGCTCCCAGATCATGCGCCAGAAATCCGAATAGGTCTCTGGCAAGGGGCCCTTAAAAATATTTGATTAAATTGCTTTTAGACTTTATGGAAAGAATTTCAGTTCGAAATTTATGGCGCTGACCAACTGACGATACCGACCATTTTACCGTGTGGTTAACGCTTTGTATTCAATACGGAGCAAATAAATCGTGTTAAATCCAAAATGGAGCTTAAATTATTGTAAAGGTGCATCACAGTTTACATTAAAATACCATTAGGCAATTGCATAATTATCCAAAAAACATGATTTACACAATCATTTATTAACATTCTGCATTTTCGAATTGGTTTGGCAGTTTTGTTTTGAACTCGGAGGAATCCAACCAGCCTGTAGGTGGTAGCGAGAAAGATGCGTTTCCTCATGAATAAAGGGCGTTACATGCACTAACAAGGCCATCAAATGCAAACAACCTTCGTTTAAACAACGACTGATGTTTATTTAAGTAGTATCGGGTGGAGTTAGTCAAAAATTGAAGTGTTCTCTTAATGAAAGTGGGGAATATGGGAATTGATCTTGGCAGCCGTTGTGGGGTTGCGCGGGGTTGAATGGTCAACGTTTCAATTAGGCTGAATGCGTAGAAATGGAGTTTGTTGTCGCTACTGATGGGACAGCTACAGACATTATGGACTTTCGCGAGGTTTTGATGTGAACAGAGCCTGTCAGCAGAACGAGGAGACACGGAGGTAAGGTGGCATGGCGGAAATGTTCCACAAGACCCTACTCCAGGTGACTGCGAAAGTCGCTGGAGCTAAGCTAACTGGATCCTGTGTTGCAGTCCTTCCAGACAAACTGCATCGGAAACACTGCGAGCCTAGATAAACACGCAGACTTTAAGAGGCCAAGGGGGATCAAATCTAATTGGGTCAACCCAATTCCAATGGTTTCTCTGCGCTTACTTCCTTTCCACTAATAAAGTTAACGAGACGTCGGCCCTCCTAGGTTGATACTTATATTTAAAAGTTTTAAGGGGTGAACTTTTATTAACCGAAGTGTATCAGGCACAAACACGTCTCCAACGGAAAACTCAATTAAGGGCAACTGGCCAACTTCCCCTTTCCTCAACTTTTGATGCGAATGCACATGAGGATACTCGTCAAGGGGTAGCCAATCACTTGCGAAGGATTTATTTGCCTTCTTCAGACGCCGACCAATCAGCACGCTTCAATGGATCGCCAGACTTTGATCGATGGAAAAAAATAGCTTCGACAATTAGACTGTGAAATGAGGAGGTCCATAAATCCTACTTTGAATTTAACATTTCCCTTTTAATTGGTTATTGGCCGTAACATCTTGTTTTGGCACAATTTGAATCTTTTAAGTAGCCTGCTCCCCATTGGAAAGCACGAAATGCCTCAAAAGCAATTCTACGACTTTTGTTGCAAAAAGTTTAAAGAAAATACGAATGACTGAACTACCATACAAACAACCTAACTGCCTCGGAGGCAAATTGGAGGAGATTTTGTGTTATTTTAACCCGGATTTTTTACCCTGCCCGACATCCACTCCTTGGCCACATTTTTTGCTTCTCTCCTTTTTATTCTTCAAGTAATTGCTTTTAGCTTTTGGAAAATCGTTCACCTCTGGCCTTTTTTATTACTCATTTGGGAGTAAGGTTTCAGTGGAAATCGGTTAGTGGTAGGGGCAATTTTTAGTGAGCGAGTTTTCTTTCCACCTCCATCGAGTATCACCGTGACTTCTACAAGACGAAAAGTGATAAATGGCGGGTAATATTTCCTCACCTGACAATTTTCTTTCCATAAATATGTCATTTTAATGCACTAATGGTTCTGTGATTTGTAGCTCAGTTACGGGCAGCTATGGAGACATTTTAATTCCACCTGGTTGATGTTGAAAATACTGCGAAAGACAAGTGATCATTGCATGCCTTCTCCTCCTCCACCATCAAAAAAAGTCGACTTCCGTTAAGTAGTTTCAGTGCACGAATGATTCGACTGGGCATTTTTGGATAAATGAACAGCGGAAATCATCTGCACACTTCCTGTTCCCCATCTTTTTGATCCCTTTTCGTGCATAACTCATTCAATCGTTCAACCCCACCAATGCCTACCTCGAGAGTGGAATGACTCTGGGCAATGAGACTCACCTGTGTGGCGATGTAACAATTGGGCTTTTTATACCCATCGATGTAATTTGCATTGATGTAGTCCGAACCGGGAACACCTTCGAGGGCTCGGAGAATGACTCGAGAATGATCGTAGGCCACAACATTGGCATACCGATTCTTCGCCTTATTGACCTCCAAGTTCGAGTTCTCCCAGGTGAACTGGTGACCCGGATCGATTGACTCATATTCCTGTGAGAACAGCCTATTGTCATCGGCACTCAACTTGACTATGTGCTCCGCCAAATAGGCGGCAGGTATGGGTCTTTGTGAATGCGAATCTAGCGAGAGGGAAGAAAACACGACACAACTCTTAATGAAGCCCACCTTTCAAGTGGACAAGTACAAAGCCTTTCGTTTGCAACAATGCGTGCATTGGCCTACCTTTTTGTTATTATTTTTCTTTCTTAAAAGGCGAGAATTAAATCATAGCCGCATCCACCCCCACCACCACCACCACCACCTCTTCTTGCTCCGCCTCCACACGCACATGCGCTAGTTCATTATGCATTCATTAATTCTTCGCATAAAAGTTCTTATCTTTAAATTAAAACAAGGGTGGAAAAGCGGTGGAGGTCGAGGAGAGGACTATTTCCTAGCCATCAAAACGTGAGAAGCTTTAAAATGTGAAAATTTTAGTTAATTTAATGGGAAGAGAGGTAAATGGGTAGGGATAGATGTATTCCCGGTTAGATAAATGCATAAATGGTGGCAGTCAGTGGCAGAAGAACAAGTGTACTGCTACTTTGTCTCGTGTTTTCTTCAACTCCCTCGTCCAGAATAAAGTTGAGATACTTTCTGGGAGGAAAAAAATACAACTGCACGCTTTGGCTCTTTAATTATGCATCGGACCATGGGAGGGTTAGTGGAGATAATCAAATGAAGGGGGACTAAGGAAGGATACGGAGAATGTATCAACTTGCCTATTGTAGCAGCATCCCCTCAAGTATCTAATCTCCCAGTATTCAGAAGCTACTCCCATCTCTTCGAAATGCAACCTCGCCTTTTGTGTGTCAAACGAAGCATGACTGATGACAAAGGAGAGAGACAAGGAAGGGAAGACGGTAATGTGAGCATCAACCCACCGTTGACACGTTGATGTCTTCAAAACTGCTTCAAATTTTACCCTTCCAAATCCCTCAATGAGTCATGCAGGTATGACTTCTTTGACAATAGAAAGGGCTAGATACTTGTAACATTCTGACACAGTGATGCTGTAAAACGACCGTTTTTCCCAGCGTTATTGAAGTCCAGTGGACAAAAGCCACTCCAATGAAATGGAGAAGAAAACAAATCGCCTCATTTTTGGAATGTGTTTATCAACTCTCTAATTGTGTATCAAATGATGCTAACGCTAAGAGTGATACACAAAAGAGAGATGGGAGTGATATCGCTGGTTGACACACTAAAAAGCAAATTCCTTTTTTTCCTGTAAATAGCATATTGCGAGTCCTGCAGCATCAAATCTCCACATAATGACGTACTGTTTCCATAGAAGAGGTGCTGCAATTCCACGCTGTTGGCATCCTCCGTAGTGGCAGCATCATTGGCGAAGAGACCTCGACCGGAGCCATCGCCAAGAGATGCAATTTTTGAGGCTAGCATATGACGATTGAAGGTGTTGTAGGGACCACCGCCCCCCAATCGTGAGAGCCCTCCATTAAGACGTGGAGAGGTGGGATAAACGCTGCAAGAGACGCTGCTTCCATCCATTAGGTCGCCCTTGTTGTCCTCACTCACGGAGGGAAAGAGCGCTCCCATGGGCGGTCGACTGCCACTTCCACCACCACCGCCACCACCAGACAGGCCTGAGGACGAGTCGGAGCGATAGGGATAACTGCTCCGTGGAAAACTGTTGATATGCGTTGAGACTGTGGGATCCTAAAGCATTAACAGTTCATCTGAAGAGTGGCAACTAGATCATTCAATAGGACCGCTAGTGAATAAATGACACCGACATTGCTGTTTAAGTTTCACTGTTTACTAGGGCCCAGAAACCCACCTGAGTGCCATTATGGTAGGTGACACAAGTTGGAGGCATCCCAACGAGTTGAGTGTAACCGGGTGGAGACATAGAGAGGGCTCCATTGTTGGCACAAATTGTGCCTGTAATTGGCGGAGCGCAGTTGTAAAATGCTCCAGCCGGTGCCTGCGAAGAAGCCACACCGTCGGCCACATTCATTAGTGGCTGCTTCAGACTCTGATCCAGATTTGTTGGCCGCGCCAAGAGCTTTGGTTTTCGACGTCGTCTTTAGTTGGAAGATACATACATGCAGTCAATTTTACCTCTACATCCACACACCGGTGGTGCCACTATTCACGCATGAAAAAGCTCCACCATTTAGCATAAACACATCCACATGCTGGTGTTCTGATTGACAGAAACACCAAAAATTGCCTTTATTTACAAGGACTTGAAGAAAAAATTTGCCAAATCATTTCAAAAGCACTTTTCCCTGTTCGCCTTCCCACCTCGTTTCCTCTTCGCCCTCACTCAGGAGGAAAATTAGGAGGATCCTGTTGCAATGGATTACTGTGGAAAGGCCGAAGAATAGCGCATAAAAGGCGCAATGACTACACTCTTGGGAGACTTGCCCATTTCGGAGAACAAAAAGGTTGTTTTGTGAAGCGCGTTTACTGCTTCTTTTTATTGCATTTTTTTGCATGTAATTGCATCCATATCATCGCTTAATCTCATCTTCATGTCGTCAGCGCTTGCTCAAGGATTAGGGAAGAACACCTTTGCTTTGGAATAATTTTATGCTCTTACGGGCAAAGTCAGTTTATTTCTAAAAGACATGGGCTATTGTGAGTGAGACCGTTGTTTGAGACGACGGTTCTGTTAAACTTCAGTGTACATTTGACCTCATGACTCTTTAATGTCCACCACGATCAAGCTGCTAAGCAATCCACTCTTGCTTCTTGCGGACTGGTATGGGTAGGCGAGAGGACCGAAGTGAAGCGGTACCGCTTACCTGAAAATGCAAACGAGGACAGTACAAATCGTGGTGATCACCGCAGCTCCAAGGATGACAGCAACAACCGAGACAGTGTAGAGGTCAGTTGAGCCAAACGCCAAGGAGCCATCACTCGTGGAGCCCATAGTGGAGGAAATGTGACCCGAAGGGGCCCTCAATTCCAGGAGAGCTGGAAGGTAGGGATCCGTAGCGAATGGAGGTGACCACGGAGAGGCTGTGCACGTTCCAAAACCGTCCATTGTGGATCCATTGCCTTGGAAGGTGCACGCTAATACAAGAGCCTGAATGGACAACAAAACGCAACTCATGATTGGCTTTCCAGAACTCAACGTAATCGGAGGAACTAGTAACCCGGTGAGCAAAGCGCTGATGAGGTTGTGCTCGACAATTCGCAACGATGACACCTGAGATTTCCTCCCATTTATCCACACCAATCATGCAAGTTTGAAGTATTTAAGCATCTAGTCAGTGTGGAGGGCTACCGCATACTCGATGTCAACCCAGAAAAGTTTATATTTAAGGCATTCCCTCAATTCGAACCATTTAAAGAAGCCAGTTTTGGTGATTACGAGCAACCGACTGGAGGTTGGATCCCAACTCGTCCGAAAGTTAACCATCACCACCTGGTCACACTAACATAAAGATTTCCTCTCCAGTTAACGAGAAAATTCATGTGAAATAAACTAGGTGGAATCATTGAAGCACTTTCGAAGGTTGATGAGCCTCGATTTTCACGAGTAATAATTTTCATGAGTGGGGTTTGGACACACTCAAATGTCGATGACTAATTCTTCCATTAAAGCTAAAATTTTATGCCAGCTTTCCTAATTTACTTCCATTTTGTTGAGGTAAGTTTGAGCTCAGCCGGGTGTGATGCTTAATAATTGCTTAGTTTATTTTGTTTGAGCTACAGTTACAGTGTATTTTTGAAGAGGTTCATCCACCTCATTTGAAGAAGTGTCGAACGCAACTGACAGCAACGTAAACTCCGTGGATGCTAGAACGGCGGTGGATAAAGTATCACGAAAATCGTCTTACACAGTAGACCTGTCCAGCCTCGAGTGGCTTGTTGTCGAATACAACAGCCGCGTCCAAGTAGGCAGCAGCTGCAACCGAAGCCTCATCTACCGAGTCAGCATCATTGAGGAGCCAATTCTGTTGTGAATTCGTTGAGTAGACCTTACTCCGAACAACTGCAGGACTGCGACGTCTACGCTGCGTGCCAATGCTGAACGGTGGTGGTGGCGGTGGTGGCGGAGCAAGGGTGGGAGAGGTGATTCCATTGCTTCCGCCCAGAATAAAGTCTCGAGAGCTCGTTCCCGCTGGTTCAAAGTAGTCTTGTGTAAAGCGAGCCGCGATGTAGCGTGTTTTTGTAGATGGTAACTTCCGTGAAGATGCGATTATCTAAGAAAGCACGCAGGATACCTTCAACTCCAGTTTGCATGCGAAGTAATGCGGCTTTGGTGGCAAGTCATGGAGCTGGCCTTGGTGACAAGTAACATCCAGTCATGAGAGCCAAAGTCCATTGCTACTGACGTTGCTACGATTCACCAATTTGAGATGAAACGGGCGATTTTCAAGAGGGATTTATTTATGAAGACCTCCCGGACTCTCACCTCTTAAATTGTCCTTAACAGGTGGAAATCAGCCTGACCTGTGCACGAAGCACTTGACCGGGACCATTAAATGTCCCCGCAGAATTTCCAACTCGCGTACTTTATAAAAATGACCGTTTAGACATACATCTAACGCAAAGAAAGATATCCCAGATGACGAAAAAGTAACATGTACATAGCCAAGTAATAATGAGACGATCAGGCAATTTATCTGCTTTAACCGAGAGGTTACCGATCCATCACCATCTAGTTAATGCAGATTGTCGTGTCAAGTCCACTTAGGGTGGAGGTTTGTAGGCCCAAAGCTTTCTTGTCAATTAGCAAAAAAAAGTTACCTTTTGGTAGAATTCCCTTTGCCTATCACAAGACCAACGCATAACAAGGAAAGGGAGCAGGTGGCGTAGCTATCTTCAATTGTTGCTTATTCAGAAGAATAAGAGGACCGAAAAGTAGCTGTCGAGTGTGATTTGACGCTTTACACACTCTTTTGGAAAAGGTTAAAAAAATAAATTTGCTCTTTAGGCATTACCAGTTGTCGCCATGACAGGGAAGTATGTGCGTGCGTGACGGATATTGTCAGGAGTGACACCAGCCTCACAACCTTGACGGGTGTCTTAGAACTTGACAAGGAGTGTGAAAATTTATCGGTGCTTCAGCTTATTTATTCCTCCCTTTTCCAATCCTGTCTCATCCTGCCTCCGTGACTCGACAATGGCTCCGCCTTCGCCTCCATTCTCTTGCCATCAGGGTGAAGTGGAGGATCTTTCACTTAAGCATAGCAAATTTTTATGCTTCAAAGCGGTCTCATTCACCTCATCAACCAAAAGCATATCCAAAGGCGCTGTAGTGAGATGCCACGGGCTAACCATCATATAGTACTGGCGAATTTTGCCCAGTCGTTCACTGACACGAAAGACCTTCATGTTGACCTGTTTCCGATCCTCCAAAGCTGAGATTGGTAGAGGAGGAGCAACCTTCTCTGGTTCTAAAATGCATAAAAGACACGGGATTTCACTTCTTCACCAACACACTAGTGGAACAACAAAGTGTTACAATGCAGCAGGGCAAATGGACTGCATGAAACAATTCCAACCCCGTTGACGACACATAAGATACGTAAAATGACTAGTTGCATCAAACTGCGTCGTGGATTTATGGCTTGGAAAGTAATAAAAGAGTTTTGGGATGTTTCTGGTTTCGTGACCATAGAAATGACCTGAGTAATAGTTGATATGGTTCGAAGCATTAGCAACCCTTAATGGCACATTTGATCGTATCGTGTTTTTGGCCCGTGATGTGGCCAACACGCTGACAGTTGAACAATAACCCTATTAAACGTAATTTACGCTTTTAATTTCAGTCCAAAGTGACAGCACTTCTTCGTTCACTCAGCTACAACCATCAATGAAAAGTTGTTTTTTGAAGTACTCATACAAGTGTAGGTTTAAACAACTGTTGTGCACATTTCAATTCGCGGGGAGAGTTCCGTTGGAGCCAACTTCCGGTCCGAGAAATGGGTGTGTTTAGACTCTGAAGTGTTATCAATGTGACCTCAATGTATGCGATATCAACTAGCCTTTAAAAGCCAAGAGGTTCTCTCCCTTGGTGCCTAATCTGGCCTCAACGCTCAAAACTTGGCGACCAAGTGTTATTTGGATGTGAAAACAGGATGGACGTCTTACTCTGCATTTCGGTGTGGCAACTGGTGGTCTCCCAATTGCTCTCAAGATTCATGCCAGTTTCATAATAGGCGTTGACCTGAATGTCGTAGATGGTGTTGGGCTCCAAATCCTTGACAACATAATCGTAGCCATCCTGGGCGTCAAAAAAGGCTTGTCGAGCACTTCTTGGATCGAATGTTTGGCGCCGCATAACACCAGACTCGTCGGCATACTCCTTCGAACCAGATGCTCGTATCTGAAAAAGACATTTTGAAAGTCTTATCTCAATGAACAGTACCTTTAAGACTAACGTCGATAGGATAAGGAAGACCTGTTTGGACTCTGTCAGCCTGGATTTCGGACGAGTTTTGATACATCCTAAACCAGCACTGCCACATTCTATGTTTTCCATTCGCAACTCACTGTTGACCATCTGTAAGCTCCCATCGGCCAATGTGAACCAAAATAAGCCACGAGTGGTAGGTGTGTGAGTCAGCGACGTTTTATAACGGCCTTCGGGCCAGCAAAAACATGTGTTCCTTGGTAGGACCTTTGACCACTCGGGATGGCAGAGTCCGCAAAGGAACACGCCGACGTATTCTCTTTATGTGGCCAGGCCCAATAGCCTTCAATCTCGCTTACATTTACTTGAAATTTGTGATGAGGGTAAATGCAAAGTGTGTGGGTCTAAGTAGTGCTGCGGTCGAAAAATCCATTGCCATCATTGAATAGGATAGAGCTAGTGAGTGTTGGGAATGGGAAAACCTGTAGGAGCACTGCCGCCCTCTGTTGCACCACGCACTGCTCTTCCGCTCTTGCTTCTTCTTCTTTTCTCTTTCGTTCCATCAACTGTGTTAAATCGACACAAGTACGGCTGAGCGGGAAAGAATAGAACAGCTTAGGAGCCTTGACCGTACACTCTAACGGCTAAGGGACGATCGGATATGGGATGGTGATTGAACTCTGCACCATGGTGGAGGAGGCAGTGACAGCATCAATATCGGCGATGATAAGAATGATGATTTGTAGGGTGGGAAAAGGACACGAGGAGGATGAATCTAAACATGGGCGTTAACAGCGACAGAAAGACCAGCTTGACGCAAACAATGCAGAGCTGCTAGGCTGCTTGACCTTAATAGGTTGACTGAAAGTTACAGCCTCCTTTAACTAGGTCGCAATGCTTTCCATTTGTACTACTCTGAGGCACGCCAATCTTTATCACCAATGGGATTAACGACAAGGTGACTTACATTAAACCCAACGAGTCCTTTCGTGTTTTCAGGCCGCTGCCAAGTAATCTTGGCACTTGTGAGCCCAGGAATGCATAGGAGGCCTCGTACGGAGTAATCAGTTCCCCATGTAGCCATGGTGGATCGAGCAACGGCAGGCGGATCACTCCACTCGCCATAGCGGCCATCGGGACCTTTGGACTTAACTCGGATAATGTAGGGTGACTTGCTCTGGAGGTGGGAAATGATGGCCATCTGGAAAGGTCCCACCTCATATGTAGTCCATCCAGAAGAGTCATAGGGACTATCGTTAGGAGCATAGAGAATCTGAAATCCCTGAATCGCGGCATGACGATAGTTGGTGCGTGAATATGGGGAGGAGGAAAGTCGAGTGGCGGAGGAATCGACTTCGGGCATTCGCCAGGTCACCTTGATTTGGTGTTGGTTAATCCGGATCGCTTGCACATCAATTGGTGGTGGAGGTCCTGCAAAGTCCATTAACCATCTTATCGGTTTGACAAGATAAGTTAGCCGATGAATCAGTTCTTGGACAGGCAATGATAAACGAAAAGTTGATCAACTATTTTTTAAATCAAGTTCATCAACCAGTCAAAAGCGTGTTTATAAATTTGGTCAAGCAGGCGATCCTCTATTTGTCACTTTCAAATTTGATTAATGGGGACTTTCCCGCGAATGAATGAATGAATCACCTTAGGGAGAGAGTCATCAACGACACCCAGGCCAAAAATGCAAGCTGTCAATAATATAAAAGAGGTGTTTAGTTGCTTCAAAAAACATTTGCCTCTTCCCATGCCAAATAAAGAAGGTAAGTGGGTGAACACGTGAATTTGTTACAGAACGCATTTCACAGCGTCAGCTGTTCCCCCATTTCCTCCGTCTTTACAACTGCCAACAGGCAGGGCAGCTTAACCAACTCCCAAGGTACATGTACAAACTTACAGCGTTACAAGCTTAGTGTGACAGAGAGACAACCCATTGCCCTTGTTGTTGATCCTACCACACTGGTGAAACGCATGTCACAGCATTGAAACATTGCATTTTTTCCCCTCCTCCCCCCCAAACATCACTGAATACAAGATTAACTTGACTTCTTCCCCGTCGGTGTATTGAAGGCAAATGCACTGTACCGCGGGGGTTTACTAAAACTGCTTTGAGAAAGGGGAAAAATGTCACCCACATCTTTTTGATAAATGAGTTTTCATGAGTCCTGTCTGCTCTCGGATTCTCAGAGTCGTTTTTTTTCCTCCTCCACATTTGAAAAGATCCACCTAGAGGACTGCCTTAAAATCGTTTTATGACTATCGTTTATTTCGCCGGGGGATTGGGGATTGGTTAGGCAGTAAGCCTAGGATTCCGTGGTGAGCCTTATCTAGCCTACTTTGTACTCTGCATTCTTAAAAGTGCATCCCACAGATTGAGAGAGCATTTTATTAGTTAAAAAACTAAACGCTTTTGGGATTTGGATTAAAATGCTTCGGCTACGAGATCTAGTAATCCATTTACTTCGTTGACAACGCTTAGAAATCAGTGACAGTGGAGATGGATGAGATAAAGCTCCGGGCTAAGTACTTTTACCTACAAGAAGGTGGAAGGAATTGATGTACCCAAGATCTCTTACAAGTTGGGGACTATGAATTGCAAAAAAATCCTCGCTATTCCTCGACCACCGAAATGCGTAAGTGATCATCGGGAGCCGGAGGAAGTAACAATTTGCCGAGGTAGACGCTGCAGAGGCTTTAGAGCCGCCTAGGCACTAACATCTCGCTTTCATGAGGACGATTCTGGCCACTGGTAATTAAGCTCTTTACAAAAAGCGCTAAAAAAGTATCCTATTTTAACGTCTACTCCTGAAATTAAATTAGCCTAGCGTGTCTCGGCGTCCCAAGGCATTCAACCACTTACGGTTTGTTTATAGCCCTTATTTAATTATGAACCTCACTGAAATTTCCAGCCAAGGCGAAGAACACTGAAATCCGCCCTAATGTCACATTAAGTATGGCGACATTTTTTTAACGGCACACACAAAAACTATCCGGAGCTCTGCTGTGAAGATAATACTTACATCCCGACAATCCAACCGACTGACTTGCTTTGTAGGTTAAGGTGGTGGTGGTGGTGGTGGTAGTGGTAACACTCAGTGGGTGTGTGGGGGATGGGAAAAAAGCTACCTATACGTATAAGAAGCAGAGGAATTTAAAGCCTCCATCTTCTGCTCCTTCAACTTGCCCCTAGTTAACACTACAAGTCAATTATTAATGAGAACTATTTCCTGAGCAATGCAGAAATGACCAACATAACCCACTTCTCAACCCATTTTTCCTGAGTCAGACAGGAAATTTAAATACTCCCACAGCAGTTTTTGAGTTATTTAAACAAATAGTGAGCCAAGACGCGCATGTCGGGTGTCAAGGCGGCCACTACTTATCATACTACTAAAATCATTTGAAAGTAGTGGTTGGTTGAGCTCCTATTGCATGACCACAGGTTTGCGAGGGGTGATCAAAGATGGGATTTCTGACAAATGGGTCATGGCCATTCAGTGGTGTATGAGAGGATGGCAAATTATCCCAATGCGAGCGGCTCCATAAACCTTCCACCAAATAGGATGCCAGTGACTGAACTGCCCAAAGTAATTAGCTTCTTCACATGGGGCTTAGCCGTTCTATGCATCAGCAATTTTAATTTTCTGTGGCTCCCAATCACGCTTTCTTGATCACTGTCTCCCATTCGCACGAATGCATTTATTTTCGAACAAATGAGTTCTGGGGATCAGCTAGAGCAGAGTGAATTCCCATGCAAACCACGGCTGCCAATTTCATTTAGTCCAATCTAAGTGGCCCTTGACCCACCATCATTACTTCAGGGTTGCATCCGATTGGATAGAGATGCGAAGGGAACAAAGAAATACTTTAGTACTCAAAATAATCAAGCGTTGCTTGAGTAGAGAGGAGATGCTTACTTTCACCGGTTGTCTGGAAGGTGTTTGATCGTGTCCATGGTCCGGGCCCACTGTTCGTGAAAGCCCTCACCATGAAGTGGTAGTAGGTCTGTGTTTTGAGGTCTCTAGCCGTGTATTTCAATTGCTCTGGCACAAGCACATCGAAAAGTTGTTCTGTTTCACTTTCTGCACCGTCTTCGTAGTAGCGTACTTGGTAGCTGGTGAGACGTCCATTTCTTGTGTGTAGAGCTGGCGGTTCCCAAGTCACTTCTACCTCACTCGGACTGATCCCACGAACTCGTAGTTTTAAGGGGAAACTGGACGGATCTAATCGCAGTGGAAGGAAAAGGTTTTAGGAGACGAAGCAACCAACCATCTCAACTGCACATCTCACCACGGAACCATTTTAGTGTCTGTGAGCGACATGAGGAGAGATAAGGATGATTCACTGTGTCTGAATTTTCTGCAGTTTTTTTTTAATTTCAAAACTTTAATTCAAATTAAAACGGTTGGAGGAAAAAGAAAATAAAAAGAAGGTAACCCAGAAATTGACTGGGCATTTGCATAGTTGGCTTCAGGCCAATGTACAGCATTTTGCGTCGGTTCATGAAAATGAATGGATGTTTTACCAGTCCCTGAAAGCGCTAACAAAGAGGGATTACGAGGGATGAAATAATTTGGCAATTTCTCCTTGCCAAAAGGAAGGACAAACAACAAACGACTTCATGGAAAACTCAAGGGGCTACAACGACAGAAGCGGAACTTGGAACCACTCTAACGAGCAAACATCCCAGCCCCTTTCAACGAACGCTAGATCCGAACGTAGTGGAAGAGAAGCTTATGCTCTGCGTAGAAAAATTTTTGAAGATTCCTAGTAGAAAAGTGGAAAATACTTCCTGCCTTCGACAAATGCTCCACTCCTTTCTTCCACGAGAATGGTATCAACAAATACAGCGACACTAGCTGTGAACTGCGCGGGAAATTCCTTGGGGAACTGGCCAAGAACTCGGCTGGATGTGAACAGGCAGCACTGAAGTCAGGATAAAGCGACGAGCAGGAATTAGCAAGAATCCCCATTCTCACGAAACTATGTTAAATCTCGTCTCTTCTAGGTCACCGGACGTGGGTGGCGGCCTACTCATTCCTTCCTCCCCAAAATGTCGTTCCCAAACGTTAAAGAACCCTAATTCGGTGACGCTGCAATCACATCCTTTCGACTGTACGCAAAATTTGATGACTAACGCGATTTTTTGTTCATGGATGTTTCTCTTAATGAAGTATTGACGCCACTGAGAAGCTCGGTTCCCGAGGTTGATCAAGGGGAGCGCCGAAGACGCTACGAAAAGGGAAGGTCAATCATGAAGCACTTTGCATTTTTGCTTAAGGCTAGATTCCGGTTACATGCACACTCAAAACTCTGTGGTTGTACTTTCGCTGGACGATATGACCTCCGAGCCATGCATTCAACGGGTCAGCCCCTTCGTACGTCGGCCATGCACTTTCCAGGAGCATATGACCTCGCATACCAGTAAATCAGGATCCTTTGTTAATCGTTTCTTTTGTGGACAATAGACACATCAAATTTGACAGGTTTGTGCACAGCAAGGCAGCATTTTACCTGGAAGAGGCTCTTCAGCAAACTGACGATAGTTCTGTCTAGCAGCGAGTCGGTTACTTCTAGAGAAACCGCTTTGACCTCCATCCCTAACTATCATTCCATCTTTAGTCCCTAAGGAAGGGCGGCTCATCCGAAATGATGACGTGGCCACGGATTTAAAGCGTTTACCCTTTTTCTAGGCATCTTTTGAGAAATCTTGAATCTCAGTAGCATTAAACGAAAGCGTCGATTTCGGTTTCATATCTTTGTCACTTCAGCTAGACAAAAAGCACTAAAAGCTACTGCTTGTTTACAGCATGAAAGTTTATGATGGTCAGGTTTAAATTCATCCTAGAAATAGTAGGTAAGCAGTAATCTTTCCTCACAATCGACTTTAAATTGAGGAAGAGGTGCTGATGCACTCTTCAGAGGCGTCAGACTAGACAACAAGGGAGAACTTACGACTTTCTGGCGTAGTAACGTTGATTCGCTCCACAATTCCGTTCATGGTTGAATTGACCACGGCCACTTGGAACTCGTAGGTGATGCCAAAACCTACAATGCACAAAATAAAGCCCACCAGTCAAGTTGTTTGCTTAGCGTCGGGGAAAGTGGTCACTGAGAGAACGGACTGTGGTCAGGCTTCACTTCAAGCTAATGATATTGCGAGGTTAAAAAAAGGATGAAATTGTTTACTCCGCATCGAGTGACAAAGTTGGCGGAGGTAGCAAGAGCGTGGCAGACTTTAGCCCCGACTTATGTACTGACGAAACACTGAATAATGAACCACTGTCACCGGCTGTCACCACTCCTTCAGCCCTTGGTGAGGATCTTTTAAAGGTCTCACTTGGTGGCTCTTTTCCAGACAACTTATTGCATACTCTGGATCTGCCAACAAGGCAAAACCAGACGCATTACCTACAGCGTCATCTGTGTTGCGTGTTATGACCCTTTTAAGAGTACAAGGATGTGCATCTTCATCAATCTCTATTTAACCGAATTAGAAATAAACCTTTCAACCTTCTCGTCGAGATGTATAATGGCCTCCTGGTACCTGCTGGCGTGATACATCGCAATTTGAACGCTTTTATGTCCCAACTAATTGCACTTTTGGGATGGCGAAGGAACGAAATTTGGATGCCATTACAGGAGAAGCTACACAGCAGCATAGAAAGAAGAGTGGATCATACGCAGTCACATTTTGACAGTGTCACATCCTATCGTTTATCAACTCTAGCAAGCAAGGAGGGGCAACAAGACACTTGTATTGGAGGGCGCTTGAAGGCACCACTAATCGCATCTTAATCATTAAACGTTTGCCTGACTCGTGATTTGTCGGAGCTGTTTTTCCCCGGAGGAAGTTTGCTAGAAGATGGAGGAAAAACCTTAATGGAGAGTTGAGAAGGCAAGTTAGAGGCAGAGAAGAGAGTCGCTCGATCCACGCTTCATATGAGAACGGATCTGGAATGATGGTGAGGAGGGCGTGGACAACAATGGGAATAGGATAGGGCAACGCCTTATCAATTTAGTTTACTTAACTTTACAAAAAAGTCATTTTAATAGGGAGGTGGATGAAGTAAACACAGTTTGTTACCATGACACACTGGGACATTTAGGCAGGAGGTGGAATTCTCATACTCGTCTGACGAGCTTCGTGAACTGGTTCGTATGCGGAGTTGCAAGATAAAAACGTTATCTCTCACAAATCTGACTGCCTTACCAAGCGGCTTTTAAGATCTTGGTGTTTAGGAAGAAAAAAAATTAAAAGGATAGGAGAAAAGGAGGTCCGATAGGACGGAGGTCTTTGCTAACGCAGACATGCATGTAACGCATTCACAGCCAAATCCAATCCGATTTTATTAGCACTGACGCATTAGTCGGCTTATCAGGCGTTGGAAATGAAGACGAGAATTAATCCACCTTCCGATCGCACCACACTGCACTGCACCGCACCGCGCCGAACCCGACCGAACCGAACCTAACACTCACCTCCCAAGTCAAAGTCTAAAAGCTAGTGCAAACCATTATCAACTCGCGACGCCTGTCTAGTCTGACTAAGCTCTGTTGAAAAAGGAGCTGGAGAATTCGTGACGCTTTGCCAACTATCACTAATGCGAGTGTGTCCATCGTCATTTAATCTAAGCTGAAAAAATAACGCCTCTGCTTCTTCGGCCTTCTTAAAAGATTCATATGTTCACTATTTGAAAATAATAGTAAATGCAAGGAAGGAAAGTTTGAAATGATGCAAAAAGGTGTGGGAATGGGGATACAAATTTATGGCTCGATGGAGTATCCTTTGTTGTGGCAACAGCTCCTGATATCAAAAGTAAACTCGTTAACAGACAAATTGGAGAATGTTTTAATGGCCTCAATAAAATGTATGAGGTTTGGAGAAGCCCCCAAATTGGGTGTGGGTGGGAAGCTTCCAGAGCTCCACCTTGTCAATTCATCAAACACACCTAAACGCACCTTTCCCATGGTGCAGTCGATCTGCGCTGCCATTGGTTAACAAGATGCTCATCTGACCTTGAAACTTGATCAAACTATGGGCGCCTCATCCCTAGTTTAACTGCTTATTAAAGCTTTCAATCGGACAATATTGTTTGTGTGCAACAAGCATACCATCGCAGTCTTGATTAAACCATTCTCCATCACGCAAACTGCACTTTTTTAAGGATAAAAGAGGAGTAGAAAATTCACTTTTGCGGTTTCATCTTCCTAATTAAAGTAGTTCATCTTATCTGGGACGGATCAAATTTGAGAACTTTTGTCCCCCTTTCAGTTCATTTGCTTTGCTTCTCAAAGATGGAATTTGTGGAATGATTTATGACAGGCTAAAAGTGAGATTCCCTCTACATTTCACTTGAAGAGGGATACATTCCTCAAGTGATCTCCCATAGAGTTGAGGGAAAGGTTGAGGTTAATCATTCATGACAACGCTACCCAGTTGCAAGTCAATTAGAGCCTCCTCTATTGTCTTACTTTCAAATTGCATTGCCTATTTTCAGTCAGTCATTTATCCTCCTCCCGGAGGTTGATTACCCCTCGCTCACGCTCATCCAACTTCCAGTAGGTAAATTCGTCACAAATTTGTCAGAAAAAGATTAATTTTTAAATATTCATGAATTGAAAGCAAAATTTTCATAAATAATTCCTTTTATTCTTTCAGAGTAGACTGAAAATCAAGATCTTACTGGGTCACGCCTCAAGTAAATTGCTTCTCTACTTCATTAACTCACCCAAATCATCGCCTTCGGTGGAGGAGAACGATTCTGTTGAAACATTTGCCAAAATTCTGGTTCCTTCGACCCAAGCACCAGCGCGTTTTGCGGCTAATACGGAGGCATATTCACCGCTCTCCGGTACCCTGGCTTCCGTTGCTACCAGTGGCAACACAATGGGCCTTGCACTGACCTGCAGGAGGAGGAGGGGAATGTCAAAGCACGGAATACTGGACACGCTATCAGCACCACAGATGTGTGAGGGGACAAACCTGATAGATTAGCACGCCTTCTGCGTTGGCAAATTCTGATGGACGAACCCATGTCAACTCTAGAGCCACGTAGGGCAGACCAAGGGTGCTTCTCGGATCCTCTCTCGACGGGGGGAATCGGCGCGGTTGCTTCTCCAATTGGGAAACCTTCAATTTCAACGGGCGCAGGGGAGCTGTGGGTGAAGACCAATTTGCTTTAATTAATAAAGACAGCAGTTTAAACATCTCCATGTGTTTATCCACCACCTGAGAGCGTCAATTTAGCTGTGTTTTCAAAAGTCCGATTAAATTCCTCACATTCAGCACTACTTTGACAGTAAAGCACGCCTGTTGCACAAATTTTAGGGCTGTAATTTTGTTCCTTACTTCCTGGACCGCCTATTATTGGGGTAAAAATAAACAAACGATGGCTTTAGAAGCTTTTAAGAACACTCGTCCCCAAGGTAGTGCAGCTAATTTTTCACGCAAAGGAACTGAGCGCTGTGGAGCAATAACCGTGCTTCTTCCACTTGACCCAAATCCCAAGTTAATGAGACGGCAATGACCAGGCCTAGATAATGATAATAAAATTCGCATAAACATCGGCACAAACAAAGCGAACTTCGTTATTGAGTACTATCATGAACGCGGATCATGCGCTCCGCGTATATATTGCCTGCCCGTGGGGCGAAGAATACAAGAAGTGGATAAACCAACGCCAGGATGAATCATTGTCCACTCCATCGTGACTCAGACAATGGGTCTCACTATAGAGACGTATAATAGTCCTGCCATGAGAAAGAAAACGCCCCTTGGGCCGACCAACAAAGTGGATGTTGACCGGTGCAACTTCATTGCCAACGACACCTCAGAATGGGATGGAACAGTTGAAGGTATGCTCAACAAACAACACATCCGTTTATTTGTTTCCCTCGACGTGTCTGCCGGGATACGATATGGTCCAACCAACTGCCATAAATGGGAAGGGCAAAGCTGGCACACATAAGTGACGCAGGGTTGTCGACTAGCATTGAGGAAACAGTGATCTGAAAGTATGCATGGAGTGAAGTGTGCAAACGAAGCGCCTTACTTTAGGCGAGACAATCACGCCTGTAGCTCCGAAATGCTATTTCAGGCGGACCTAGTGACATTTTAGTGGACAGAAAATGACCGTCTGGAATGAATTTAGGATTGGATGGTCACTATTTTATCCAGTCTTGCTAATAATGAGAAAGCGACAAAGGGGGAGGGGGAAAGGTTGACTACCACCAGGCACGACTGAGATCGTCTAGCGAACAATAACTCTGCTGTCATTTATTATTGAAGAGCGCACTCCCCTATGCGAGGTGGACCAAAAACAAGCTGAGAGACGCGGGTAAAGATAACAAAATTCTCAGTCAAGATGGCGCTACCGCATGTAGGGTTGGGGGGCCTTAAAAATGCGCATATATAGCCACTGGTGATTTACGTTTAGCTTTAACCGGACGATCAGAAGTTGATGGCTCTTTTACGAAGGAAATCTTTACCACACCGTAAGAGAAGCCAACTTGCCGTCCGGTGTGCCAATTCACTGCGCCGTCTTTTGGGTGGAAGAAACTGCTGCATTGATGAATCCTGAAGCCATCATAAAGCAAATTAAATGTGCATTATAAGCGCATTCCCAGTGGGCTAATACTCCGTACTAACGACGTTTAAAGTGGGACGGGTTGCTGCTAGGTTAAGTGCTGGTTTAACCTAGGCTTGTTTATGACAGTTGTTGGGCGGATGAAATGTCCTCCACGTTTAACCGATTTGGAAGGGAAAAGGGGCGCTTTTCTTTCTCCCTTCCCTTACGTGACGGGTATACTTTTCACAGGGCTGGGAGGGGAGGGAGGGGGAAGGTCGGAGGACTTGGAGAACCACTGAGTGGAAACTTCATTACAGTCGGTGGGAGAAACGCATGAAGAGGACCTTTTTGTGTTGGGACTATCAGCTTTACTGATTAAAATAAAAAAGACAGGAAGTGAAAGGCATTAAAAGATGCGGTGGGAAAAACAATAAAGCAACCACAATTGGATGTTGGTGTGGGAAGAGGAGGATGAGGAGGAGGAGGCGAACAAAAGTAGCATAATCAAATTATGAGCTGCATATCGCATTGGAGCAAGGGTATTTGCAACTCAGTCCTGTGCACGAATGTCCTCCCCCTGTTTGTCCCCTCACGGGTTGTCCCAGCAAAAGTCCAAAAGAAGGAAGGTTTTGTGGTGTGCGTTGAATGTGAAATGGAGACACGAATTAAACATTTGCGAGACTACCTCTCTCTCTCTCTCACGTCTTGTAGGAAGGCGTATTAGTCAGTCTAACGTGTAAATTGCTAACAAAGTCCGAGTGACTAATGCGGGTTTGTAAGTGTTAAAAAAAGTCGCAGCGACAATTCCTTTTTACTTCCCGCCAAATGGTCGTCGTGCTAAGATGTAGTAAGTCTGTCGCCCCGGTGGGGGCTATAATTGAAACGTCCACCCCAGTGTGGATGACGATGGCCTGACTCTCTCACCGAGTCTCACGCCAGGAAGGTAGCAAGTGTAGCTTCACAGGGTCATTTCTGATCTCGGGACAGTAGCACCCTTCGTGGGGGTTGGAAATGGTCAATCGCTTCAGCAGTGTGTACGAGAAACCACAAAACACCTCAGCAGTGAGAGCGACCGATTCCCATTTGGACGGATGTTTGGATCATGGCAGAATCATTTGTATGCTTTTGTAGCAAAAGAAATAGTCTACAGGAAAAGTACATCCGTCAACCGTCTTCCCCATGGCTGAATTCCAAATTTGTCTGGTACTCGCAATGAGCACCTCCAACAAAAACGGAGGTTTTATACCAAAAAAACCCTGAAACCGTACGCAATTCTAACATTATGCTCAAGCAAAATTGCTTCGTGGGAGCTCAGCATGAATTCATGGCATATGCTAGAAAAGGAATAAAACACACCCATTCGGAGTTATGAGGTACTCGAGAGTACACAGGCAGCAGTCGAGAACCAGTAATAAGTCCCAATTACAGTCTGTTCCATTTTGTGACATCAAACACAAATTTTACTTCATTTGGTGGCATAAAGCTGAGGGGAGTTGTAAAACGTCTTTAAGGCGTGGACTAAAGAGCTTTGAGTGGAATATGCGCCTCCTGCTGCCTATCGCTAAGACGTACTGCCTAGGTGAAAAAAAAGCCAAAAAGGGAAACCGCAGGTCACGCCGTAAAGTAATTTAGGCCTCGCGTGCGCTAAAAATCTAGCCAGGTCAGGTGCGTGTTGAAGTATCAGGTCAAACACCTCATTCTCCGCCTTCGAAATTGAGGGACGGTAATTGGACTTCTTTCATCGGAAAGATGAAAAGACTTGCGATTTTGTCCTTTTAGCGGCAGGCGAGAAGCGAGAATTTATTATTTAAAGGGAACACATATTTCTTCCTTTAATGGGTCATTCTCCTCTTCCAGCAAGCTTAGTACCAACAGCACAAACAATCCCGTTCGAGCGATTTGTTGCATTATCCCAACACAACAAAATCGCATTTACTTTGTCTATTGTGTTTGCATTTAAATAATCTTTTGCACATAAATGCTTCATATATGCGTGTCACATATTTGTGACGCTGATGACAAAACCACAAAATCAAGCGAACACGACTGCATGTTAATCACCAGCGATTGGACGAAGGTGATGCAGACATTGAAAAGCCTATTAGGTGAGGGAAATCTGTTGTAACAATTTCAACTCTGGTATAAAAACTATTCGGATGGGATTTCAAAAATCATTTGCAGAGGTTTGCATGGTGTATTTTGAGGAATGAGGTGGACGATACTCACCGATAATTTGCTTTCTCAAATGCCAATAGGACTGCCAATCGGAAGTGGCTTCCAGCGGCGAAACACCGAGGAGTACCCCAATGGCGAAAAATATCCATACAGACATTGGCAAAAGTGGCTCTTTGGCCTTTTTTCGTGCCAAAACTTGACTACACCGTTCTTGTATTCTATCTGACTAGATAGTGAGCGGATAAGCCCGTGGGAGGGGATGCACACACGCACATACGCATGCACACACGCGCACACACACACACACGTGAAGACGCACGACCGCACGCCTTCACGCTCAAGTGTGCGTGGACAGCCTTGCCAAGCCGTGGCCGGCGCTCATTGGTCATGAGCACATGAGGTTTGGATTGGTTCCGCCTGACGAGCGCAAGCATGAATGGCGAATCGGATCGTTCATTGGTCCACCGCCTTGTTCGATAATATGCTCAATGGCAGTTCAGTTAGGGATCAACGAGTTGAAAGGATAATTGCGGATTTTGGTGCGTTCCTTTGCGAAAATTCCGGGATTAAATGTCCTTTGCGTAGCTGGTGTACTGCCCAGTGAAATTGTGCACTGCTTGATGATTGAGTAAGCACACAATAAGACAACTCTTTGTAAAAGCGTCAAAACTGATCGTCTGATTCAGGACAAGTTGTCAACTTGCTTTCTGATCAAGCCCAAATAACTCCATATGTATGAGCTTTGGTATTATATCCCAAGTCGTGGCGAAGAAAGTGGTAAAAGTCTCAATTTTTATGGAATCTTTCCAAATATTAGAGTCTGGCGGGAACTCCAAACCCGTATGGCTCAAAAGGCTGCGATCTGTTCCGTTTATTGCCTGTACCTTTAAATTAGCCATGAAAAAGAATTTGAAGCGTTTTATTATTCTCTACTACTGTCCATTAGAACGGGGAGCTGAATGAACACTCCCAAAGGGCCGAAGTATTTATTTGAGGTGACCGCTCCATTACCGGTCAAAGTTGTCAAGCCCGTAACCCTCTTGCTACCGGAAGCAAGTGCCTTTTTGAGTACATGTTTGAATTGCATGTGACCGAAGAAGGGGATTAAATCCAGAAGTTGAATTCTGTGTTCACTTTTGTTGGGGCACATCAACTACTCGAACGTACGCGGACCAAAAGTGAGCCCTGACACGGGGTCAGCATTTGGATGGCGAGCGTTCGACAGGCCTAGGCGACGAGGCAACTGACGAACTCGAATATTTCAGTTTTGTTATCTCATTTTAAAATCAGCTCAACAAAAGGGAGTGCTTTTTGCTTTACTTTTTACAGCCCTGTTCTCTCCATCCCTATGGGGCTATTTTTTGCATTATTAATGGAAGTGAAGCAGTGAATGCGCATACATACAAATTTTTCCGCACTGCAAAACTTAATAGCTCGACTTCTTATATAATTTGCCAGTTACATGCACTTCCCATTCCGAGACGAGCAATCCCACGCAAAGTTTACACTGCATCGTGGAGAAGTGGCCAAAAAAACCAATTCAACGAGGGCTAACTTTGACCACGTAAGGACGAAACATTTTGGTGGAGTGCAATCATGCCACTTAGTCCCCTCTCCCCCGCCCCTCCAAAAAAAGAAGAAAAAAGAGAATGGAAGAAATAAATGGGTGTGAGAAAACACCAGCATTAAGCAGCTCAAGGCACTGACTTAGCCTGTGTGTGTGTGTGTGTGTGTGTGTGCGTGTCTCGTCTCGGAGGCAACTTGTGGGCGCATAGCAGACAAAATTTCTAAATATTTTCTTACAAAAACTAGTGGTATTTGTAGCTTCGATTCTGGCCACGCCTAAAGTAACATCCTGTCAGAGAAGGCAAGTTTCATGCGTGAACGTTTGGCGTGGAAATGAGTTCACCTTAGTGGGGCGGTGCTTGGCCTTATAACGGCGACACTTTAGCAGCAGTCAGTGATGCCAAGGCCGTGATTTTGTTGGAATCCTGTCTGCAGAAGGTCCAAGTTTTTGAGGGTAAGGGTCCGACCACAAGTGCACCTCTCACCCCATTGGCCAACTGTTTGGAACCCGGCCATGCATTATGGATCGGTAATGGGGCATCTTAGAACGGTGGGTCAAAATCTACTACAGTTGTCAAAACTTTTCCAAAAAGCACAAGCCAGCACAAGTGAAGTTCGAATTGGTTGGGAAAGAATCCACGAAAAGATGCATATCTTCGCCTTACACATATGGCATTTCGACACAAGTGGAAGCAGCCCACTGAGGCTAATGGAAACGTAAACAAAATTTATGACGTGGTGATGAATAAATATATATGAGAGAGTTGTTGATTTTTTCTTCGCGCCTTTTTATTCACAGATTTGCTCTGTGAGGCAATGAGTTTTCACCCAGCTGCGTAATAATGCTTGTCCATGAATTATTGAACCACCTATGAAATGACTGCGATGCTGCACACTTCATCCTCCCGTTGTACTTCCCTGCAGACGTGGTGACTGAAGGCGCACGATCCTTCCAACAAATCACCTCACTGAGGTTTCAGTTTGCACAGTCACAAGCGGCTGAGAAATGAGGCGAGTTTGGACGGGCCGAATTTGTGCATGCTCTGGATCCGCCTCGCCTACTCCCAAGTGTAAAAGCGTGCTTTGTTTCATGTTCAATTAATTTGCTTGCTCAGAGAAAAACTCGGTGCCGCCATTCCGTGGCCAAAGCGATGCGATTGTTTTAGCACTTAAAGTAACTAGCAGCAAAGGTATTTATCCACTCGTATTTGTCAGAAGGGCACCACTGAGTAGGCACAAAATTTAGAGCTGCTCCATAAAATGTTCATCCCCCAAAAGTTATTTGTCAAATGGTTTTTTTTCTCAGGACGTAATTTTACCCTTTAAATTCGCCTAAACGATAGTACACGGGTATTCACTATTCAATCTGTTCAAAAATTTGGGCATTTATTTAAACTCCTGCATGATTGACAGAGGCCTTTTGTAGAGGCGTGGATACAGTGAAGCAGGAGCCGCCTATTGGTTGATATTCACTAGGAGGGGAGGAGGGGAGGAGGGGGGACGAGGGGGGCACCACAACACAGCTGAGGTACAAACGTCAAACCACAGACCACAACTGCGCATATTGGGGCTGTCAAAATTATCATCAGTCGATTTCGTGTTTCAGGGAAGGGCGGAACTCCCTAAATTATTGCCAACTAAGTTTGCAACGGAATAACCCAGTAATTTATGCTCTCCATTCTGCTGTGGGAGTTGCGCATTGAGGTTTGAAAATGCAACCAGGGCTGCACCCAATTGGCCAACATAGTAGTTATCTTTTATGGTAAAAAATAGATGTTACCAAGGTGAAAGACGCTATCATACATCATTTGGTCGAAAAACACAAATCATATTGGCCGCCCTTTAAACCCAACCACTTTTGTGTCCGACCTATACGGACATTAAGTCACACAAGGTCATTCGTTTTGTCTCCATTGTTTTCCGAGGCAACGCCAGTCCATTAAACACTTATTTATCACTCTCTCGCCTTCTGGCTTGTAAAGCCAACCACATAAATTCGTGAAATTTTTTTACTGATAAAATGCCAATAAATGGGGAGAGCTTTGTTTAAATAATCGTCGTTGTATCCGGTCATTCTGGTCTGAAGTGACACAGACTTCGGCCTCCATAAAGCTTCTTGTCTGTGAAGGCAAAATGTTTTCGTGCTAATCTCCTTTATTTTTGTCTCAGTATTATTTCCCCACTGTCTGGTCCACTCTGTAGGCTGCTGGTTAATGCCAAGTGATGAAAATAAACATTTGGAGCTTTGGGAGGAACATCAGTTACTCTGGTAGACTGTGCTAGCACTTGTTACATGATTAAAAGGCAGACGACATGTCCACAAGGGGCAGCGTGCTTAATAAATGGCGCTCCAGTGCAAGACGGGAGCTGAGTAAATACCATTCGTAATTTTCTTAACAAAACTATGGCAGCTAAACAGTAACATGGAGGTTCTACATTCATCCAGATTCACAATTCAATTCTTTCACAGTGGTTTCTTTGTTTTTATTTGCAAGTAAAAATTAGATACGTCTTTATACTACCTTAAAAAAGGACCATTTTGAAGTTTGAATTCCATTTGAACACCCCTTCATTTGCTTGCTTCATGTTTTTCCCCAAACCTAGGCCAAAATCTCATCACTTTAACACTCACCATCAACCCAAGTGGTTACAACAGGGAATTCGTAAATCCTTCCCATTCCCCTTAAACCCACAGCAGCGACGGAGACGCGATAGGAGGTGCGAGGCATAAGGTCGTTTATAGTGGCCGTATAGATCTGTTCGGGATTATTGGGATCCACAAGGATGTTGTGCGAGCCACCACCTTCCGAGGTCTTCTGCAGGGGCTCCCATGACAGTTTGAAGTGACGTACTTCATCCAGGCGGCTTTGTGGTCCCTTCCAAGCCACTTTAATGCTGGTGGAATCCAACACGGTAATCGGAAGGCCCACGGGAACATCCGGTACTAGGTGGTAAATTATTACCTACTTAATTAAATTCAGCAAAAGTAATATTCCAAACGAAATTCAAGGAAGGCGGATAATAGGGTCACGGCATTCGCGTGTCAGTTACTAAACGCATAAACAGCCAAATCAGCACTTGTGTATGAGTTGTCTCAACATTTTGAGTTTAATTACTTACTTCTGTTAAAGTTAGGCGGTGGAATTTTTAACACACAGATATGCTAATCCCAAACAATTAATGTATTTTGACGTGCCTTTTATTGTTTGTAGGGATGGGACCATAGAAATGCGATCAAATCACAGCGGGGTAGCTTATGTTGCAAGTGAAGGGCTTAGATTATGCGATAAGTGGCACTGGAAAGGATTGTACCATCATGAACCAAAGGCATGCGTATCACGCAACATCATGTACTTCTGCGAAGGAAGTAAACAACCGAACAGACTTGGTGACTGCGTGTCAATCCAATCAGTATGCCTCCCTAAGCAGACAAGCATCTTTTTGACTTGAAGAGAAGACAATTATAAGTATCCGTCGGATTTATAAGTGACATTATCATAAATCCTAGCGCTTCGAAATCCAGAAGATCCTTCACAATATGCAATGAATAACAAAAATTGCTAAAATAAACATGAATTTACTAATAAATTTGCACTCTGGTGCAATTAATTTTATTCTGAAGATGAAGAGTCACATAAAGTGGAGGAGAATGCATTGGCAGATCAACCTTTGAGACTTAAAAAGCTCACATTTTGACTTTTAATTAATCCCCTGCGCAGGTATGTTTTGAGATGTGTAAGTTCCTCTTATTGCTTCACGAGCATGCGGGAAAATTTTGCAAAAGTTCACCAAAAAATTAATTGTAGAGCAAGTCGATTTACTTTCCGTTAGCATCACAGCTACGCGTTGTGATAGTATCAAGAAGACGCAATTAGCGACCTCCATTCTACGATCATAAACCGCCAAATGGTGATAAGACGAAAGAGCAAATATACCAGCAAATGAGATACGCGGAGTGATAAGAAATACAAGCACTTAGTCTGGCCGAATTGGGGTGTTTTAAGTCAAGAAGAAGGCATCCGGTACTCACGATGTTCTCGAGTACGAAATGCAGCTGTGGCCGAGGTTCCGTGACCGTTGACCGAGCGCCCTGCCAGCCGAATGTGGTAGAGGGAGTCGGCAGACAGTCCCCGAAGCGTTATTTGTGTGTCTTCCGCTTTGATTACCAATAGGTCTTCTTTTAAGCTGCTGGATGTGCCGTTGGAGACGGAGTACCAGAGACTGTAGTCCAGAAGTTGTTCGCCCTCCGGTAGGTAAGGTTTCGTCCAGATGAGTTGTGCACTGTCTGCCTCAATGTTGATCGCGCGTAGGTTCTGCGGTTGTGCTGGTACTGTAGGAAAAGACATCGTTACTCTTATCATGACTCATTAGACCTGTTACACATCCGAGGTAAGAATTGCTCCGTTTTGTCAAGCAAATGGGCTTACTACTTGCCATGCTTGAGGAAAATAGCGGGATTTTAGTTTAAAGAGTTTTAAAAGTGACCCTCTAGATGACCTAATGTCCAAGATACTAGACGGTTAAGTCTGGGCTCTAATGACTAATCGTGGATGGGAGAAATAGTGACATGGAACACGCGAACGAAACAGCGAACGGTGCCGGGCGAAGTTTCCCCGCACTGGAAGACCTCAAGCGCAGTCCTTACACTGGTGTGTCCCTACCCGGTGAGAAGTTCATAATAATCGCAGTATGTCCACAATGCCTTCAGTCATGGAGGTCGCCAGCTAGCAAATCTGATAACGTCAATCTCAAAATTTTTCCAGCATAAAGTAGTAAACGCAGCCACCATATTTGACCCAGACTGGTGCGAGTTGTAGCAAAGTGTCTACGAAGGATTAAACCACAGCAGTAAATCTTAATAAGCTGAAAGTTTATTAGGGGAGAGATATTAGTTGAACGTCGGGATAGTTGGATGCGTGGAGTGTGGGAGCAGAAGGATGTCAACTTAAAAGGCTCCGCCACTACATAATGCAAAGTAGCCAAGCAACTGAGGGACTCGTTCCAGAGGCTACAGGAGCGGAAAACTACTCTGGAAGTCACAGTATGCATGAGGACACCTTAATTATGCTTGAATAGACTGCCTGATTAAGACTAGCAGATGAGTTTCTGTCAAAGAAGGCGAATGTTATGTCGAAGCTTTCCAGATCATTGCTTATTAATTAGGAACAAATCATGAACTGGAATTTTTCCCCCCTTTTTTCCTACCATTGGCGATGTCAAACCTCTGCGTCTTCCGAGTAGTACAAAGGCATTAGGCAAACTTGAAAGACTTGGCTTCTTTCACGTACGGTGTAAAAATGGCCCTGGGAAAAAGTGCGTCTAAAAAAGGGACTTTTGTGCTCCATTGTGCGTTAAGTGAACAAACGCATCGCAGCCCGTTTGGAAATGATGAACTCACCTTCTGGCTCCGCACTTCTAAGGCGCCGAAAGCACAAAAGCATGTTTGACTTCGGCGTGACTTGGCAACCATTATTTGCTATAACTTCTGTTTTCCTCAGCAAAAGCCCAATTGCAAGTGTGCCTGAAATCAACTCGCTCGATACTACTTAACTGCGTCTACCACTTAACAGCGTCTCCAACCCAGGATCGCAAATCGCTATACCTGCTTGTGAGAAGATGCGGATTTGGGATGGAGCGATGGTGTGGTGGACCGCCACCAACACTTATGCGTTTCTTTCAGTAGAACGCACAACTTCTTATCCTACCGTCACATTTGACAGAAGTCAGGTGCAAAGTAGTAGTGGCTAGGGCACAATTTTCGTCCTATAGAGGTGGATTTCACTTTCACCCACGTTTCTATTTTTTTCAGCAAAATAAATTCCTTCCCCCATTTTTGGACATTTAAAGGTCACAAAAGAATCGCCGCATTAGAGTTAGGCAGAAGTTTCGACGTGAGAAGAGCTTCAGGTGTTTGAGGCAACAAATGTTGGGTGTGAAACACATTGGATGAACAGGTCAAGATGACAGGAGAACGAATAGCGCCTTCAACAAAGGCCAAAGCAGAAAGCAGAAAAACCAGTGCGTATGATTAGAAGTCACTCCTAAACAGGAACCATTGTCACCTAATTAGCCCCAGTCTCGCCAAAAATCTTTCTTTTTTATTACTCAGACAATAGTGTCACCTCCTTAATGCTGAAAGACGAATGTCTGAACTAAGTAGCCTCTTTTAAATTCTCAAAACAAAATCCTATAAAGCAAAAAAACAAACTAAGATGTACCATTCGATAGGAAAAGCATTCAAATGTCCGTCAAGGGCATCGGCCAATTTAAACAACGAAAAAGGTGCACTGAATAGGGGCAGGGGCAACAAGCACTAGAATAAACAAAAAACAAATTTTACTCTGTTAAGGCAATAAATAGCATTGCTTGGAAGTTTTTTGTACGTGTGTTTGTGAGCTCCGCTTCCTGAGTGTCGGCCATGGAAATAGCAAAAGTGAGTGATTTGTTTGTTAAAAAAGGGCACTCGTGGAGCCCGAAGTTCAAGTCGGCGCTTTGTTTGACCGTGTGTTTGAACTTGTGGGTGAGATTTACTATTCGGAGGGCGCACTTCCGTTCTACAGCACGGACTTCAAGATCAGGCTAATGGCTTTCACCACCTCTGTACTTTGGTCTGGCACTAGTTCGGGCGAGATTCGCGATGCTAAGATTATTTTTAGGAAGCTTAAAATATTTAAAGCATTTTGCGAAAAACCTTCAACCTCTCTTTTTGTTTCAAGGGAAGCATAAGACTTGGGAGGGTGTTAGTGCTCCACCTCGAAGGGGGACGTTCAAGTGGAAGTGGGGACTTGCGTGTGGTGGGAGTTGCGTTAGCAATCCACTTAAAGCCTGTCAACCTACGGTAAAATAGTCGTCATTGTAGACATCCAGTGACGGAACCCCGTGACTGTGCACTGGTGCGGTCAGCACACCTCCTTCAATGCATCCAAAAACATTTGCATTTTAGTAATGTCTTCATGAGTTGCATTTTGCTGGGATTTTGCAAATGCCATTTACAACATTTCTGCGAGTCACAGACACAAATCAACATCCAAAATACCCGAATCAACCGCCCAGGTAGCATAATTGATTAAACGTCAGTCCTTGCATTCATCTCCACGCCACGATGAATAGAGTCGGCGGAGCGACTTGCAATGAAGAAGTGCGGAGTGGACACGTGTAATTAAAGCTCTCTGTCGAGGCCAAAAGGCAATGGGTGGATGAGGATGCCGATGACGACGATAGTTCCGACGAGTCAATTAGAGGGTATTCTAGTGTGTGCACAATAGTCCCCCAGTAAGGCGTGGACTAAACGCTTTTCGGACCAGGTCTTGGTGGCGCCATCGTGTTGCTTCTATCCCTCTCTACTTAATAGCCCTCCGACGCACATGCAACAATAATTCCTAAATATTATGCTACTTGGTACTCCTTTCCCTGGAAATGTTCACCTTCGGAGGTGCATTGCTGTACATTCAAAACGAACGCCTCTGAATGCTGCTTAGACCTGAACTGAGGCTCTTCAGAAGATGCAGCCTCGTTTTATGCTGAGTTGTAGATTATGGTAGAGATAATTATGCCGAAATTAAAAAGAACCATTTGGCATGCTCTGGGGTGACTTCAAAAACACCAAACCGCCTTGCCTTAAGAGATTCAGTTAAATACTTTTCTAGTGACTCACTATTTTGAGATTGTGGAACTGTGCACACCTCATTTCTAGCACTCACTCGCTCACTCCCTCACCCACCTCTCCCCTTTGCATGCTGATGAATTTTGCTTTAAAAGCTGTCCACATTTATCAGCAAAAGATCCGTTGGGCTGGCTAGCCCTCGACACTGACTATTGCCTCCATCCCACTCGGAGGCTGAAGTTTTGCAAGTCACAGAACAACCTCGAAGTCACAATTCATGGACAGTTTTCGATTAAATGACGTCTACGAAAATGAAACACAATAGCTTATTTATTTATTCATCAGTTGGGGTGTTTGGTGGAGACGAGTTAATTAAAGTCGCGGCTATGCAGCGCAGAGACGGAGACTTTAAATTAAGGCGATAAGTCAATCATATTTGCAATTTTAGAAAAGGTGCGAGATAGAACAATAAAAACACAGTTCCTGAATAAAATAGGTTCATATTTGCGCACGATTTAGTTGTTGTATTGTAAAAATGGCGTCAACTACGTAAGCCATTTTAGTCCCTTGCGGTGGCGCTACTGTAGACGCTTTATTTGGTTGGCCTCAGGGCCACGCCAGTGGCCACATTCGCTCCCTCTACGGAATGCATGCGCATTTTGTCCCATACTTTGCCCTCTTTAGCTTTCAAGGCAGTCTCCGAATGCCACTGTGGTAGCAGTGAAAAGCGGGCCTGGCTTTGTGGGATTTCTTCCCCGATCGGTGCCGCCCATGACGCATTGAGGCGGTGCGAAAGAGGTGCCTTTGCTGCATGTAGGAGAATCTCTGATGTCCATTATCGGAAGGGCTAGGAACGACGTCCATCTACCACCTTCCGTGTTTCGCGTTAAAGCTATCAACAACTGAAGCGAAACTATCTGTGGACCATCTTAAACTAACGCCTCCAAACGGACATACTGATGGTTGGCAGAACCTTCCACACCAAAGGTAGTTCCCAAGCCGGAAGGACCTCCATGGTGAGTTGTACTACCAAGAGGAATCACTGACGTGGTGTTGAGCATCGGCTCATTCGCGCCGGACATGGTTAGCTCTTGGGTGATGCCTGCAATGAAGCTGTAATGGCTAACGCGGGAAGTGTCGAGAACGACGATTAAGAGGAGAGAAGGGCTTTATAGGAGTTGGTTTTTCGGTCTACTTGATGTCCTTCAGTCACTTAGGTGGCCTTATTGACCTAGTGGCGTAGGCTGCCCTGCGGACCATGCCAGCAGCCACCTTCTCTCCCTCCGCTGAATATTTATGCATTCCGCCCTAAACTTGGCCTTCTTTTGTCTTCAAGGGAGTCCCAAAACGCTACAGCTACGAACTCAATGCTGATTACAAACCATTCTTCTACTTTTTTCGGAGTGCTACAGTATGCATTCACTGCACTTTCAAAAAATAGTCCACAGGCACACATTTTCAGCTTTTCCCCAGCGAAATACACAAATGACTGCCTGTTTGTCATTTGGCTTAATTGCCTTTCAGTGGACTCGCACCGTCCATGGCATTAACCCAACCCTCCGCCCCTGCAGGCAGGTAAAACACAAGATCGTTTCATCAGCCCTAATGGACGCAGTGTGATGTTTTAATACAAACCGGCTATGAGAAAAGGCCGGTAAAAAAGAGGCGACTCTAACACTGAATGCCTTTTTTCCCATCATAAAGGAGTCACTACGAGGCTGGAGCAAGTGTACCGTCGCCAGACGATGTAAAAATAGGCTCCATTTTATTGTTTATTTGAATTACTATCATGACTACATCTGAATTCTTTCCTACCTCTTTCCATCCCTCCTCCCACCCTCTAGTCTAATAAACCGGACAATATTAAAAATTACTCCTCCTTTATGATGCCTCATTTTTTGGTCATTGTCCAAATCGGCCAAAAAGGCAGCACACCTTAATAAATCCAGTCGCCGAAAAAGGGATTGTTGCATCTGGTCGTTCAAGGGAGGCCAAAAAATTTATAGCAACTTTTATTGGAGGTCATTAAATCCCTGATTCCAAATCATTGATCGTAGAGGGAGATGTAGGGAGATGCTGAATGACTGAATTGCTAGTAGTAACTACTCCCACTTTTCCCTTCATTTTGTTCACCTCCTCTTTTTGGATCGCCTTTTTACTGCCCAAATTTGGACAAAATGCACGTATAATGGTTTTCAAACCAAACCCTCAACTGTAATGCGTTTATGGTCACGTTTTTTGGACAGATAAATTTGTTTAGTTGACACACCAAACAGCATGTCAGAAGGATTTGCGAAAATGGAAAGTCTCGCACATGCTGCTGCATTTTTACTGTCACATGCACCTACTTTTTGGTGTTTATGGACTCCGGAAAACGAGTAATCTTGTTCACCTGCTGTGGTCATTAGCCATGGGTGAATGGGGAGGGGAATGGCCAAATTTGCTGATTCATGGTGGGCTTGCGGTAGAGTGGCTAGACACCACTCCCAGTCATGTGTACGATTACTGGGTCCTGATGGGAGATGACACTAGGGGCGGGGAAATGTTGCCGCATTTGAACATTCTGCGAGTTTGTGTTCTCGCATCGTGCAGCATGATTGGCTCATGTCAGCCAGAGGTAAAATTCTAATGTTGAAGATCAAGGTCGACCGGTCGGACTTTTCCCCGCAGAGTGGCCTTAGTAGTCTATACTAACCGACCGTAGCGTCCATCCAAACGCTGACTGGGAACCTTAGCCCAGTTTATAGCCATAAAATTTAAGGGATGAAGTTGGTTGGATGAATTAGTGAACCGAAGAGCTGATAAAGTAGTGAGAGACTTTAGCATCGGACAGATGAGTTGGTGACTTACCCCCGGGCAAAATGAGACTGTAATGGTCTTCACTCATTGGTCCATCGCCAGCTGCATTATAAGGACTGATGGAAACAATGTAGGTGGCATTCGGGAGGAGGTCTTCAAGGCGTATTTTTTGATTCGGTGTCCTCTTCACCTGCCTCGCGCTCAGTGGATAAGCTTTTCTTGTTGTGTAATAGACTTTATAGCCCTGTAAGACAAAAGCAGGGCACACGTTTATAACCAAACGTAAGAGAGGCACACAAAAGCGACGCTGACTAGCTAGAGAAATGTCACACCTGGAAGCTCTAACAGTGCAAGTTTTGCCACACTCACGTACCAAAATTTTTCCGTTGGCCAGTTGAGGTGCATCCCACGAAATTTCCAGAGAGGTGGGCCCACTAACACGCATTTGAATGTCCTGCGGCGGTTCTCCCGGTGCTAGAGGGTATCAAAACAAACGCATTGATTATATTGTACAAACTGTCAAATTGTCATCCAGCACGCTTAGTCACAAGAAGGAAGATTGGTGTGGACTGAAATGAGTAGCGTTCTCTTGATAAAAGGGAGAACAAGTGTAACTGCTTGAAAAAAGGGAAGAGAAGTGAATACACAGGTATGGTTACTCGCCATAAGATGATACTTTGCGACTGTCAACAAGGCCAAAGGGACAAGCCTCTACACGCGCCAATCTGTACAAAATCCCTTTTGAATAGGCGAAATTCATAGAGGAGGGGAAATTTTGCTCTTCTTCCCTTTCCCCCAGTCTACTGAAGATGTTATCATACCTTAATAAAGTACAGCCGTAAGCAGAGATGATTAATTTTGTTCTCGTAAACTCACGTGATAAAATAGTGAAAGTTGATGAAGCCTTTTGACTACTTTGGCAGGTCAACTTATTCCAAATAATCAGAAGATAAGTTGACCAATCAGCCGGGGACAAGTGGTAGGAGAAAGATAGATTGAGGATGGAGAACAGGGCTATCATCTCGTTCCTTTTACGCCTCGTCGAATACCTTCAGACTGGGCGAATTAGTACTAAGCCCTTTTGGGTGTTATGTGAGCAGCGGCTCTCTCAATAAATGCCAGAAGAGAAATGAAGCGTAGTCAACTTCTCCTCCAACTCTCTTCTCCTCTGGGGAAAACGCAGATAGAGTTGGAGCCACTTATCCATGACAAGGTGGGAAACAAGTCCTCTTAGGTCAAGAAACGCAAAAAATTGCCTATTTTTGTTGGCCACAGATAACTCACAGCATAAACAGTCAATCACTCCACCCAATTGCTTGTCCTTTCATCTCCTCGTGAAAGCACAAGCCTTTGTAACTCGGATCGGCAAGACAAACTGACGTCTTGTCAATAAAGCGGACAAGGTACTCGACGGCAACTTTTGCCTGGTGCAGTTACTATTAAATGAGACAAATACAACCTTTTCTGCAGATACCTTTGTCAATTCAAGGATTACCTATCCATTGTATAACTTAACCGGGTCCCAATGCAACTTGTGTAAGCCTTGATTGGATGGGCAAGGCGTAAGTACCACTAAGGCCTCCTCATTTTTTCTCCTTCGTGGTCCACAATACTGCCACAATACCATGAAATAGAGATACTATAGCTACGCCCCTTATTATATGGTACCATTAACGCAATCTCTTGACCATCATCTCTGCAATAAATATCTACAATAGGTCAATTACCTATTACCCATCGTTGATGTCAAACGCTGCCATCAATCGCCTTTTTCCTGCTTCAGCTATTGTCCCCTCGTAGAACATTGCTTGTAGCAGTGAATACTTAAGTGAAGCACTTGACTCACCTCCATCATCAAACAATTGACGAGGCTGGACAATCATAATGGAAGAGTCACTTTTAAGTGTACTATGCAGGCAGGAAATTGGATTGTCAGTCAGATGTCAACACACAGTAATGTGTAATTAAACGAAAACTCCGGAGGGCAAATGTCTGGCCTTAGGCGGAGGTAGGGACAGGCAAGGCGGAGTGTCGGCGCTCTATTTTAAGAGTCCCGTTTGGCCAAAATTAGAGGCTACAGCCAGATTATGTTGCATCCTGGTGGTAGCATTTGATAGATGGGCAAACGGATGCAAATTCTCAACCGGGAAAACTTTTCTGCCAGAAGGGAACAACATGGAGTGCTGTGCCTTTAGACATTTTTGCAAGGTTGATTACCTCATTTTTTGCTATTCTTGGCAGAGAAAACACTAGCAGGGGACAATAAGCGCTTCCATCAGAGGCCTGACTAGCATAAATTAAGTCCACTCACCACTGAGGGTGTGTGGTGTGTTCAATTTTGAGCTAATTAACTGCGATTTTCTAGCTTATTTGTATGCAGTAGATAATGTACTTATGCGGTTTCGTGCTCAACTCAGAGTAGAAACGGCTTTTAGACATCGATGACGGGAGTGCGGCTGTCGGAATAATTCATGAAACTGCAACCCAATCGACAACGCACACAGGCAGCCCCAACACCCACTGGCTTTCATCAATACATTAACCCCTCTCTTCGCCTCCAACCTCCTCCCCTCGCCTCCCCTCTCCTCCCCTTCCCTCCCCGACCCGACCCACCCCCACTGCCCCCACCCGACAATGTCAGATTTATCTATGCAGGGTCACGCAATATCACATGTAAACTAACTCCGGATCTAGTAGATTACTGATCATTTGGATAATATTTCAAACATTCTCGCTCAACTTTGATAAATTAATTTCATTTTAGCGTGTTTACTGGTTGGAGGTGGATCAGGATTTTTATTAACTTTGACGAATTTTGGCTTTCATGTTAACGCTCCGATTGATAGGTGAACTCCACCTCTGTGGATAAAGCTAACACTAACAGCTTGTTATTGAAACCCAAAAAATGGGAAGATAAAAAGGCATGGGCTTCCTAGACAAAGAGGGACCTCTAAGGTTCCACATTCGTCTCCCACTGTGCTTTAGGACATCAATTTGCATGGACCGTTCAGACGAGTGCGTACACAAGTCCAGCACGAGTCCTGGAATTCGGAGTAAAATCATCGCTGACCGCACCTGGGTTGAATAAGGAAGAGAGATCTTTCTGCGGAGGCGATTAATATTGCAAAACAATGCCAAAAAGCCATCGGATGTAGGAAAAGTTGATCGCTCTAGCTTGGTTTCGGTTGCAATGCCATCCGTTGCTCCGCCAAATTCTTATGAGTGGCAGTCCAACGTGTGAAAGCATTAAAAAATTTAGCTGTAGGAAGTGTAAAATAAGTCCAAACTCACGAATTTCAGCAGTCTGAAACTCCATCTCCTCACTGGGCAACGAGAGTCCGACCCTCTTATTCACCGCTTGTACCGTTGCCTTGTAGGTGGTGTAAGGAAATAAGTCGGTAACATTGAAAGTCACAATCTGGGAGTCATCACTGAGAGAGGTGTGAAAGTCCTTCGTGTAGATGTCCGTAATCTGTCTGCGCAAATCCATCAAAGAGGCCGGACGCTTCTTCTTCGCCTCAACCGTCAGGGTGTAGGATTCGATTTCACTGACTTTGTGCGCCTTCCATTGCAGAACAGCGTACGTTCCACCAACCGGTCGAGCATCAATCCACGTTGGGGGATCTGGAAGTGCTAAGGTAAAAAGTAAAGGAAGTGTGAACTCTTTCCTCAGTGCTATCACCTTTTTCTCTTCTTTGTACTCAGAGTAGAGAGACTAGGAATGAGTTGTCCAAAAAAGATGTACAAATTTTATTAATTTTTGCTATTCTACTTTACTGTAAGAATGCTAGAGAACCGAGAGAATGTTTAATTACTTTTGACAGGAAATCAAGAGATGATTAACCTAATGAAATATGGCTCTTGCGTATGGGATTTGGGGAGAAGGTGACAAGAGTTTGTTAAATTTATTATCGAAAAGTCTAAAAGTAATACTGAAGGAAAAAAACTCGACTCTTCCACGCAAAGAAGAAGTTCGGTACCAATATAAACTGAGTCCTCGGATTAGCCGTCCCGCCAACAACCGGTGGGTATTTCCAGGGTCCCTCAAGATGGGATCCCTTCGGCCTGGTAAAAGTGGGCTTAGAAGGCATAGTTATTCCGTGCTTACACATAACTTGCCACCTGTCAAAGCACTGTCAAGCATTAAGAGTGCTCAAAACCGACCGCCACCACCAAAGAGGAATGGAGGTGGGGAATGTCGATTCCCAGACGGACCGATAAGTGTCTTCCTCCAGAGTGAAGTGAAGACAGAAAAGCAGGTTGCTCTTGCGCCTTGATGCCGCCCTCAAGAGAAATTACAACTTTAAAACGGACTCAGTTGACACCGTGAATAACCTGGTTAAGTGAGATTTAATGTAATTTTGTCCCACCGACTACCCTGACTCCGGGGGCATGAACATTTCACTTAAATTGACTCTTGTATTGTGTAGGTTTTAAAGGAGGCAGCATTTTTTTGTAGCACATTAAAAACCTTTTTAGGTATTAATGAAGAGAGAGAGAGAGAGAGAGAGAGAGAGAGAGGAGATATTTCCCGCTGATAAAATTAGTTTCCAGACATTGTGCATTACCCTCGAGTTTAATGCAAATTTGGGGAGTAAGGCGTTCATTGTAGGTAGTGGAAAAAAGGGAGGGCATAGGAAGCACACTGTAACTCAACTGCGCATTTAAGTGTTAGTAAACAGCACCAAATCCATCTCCTTGGCTTTTTGTTCAAGTAATTGCGACTTATCCCCGCCTCCCTGCCCCCCCCCCCCACAACATGAAACGAACGGCGTGGAATTTTCAGTCGAATCCGCTCTCTCTAAGAGTGCTGAGGTTGGGCAACAAAGCAGGAGCAAGAGGACTGATCCGCCTTTGCATGAAGCCTTGGAAAGTGTCTCCAATTGGATCCACTCCAATTCCGCCAGAAGTTGGGAGACAAAAAAAATTGAGCATTAATAGGAGAGCATGTCACTCTCAGCGCAATCAGAAGGTGGATCAAAAATTAAATAATGAAACATTTTTCAGTCCTCTTTGGCTCCTATTTAAGGTTATCTTATCTGCTCTCGAGGAGATGGGATGAGAAGTCCAGAGCCAATGGAATGAGTATGTCAGAGGCGTAGGGAGTTTTGACCTTATCAGCGACAAATATCTCCACGAATTAACTCTTTCCATCAGGCATGTGCGAAGAAAAAGAAGTCAAAAGTTAACAAAAATAATCTACTGTAGAAGTTTGAGGACAGTGTGCAGTTTGCTCAGCAAAAGGATCAAATTGCACTCGTTCACACGCTTCAGTCGTCAACAGAGGGGGACTGAAAAGACAACTCCATCTCGGTGATCGTGCAACCATGCGAATGACTATGCGCCATTTCTTCACGAAATGTGTTAAACTCATTTCCGCAATTGTCGCATAGTTTGTGCATTGCGTGGCGTGTCACTACTGACACCTCTTAGTAATTGAGAAGCCTCAAGTCAACAGGAATCTCGTCCAATTCTCCACCAGATCGAGGGTCGTGGGAGGCGTTAAAATAGCCAAACGTCATGTGTCAAGCCTTAACCGGTGATGGCAAGCATTAAAAACGTCTAATCTAAGACAGAACAACTTTCTCAAGCAATTCACTTGCCCATTGCCTCTGTATTTCACTATTTGGTAAGCCAGTCAACAAATCATTTGCTATTCACCAACAATCCACCGTCTCACACTTCTAAGGTGTTTACCACTTCACAGCCACATTAAATTGCTTGCTTTGTGTCTGCTTTATGTGTGATGGTGGTGGTGATAGGGGAGTGAAGACACAATAGTTGTCTGCGAATTTCCTACCACGAGGACCGAAGCCCAAGTTAGTCTAAATCGCCTCCACTCCACACAGCTCAAATGTGCACTGCGCTTCTACTTCACCTTTCTCTGTGTCTTCCATTTCTTGAGTCGTAGGGCAAATCCAGTGAGTCAAAGCTCTTTCTCCTCCATCCTACAAGACCACACAACTGAGGACAGCACACCACGAAACTTACTCAAAGAAGATGTAAACTTTGTGGGAAGAGGAATGAAGCGAGTGAGAGGGTGGAGAGGTGTGAAGAGTGGCAGACACTCCTCCATTCTTCCGCTCACCTCCATTTTTTTACTCCCTTCGCATTTCCCAAAGTCATTATCACCTTTCTTGTCTGAATAGTAGAAAATCACAAACAGGAGCGAAGGGACAGTTGGGAGTTGAAGGCGTGGTGTTGAGAAGCGAAAATATCCAAACTACGCTGGGGAATGAAAGGTCTTTTTCTGCATCCTTTAGGCGTCTAAACAAAATTCATCTTCTGGTCAACTAGTTAGTAGATTCTTCTATTAGGTTTGACATGGCTTTGTGATGAGAAGAGAATACAAAGGAGATTAGAGACAGTAGAACCCTTTTAATTAGTAGGTAGGACTTCACTCAAGCCTAGATTGACTGGCAGATAACACCTAATTGTGCCCAATTCCTTAGATGACAACTAAATCGTACTTATCCACTTAACAATCTCAAGGTAAGGGAGGCTAAAGTCCGTCAGAGGCAGGACGGAGTATCAGGAAGGAGAGGTCAAGTGAGTACCGACTACAACAGGGTGACGATTCTACCGTCTACAGGGACACCTAAAAGCACCTCAAAGGAGATTCATAAATTCAGCTTTTCACTTTAATAACACTGTTAAGAATGGAATAATGTAAGTGGACATGTTTGGATTAACGCCTAAGGGCCACCCAGAGTGAAATGTACTTGGCAGTCACAGCAAAGAACTTAAAGCTGTTTGCTGGTTTCTTGTGCCGCCGTGCATGCTGGTAAGGGAGTTCGCCAAAAACCTTCAAGTGTACGATGGTAGGGAAAAGTGGAGGCAAGTAAAGTAAGCAGCGCAACAGTCGCAGCCTTGTTGGTCAGTACTTGGAGCTCGAGTCTGCACTACTCGACGCCCACGTGAATGGAAGTTGAAGTGAGACCGCGAGAGGAGGCTCGGCAGTGAGCGACTCGGTTGAAGGAGGAGGCACGAAGGGCAAAGTCCCTTCAACAGGCATGTTCATATTTTTGTTCTTGCAAATTCAAGTGTTAATTTCACCACAAAGAAATTACACTAGCTTTCATCAAACCAACTATATGCAAGGCTTATCAAAATTTATTGCTTCTCTGCCTAAAAAGCGCGCACTTTTGCCAAACTGGTGAATTTTCTATGAGGAACACCGTTAATCCATTCAAAGAAGAAGCAACCGTCTCTTGTTCTTTGAAAAGAGCTAAAAGAAGTGGTTTTATCACTGTGGTGGACATAAAATTTGATGAGAAATTTGGTTTATGAAGGATTTTTTTGGACAAAAAAGTATCCAAATTTGATGGCTTATCCACGGACTGGATCTACTTTGAAGTGCAGCGTCTAAGGAGGGGAGGAGGTGGAGGCCAGGGTGGGCCCGGTCAACGCCATTGTGTAACAGCGGTTCAACCATTCCTTTCTTAACCTGCCGGCTATAAAAACGGTCTTTTTTCCTTAGAAATAGATTTAGATTGAATGTTAATTTACGTTTAACAATTACGCTGATATTTCTTCTCACGATGCCCAGACTGTTCTTGGCCACGCAGATGTATGTCAGTTGGTCGGTGATATCAGTGAGCCGCAGGGTTGCCTGTTGTGCCTGCGGCTTTGTCAACGGACGCTCAGCGTAGTAGTGAATGGGACTGGCCTCGTGGAAGTCACCTTTTCCTCCTCCCGGTGGTGCGATCGGCGCAGATCCCGCGGTGGCCCACCACACCAATGGAAGTGGAAAACCACTGGCTTTACAGGTGAGATTGGTTCCTTTGCCGGGTGAGACAAAAACTTGCGAGGGAATTTCCTTTATTGCTGGTGGAAATTCTATCCCTGTAAGACAAGGCAAATGGTGTTAGGCAGTCCTGGAGGTGAACTGTGATAAGACGCGGCTACATTTAGCACATGCGAGCGGCAGTAAGGGTTCATCCATCATGACTAGGCAGTTTTGACAGGTTGGCAGTTTTCAAGAGTAATCACAGGTGACTTTTGCTTGGCCCTAAACTGCTCAATAACGATGCCATAGTAATGTACTCCGTGAACGACAGCAACGCCCTTTTTGAAGGGTCTCTTTCAGTCTTGCGACAGATTTTCTTTCTCAATTTCGATAGAATAAGGAGGGCAGCATGTTCAAATGTACTTCTGCAAATTTGTAACGAAGCGCACAAAAATGTTGCAAAGGATTTATTTTCTAAGAACAAGTAATAGCGTCATGCATATCGTCCGAGGTGAAAGCGTATCACAGATTAAAGGTGCGGCCACCTTTTTACATGCGTCCGGTCCCACTCCCGACCAGAGGCAGGCCATCAAGTACATAAATATGTAATCAAAAGAAACTCCAAACATAGGATATTCCTGTGTTGTTTTTTTTGCTTCCTTGGGTAAAAATGAAGTAGAAGTTGTTTTTTTTTTCCTATGTTTGTCAGCTTCATTCCACTTGCATTTTGCCTGCTGTCGAAAGTACTCACCTCCACGTAGCACTCATGTGAGTGCTCACATTCACCCAAGTTTAATTTGCTTTAGGGAGACACTGAAGCCTCTCGGTAAGTACGAGATCATAAAAATGCAAAGGAGCAAGAAGAGAAGCGGTTGGAGAGACCTTTCCGCAAAACAAAGTTGGATGAAAAAAGGTGAAGAGGTGAGACAGGGAGAGATGCTTATTAAAATTATGCCAACAGCGAGCACATGCAAGAGCGCAAGACAGGAAGCTTTTAACTATGTGGTCAGCGCTTCACTTGCCCCGTTCGACTAGGTAATGAAAGAGCAGCGTAAGATTCCCTATAAAGACAAACCAGTGACAATCGTTAAAACATACTACAATCATTTAAGGGGACCCTCAAAATTCACCCACTTTGCGTGTGTGTGGGGGGGGAAGGGGGGAGGAGCAAGTTTCCCCCTCCCCTCCCCCTCCACCCCATTAGTGGGAGGGATCATAGGGCACGCATAAATTGCCTGTAATTGCAATACATTTGAGGGTTTGGAGGGGAAAAAAAATATTTTTCAGACATCACATTAGTCAGTTTTCAAGTTAGCACACAAATAAATGACAATCCGAGGCAAATGTCAGCTGCAGAGCGATAGCAGAAAATGCTGTTAATGGTGTACACGCAGAAGGGATAATGAATATGGTAGACAGTTTTGCCAGGCATAGGAATGATTTTCGCGCTTTCCATTGCTCTGCTAATGCTGGTTACAGGAGGATTACGAATGGGATGATGATGAGCGCCAAGCTCCAGGTCCTCGTGGTGAGTAACTTAGTCGCACAGACAAGGAGAGTAAAATAGACATCAAATGAAGATTAATTAACCCCACAAACCTCTCTCAACTTGACCTAAGAGAATTTTCCAGTGGGTAGAAGTCCAATTAGAGAATCTCAAGAGTCTCCCCATACGCCTGTTTACACTTCACTCCCTAAATGAAGCCTGAGAGGTGGTGAATAGGGGAGATAAGAAGGACTGCAAGGACGACAACATTACCTATCAGCATGTCTCGATTATCTTCTCTAGGGTGTTGCCCTTTTCTGACCTCGACTGTCACATGTCACTTCTTCACAATCGAATTGCAGGTAACAACTTTCAACTGGGTGGAAACATTATCCAAAAATTTGCAGGCCACTTAGACAATCTCGCTTACTAGACATCGGCTAGAAAAACTTCCACAAGTTGGATCGGGCGTAAAGCATCCTATCACAGACAGGAATATAAAAGGGTAAATGTTAAATTCGTTTCTTTTTCTAAAAATGAAATAGATGCTGTCAAAGTTGTGCAAGCAATGCAATGAATGTGGCGGTTGATTTGGCCCTTCTATTTACTGTACCACCTTGAAGAGATGCATTTTCCATTAGTTTGGTAATTCGGTTAGGCAAAGTCGGAGATTAAATTAACTTTGTACGGTTAGCGCAACAGATTTTTTGGTAGCAAATTAAGTGTAGAATTGCCACCGCTTCCGTTTGATACCTTCAAATAACTTAAAAAGCAAGCCTTCACAGTTAACTTGTGTGCTTGTCAAGCTCGCATTACTTGCCTTATTTGTCAAGTGACAGGAGTGCATGCCAGTCAGAGGGAAAGGTGTAAAGTATTTTGTAGTCACAAAAGAGGCACCAGTAAATGCTTCAGATCGATGGTTTACTTATTGAGGATGGGGATGGGACGGTGTCGACTCCGCCCCGAACCCTCCGCCTCACTCCTATCGCCAAGGAGGGCGCGTTGACTCTCTCCTGTGAGTTTTGTGGCATGAAATCCTCAATTGTGTGTTCGGATACAACTCGAAGAAAGGAAGGTTATTCTTAAGTGGGTTATCTAACTCACAAATCTCACTACTGTTTGCTTTTCAGATGTGGAAGGTGAGGAGAGGTGCACATTCGAGATGTGTTGGGTAGGGAGATGTCAGATGGAATTGTGCTTTAATCTTACCATCGCATAAACACATAAAGCAGTCATAAAGCAAGCGATGTATTGTGACAATGAAGTGCTACACGCCTCAGAAGTGCGGAATGGTAAATCGTTGGTGGATAACAAATGATGTGTCGGTTCATTTAGCTGTAGGGGTGTTACTAATCCTCTCCTCCAGTCATTCAATCGGTTATTCAGCCAGCAATTAAACTCCATGAGACGATTGGATAGGTGAAGAAGAACAAGTTAACATTCCATTGGATTAATTTTCACCTGGTGATATTTGACTCATGACATGTGAAGTGACATTTATGGAAGTCAGTTAAATAGATGCCTTCCAAGACCTTCCGTGATAGAAGACTAGGAATAGGCTAAAATCCACACCCATGATTTGCTAATGCATTAAAACCGGAGAAGATTCTTCTAGCGCATGGATTTCTAGGCATTTTGACAAGCCAACGGGCACGCCAAACAATGCGACACAAGACAGCACGACACAGCACGACTTGATACAACAAGCAACTTATTCATCCACTAGACTCGTCCTCTTATTTAAAAAAAATGTGCTATAAATATGAGGAAAAGCATCTAGAATTGAGCCACTTTTGTTTCGCAGAGGTGACACTGTGTAATCACACTCATCTGGCTCATTAAGGCGTCTCATTATGACACTGGCGTTGACAACGCACGGAAAGTGGGTGAGACCTCGTTAGGGGACAAGTCCTCTTCCTTCACCCCTATGATATGCACGAATGATCTTTTGGACACACTTCATCATCCTCCAAAAGATACACCAAACAATTTGGCACAGCTCCGATTACACCGTACGAGCTCAATCACCGCAGAGCGCTTCCACAAGCTCCGCATGTTGGCAACTTATCGCAATTTCACCCTTTTAGAATTATAATTTGCTCGAAGAGTACCGTAAATTCACCGGTCCGGCATAGTACAAGCATTCAAGTGAAGGGCTTACGTCGAACGTTGAGATGACCTCCATTGCTGATCGCCGTGCCGATAATGTTTCGGGCCATGCATTCGTAGACTCCCGAATCCTCCTCCAAAAGCGATTCAATCACTAAGGATCCGCTTCCTGAGGGAAGAAAAAAGAAAAAAAGACAATTTCCTCCATTTTTTTTATAAAATTTAAACAGTTAACTACATAAACATGAGGCAAATCTTCCCCAACTCTCAAAACGCAGAAATCATGACTCGTTTTAACAGTGTCTATTGTTTTATAGCCCCTCACCGATTCGCATAACTCTAAACATTTCTGTGGACTCAAGTTTTTTGCCTTTTGTACCAAATAATACAAAGAACGGGGAACTTATTATGACCCAAGCAAGCATAATCGTCAATTCCCCATGGAAATGTCAGGCCTTGGGTGCATTAGAGGCTTAACAACGCATTTTCACTCTGCAAGGCTCCGATAAAACACATGCTCAAATCCTAGGGGAGATGCATAAACTGAAGCAACTTTGTAGAAGTACTTTTTGAAGGAGCAGTGGCTTTGAAGTTCAAGACATTTAACTAAGACGTTTGTTATTTCACGCCAAATTGAGAAACAGCTCCACTCCAGACGTGTCTTTTAAGCCTTTTTGAGAGGCGGACAAATTCCTGTGAGTTATTACAAGTTATGCAAGGCCAGTGACATTAAGTGACTATGAAATTGGAGGTAGAGTAGGAAGCTCTACCACTGTTCCAGACTTGTGGTGGCATCAGTACCACAAAATACGAGTAAATCGGAAGTGAGTAAATATTAATGCATTCCTATGGCATAAAAAACTGCATACAACTGTAGACTTTAAGCCTCGGAGTGTAGGGCCAGAGCGGAAGCGAGAGAGGGAGAGGGAGGGAGAGAGAGAGGTGTATGCCTTTATCAGTGGGATCTCACTTTAAACAAATTTACCGCACACGTGGTCGAAAAGTAAATGACAGCTCTGAGATCTGGCATTTTACACACACACACACACACACACGCAATCCACATCCAAAAAAGCGACTCTTTTTTTGGCAAAATGTAAATGTTGGACCTGAAAACTAAAAGTCGCAGCAGAGAATGCAATGGAGAACAGTTTCCTGCCTCATAAAGCATTATGGCGCATTGGAGACACTGGAAGAAGAGACGCAATTCCTCACCGATTAGGCGATATCTGGAGTCGGACAAATCAAGCGGAAAGAAGGTGTCCTTAATCCACACCACCGAAGCAGCCGGTGTAGCTGATACCTCGCATTGAAGGTGTGTGGAGTCGCCAACTTGACCGATTGTGGTTGTCGGATTCTCCGTAATTTTGGGCAGACCTTTCGGTGGAGCTAATTAAGAAAATCAGCATAACTTGGTTAATTTGTGCCCGAGTCGTAGACCGGAGAGGTTTGCTAATTTATTTTCAGTCCTCCGACATCATCAATTTTTGCCATATTACGGATCAACTACTCCAATGTTTTGCACATTGCTTTACTGGACGACTTTTTTTGGTTAAAAAACTCCCTTTCAGGTTTTTCAAGAGCAGCAATGATGTCGCCTAAAAGCATCAATGACACTAGAAATTAAAAAAGGGGATAAATGAGGCAGGATTTTGGGTCCAAAGTCGCCAGCATCCTCGTCATCCCCAATGGCATTATTATCGCAGCAAGAGCTGGAAACAACTGCCCACCGTAGCCCAGTTGATTGGCATTAATTGAAAGCTTTTCACGCCACTATGAGTTGTTTTTGCGTGCCTGCCAAGCGGAGCTGCTTTCGCATCCATCTGAATGAGAAGTGACATCAAAATATCGAGAGAGAGAGAGAGAGAGAGAGAGAGCGCGAGAGCGAAAGCGAGAGCGAGAGAGAGGAGAGAGAAAGAGGGAGTGAGGGTGCGAGTCCGGACGGACAGAACCGTTTATGCAGTGCATATGCTATCCCATAAAAAAGTATCCATGATAAAAAGGTACCAGCATCTCTATGCAATTAAGTGCAATGCGAGGTGTTTTAGGCCTATTTTTTCCTTCCTGTCGAGTGGTGTAAAAAAGACTGATGACAAGTGGAGCAATTTGGGTGAATCAGGAAGGTGGCAGTGCAAAATTTTGCATGGAAATGGTAAGGCATTACAGACCCTTTCATTGCTGTACACACTGTAAACAAACTCGATTCCTTATCCACGAAAATCGTCTGGACTGGGGGATTATTATGGGCTGCGTGGTCATGGTGGAGACGGGAACCGCCACGATGAGGCACGGAGGCCAAGTAGGTTTTTGTGAGCTATTGAGGAACCTTTAGTGGGTGATGAGTGCGCTCTGAAGCCAAGCAGACACATTTAACCTAAATAGTGTGTTTGGGCAAAAGAGACGCAAGCCTTTTCACTCCATATTTGTCCACCTGTATCCGAAGGCGGCGTCAAGCGCAACACATTGCAGTAATGAGCCACACAACCGCTTAACAATAAAATATTTTTATGGTTGAGCTTTTTAAGAGACGACCGCAAGTCTGCCATCGCCCCAATCTCGGCTCCGGTTGTTTCCACTTCTAAGAGAGCCACTCTTGCGAACATTTTAGTCAGTCGGCGGGCAGGCGGGCGGACGGACGGACCGACTGACCGACCGGCCGTAACATGAAAGCATACAAGTGGGAAATTTTTTTGCAGAGAATTGGTGGATATGCTATAAATAATTACGAATATGTTTAATTTCCAGATTTCGTGACATCCGAGTGCCAAAAGTGAGGTGATGGGATGCACAAGTAAGAGCAGCGGGTAGATGTGTGAAAAAATTACATAGTCTTAATTCCGTTTTATACATTTCACTTTTAACATGTAGAATTCTTTATTTTTTTAAACTTGCCTCCTAATGAGAAGGTTTAGCAAAGCAAAATTTATATCTCGGTGGACGCGCTTTATACGTACGTTCATTAGCATCGTAAACAGTGATTCTGGCTTTGCTCGAGTCAGTCCCGAACTGGTTGTACACCCGACAGGTAACTGTGTCGCCATTGTTGGCCATCTGCAACTTCGCCCGGAGCGTAAGTCCATTCCCCTTGGGCAGAGGTCGCACAATCATCCCAGAGGAGGGAAGCCCAGTTGCACCCTCGCTAATGGAGGGACTCACTTCTTGGGAGTTCCAAAGAAAGGTCACTTGTGGCTCGGGATTGCCGGAGGCGCGACAGAAGAGCACAACATCCTCGCCGTGGATGGCTTTGGTGTCCTGAGGTGCCTCGATTATTCGAGCTGGTTCTAGAGACGAGTAAACTAAGTCATCGTTTGCTCTACGTGTGAAGGCGACGTGACTCTTGCCAATGTCACGCGACTTCGAGTTAAGACTCCGGAAAGGGGACATCCGCCTCGGTTTCAAGGCCAGATTTCCTTATAGACCGAATCCCGAATTCGCAAAGTTTCGTCCAAGGAGAATGACAAAATAAAAATCTCCTACTTCGCAAATTTTTGGTGCAATACTCAGTTATTTTTCGTACGCACAGAAGACGTCCAATTTTTTTTTATTGTCAGTTGAAAAATCCTCCACTTGTAGGCAGCACTTTGAATGCAGGAAAATGTGATCAAAGCAGTAAAAACACCCTTTTTTCCATCGTAAAGGGGAAATATTTTGGATGGTAAGTCTCATCTGCTCTAAGGAGACTTGGAACTTCTCCTTTTTGATCGGGTGTTAGATACTGTGACAAATTGTTCAGAAGGTGTTTGCTAGCAGATTGCATTTCCAACAAACATTTTTACGCGATCAAGCAGATAAATATTAAAAAAGGGGTATAGAGGCTTGAAATGGCACACTTTTGTTAATTATTTGACCAAATTTGTTCTCCTTTTCACATCCTCCCTCCCCAAATGTGGCGAGGTGGCTGTGTCTTGCCCAAAATCACAAACCACCCACCCAATGAGTTAAAAAATCCGCTCGCCCCAAACTGAAATTGGTGAAAAAATTGCAAATTAAATACCAAGTTGCTGCGATTCGCATTGGGGACGGGGAGGGACGAGGCGGTGGAAAGTGAAAGCAAAGTCGTATTTGAGAAGCGCCCCACAGTGGACTATTTTTTGCGCATTTTTTTGCCTACTTCCTCCTTGAAAGTGTCATCAGGCCTGTTTGGTTGTATGCATGCAACTGTAGCATCAAATCACCTTGTAAAGTTCATCTCCAAAGCAGGAAATGAACGGACATGTCCAAATTCTGCGCCTCCAAGACGGAAAACCTCGGCACCAAATTCACCACTACCACGAGGCGCGATTAATTTGTCCAGTTTTTGGGTGTTCAAGCAAATGCAAGTTCCATCCCAACCTCATGTCGCATTGAGCGGGCAATTTTAGTCCCGGGGAGTAAAATATTCTCCAGAAAAAATGTGTATTTTTAGCACAAGCTCGGTGCGCACTTGAGCATTTGATCGGGAGTAACCTAAATAGCTCGTACATTTTTATTTGTCACCTGCTTTTGGCGTACGAAATTGCCTATAATTAGAGAAAGTTTATTCTTGCCAAGTTTCTGCACCAAGGATTCTGCCCGCCTTGGCGCATCAGAAGTAATTATCTTGGAAATGAAACGGTTGCATAAATTAGGGGAAAAGAACACTACTACTTTAGCCCAAGTCAAGCATTAGAAGTGCAAAAGAAATTTAATAAGAAAAAAAGAATGAGGGGAATTGCTGCGGCTAAGAGTGAAATCAGGCTTTCGTGCAATGAAGCGGGTGTGTGTAATGAAATCGCCCTTCTTACCGGTGAGATTTAAGTACTCCTGAATGACGTGCACATTGAACCAGGGTTGCGCATGACAAGCTTCAAACACGTCCAAAAATACATCCACAAACATCCACATTGTGAGTGCGGACAGGACGCCTCCAATCCAATGAGCATTCATCGTGACCGCCTGGTGACACAGGCCTCGTCAAAAGTAGGATTTGGCAAATCGTGGTGCATGCGTTCCTCTTTGTGAATTTTCACTTCGATAAAAATTATGCGCGCGTGTGTATTTCTTGTTGCAATAATTGTAAACCGTGTGAATAAAGGGCTCTATAAGACGGTGGATGCATGACTCGTTGACCAATCAGATGCCTCCCTCCACTCGCCTCAGCCAATGGATGAGTAGCAAATGTGAACCCACGCGAATAGCTACTTGTGTTCATTTGTATTCTATAAGTTCGCAAAAATGGAAATATTTTATCCACGCAATGTATCTATGAATATTTTTCTCGCTTACACAGATTACTTTTTGGCAGAGGGACGTGCTCCCCGTCTTGTGTTAACTTACATTGAGCCTTCTTTCAAAGTGGGATAAATTCTTTGAAAACTTGCCACTCCCGCGAGCTCTTTGTTATGACCAGGGAAAAAAATAATAGAGTCAGCATAATGGGGATTTTGCTAATTTTGTCCATAACTTGACGAAAAAAAGCTTAATTGAGGTCTGAATGGGCAGTGTGGGTGGTAGTGGAAACGGTCCCACAAATGACGATTGTCTCAACAAGAAATATTCTTTCAATAATGCGTCTGTCACAGTAAATAGTCTGTATAAAATCTTTAGTCAGACTGTTGTAAGAGGTGCATGCTGAAGGCACGATCGGTAGCACACAACTTACGTCCTTTGAGGCTGGAAGCAAACTGGACGGTGATGTGTAGGAGAATGACTGCAAGAGCTTGTAAGCATTGCATTTTTCTCAACAAAGACATGCTGGGCTTATTGCAAAGGCGATCCTACTTTGAACTTCTGGCATTGAATAGTGAATCTAAAACCATCACAACATTTTTTTGTTATGTAATGCATGCGGTTTCTGCTGAAGAGGTGTAAAAGCAGGCTATTAAACACACCAATGGCGTAAACTATTTTATAGTCAAGTATGATGGGAGAAATGGACTAGTTAATGGCATTGCCTGGGCATTATTTGATCAAAAATCTCGTACTTCTGCTACTTAAATAGGCTAAGTAGGTAACAAATTATGAGCGAATCGCCCTGGATAGAATTCAAATTGCATTCATCATTTGTCACGAATACTTAAGTTATCCCCGATCCAATCAAGAATCCATTTAAATCACTAGTGTACTTTGGTTTCTAAAAAGGAAAAAGTGTGTTCCACTACCAACGCTTCTGAAGCTTCTTAATGAGAGATTATGAATGCTAACACAAAGCTCACGACCTTGGCGATTCCTTAGGACTCCGTATTTCTGCATCTGAGCTAAGCAGTGTAAGTGTGAAACCTTTATGACTGTGCGATTGGATAAAGTCGTACCTCAAATAGGTATTATCGGAAATGAAGCAATGCAACAATCGTTTGAATGAGCCTTTACTGAGTGCAAAACACTTTCTACGGACGATTTTATTTGTTAAGTGTGAGTTGAAAAGGAAGAATTTTTAATAAATGCTTTACATCTTGCGCTTGGTTACTTTTCTGAGGAAAGAAAAGATTATTTCGCCTATTGTATAGGGAGATTATGAGGTCTGCACAGAGCCTCCCTCACCCAATTTATTAATAAAACGGATTAATTGTGCTAAGAATATTTAAAAACAAATTAAGCTGTAAACGTGGATACAAAGAGGGGTTATTAAAGACAGACAGCGTTTAAGCTCCCCAATTTTGTGCGCACAGTCTCGTTCCAAAGTGGGTCCGAACGCAGGGGACTTGTTTACGTCGCATCTCTTGATAACACGATAGAAATAAATTGAAACGTACGACACTTATTTTGTCCTAAGATGTGTCCCCAACTTAAGCGTCGCGTAGCAACAAATTTAGAGAAAATCAAGCCTCTCAAGTGTTTCAATATCACTTCTTAACTCTCCATCTGCCCCAACACAGTGCTGGAAGGCAATCTGCGTACAGAAGTCAAATCCCATGTTGGGGTTAGATGATGGATGGATTGCCAATGAAGGTTCTAGGCGATGGGACATAAGTAGGGGTAGATTTACGGGAAACAAACTAGGCAAAATTGGAAATTAAGCTGCTTCATGTCTTCTACAAGAGTGGGCGCGGGATATTTTTTAATGCCCAAATCGAATTTTAGGTTGACGAAATGGGCACATGTGGGTGGCGCTGAATGGAGGCGACTTTAACTACCGCACACTTCCAACTAGCATATTTCAACGTCGATTATATCAAAGTCCGTGCTGGCTATTTTTTCTTGCTTCCTCCTGCTTGATGGAGGCAGCCGATCGGGAGACCTCACCTCAAGATTGGTTAAAACTTCAGTCACATCTTGTCTTTAAAATTAACCTGCGCTTCCTTCTGCTGCAATGTTTTTTTTTTCTCGAGCTAATCTGATTGTCTTTTGGACATTAAATTTGGGGAAATGGGATAAATATTTGGTGGCGAATGTTGTGATGCTTTGAACAGGCACAGTTGCCACGACAGGAAAGGTGAATTTGATGCACGAAGCATGACTGCAACCCTCCTATGACAAGTCCTCGTTGGTGGTTTTCTTGCTCTTCTTCCCTCTCCCCCCGTCCCTACACATGGACACCGTGGGGGGGAACGCCAATTTTTTGTAACCCATGCCTCCCTTTTTTATCCCTCTTCAATTCCTGTGACCCACCAGTCCACCCGATCTCGACCCTTTTCTGCCTTTCATCACTAATCTCACAGTTGCCATGGCAATTTTACAAGACATTTGCAAAATCTCCCCTCGAGGCTACGCAAAGCTCTGCTACTTTGCTAAGATAGTCCTTTTTTCAATTTTAAAATTTGAAGTGTGGAGTAAGGTAGAAGCAAGCAGTGCCTCGAATGTTGCCTTTTCAACGCCACTGCTTGGGATAAAACTATTGCACTTTATTTTGGTACACAGTTAAAAATGCCGTTCAAATGGCTGTAGGAAGGAATGCAGCATCACCTCTAGAGTTAAGATCTGCTTTTCTGCCTTCTAATAATATCGTGTACTAATGGATTTCGGTGCAGGTTCTAGACACCTTCCAACATCAGGGCTGTGAGACGTGAAGATAAAGGAGGTTGACAGGCCGGTGCCTCAATTGAACGGATTTAAAAATATGATAGAAGGTTTGCACGAAATGGGGTTACATGTGAGGTGTAACTGATTTGTTTGTGTGTTGTCTGGCGCTGTCGGGAGTTGTGGAGGGGAAAGGGGGGGGTGAAGGTCTGTACCTCCACTGACTCGGAGGATTGAAGAAGGTGACGCAAGCAAGTCGTGGACAAGCTAGCTTATAGGCGTCTTGCTTAATCCACCTTACTAATCTGATAGTCTTGTACTCACGTTTACCCCGTCGTTTGATCACGATGTCTATCCAATCTTCACCTCATTCTACCGTATGTAATTAAACTACTCGACATTCAAAAGGGCGTCAAGAAATAGTCACCCCTTAGCTGATGCACAGTCGACTCGCCAACCGAATTAGTAGGTACTTCGCTGCTAGACGAAGGCAGAAAAAGGCCAAACCACCGTGCCCTCCTCATGCAGGGGCATCATTCTCCCTACCTCTGTAGAGTTCTTATTTACTGCTGCGTCCTTTATCATTAAGCCTATAATTACGTCCCAAAAGGCCTTAATTGCGCTGTCATTCTCGATTGTCTCTACAAAATAATAGGCCTCTGCGTTGTTATTAAGTCCTGTTTAATTGAGCAATTAGATTTCTGATCGTATAATTGTATATGAAAGACTAGCACATGTGTAATAATTCTATACATAGTCTAGTAATGAATAGTTAATCAAAGAAAAAAGAAAGCAGGAGGAGGAGAAGAAGGAGGAGGAGGAGGAGGAGAAGAAGAAGAAGTCTGAAATGAAAGCATCATTTACTGTGTGTGTGTGTGTGTGCACTCACCCCTCTTCCTGACACACTTTCTGTCCTAAATGCAATATTTATAAACAAAACATTTTTTGGACACAAACAACTTTAGTGGTTTAAGTTACATTCTTAAACTGACATTCTGTGTTTGACAAAATAGCTGCCGTGGACCGCTTCACAATAACTGAAATGATGCATGCAAGCTTATTTGTTATTCAGCAGCTAAAACAACAAAAAATTTATGAAGTCAAAAACTTTTCTGCTTAAAAAGGAGAAGTATTGTGGAGGCGAGGAAAAATGCACAAAGTAGAGGCAGGATTTTTTTTCTTTCACTTTTTATCCACTTTGTGGTCGCCTCCATTCTTAATTGGCCAATCAGCGAGTGGAGTTATGCAGCCGGTGCGTCCAACGTCTGGAAGTGTGACGTGTGCACAACCGCCTTTGTCAGTCAAAAGTTACAGCACCAAAGATACAATACCGCTTCCGCGTTACTTTGCGCTGAAAAAGTCACTCAAGTGGTCCAACGGACGTGGCACATGGCCCGCCCACAAACCAACATTTGCCCCTTTTTGGCAAAAAATTTGCCTAAAACCTGCAACAAAAGTCCTTCAGGTGAAAAAGCGTCCCTTCTGTCCTTGAGACAACGCTACACAGCCATTAAAGTACCGATATTAAGAGTCCTCGAGGCGCATTCATCGTGTGGAGGGTGTAGTGAGCGGTGCCTCGCCTTCCACGTACAAACATCGTGCGTCTCTTAAAATAATAAAATGCCACGCCTTTGGATGAACAGAATGCGGATGAGGACAAAGTTAGGAGTAATTTGGACTCAAAACAGTTCTCTTTGAGTTCTGCCAGATCAAATCAGGGCGTACTACGCGCCTTTTATGCACCTCCTTCCCCAACATTTCAAGTGGGCAAAACAAAGACTTGCCTTTATGAACATTTAAAAGACTAAATTAGCCGAGAAGTGTCAATTAGTGATCGATGGGACGCAGCTTGAGCCATCACGGGATGTATCAGTGCCAACGCAGGCCGACGTATCAACGCCAGGCAATCTGTAACGCCTACCGCAATTTTTGGCAAGCTTGCATGATTATTACAACTGTCTGTATTTGTACCTCTGGACGCAAATTTTTTACTTCACGATGGGTTTTTTTCACTAGTAATGCGTCTGCCTTGTAGAGGGGAGTCGCACTGTAGGATTGGATAGTTCGTCTTCTCCAGGGTATGTCACTAACCCGCCGTCGCATTGTTCTACCGCTCCAGCAACTGTACACTTTGAATAAGTGAGCCAGTGTAACAAAAGGCCGTGGAAGGGTGAAATGTGAATGTCACTTTTGAGGTCGGTTAGAGAATGAGGTCTGCACGCGAGAAAACCATTGTTTTTCCAATTAACTTAGAATGCGAAAGTCATGTATTCACTTTGTCTCCACCGTCCGGAGAGATGTACGTCTGTGCATTACTCCACTGGACCCAACGCATGACTCAGTCGTTGCTTATGCCTCCTGTAGGCTTTGTAGAATGTTAAAACAACTTTTTGTGAAGCAAAAAAGGTGGTGTACTGAATGATCAATTGGTGCAGCACGAAAGGAAGGGCCTAATTGTGATCCAGGTGGAGGGATTCAAGGGTGAACACGGTGTCGACACAAATTACGCCATCAGTCTATCGACACTGCCGCTCTCCATCAAACAAGTCACGAAAGCACAATCTTGTTGCCAAGATCTCAAATGTACACCTATTTGTGGAGGTTAGTTATCACGCTATGGCTTTCACTTTACGTTGAGATCGCATTTCCTCTTCATCCGCCTTTTCTAATTCGATTAAATTGACAAAAAAGTTACTTCTGAAAATGAGATTAAGCTATGGAGTAAAGAGTCTTGCATGCTTTTGTCAATCAAATGTGGGAAAGGCTATCCCAAGTGGGTGGCGTCCCAGTCAATTTTACTGCTGACAATGGTGAGCATGCCAGAGGTGAGTTTTAACGACAGGGCGGTGGAAAAACCGAGGTCCTGAAGGTCTGTTAATCCACTTTTTTTTACTTCTACACACGCAACAATAAAGTGTCGTGTGGTCGAAACAAAGCAACCACGCCTTACAAATGCAACCTTCAGTTTTTTGTCCACTACTGAGGCTTTCGTAGAGGATGAGAGCGGAGGAAGGGGGGAGGGGGAGGTGGTGGTGGTGGTGGTGGTGGGGATTGATGTGATCACTAGACTTTTTTTCTGTCGAGAGCGACAAAATCTTCCACTGTCGATGCAACAGTAAAACACCGCTTTAAGCAGTTCTAATCAAACCCATAATTTCTGTATTAACAGCTATGCAAATTTTGTGTTGTTTTAATGCTTGCAAATGCCTCCATTACCGAGCGCGATGTCAACCAACTTTCACCGATCGAATACTGCCTCTGTTGGGTAAGAGGTGATAAGATCTTTATGCGATTTTGATGGAAATTATTTGGAAAAATATTAATCTTTTTCATAAAAGATTTAACCATCTCGGTGATAAATTTGCTTAAGCACTTAATGATTTTAGCGCAGTTAACCAGACCTCCAAACAAAATACACCGCAGTCAATGGTGGAGGTGTTCAAAAACTCGACGACTTTCCATTGTTCTCTGTGTGGTATAGAAGAAGTCTTTGCATTTTCTATCCCCTCTTAGTGGTGTCGCCAGGGTTTTGACAGTGTCTCAGTACCGGAGAGCTAAGAATAGGACAAATTCTCTCCACCCTACTGCCGGTGGGGACAGCATTTAGTCCGCCTAATGCCAACTAGGGGAGGGTTCGCCATTCCAACAACTTTCACTCAAAAGGAAAATCCCTTTCTAACAATAATAAAAGGGAAAGGATGAAGCAGAATGCGTTCTTGACACACGACGAGTCACTAAGCAACGCATTCCTTAATGAGAAAGAGGTCAAACCATGGCTGTGGCGTTTTTTGACAATGCCAAGGCGCATGCGGAGGAAGTGCATGAAATTTTGAATCCTCACCGCACAATCTTAGCAAGGAGTGGTGAAAAACGCTTGATTTAAGGCAAAAGATCACACACAGAAGTCTAAATACAGTCGGTTGTTTTGCCTAGAGTCAACAAGGTCGGTGTCTTTGAGGCGGGCAGTAAGCGACACCGCGATTTCCTTCCCCTAGCTGATGCTTCCTTGCCGGAAAAAACTTTTACCATTTAATAGGGCAAAACAAAACTACTGCATTACGTTTGGGATCGCACCACTCTGTCTCAAGCGGTTAAAATCACCTTTCATGCATGCAAAACGGACTGCTAGAAACAATGGCAAAGGGATTTGTGTCGCCTTGAATTGTGTATTAGCGTGGGTTCCTCAAAGCACATAACATTATAAGGACAGCTTTTTTTAATTTCTTTGGTCTTTTTTCACTGTAAGTGAAAAGAATTTGAGCTACTTCTGACCGAGGCATGCATTGCGTGCAAAAAACCACCGTCAGGAGGAATGAGGAGACCGCTGCGCATTGATCGGACGGGCACGGTGCTCCGGCGAGCCACTCCCTCCTACTGTCATTCGACCGCGCTAATCGGACGAAATGCTTCGATGTAGTTGGAATGCCTTGCAAAACATTTATCCCACCACGCACCACCCAGTGGAGTGGAGAGGTGCCATTTTAACAAAATGAAATAAAAAGGCGATTTTTCACCACCACGCACGGCGTGCATTCCCGCCCTACTGCTTATGTACTAACCAAGTTGGTAAGGGAAGAAAGCGCCTCAAGCCTTAACTTGAGTTGCCATTTTTCTGTCCGCGATACTGTCGCCTTTTGTGGTGAGAGATTGACGCACCAAAATGCGGTAGGTGAAGGCAAATTTGGCAATGACTGACTCAAAATAAAGACTAGTTCTATATTTATGCTAAAAAGGGACAAATTTTCTTTCTCAATGCATCAAGAAATGCCTGCGGACGGTGGGAGCTTCTTGGCCTTGCAGTTGTTTGTGCATTTTATGAATGTCGTAGCCTGTGCTTCACCGCACAGCCATTTGACTGGGCAACGGCTCAGGTAATTTGAAGTTTTGGCAAACGAATGCCAGATTAATTACCATCTCGATGCTATCGCAGCAGTATATTTTGGAGGAAAAATATTATTATGATGTCTAAAGAGGAGTAGGATCGGCATCACTCGGCTAGCTCTTTCTTCTCAGGTTGAAAATAGCAAAATTAATGGCACAGCCGGAGAGTTTGAAAGATGCAGGACTGTTGGGATGAAAACAATTACCTCCATTTAAAGTACTCCACTTGGTGGAGTCGTCACTTTTGAGTGTTGGTGTTTTATTGGTGGCCAAAAAACAAACCACGACGCCAATAGATTTAATGACCATCTCACCAATCAGTAGGGCAATTCACTGATGCCGGAAGTCATGCCAAAGCAATGCCCCGAATTTAGTCCTTGTCAGAAGCCCCCTCCAGAGCCATTACTGTCTATTTTTTTGGTGATAAAGAGGAAACAAAAAAGACACACAGGGTAGGCTTGACTTCGTGGAGGACTCAATTTCAGCGCCCCATCTCTCCACCCAAAAACACCACCATGACAGTACTTTTTAGAGGTCTGACGAAATGGAACACAGTCTTAATGGACTTCTGGCAACAATTCAAAAGTGACTTTTTATTCACCTTATCTCCACCTACACCGCGTTTGGCCTTCAGATTAAACTGGCCAAGTGAGAGTGACTTAAAAAGTCTACAAGGAGATGGGAGGAGCACGAACAAAGGTGTGAGTGGACTTTTTTTAAAAACCTTATTAACCAGCTCGCGTGAGGATTGAAGAAAAAAAGGAAAACTCTATTAAGGCAGAATTATAAAGTTGATTCCATCCATTACTTGAGGTCGATAAGAGGAAGCTTACTCTTATTTATAGTGCCGGAGTGACCTAAACACCGAGGTCACGGGGACAAGTTAGCCTAGGTCTTATTTAATGATAACTGCTAGTCCAACGAGGAGGACTGCCACGCAAGAGGAATATTCACCGCTAATCAAATCCATCACTCCTTTCGGCAGCTGTGTAGGTAACCTCCCCAAACGTTGCCCCATGGATCGAGTCAACCTCGTCACCCCCTTCAAGCAATTGTCAATGCTACACACTTGACGCTCTTGGACTCAACTTGTCAAACTCTTAAAGTAAAGGCAAACAAAACTGCAGCGATTGTTTGAAAAGCCCTCTCCCCCCCCCTCTCCTCCGCTCTTCCCCATCCCCTCTCTCCATCCCCCCACCCCGGAGTGAGGATACACTTCGTGGAGCAGAACAAATCATGCTTCGTGTTAATTGCATAAAAATGAACCACGAATACATAAGCTTGAAAACGAATTGGCATTTCTCCTGACCCAGGGCCGAAATTGGGCAAAATTCTTACAAATTACGTGGTCGAAATTGGTGGGTTTAGGAGATTCGATGCCTGAGTCCTAATAAGCCTTGCATTTTGTAAAATGTGGACTTTTTTAGCTTCAACTTGCATAAAAGATCGTCGAGACACTTGCTGTCGTCTCCGGCCTAATGTTATGCCGTCGTTAAGAAAATATGAGAACATAAGTCACTAGTTGAGGCGTGATTTGAGGCTATAAAAGTTGTTTTAATAGTTACAAAGATCGCAAGTCACTGGATTCAAAACAACTCCTACGAATAGGTCAGTTATGGGCAAAATTAAACAACAGTAGGTGTTGTATATTAAGGAAGAGAGCTGAGATGGATAATTTTCTGATGGGACAGAATGGTCTCACTAAAATCAAGTGCTCTGAGCAAATCAACTCTCTCCTGGTTAAAATGGACATGTTTTTCCACAATCAATTCCGCTGCAAAAAGCAGGTACCACTTATTACTCATAATACACCACTTTTGGCATGTAATTATCCCTCGCCTTTCTTTAACGAAGGAAAAAAGGAGCTCATGTTAATTAGAGGTACCTGCTCTGAATGGGAGGATGCATTTATGCGCAAATTTATTAACAAATGATACCAAGTTTGGGGGAAAGTAACTTCAAATAATTCAAATAATTTTGCACCTGTACAACATTAATTTGATAAATCAGCCACAGGAGTACTGAAAATGGCTAGCACTAAATATCTCATTGGGAATGCAAGAAGGTGTATCTATCTCTGATTGCCAAGTAAAGGTATGCAGGTTATGTAAGGAATCAGTACCTACCCGTCACCGAACCCACTGTATATTAATCCAGTTGTGCTAACAAGTAAATCGTAATCGACACAAAATTTCCTTTTAATTTTTTCACAAGCTGGCATTTAGTAAGAGTCAGTCCTCGTTTAGCTTTCTTATCCAATAGGAGGCCGCCTTCCAGTCGACCAATAGGAGACGAGCATTTTAGTTACCTATTCATGGGTGCCCAACCTGTTGTGTAAACAAACAGAAGCCTTATATTCGGTTCTACCGATGAACAAGACATTTAATCCAAATGTCATGTACTCGCATTAGTAACCGACACACTTTAAGGGGATCTTTCGGCTGTCTCCCTAAGGGCGTCTCCGATTAGGTGGGTTAGTTCTGGATGTTGGTCTAATGAGCAACATATAGCCGCAGACACCCACTAAACCAATAAAAATGTCACAAGGGAAAAGGTTTTTGGCTACAATAAGTGACTTTGAAGTAGCTTCTAGAATTGTACCTACCTCAGGAATGTAGAATAAAATGTGGGCGCCCGTTGTGGTCCGAAAACTGTTTTCTGGAAATCTACTACACGCTCAAAAGCCACGGCTCGGTTGCTCTAGTTTTACATATCTATTAGCAACCCACCAGGTTGCAAAATACTTCGAGTAGTATTAAGCCTAGCGATCATGTTCGTTCACCTTTTTCTCATTTCCCTTTTTAGCTATCAAACGCATAAAATACTTTCATGCTTAATCATCGCAAAGACGCTTGTAGCGGAACAAGTTCGTTTATTTTAGCCTTTCCTACCGTTTTTTTGCATTTTTCGCAACCTGGAAGAAGTTAGCAAATGTGTAGACAAGTACTTGCAGGGGAAGGGATGATGTGTCCGTTGAATTCCTTCGTGTGATAGCTACCCAAACTCCCAAACCCACTGCAGAGGATGCAACTGACAGTTTAGTGCTGAAATGTGCTGAAATGCGTCAACAAAATCCAATTGGTCGCAATAAAAATTGAGTAGGTGAAATAATCCAACGCAAAGACGCCAAAAAGGTTATTCGAGGTGTGGAAACTCACCTTTTTCTGTTGACCAAATGGTGTCAATCATCGGGTTTAATCAAGATAAGCTTGAAATTGCTTCAGTGCTTCAGATTTGTGCCTACCTGAAAGGCATTTCAACAAGTCCACTGCAAATGCTAGCCTCCTCGTCTTTTGGCAAAAAAAAGCCCAACGACGAACACAGTGCACTGCTGGAGGAGCATCCTGGTCTGTGGAATTACAGCAACAATTAACACGAACAGCAGACCTTGGACGCTGCACAAGGTACGAACTATGGAAGAGTGAGAAGGAGAATTTCGCATTCCAGAGCCAAAGTCCTTCTGGAAGATTGTTTCAATGTTTCCTTCCCGATGAAGAGCCCAAGACAACACAAAAAGTAAGTTCAGGACACACAACTTGAGCACATCACGTACATGGTGTAGGAGGGGTTAAAATCATCCACTACTTTCCCAACTTAAATGCTAAGATTAGACAACTATACTAGGCTTATAACATCATGTATTTATTTGCCTCTCCTCTGACATTTGGGGGCCAGATTATGGGACTGAACATTGGAAACAACCGGAAGATTATTATGTATTCCAGCTATTCAAGCATGATTGATGTGATGTTGGAAGAAGTAGAAGCACATCTTGTTCCCTGGCTGCAGCTTCTTTGCCTGCCTTTATTGCCTCTTTGAGAAGCAACCACAAAGAGTGTAATTGTGTTGGATTTAACGACAACTCCTCCGACCTACTTCAACTCGGCAAAATTGGGGATTGAGTTCACATAAACGCAGGGGTATTCCATACCCCAGTTGCATTTATTGTGCATATCCAAGGTTTCCCTTACCGGAAGCCAAAGAAAGGAGGTAAAAAGGCAGTATTGGGCGTCTGCAGAATTAATGCGCCGAGAGTAGAGGCTTTTGAGAAACAAAGCCACACGAACGTTAGTACTGGAGAGGTGGATTTGTTCACTACCGTCTTTACATGGACTTTTTTGTTGTCTACGTTTAACTCCGCCGCCTCCATCACCATCACCACCACCACCGCCTCCTCCTCGGCCTCCTTCTCCGGTGGAATTTGTTGTCAGTAGACTTTTGGTAAGAAATTGATACAACTTTTCACCTTGGTGAATGTAAATAAAGCATTTGACGCGTTTTACCACTTGGTTTAGATCTTCTCTTCAATTGTGAGCTGTAAACTAAGGTGGAATCGCTTGTTTCATTTCATTTTTAATGAGGGCTGCTCACTGAGTGCACTGGTAAATTGAGAAAAGGAAAATTTTTGGTTACTGGTCAAAATTGTGCTTTAAGTGGAGATACACACACACACACACACACACACACACACACACACACACACACACACACACACACACACACACACACACACACACACACACACACACACACACACACACACACACACACACACACACACACACACACACACACACACACACACACACACACACACACACACACACACACACACACACACACACACACACACACACACACACACACACACACACACACACACACACACACACACACAATCGTACTTGTTGGACAGATCTCATAGCCACTTCAAGGTCAAACGACGACAGGAGTAGAGCTGTCAGAAATAATTAAGTGGTCTTAATCGTGCATTTGAGTGAGATGAGGCAACACCCATTTCTTTCCATCTCAACTCAAAACTTTTTCCTTCATGCTGCCTCATGCGGACAAGCTCCTGTGAATTGAGAAGGGAGTGGGGATGGGCCAACATGCGGAGCCATCCGTGTCATGATGGATACCCACTTGGAAGACCTCGACGGGCCTTTCGGTCACTAGCACCGCCTGAAATGAGCTTCACAGAAACCACTTAATTGACCACAGCTAAACTGGGTGAGTGAACAAAAGCCCAAGGCAGCAACTTTGGCAGAAGGAGGATGTAAAATGCGGCAGTCTTTGACAAAATTTGTAACATTGCTTCTTGCCGTCTTTTCCATTTTAAAACCGATTAATTTTTGCCAGGAGGTTGGACTCGTAAGCGCTCCTGCACGCGCTTGTTAAGACACAAAGAAGAGGCATTTTGGTTGCGTCCCTCCTCCTCCTCCTCCTCCTCCTCCTCCTCCTCTTGTCTTTCCTTCCCCTTGCTACTCCTCTCTTGCTCATACAAACACACACACACACATCCCGTCCGTTACAGCTTATTTCTCCACCAGTTGCAATTTCTGCAGTGTATCCATTTCAAAGTGGCGAAATTGGCACTTCGGCTAATTTTTCGAGGTTGCGATTACAGGCCCTTGTGTTTTTCCTCCATTTGATACACTTCATTGCTCGTAAAATGCTGCAACAGCCATTCTTAGTGAGGACAGAACAATCAGGCTGTCCCACTCACTCTACTCATCCTCAGACTGGAGAAAGAGGAGGGGAAGGAGGAAGAGGAGGAGGCGTGGACAGCTTTTTCGCTGTTTGTGTGAAACTGTCAAGTGTTTCTCACTCCAGTTTTTTTTGTGCCGCCAGGAAATTTTAAGCAAAATTAGACTCATTTTAATGGCGAGTCAGGTTAAAGATTAAAGAATAAATGCTTGCCTCCTGTTTTAATGCATTTGTTAACATGTCGGACCGGCCAACTGGGTGGAGAATTTGGATGTGTAGCAACAAGTACGTTTGACTTTAGCCATTTCACGGGATAATTATGCGTTAGAGTACGAACACTGAGCAAGCCACCGTACCTTCACGGATGTGACGCACTTATGCTGGAGGATCTCGCCAATTTCTTACCATTAATAGGCTGAATGCCGTCGAAACGATTTAATTATTGCCCAGGGCCACCTTTCCATGCATGGTTTTCCTACCTATCGGAACATCCAATCCTTGCATCTTGAGGTCCTCAGTCACGATGGCAGGTGGTGTTCGGACTCACTTCAGTCCGCATGAATTCATGGAAATCAGTCAAGAAGGTAATGGCTGTGGTAGTGGAGGACAATGCCGAAGAGGAATGGACTTGACCACTTGTAATGCTTGTCAAAGATGGCGTCATACCAAAGGTCTGCTTAACGATTTATTGGCGTCCTTTACTGTCTCCAAATGCTGCCATACTGGCAACCGGAATGGTATCCACAGCTATTCTGACCTGTCCCGTCAAGGTGTTTCCATTGGTGGGAGTGATTAGTCATGAGAACTTAGCAACAATTGTATAAACATGCGGAAGATGGCGCAGTATCAATTCCTGAAATGCCTTCAATGCCTTTTGAATGGACGAAGTACTGTCAAAAGCACAGTGTTATTCTCAACGCCCTGGTTCGCATCCAACCCATGCATATCCGCCCTTTCATATCCTAGATGATTGCAACCGACTAAGAAACGAAGCAGAGTATAACAAGGTCACTTGGTGACCCACTTAAATGTTTGCGATTTGGTGATCCCTTACCAAGGTGGTGCGAGTAATTATCGCAGCGCTAAAGATCTCCTCCCTGGACTAACTGATTTTGAGGGAAATTTTTTTCAATTTCTAAGTGAATTACTACTGCGTAAGGAGAGAAAAGATGATGTAAAGTGATAATTCTCCCCGTTTTCGTTTTGCAGATTTTAGGGTGATTGATAGCCCTATTTTGTGTGTCTCACCGGGACTGCCGCAATACAACGATGTTTTCCACCTTGATGCATTTGTCTGTGTCTTAGTAGACCTACTCTATGACAAAATTTGTGCTTGTAGGAGTAGTGTTGTGTTGTTTGAGAGATCGCCAGTAAAGAAGTTATCTTTTTTGTCATGAAGCCTTCATACTACTTAAAGTGATATAAGGGGCAAAAAGGAAGTATTAATTACTAATGCTGCTTTACCTGTTTTTTCCGCCAAAAAAAGCAAAACTTGGTCTATTCCCAAGTGAATGACCTATTGGCCGTCTTCAATAAGCAAGTAAAAGAATATGTCCTCTTTTAATGAATGTGTTCAAGTTAAATGAATGCAATCTCAGCTAACCTTAAGTCAGAAGTGCGATATCGGTCCTGGAAAGAAGGAGGAATGAGCTTTGATTCACTTAATAAACTCTAACAATTCACACGACATCCTTTTGAAGTCATAGGTAGGTATCCGGAGGTAGCAGTGAGCATATCACAGCATGCACCTTTGGGCAATGGATTAAAGGACTTTCAGTTCCTCACTTACCTGATAAATTAGTGCCTTTTAATGGTAAGCACCGTTTGCTTCTTTTCATCAATTTCCGTTCTTGACAACGGAAACTCATGAAGAAACTTAAGACTTGTTAAAATATGCATAAACAAATCACTACTTTCACACACCGCTATGGTAACAGGTATTAACTGCTTCAGCAATATTCACTGTTGGGCGATGTTTTGATAAAAACATTAAGTTTAAAGAGTTTTGCCAAGTCCCGATTATAATCTTCCACTTACATTTCATAACTAAATTTAACAACTGAAAAGTTTTCTTATTTGAGTGGTAAACACCTTTATAAGTAGCGATGCTTGGTATTTAAGTAGTATTTCCGCAGATAACGAAACCGCGAATCCCACTGCAATACACAGCTCTGTCTGCAACGAAACCACTTGTTACCACATCGAAAAGCTTTCTGGTGAAGCCATACAATCAGCTAGATGTGGCGATGAGCTCGGTCTGGCATATCAAAAACCAAGAGGGGATTGCGGCCACGTGTTTGTTTCACAAGCAACCACAATGCCTTATACCAGAGCGGAATTCCACACCGCTTGCGCAAAAAAATCAGACAATGCGTAGCATGTTCATGCGCCTAGCTCAGGCAACACTGCCTGGAAGTTCGCATTCGCTCCATGAGTATGATTGTATGTGTGTGGGCGCGTGTCCTAATTGAATCCATCACCTCCACAACAGCGTTAGCATCGTTCCCATCATTCCTCCATCGAGTGAGTATTCCACCAATTCATTATCGTTGGTATTTAAACGGCTACGCACTCAATCCGCCCTCAGGGTAGAAGTGGTTTTAGAAAGCTCTTTAGGGCTTTTATGGACGATTCTCACGCATCGCATATCAACTCCACTCTTTTGAATAGTAGGGGCAGGAGGTTGTGTTTCCAATGTCATTCCTCTGGATGCACAATCTCTTACGTTCACAAGCCATTGTCTGCTTCATTTGAATCAACTAAAACAAAACAAAACAAAGAAAGACTGACAAAGCAAAGATTGGCAGAGTTTAGTAGTATAAAAAGGTCACTCTGTTTACCAGACGCTGAGTTTGGCCAGTGGAAAGATAAAATCACCAAATTTTGGAGAGGGGACATTTCACTTTTCCATGCTCTTAATTTTTACCATTGGATGTCAAACTTGGCTGCAGTTAGGGGTCTCGCTATTTCGACACTCAGATCATTTCACTTCTCTTTTTTGCTTTTTGTAAAAGGGCTGCTTGGTAGGAAGTAAGACCTACAGCGCAAGATACATTACTGCTTGAAGGGCAGGTAGCACCATTAAAAGCAGTAACCGAGGCGTAGCTGACTGATAGACGTCTAAATTGAGTAGACTGCTGCGAGCAGGATATGCGGTTCGTGGGTGCTTATTAGCCAACCCTCAAAGGTGGGTTTTAAGTGGTTGCTGAAATGACAATTGACCGAAAGAAAGGTTTGTCCACCCCTCGATGGAGTTGGGTATGTCTCAATCTGCCGGTTGGGTGGTTCTTAGCAGCATGCGTTAACGCATTCTAAATCTGAATCCAACAAATGTTGTCGGGGATGTGGATGCTGTAACGGAACGAATTGGACGTTCTGTAGTGAAGCTAGTCGTTTTACGAAATGCGGCTCCACGCATCTTATGAAATGGAACTGCAGAACTTCGTGGCGGCTCACGTAAGCGCCTAAGCGCTTGAAGAGAAGTGTGTAAAGAACCACCTCCAGTGATGCTCGAGGTGTTTGATGCTGGAACTTGCTGACAAGCATTTCTTTGTGTTTAACGTCAGCCCTCAAGACATTATTAACAATCTTTAGTCTGGTGGAAGAATAAGTGGGTAAACTGACTTCTTTAATATGATTTTTCGCCAAGTCAATTAACCTATCTCAAGCGAATGTCTAACGATCCACTACAACGACTTTACCGTCGCAACTACTACCGCATGGAGTACTCTTAGATGGAAGTGCGCGACACACGTCAACCACGTGCTTTAAGCTCCAATCCATCAATGCTGGCAGCTGTCTTCGACCCACAAGGCACTTCTCGCTACATCGCCATGTCAAGGGGTTAGTCGAAGGAGCGTTTCTTTCCACGCATAACGTGTGACACCGCACTCAACAGTGTCCTTCCTCCTCTTCATTCTCCTCCTCCATGTCTGCTTGAATGATAGCATTCGAGCACTCATTACTCACCCTTGACATTTTTTCCTCTCTCTGACGCATGCAAAATTGACTAGACCGTCGGAAAACACAAGTACAAGCATGGAACCAGAGGTGGCTAAAGTACCTAGCTATTTGCCTGCGGAGACAAGACAGGCTCTCTCACAAGTGAAATTCGCAACACGAGGGATTGTCTTTAAACACATTAAAGCATTGTTGAATGAGGTGCAGTCCTTCAACCACCTTCCAGTTTGCCCCTTCACGGACACTGGATTAGGCGCGAGCAGTGAAGTCAAGCCTCCTCTTAGCCACCAGTTTAAACAAACAGAGACTTTTTTATCCATTACAACAGAGTAAAGTTAAAACTATCCTTGAAAAAAAGCTTCAAAAACCATAACAATAAAATAAATTCAACGACACTTAACTTTGTTTTACGTTTTACCAAACAGCCAAAAGTAATAAACTCACAAGTTTCCTTGCGTGCAAAGGCCGCAATTTGACGCAAGCCGCAAAAAAGGCGCCTGTTGGATTTTGCATTTTAAATATTTTTATATATTTATACATTTGTACACAGGCGTATAGCGCAGTTTTTTTAATAAGGTATATATAAACCTCCGTTCTGCCTCCCTTACCGCTTGCACGGCCTCGAAGTCCGCAACGACTGCCACCTTTGCCGCGTTTGTGGCTCATTCAGTTCGGCGGTTGCTCAAAGCCCATTTATTCATTCTAACGGTAAGCACTTTGGCTCATTCGGTTCGCCCGTCATTAGGCCTGCGTGTTGGCAAATAAAGTTTATGTGGCAGAATTCTACGTCGGTGGAATGATTCGTCTCAGTGTAAAGGAGATCCGATGCTTCCCACGGGTTCAAAGGCTATCGAGATTGAATACCACCGCTTTCATCAACTTCTCCATCACCTCTCCAAAGCCATCAGCATCGTCGAATGATAAGGCAGATTGTGTGGAAGCTGCACAGTGTAGCAGTTCTTTGGAAGTCGAAATTTTTTGCCACTTGTAAAAGGAGGAGTCAGTGGACTTAAATGGAGGGAATTAATCAGCGTCGTAATAAGTGGAGAAATTTGCATGCATGACCCGCATTTTTTGCGGTGACACATCCATGGACCTTAAATTTTGCCTCAAAAGTTCAGGCGCATTTATGGGTTGCATATTTGCCCAATAAAGCAGACAAAGTCCATTAAACAGAGTTGGCAGAAATCATGAACTTTTTAATTTTGAATTGCTCTGTCTGTAGAAGCGGGCGCAAAGTGCATCTCTGCGTTTTTATGAAGAAAAAATTGTAGATTCGTCTCCCTCAGTGCGTCGAGTTTTAAAAATGAATGCAAGTATTCACGCAAGTATACAAAACTACCTCTCATTATGGAAGCGTGGTGAGGACTTCGCTTTTAGTAAAGACCGCCTTGACAGTGGAGGCACGCCGATTCGCCTAATCGCATCGCCATCGAATGCCAAGCAAAGGTGACAAAGGTAGAATTGAAGAACTCGATGGGTGTATTGTGCTGTTTGTCAAGATGGGAAGATAATTATCTCCCAATGATGGCTTGATTTACTACTTAGTGAATTGATTCTCTCTAGTACAGAGGGAGAAAAGGATGAGAAAGAAGAAGAAGATGATGGTGGTGGTGGTGGTGGTGGTGGTGGTGGTGGTGGTGGTGGTGGTGGTGGTGGTGGTGGTGGTGGTGGTGGTGGTGGTGGTGGTGGTGGTGGTGGTGGTGGTGGTGGTGGTGGTGGTGGTGGTGGTGGTGGTGGTGGTGGTGGTGGTGGTGGTGGTGGTGGTGGTGGTGGTGGTGGTGGTGGTGGTGGTGGTGGTGGTGGTGGTGGTGGTGGTGGTGGTGGTGGTGGTGGTGGTGGTGGTGGTGGTGGTGGTGGTGGTGGTGGTGGTGGTGGTGGTGGTGGTGGTGGTGGTGGTGGTGGTGGTGGTGGTGGTGGTGGTGGTGGTGGTGGTGGTGGTGGTGGTGGTGGTGGTGGTGGTGGTATTCTTCTCCCCATTTTTTGGGTTTTATTGGTGTCTGGAAACGGTAAAGGTGTCAGATTTGCCCATCTGCCGTAGAGGCAAAAGCAACGATGGATCGTTTGCTGACGGCTTAAGGTATCTGCTCATCTTAGAGGCGTCTTAACACAGAAGTCACTTTCCATAACGGGTCGGTAAGTTTACCATTCAAGCAAATGTCTCGTAAGCAACACACAACGCGATAGAAGGAGAGAGCTGGAGTGGGGAGCTACTTCACATGGCAGCCTCCACATCCACTTTCCTTTTCCACTTAATATGGGCACTAACCAATTGTTCTATTACTCGCCTCAAACATCACTGAAGACTTCTCTCCACGCACTCGCATCCACGCATTTGAGTAAGCATTCGTGATGCCACAAGCCTTGGCCTTCCCATGCCGAGCCCTAAAGTCACCCACAAGGTGACGCGGCTCTTTTTGAGTGATTTATCAGCAGTCTCGAGCTCTCCCACTCCTACTACGCCTCCTCCACCTCCATTCCCCCTTCCCCCTTCTCCTCCCCCTCCCCAGCATGGAAGACGTTCCAAAGCGTTAGCCGCACCTCTGAAACTGATTCACGCTACGTTAAAATGACACACACATTGATGCAGAGATCAAAAACTACGGAGGCGTTAATGATAGTCCTGAGAATCGCCCAACCGGCAACCTTATTTATCCCCATCTGATGCTCCAACCTGCGTAAACAAGCATTTTACAAGTCCCTCTGTGTGGAAGTAAACCGATTAGCTCATTCACTTTGGGGCGAATGTGCTCTCCTCCTGGTCATCTGATAAGGAAGAGCTAGGGATAACTCACAAGTTTTTCTTCCAAATGCTTTTTAGCCAAGGAATCCTTTGCTCTCCAAAACTCTTCAACCAGACCTCCTCTCTACACTTCTTATTTCCTAGCACAAATTAAAGCACTTTTAATGACTGCCCCATGTTACTCCACATAAGGCGAAGTTACTTCATTACCCACCCCCGCCTACAATTCGTTTGAACAAGTTTCTCACTCCAAATTGTTCCCGATCGCTTTGACGAATGAACAGCCATTAACTCTAACATTTTAGTGTCCGCTTCATGTTGTAAAATGTTTTCAAAGTCCCTGCTGATGATGCGCTGTCAAGGTGAATTTCCAAACAATTAAACAACCAAACAAACAGAGACGACTTCAAACAGGCACCGCACTCGCCTCCATCATACGCTCCAAGTGAGTTGGGACGCGTTTTTTGCTTTGAACTTTTACCATCCAATGCAGCAAAAAACACATTTCATTCGACTTTTTTTCCCAAAAACGATTATATTTCAAATTTGTTTTTCATACTTTGATGATGACTGAAATTTTTCCTTACAATGGGGAAGTGCTGTGCATTCCACACTCGGTTGTTTTAAGTCCTCTCGGTGAGAGCGCCGCCATTGAAGTGTGAGCATTTCAAGTGAAAACTGCTGCCCTAATTTATTAGTCTGTTTTCAAATGAAATACGCTTTCATCTGCCTCTCATTTTATGGCAAGGCGTAATTACCTTCCTGTTCTTCTAGTGCTATTTTGGGTGCGCCGGTGTCTGTCACGACATGGGCAGAGTGATCAACAGTTTGGGGACATGGACAAGTGTTAAAGGCACCTCATATTTATGTCCCCCCTGAGCTCACGCCTTGTTTGTTTGCATGACTAAGTGATAAACATTGGCAAAGAGCTTATTAGACTGTTCATAGCGCACCTCTACTCTCTCATGCTGTGTTGGGATACGTATGAATCAGATGAGGCATGTGGCAATGGCGACCTCGGAAATATAAACACAGGCAATCTTCCCATTCCCATGAGTCATGCATCAAAGTGGGCGGTGATGGTGGCTGTTGGGATTCGGAGGGAGGTCGGAGGGCTCGGGGGTGAGGGAGGAGGCATGATTCTGAACGAAGAATCCAAAGTATATAGTGTGTTCTGGGGTGTGCGCTAATGCATTCATTCAACTTGAGTGGGCATGGCTTAGTAGGGGAAGCATCAAAACTCTCAAATTTGTAGTTGTCAAAATGATATTCACTGAGGTTTGGCTGACAATTAGGCGTTTGGACATGCTTAAAGCGCAGTGGAATGGGTAAGCTATGCAGAATTAACATATTTTAACGTGATAGCAGAATTCGATCAGATGGGGAGGACTTTTGAAGCCGCTTTGTACCTTCAAATCGTTTTCCATGCCCCTATCAGGCCTATGTACGGCTATTTGCCGTAGTGAAGCCGAAGCCGTGTTCGTCGAGTAACTCATAAAACAATAAGCTTTAATGGGGCTTTCAAAGCCTCATATTCTAGTTAATCTGACCCTTCAGACCCGCGGATTGGATCCCTACCTCGGTAATGGTGGGATCCAGTCTATTCCTCCAGCCTTCACATCTTTGGGTCTGTAGCAAATGAATTTAATCTAAGCACCAGTAAACCTGTACACGTTAGCTAAGCACCGGGAGAGGATGCTGGATTTGGGAGGTCTCATGACTGGGGACCCGTCAAAGTTGCCGACTCTAGAACCTTCACAAGGCTGTTGGTGACGTTGCAATGACTCCAGGTGGATACGTAGCGCCTTTAACTCATTTTTTAGGAGCTATTTCCTTGAATTATCATTAACTTATGGAATCCACATCATGAATTACGAGTCAACTAACTGTGAGCCACCGATGCACTGAGTAGATCGTCTTGGAACTCGTTTTAAGACTTCTGACGGCTTCGAGCCTTTACCAATTTACTTATTTTTAAGTGGTCTTCAATATGGTTAAGCTGAAGGAGCGGTGGCACATGAAGGGGAAACCAGCCATCACACATCAACCAATGCGGCCTTCAGGACTTTAAATGTCCTTGAAGCATTTGACGTGGTTTCCTTCATTGCCAGATCTCAATGAGGGTAAAACTCAAATTCTTATGTAGTGCACCAACCTGCACCAAAAGTTATCACCAAATGCATTTAATAATTTTGGCCATTTATCAAATTTCGCATCTCAAACAAGACAGCTGCTACCAAATGCCTGTAATGTGTCCACTTTAATATGACAGTGGATTTGTTTTACCCGAGGAGATGCTTCACTGCCGTCAGGGGTTGACACGTTGAAGGCATTGGAGGAAGAAACGCTGAGGGCAAAAATGCGCGTCCAATCTAGGCAGCGTGTAGACTTCCCCTTTCTGGTGGGAAAAGCGAGAAACAGCCTCTTCAGGGGTGGTCCTGTTGTGGCTTCCGTTACGGACAGAGTGAGTCTAATGTTGAGTGCTGAATATTGCTTGACAGTCTGTCAAACAAGTGCCTCCTTCCGTTGTTCACTGTGCATATTTTAATTCAACTCCAACTCCAAAACGATGCAAAAGTGGAGCGAATTGGATTGAAATGCAAAGCTCTTTTATCATTATAACAATAGTTTAAGATTGAATCAGATTTAGAAAAGCTTTGTGTCAATTTTTGCCGTGTCACACGCAAAACTGTTCAGCCACGTGGAATTCCACTGATGAATCATTCAGGGTGGACGCGTCACGTTGTGGGCGACGGCATCATTCTTCAGAGGAAAGCCGTACTTCGTGGTGATGTGATGGAAAACTAATCGAGGTTGACATCGAGTGGGAGGAGAATGTGGAGGTTTGATAAAATGCCAGGCGAAGCTAATGCGCGGGGATCATCCACGTCATGGTAGCCGCTTCGCCTTTTGCAAGTTTGCTGAGCGGACAATTGAATTACTGATTGACAGGTTGGTAATAAGGAAGTGCTTTGGCAATGTGCTGCTCGTTGGACCAACGGACGCCGCTTTTATAATCACTGCAGACAGGATCGTTCTCCATCCATTGGCTACTTACTGCCTTCTGTCCACTGAACAAAATGAATCAGGCAATCCGTCAACTGGCCTTTCAAGCCGTCTGTGGAGGATGGGAAGATGCCCACGGTAGAGTGCGGGGAAGAAGGGCACCATCGCCTTCCCGTTACCTTCCTATCACCACCTTCATCCGCTATTTTCTTTGGATGATGTTCTCAAAGTGATCGGAACCACTCCCATTACCTCTTCCTCTCCATCAAGCCTGTGCTTCAGGGATTAGAGATGGACGGGAGCAATTTGGACTCCTTCCATGGAGAGACTAGTAATCTATTGTTTTATGCAGCCGAATTCTCTTATTTGATTACACATTGTACAACCGTAAGAATAAGTCTGAGGTATTTTTATGCGCCACAAGGAAGTACACTTTTCAGCTGCATCTTCAGACAGAGTAATCGAAAGCAGATGTACGGAGTAATTGCAAAGCTTTGTCTGTTTTACAGTAATTATGTTTCTTTCAGTACTCCTCCCTTCTCCCCCAATTTACGTGGCTCATCTGATGTGCATTAAAGAAGCCTATTCTGAATTATTAGCTGATAAGTTGGTTGATTAATTGACAGCAAATGCGATGGAGAGAATATTTTCCTTCACAGACACTCGAAGGAAAATCTGTTCGCACTACTCTGGACGGCAATTTTTGGTCCCTCTTTGACAATGAACACCCCGTACTGATTTGGCTTTCATTAATCCACTTATGTTGCACTATTTTGTAGCCACTAGTCAAAGTCAATTGTCACAGGGCATGTCACATGTGTGACGATGGCAGTGGGCAACACAAGCTTAAATGTGTACTTCTTGCAGGTTCCAGACAAACTTAACCTTTGTCAGAGTGTGGATTTGCATTGTTCTCACCACCTACCTCTGCTTTTAAGTCATCTGACTGACAGCAAAGTACTACAGCCTATGTAGACTCCTCAAGGGGGACGAATCACATGCAATCACAAAGGTTCCAGCTAAACGTACTTCCTCTGCACCCATAGGTAGACGTTGTCAAGATCCCAAACCAACAAATGAAGTCTTACACTGATAACCGAGACCTTTTTAAAGTACAAAGCAAAATTTCGAGGTTGTAAATGCGAGATATGATTAGTGTCTTGACAGATTTATACCAAGATAGTGGTATCAGGCGAAGTCACGTTCTCCTATGAACGGAGCACGCAAATCTCCACTCGCATTCACGCGTGTGTCTGTGTGTGTGTGTGTGTGTACGTGTGGAAAGGAGGGAGGAGGAGTCTCCGAACCGAGCGTAGTAAAACGGCTGTAGTTAAAAAATATAAATGTTGGACTTGTTAGCAAAGCTTAAGGTATTTTGTTTAACATTTAGCTTGAAGAAAAGCACGCAGTCAGTCAAATAATTGGAGTGTCAGCGGGCCTTAATTTATGAAGCCACTGGCTAACAAATTTAGGCTCCATGGTGTAGAGTTGAGGGCAGCCAATACCATCGAAGAGGTGATCAAGACTTTTTCCGCCACTTCTTGCCTTCTTTGAAGTATACTTGGTAATTACACCGCCATTTGAAATACTTTTAAAAGAATCTTTTGTCCCAGAAAATTTGCCTTTTTGCTTTTTGTTGCCATACGTTAAAGCAAATGGCGCCTTAAACAACGACATAGTGTTTAATCACCAGCAGTTACGCAGATTTATTGGTCGTCTCCCAGCCAGGGTCGGGAAAATCCCACGACCTTGTGAAATATCATTACCCAAAGTGGATAAAATTGTGAGCGTGTTGGCGATCACCATTCTCCAGGGACAAGGAATTCGTGTGTGGGATCTCCTGGATTTTAATTAGCTGCAAATCCTACTAAATCTAATCCAGCGCTATGCACTTTAAGATCTGAGAAAACGCACCCCTAATCTCAATAATTGCGGTCCGTACTTTAACCTGTTCACCATATTTGTACAGTCTTCTCATGCAAAAAATCACGACAGGACTTATCACAAAGAGACCTCTTAAAGAGTAAATGGCTGAATTGCAGCAATTGGACGCTTACTTTATATAAGTAGTATCACCCCTACACCTTAATTTTTCACTCATTCAGAGCAGTTACTCCTTTTTTCATGAGACAGAGGAGAAAACTTTATAATTTTGGATCGCATGCAACTTGTTTCATAAATAGTGCCAAAGTTGGCAGGTACTTTGATTCTTCTGAAGTTGAGGCCAACGGTCTCAGTGTTCAGAGAGCTGAAATAAATTATTCACACCTAATTCAATGTCATGAGACGGAAATGTTACCACTGGGGAATTCAACTGATAAAATATTTAATTTAAGGTACTGCTTCATGGGAGATGAGCATTACGGCGGCAATCCATGAAGAATGCAAATAAACTCCTTTTAAGCCGAAATCTGTGCATCTCCTTGACCCAATTGAGGTGCGCCTACTGCTCCACTGGCGTAGCCCATAGCTGGCAGCTATTGCCATAAATTTCCTAAAAATGCGACATTTGTGTGCAAATGCGATTGCAGAGACTAGGCAAAGGTAGAAACTCCTCCTTACAATCTTTTCTTCGGTGAAGAAGTTGAAGACGTTGCCTGTACGCTCCTTCCACCGAGGCACAATTAGGCTGTAAATTCCAATTTTTATGAAATATGTTTTGTCTCATTTTATTTCTCATCTGTCTGGTCTACTTTGCAGCCGCTTAAGGGAGTTATTGCTAAAGGCAAAGAAAAAGTAACTATCACGTGGGGAAATGTCTGCAGGACGCAAATTAGTTAGTTTTTTTCACACTGATGGTACGCAACATAAGGTTCAATTTTCAAGGATTGGCTAGTACCGCTTGCCTTTCAGAAGCATTCACCTCCATTTTCCCTTCTCACTTGATTTGTGTACCACCAACCTGATCCTTCACATGTCCACGCAGTTGTACGCATTAATTAAGCTCGTCCACTGGGCGACGCGTCTCGCCTTAGATAAAATCATTCCTGGAATCACGTTCTGCTGCCACATCCTCCTGTCGCTCCTCGCCCTCCTCCCATACAAGACTCGACCCGAGTTAATCGACAAGTTAGTTGAGAGCCCATAGTGGCCTACTAAACCGATAGATGGACAGGCATCAATCCACACTTTGTAACAAAAACGCTGACAGCGACATGCATTTGGATACTCTATCCACAGGCTACAGTTTGGATCAGTGGCGAACCTCATTGCAGACACAAACACTTCATTAATTACTCGATGCATAAGCTGACCGTGTTTACTTTGCATTAACGATTGTCGAAGGCCTCCCTCGGATCCACATCGCCTTTGTGAACTTTTTCACCGGTTATTCTTCCTTTGGTGACGAGTTAATGCCAATAGGGTGGGCAACGGCTTCTCCTGTGTACAATTACATGTGCGATCTAAGATAAAGCTTTGCAATTGGGAGTGGTGTTTGCCGTTTAGATAGACATCAGAATGCATTAAATGTAATCCAATCTGTAGGTCCCTGGCAGTTAGCGTGGGATGGGATAAAGTGCCTCAGTGGCAGGGTCGAGCCTTTTTGGAGAGTTAAAAGGGACCATATTTTATGGGGTCAGTAAGTTTATTTCACCAAGCCATGAATGATTCGATAATGCTATGAATGTTCGTTTTACCCTTCGTTCTGGTCACGCAGGCGCTGAAAGCCCTGTGATTGTACTTTAGCTAGGAGATATGGCCTCCGAGCCATGCCAATAATCCCGCAACTCTTTGTAATAGGGAGATTCGAGATAAAAGAAAGAAAGTCTTCTGCTTAGGATGGAAAAACCTCTCATTGTTCTAACGGAAGGAGCTAAAATGGTGGCTACCATCAGCGCGAACCATACCGCTGCGTTCTGAAAGGATGCCATTAATAACTTGAGCGGCACTAGCCCTCACCCCTGTAGGGAGACGTCAATCGGATTAACAAGCGACTTCTCCTCCACTCCATTGCTACTCAGATCAAAGCTGAACCCGGTACTAGTTTGCAAGCAGAAAACAACTCCTGATGTAGCAAATAGGCTAAATGGACTGATGTTGTTGAGATTAGAAACATGCACGCAAGTGTGAATATTGGTGCGGCTCCCCAAGCCACCGGTTGCGTTCCGAAGGTTGGTACATGAGGATGGCCAAGGGTGGTGCCAAGGCATGGCACTTGGCGAGTGCGATGGACCATTTAAGTTTTTTTTGATTGTAGCACCCCAAGCCTCCCTTGAAGTCGAGAAAAAGCCAAGTATGGAACGAATGTGTGCGCGAGTACTTGTTAGACAGAGGGGATGTGGCTGCTGGCATGGTACGGAGGTCGGCCAAGGGATTGGGTCAACAGGACCACCTAAGCGACCCAAAGTTAACTAACAGTCCTAACAAACAAAGCAATTCGCTGACTAAGCGAGCTATCAAGACCAGCATAATCTCTGGACCGCTCCGGTAGCCTCTCAGTCAATCCTTATTAAATCAGTTTAACGAATTTCTTCGGAATTAATTACTCGTTCCCGTTTTCTGCAAACATTTAAAGTCATCAGGTGGGAAGCATAAGCGCCTTTTGCATAGCAGTTTGGAACAACTATTCCTGAATCACTGAATGAATTCGCCCTGTAGAAGTCAAAACATTACGCGAACCATGCTGATGTATCTTTAACATTTGTTGGGGCTGTCACCTAGTAAATGCACTCCTGTAGTCAAGGCACAAAAAGGTACTTGTACATGTTACATTTAACAGATAACTTGCATAAACAGGTCCATTCCAGCGGTTGGGTAGAATTAAGGTTCCCCTTTTGACGGATTAAGTTGTTCTGCGTTGTTTGCTTGGCCTACTGATTGGACCTTGGTCACGAAGGTGGCCACTTTGACCTAACTGCGCGGGTATGGCCGCCCAGCCATGACAGCGGCTCTATTCCCTCATTCACTTAAATACATGTATTCTGCCTTATGTTTAGCCCCCTTTCGTCTTCAAGGGATTCTCGAAACACTACAGTGGTAGTGGAGAAAATCGGATCTGACTTTTGGCTTAGTGAAGCAGTGCGAAAGAAGTGCCTGTGCCGCGGGTGGGAGAATCTCCAACACTCCATAGCAGAAGGGCTAGGAACAACATCCGCCTCCGACACCTACCCCACTCCCGTGTTCTACAGGAAAGCCATTAACAACTGAAGCAACACTAACTGTGGACCATCTGAAAAGGCGGCCGATAAACTAACGCCTCCCAACGGAGGTACTAATGGTCGACAGAACCTCCTGCTCCCCAATTATCTCGCAAGCCAAACGAACAGCCAAGATGAGTAGCACCGCATAGCGGGATCACTGACGTGGTTTCGGGCGTCAAATTTCGGCGCCTGACATCACTGATTACGTTGCGGTGGCTGACGCAGGAGGTCAATCAGGGAGAGGATCAGGGATAACGCTCGAGAGAAGGGAGGAGGGCTATGTAATGCTTTGTTGGCTTAAGCTGCTGGTTGGCCTTCGGTCACTTAGGTGGCCGTTGCGACCCAGCTGCGCGGGTTGGCTTCCCCACCATGCCAGCAGCCTCATTCTCTCCGCTTAGTCTTCTTTCCACTTCTGCGGATGCTCGAGCAGCCACATAAGTCACTTTCAAATTTTCGCGATTCGCCGTGTGAAAGAACTTTAAACATACCATAAACAAGTACACACCATTTTGGCTTCCCTTAACCCATCATAAATAATTAACTTTGAAAGGCAAGTTAATGAAGGAGCTTAAAGTACGCAAAAGAATGCATCAAGTGCTGCTGCTGGTTGGACTGATTGGAACTAACAACGGTTTCGCTTCGTCGCAATGCATCTTCCACCGTGAACATGCAATAGGAAGAAATTCCGATACTATTCCCAAATTAATGAAGTTTGGATGTTACCCGACACTCGCAAAGGTGGTGATGCGTTTATCCCCTCACCACCAGCCACTTCTTGTGTAATCACCGGAATGCATCAGATTACGGGTGGTGAGGTACCCCCGAACCTTGTTAAACCCTCAAAATGGTTACCAATTGGCTAGGATGAGCGGAAATGCACTATACTTTGCTCGAAATTTGATTATTTCTTTCCCTACAAAAGTAGTGCGTCCTGCCTTGACTTAAGGAGGTGCTAAACATAGCCACTTTTAACTGCAGGTTCAATTAATTACTTCAACACTTGTTCAGTCATACTGCACTCATTTTAACTTCTCCAGGGAAAGTGATGTCTGTTCAAAAGCATTTTTTTTCTTATCCATAAAATCTACCATGGAATGGCAATTTGATGGCTGGTCACATGAGTAGTGGCTGTCAATTAAACACTCACGCCAAATCACATGTCCGCCTAACAATTGTCATATGCCACTGGAGGTGCTTTAATTATCGCTGCAAGGAAGGAGGGACAGAGGCGTAGAAATATTGGCACAGCGATAGACTATTCTTTTAAGCACTACTCTTTTACTGCAGAGGGAGAGGGTTGATTAAGGAGTAGAGAATTTTGACAACTTTGTTATGCTATAACTGCAGGGCATAAGGAGGGCTTGTGGAAATTCCCCAAAAGTGGAGGAGGAGGAGAGAGCATTTCCCTTCACTTCCGCCGCAATAGCTTCATCACCGCCCCATATTTCCTCTCTCCCGCCCCCTGGCTCTTTCACTGGAGACGCATGTTGTTGGATGAAGGTGTCTGTCTGGCTGCAGTTATTGGGCTCAAAAAACGGGGAGATTCACACAAACTGTCAAATTCAAACTCATTTTGAGAGCTCTTTTCTAATACCTCCTTTTCTCTACCCTTTCCCTCAGGTGCTGGCATTGAGGCTTTAAAATTGTAATTAAAAAGCCAGCTTGTGTGCGTGTATGTGTGTGCCAGCGCGAGCGCTCATGAAATGTGATTTGAAAGGCGTTGAGTAGGGGAGAGGTGAATAGGAGGGGAGCAAATCCAACTCACTCTTAGCTGATGGCGGTGGTGATGGTGGGGTCTTAACGAGCCCGTCCATTGATAGAGGAGGACGAGGAAGAGGAGGAGAGGAGGCGGTGGGAGTAGAGGAGGAGGGCAGGATGAACGACCGGTTGATCACACCTCCCCTTTCCCGTCTTCTCCCCTTCCCTCTACTGGGCAGGCCTGGCGCCATGGTCTCCGATTTTACGGGCTGCAGACAAAATTTTCAACCTGTGTCCTATGCGCTCACAATTAATTAATTCCCCACCTCACTGTGTATGAGTGAGGTATTGCTGGTTACCGAGGCATCGCTGCATTACTTTTACTGCTTTAATCGATCCCCGGGCACCGCGGACACATTTATAAATTAAAATAATTAAATGCTATTAATCCTTTGTTTCAAATTCTACCAGGTCTGAAAGACTCCCAGCTAAACCATTAATTTTGTGGTCGTGATGGGAGAACAACTATGGAGGCGAGGAAACAATAGCCACTTAACCGCGACCCCTCCCCTCCGGTGCATTCAAGCAGCGGTTCACCTTTTACCTATGAGTTTTTTTAATCGGAGAATAAAAACTCTCTATTAAAACCGCCTCCCAATTTTCTTTCAGATAATTTGGTCTCCGTAAAGGGATTGGCTCTTTAGGCTAGTCATCACACTTCGGTTTTATGTCTCCTTCCTTTTGCGAACGACTTGTTGTCGTCCACCAGTTTGTGCATCCATCGAGCAGCAAGAATCTAATCTTCCACAATTTAGCCAAGCCGTCAGAAGAAATAGGCCTTCTCGACTCTAATGTGTCATTCTACCATCCCGACGGGACACCAAGCACCGGCGAGGGTGGTACCATCACGATAGCAGATCTTTGTAAAGGGCTTGAATTTCACAGTCTACAGATGGATCGCACAATCCCAATACATTGCTCCTCTCCCATCTGGCTTGACATGAATTTGGCCTTCTTCCATTGTTTCATTTGAAACATAATTAGGGTAATTTAGCAAAAGTAGTCTTAATACGATACATTGAATTGCTTCTTTTGCCTCCGACAACGGTCCCACTCCTTCGTCCCTGCTATACTTAGTTAAGCAACAACACCTCCTGGCGCGAAATCGCCTTTTCTTTTGCCCTCCTGTGTGCCAGTTCTTTACTTGAGATTGTGGTCTTCATCACTTTTATGCGTCCACTACAAGGGGCTTTACGTGACAGGAGGAAGGAAAGAATCCACTCGCTATAGCAGGCAAATGGCAGAATGGGACCGCATAAGCAAAAGTGCAGACGATAAATTCTGAAGCTGAGAAAGCGGAGTAAAATCCGCACATTTCCATCGATGGCGATGGCATTAAGTTCACCTCCCCATTTCGGGTTGGATGATTCCGGGGCATGGAAGTGAAACGCCAACGCGATGTATCCAAGGGTGGGGATAAATTAGCAATGAAAAACTAAGTGAGTCACAAACTAAGCATAAACAGACAACTTGAAGGTTGACCTCCACCCACTGGGCTTTTGGTGGTAAACACACATCCATTCCCTATGGGGTAGCACAGGAAGTGGTCATTTGCTGCATGGCTTCTATAGGCCATAAAAATTTGGTTTAAGGGTACAATTTATGTGGGCGTTTCATTGGCCAATGGAAAACTCATCACTGAGGCGAAAAAAAAACATTTAATTACATCCGGGGGTGTGTGAGTCTTGTTTTCCGCCACAATTTGTCCTTCTCTCGCCTTCCCCAATTAGGCTAAGAATGGAATCGGTGAGACTTTACAATAATTGGTGCAACATTTAAGAAAGCGGAAATTGGACGTATTTTGTAAATTAATAGATACTTAAAAAATGGCCTTATTTATGCCGACAACTTAAAACCGTCTCTTGTGGTAACCAAATTCTTTGTACTGGCTGCACGAAAGCGATGCCATCAGTGTGAGCTTACTTAGACTGATTTATTGCAGAGTGAAGGGCGGTGGTGTGGTGTTGTGCCAACTCCACCACCTCGATTTAACTTTGGTGGGTTTTCGCCTAGTAATGGATGGCACTCCTTCGACAGGTCGGTTAGGCTTTAATTAATAGGTAGTTTGCGGGCAGTCGCAAATTCCATCGCCAAGCCGATTGCCCTTCTCCACGCAGTTGGTCGATGCGATCGGACCACAAGTCCAACACCTCTGGATGCTTTGTTGCAGTGAGACATCCTCTTTAACAGATGTTATTGCTGTTTATGGACTCTTGGCAGTCACAAAGTGGAGGTATTTTGTAGGTGTGTCCTGTCGCCATTAGTCGGCGCTAATGTTCCAGCATGCGGGCAACACTGACAGTTGTAATTGTGCACGTCGACGACTCCCCCCGGACGTGGTGGTTCCGGTCCTGGTCCACGCTTTGGGCAGCCGATGGGCGAGTAAAACGCCTCTTCTTTGCGCGGCTATAATTAATCCGATCGCCCTTTCCTCCATTGCCTCAACTGCGCCCATGAAATGATGCCCTTCTTGCGATCTCATAGATGTTTAAGCAATCTAGGCTTAGGTCTAAACTTCGACGATTTCCTAAGCCTCTCCATTTTGATAACCACCTCAAATATGCTGATTTCAAATTTAAATGAAGCGGACTTGATTAGTCACCAAGGCGATACATATGGTCGTGTACTGCTCTCTGGAATTTTATGTGGAAATTGATGACATTTTCCCTTGTCATAATGCATTCACTTAACATTTGTACCGTGATATAGACTAGAGCACGCAAATTGGGCACCGAATGAGCGGATATTGCTAGTCCCGTGTGCAGGGGTTTTATGTACTTACTTGATGGCTCCTTAGTACACTAGCATGCAAATGCAGCGTTGATTTTGTTGCTAAACGGAAAATTTTGACATTATTTGGGGCTACTAGGCGAGTAGGTGAATGGATCTACTGTAAAATTCCAAGCCCCCCTGCTCATCCCATCCTCCTCCGTCACCATCACCATCAATCAAATAACAAATTGGAAGAAATCTTATTTAAAGGAAATTGTTTTTTTTTTGTGATAAATATGTCCACTCGCAACTTTCAGACACTGATGACGCATCGGACCCAAAAGATGGAAGCACCCGAAACCCACCTCGTCCCATCCCCCTGAGAGTTGAGTCGTTCTGACGTGAGAGCCCTCGAGGCAGAATTTGTAAAGCTAGTGAAGCGTGCGCATTGAATAAGCTTCATGTGACATTTGACAACCACTCACGACATAGTGAATGACTAAGCGTCCGCGTGTTCAAAGCGGTTGGGGGCACAGAGCCTCGTCGACTCATCCAGTGGAAGAGACAAGAATAGTTGAATAGATTAGCCTTGTCTGAGTGGGCAGGAAAGATATCCCAAGGTCCAACTCTGAATAAGCATTTTTGTTATCGCTTCTGGTTCAACGCTCCTGGACCTCAGTGAAAATGAAGGAAGGCATGATAGTGGGGCAGAATATGTATCGCCGATGCACAGTTGGGCTTATAGCTACTATAGTGTTCCAAGAAGGTGAAAAAGAGAGTCTCAATTCCTTACGAAGCCAAAACTAAGATTTTGAATAAATTGGCTTAGCATTGCACGGTCCCTCTCCTCTTCCAAGTGTCGTCCCTAGGGTTCCCTTCGAATAGCCTTCCAGGTCAGCCAGTGCAACGCAATCGGTGCCAACCGCGCCGGTCATTAAATTTCCATGCAAGTGAGGGGTAAGTGACGTCACCGACTCCTCTTAACACATCCATTAGATCTGACGTTTCGCATTATCCGGAACATAAGCCAAATAGCGAGGGACGGGGTTTAAAAGCCTCCCGTAGTGATAAGGTGAAGCGTCCAACTCTTATCATAAATTGATTTTAACCTCTGAGCCGTGCGACTAGAGATGTCAGAGTTTCATCCAGTCAGCAGGGAGAGACATCCCATTCCTCCATCACTTACAGCTTTACGCAGGTACGGTAGCCAGCTCCGCAAGAAACAATCCAGGTAAGTTACAATCAATTTGCTTCAAGCGCTAATAAAATTCACGCAGAATACTAGACTAGGGTAGTTATGACAATGGGAGTCGATTTTGGGGCCTTATAGTAGGCATCGTCACATATTTTCCCGTCCTCAGAATATGCACTTCTTCCGTCACGCTAAGCCTTATCGCCCAGCAATGGAACTCAAAATTGTACTTATTTAAGATCGGATATGCTTTCCGCTGCTCTTAGTGTAGCGCACTGAGACTTTTTAAAAGATATGAGAAGAAAGAATATAAGGAGAGAATATGCATTGTGGCCACACAAATGGTCTTGGAAGGCTATTGGTACTAGCTGCGAGCTCATCCCAGCCGGCAAAGGTTTAATACCCAAACCACATGCTAATCCGTTACAAAAACAGGGAATTTAGCAGTTAAAGGGTTACCTATCGTTCCTGCAAAGGCGGTTGGATGTGTTTGGTCTACTAAGTTTATACTTGCTTATCTACTGAATTACAGAATGCCTTAAAAGTAGTATCTGACAAAATGAACTTCCTCAATGCTCATTTTAGCGTGCATCGGGCTACATCCCACTTTATGAACTTCCAAATCCTCTTCGTGATTGTTTACTGCAAACCCCGCCCATAAAAAGACCTTACCAGGTTTGTCAACCCACGCTCTGATATTTGGCATTTCTAATCAAATTTCACATTCATAAATTATTACAAGTTTTGCGTCTCGTGTCAGCCGTGAGAGCTGATGCGTGCGTTTCATTGAATTCACCCAATCCGCTTGATTAATTAGAGTCTTCGTTCTTCGAAAACCTCATAAAAGACGATTTTACCCCTTCGTGCTCTTCAATTCTGCCGGAAAATGCGTGACTGTAGACTTTGGTAATGAACAGTTGACCTTAAAGGGTACAGCCAAACGGTGGCTGTTTGTTGCATGGGGAAGCTTTATGAAAGAGAGCGTGGGGCGCAGATTTATCAGCTTAGTTCACTTAAGAGTAACTTCCCACAAAGAGAACTGACGCCATTTGTTCTGCCTTTCAACTGAACTCGAAGTAATCGACTCCTCAACATGGGAAATGCAACACAGTGGAGCAACAATGAAGGAATCACACATTCCGCTTGCCTGCGGTAAAGACAATGAAGTCAAACCGGGTTGAATAAGTTTCAAAATCAACAATGTTTTGGATTCTTTCTCCGCGTAGCTTCTCAACACTCTCGTGCGTGACCTAACATTAATCAGAAAGCAACATCACAACAAGGACTTAGTAATCCAGTTGAAGCTTCTCAGAATGGTCTGCTTTACTACGCTAAGGAATAAGTACGAACGGATCCTTTAAAAGTCGCAAATCTCTCGCCGTGTTCACGATTTTGAAATGTCTACCATTCTTATGGGAAGCCGCGTCTCCTCTGCAACCTTGTGATGGGCTCAAGCGCTTCGCCGAGAAACGCGCATTGCTCTGTAGACTGAGGAAGACCATCGCGGCTCAACAGAGAGACACGTTCACCATCATGAGGGGCTGCCTGACTGCGAGGTCAGTGGAGTCGGTCGTCCTGACGGACGGTGTTTGAATGGAGTGCATTGCCACTGTCGTTTGCACTCTTCACTGTAGAATTCGACGGAGATAGAACGAATGAAAGGAAAATGTGGACTTGGAGCTCGGCAATTCAGACCATACTCCAATCAGCTAAGAAGTATAGGGTTTGTTACCCAAAGTAGCAAACGTAAACAATCGCCAGCACTACTTTATTTGCATTTCGTCTAATTTTCCTTTGGTTCGCAATGGGAGAAGCATATCTGTCAAGGCGATTACAACATGTGCCTACTTTTGCGCTGCATTCCAATGCTGCTTGTGAAGACTAGCATGAATGGATTCCCACCTAAACGGACTCGCCACCACCTCGTAGAGGAGAGAAGAACGCTACTTAAAGCCACCTTTATTTGCACCTTCCTCCACGTCGTTGCTCTCTCCAACAACAACGCAGGCATCTGAAGCCTATTTGTCAGCCTCCTGGGAGATAATGAAATGAATATGGACGATGCTGCCTCTGACTACGGCTCGAATTGTGTGAGCACATGCAATTCCTTCAACCAGTCCACTGACCAGTAAGAGTGGCTCAACTACCAGAAGCAAATCCATCCATCCACAAATGTGATTTCTGCATTAACGATCCGGTGGAGTGATTGCGCAAAGATAATGTGAATTACGACTTTCGTTGCATTAACCTCGCGGTTAATTTGCAAACTTTGTGCAGTCGGTTTGGGGGAATATAATCCGGCTAATGCGTTAGGTGATAGAGAGAGTGAGAGTGGGAGCGAGAGCGAGAGAGAGAGAGAGAGAGAGGGGAAAAAAACTAAGAACTGTCTTATCAGAAAATACATCGAGTTGCTCATCTCAGTCTTGAGATGGTTGAGTGGATCTTTTGATGCAAAAAAAAGACAATGGGGAAAAAGGGAGGGAGGTGAGATCGGTGTTTGAAGTTAACTCCAAGTGTGTTAGCCAACCTTGCTTCTTTTTCCGTTGTTTCAACCAAGGCGCTTGGCTTTTTTATATTTAATGCACGGGTAAAAAAGGTGCTATTTACCTTCTACTTTTTGACTCGGGGCTGAGTAAGCCCTCTAATCGGCCTTTTAACGCCACATATTTCATTTACTTTAATGTGTTAACATCTTCACATTGTTTGGCTAATGCAATCGTCCAGAAAAAAGGGATTCTCCTCGCTTCCAGTCTAGGAGGCATAACTCAAAACCATTAGCATTATAAAAGCAAGCCTCCATCCCACCTCCCTCCCTCCCTCCATCTCCTGCTCTTCTGCTGATTGTGGAGATGGGTAGAAGGTGCATTTTTGTTATACTATGGACAGATGCTTGACAGGCATTCTCCCTGAAGAATGCTTTATCATCTCGGCTAGTCTCTTGGAGTTTCTTTTTGGCCAAAGAGCTGTGCTGTAGATTGTTCAGAATTAGCACATTCTGGTGGGGATAGCATGTTGCCCGCTATGTCAAAGCATGAGATCACTTTAACCTAGTTGGGCTGCGGCGTTGTCAATCAATTGCGTTATAATGCTCGAGATTTAATGTCGCATTTGTTCCTCTCCTAAACTGTCCCATTTCATGTTTATAACTCTGTCTCAACGTGTTTACAATACTTGAGAGGAGCATCAGGCCTGCCAAAATCTATCCTTCTGCCTGGCTTGCCACCCCACTTCTCGTGCTTGTCACCTTGATTGACGGTGTCTGGATTGGAGAGACCCACGATACGGACATGGGGAACGCACTTAAGACGGTTACATGTCTCTTCAAGTCATGTCCCGTCTTTATTTCTTGACTTTGGTCATATTGTCTAATTTGTCGATTGAAACTAGCGATGGAACATTTCTTGTGCCAACATTTCCCACACCATCTTTTATCGTAGCCAATACCTCTCAATTCCTATCAAAATTCAGCATGCTATCATCGGCACATTGGGACTCGGATCTACTGTGCAGAAAACGTAGAGGTAAGTCATCTGTGACGATGACTATGTATGCAGCCACTCACATTAAAAGGGGTATAGAATCCGCATTTTTAACGAATCAGCCTGCAGGCGACCACAAAAGCTCAAAGTGGAGCGCGTTTACAGCAGATTTGTCCCCAAACGGACCAGAATACCTGCAACACTTAATGTTAACAATGAAAAATGCGGAGATCCCAAAAATGGGATGCGCCTAGTGTGGGAGGATGCTGGGAATAACCCAGATATAGGGCCATGAACTATCAAAATCACCATGAAAGAGGTGGGGTAAACCTGGACCAAGTCAAAAGGCTAAAGCTTGACTTTAAGCTGCCGCATTAAACTAAATGATTTCAATTCAAGTCAAGTATTCTCGCTCAGGGTAAACTTCTTTTCTGAGGATTGCGACTCTTAGAATTATGCCAGCGGAGAGCACAAGACAGATTTATGGCCATTTTAAATAGCCATGATGTAAGCACCGCATTAATATTTAAGTGACAATTTTCTCATTATGCGATTGTATATAAAACTAACACCTTAACGCACGTCCTTGGGCTTTGGCTTCAAAAGCCAGTGCACAATGCAAGCAGTACCGGTTTTCGAAGAATTTGACTTCACGTCAATAACAAATGGTGCCAATGATTACGTCAGCTAGCAATTAAAACTTCTTCCACTTAGGAACTGTTTTGAATTGAGAGTAAATTTTAGGAACACGGTTAGTTGGATGATGACAAATTCATATCCTATTGCACTTGCGTTTTCTAAATTAACATGCAATGAATGTGTGAAAAGTGTAGCTTTTTTGCTCGAGATTATTTGTACAAACTAGCAAAGCAGATTTATTTCATTCTTTCTACTTCCCCTTTAAGCTTAACTGTCACTGACGCCAAAACAAGCGAAATTATCCTGCAAAAAAACGGGGGCAAAGCCTGTTGGACAAAATAAGCAAGGGAAGTTTGCCTTCGCGTCCTAAAATTAGGGACCTGACTGATTGATATTGCTTGATGGGAGGCAGCCAGACGCTTATGGCAACGTGACACCCTCGTAAACACGATTTAATCATTCAAATGTGAGCGATCGTGCCAAAAATGTTTTATTAGACAATGAACGTCTGTTAGACTCAACGCGTAATTAAAGAAAACCCAGTTTGACCTTGGCACTTAAGAAGAGCCACTTTGATAACATTCCCTCGCTTTTTTGCTTCTACCTCGATTTTGGCATAGCCTGTGAAATTGCCATCTTGTTTAACCAAAGTTGTGTGCTGCAAATTTCAAAATTTCTGGGGACTCACAAACGTATACAGTTTTTGTGATGTGCTGTTATGCATAAAAATTGAAGATGCTTAATGAGTTTGAAAGATGGTGATATTAAACCATTGAATTGGATGGAGAAGTCTGACTAACTGAACTGGAGCGGGTTTTTGACTCGATGCAATATATGCAGCAAATAAAACAAGTAGGGGAACATCTTTCGGACAATCAAAAAGGGGTCTGCTGCTTCCGACGATGTATTGTAACCTGTAGGAACGTGTAAATTGTATGCAACTGTTCGCGTGCTACCGTAGTTTTGTTGTAAGGATTTGGGCACCAGGCTTTAAATTCACGCAAAAATAAATGCCAATTAGTTTCTAATTTTAACTCCCATCCAAATGTGCTTGAAATAGCAATGATTTGGGTTAGCCTGTGCTTGGGAGGCGTTAACGTTTTCCCAAACGTTATGCCTGGAAAATATACTTAATTTTTTCTCACTTGAACAAAGTAGCCATTTTGTGTTTTTGAGAGGCTACACCATTTGTCAACCTCTCGACCAGCAGTTAAACGGGGCACTGTGGAGGGGAGGCTGGAAACTCTCCAACAGGCAGCGGAGCAGCAGGACAGAGCAGAGGAAGGGAGGAGGGGGCAAAGAGGGGAGGTGAAGGGGAGGTGGAAGCGGGGGAGTGCGGCTATGCCTTTTGACAAGTGACAACCCTTAAAAAAACTAGATAAATTAGCACATGGTATTCGCCTCTCTTAACAACCCGTTTCGCCTGGTTCATGATTTCGCCCTCCTAATTGAACGGTAAATTTTGTGTTGCCGCGGTGTAGCCACTTGTGTTTATGCCTGTTGTTATGGTCGCAGGAAATGCTGAAGAGGGGGAGTCGGTGGAAGTTTTTCATGTCTGTTAAACATTTTAACGCTTCATATTATACCATTTATGTTTACTGAATGGTCCACAAAACTCCTAATTCGTCCATCACACTGTCAATCCAAATAGGAGGGTTGGATGAATGTCCGCGAAAAGTTGGTTATCACTTAATGTGAATTTGTTTTGCAATTTCCATCTCAAAAAACGCACAAACTTTGTCTATTTGGAATTCTGTTTGGCTTTCGGTCTCTGGAATGGCCATTTTGACCAGGACGCGTGGGCTGACCTCCGCGGTGGGCCAACAGCTTCAACCCTTCCCTCCATTAAAGACATGTGCATTCGGCTTTATATTTTGCCTTCTTTTGTATTCAAGTGAGCCTCGGAAAGCCACAGTGGAAGCAACGGAAAGAGGACCTGAATTTGTAGGATTTCCATCCCGAACTCTGCCGCCTATGACATATATTGCATTGGTGCAAAAGAGGGGCCTGAGCTGTGAGTGGAAGAATCTGACATCCCATAGTAGAAGGGCTATGAACGACTTCCATCTTTGACTTCTACCCCATCACCGCGTTCTGCAGTAAAACTATTAATAACTGAAGCCATGTCAGTCGTGCACCACCATGAAAGGGAACCGGTGGAAGAATTCCTCCCAACGGATGCATTGTTGGTAAGCAGGGCCTTCCACTCTGAAGGTGGTTCTCAAGCCTACCGGACCTCCAAGATGGGTCCTACAACCAAGACGCATCACTGACGTAGTTGCATGCATCGGCCTATTCGCGGTGAATGCCAGCTCCGGACATGATTAGCTCGTGAGTGCTTCTTGCAGCACTGATTACGTTGCGATGGCTAACGCGAGAGAGCGTCGGGAGCGACGATCGAGAGATGACAGAGGCTATGTAACGCTTAGTTTGTTTAGACTGTTGCTTAGTTTTCGGTCGCCTAGGTGGCCATACTAACCCAAGAGTCACTTAAGCAGCCACATTCCCTCCGTCTTTTGAACACATATGTACATATTTTGAGCCACCTTTTTGCATTCTCTTGCTTTTCTCAAGCCTTGTGCATTCTTGCACCGCTCCCATCGCAAGCTATGCCATTCATACATTTGCGAAAAGAAATACGAAAAACTCAAACCGGCTAAGATAACGGCAATTCGCGAAGGACGTTATAATTCTTTTCGAAAGATAATTTTTGCAAATCTTATAAGGCGTGGTAACAAGTCAAGGAAAAAAATTTCTTCACAGAATTCCTGAAAAATGTTTAAATATAAATTTATGCGATTCTTTTATGATGATCAAATGAAATATTCGTATGGTGGCGCCCCGAGACTTCCCCGAGGACGAAAGGAGACATAATACCGAGGCGGAGTGTGTACTGCCGACGTGTAGAAGAGTTTGGAGGCCATTGGCCTGGCCCACAATCAAGGTCGTCCGGCGGAGGTGCAATGCCAGCGAGCCTCAGTGGCACGCTACTAAAACCACGAATTAAACTAGCAAGGAAAGAATGACATATGCCCAGTCGCCCCGGGCTTCCGTTTCCTCTTTGTGGTATGGCACTCCATTTATGTCCACAAATCTCCATGGTTTAACAATAAATTAAGTGAAAATCGCATGTGTGTATGCACTCATTTAAGGCGCCATACTTAGGAAGCCTTAAAAGTCCATCACCAGGTTCGAAGAAAACTGAGTACTTGCATTGTGTGGAAGCATGGCTGTTTCAAATATTATGCGCATTCGGAGCTGAACTGGATATTAGACACCCATGGATTAAGACTAAATTAATAGTATTAGTATTTGCTGAAGTGGATGTGAAAGGGTTAAATGCGCATTACAGCTATTTCGAATGGCAAACCAGGCAATGCGTTGAGCCACTTCGGTCATCGCTAACTGTCCTCTCGCTTAGGAGTCATGGCGTAGGGCGATGGAAGTAACACTACCTAGGTGCGCGTTGGTAATACCATTAAAAACATGACATTTAGCTCATGCACTTTGTTTTACCCTATCCTAAGCCAGCAAGGCTGATTTGGTAATTGTGTGACGGGGTACTTTTGGGTATCGTCCTCTCGCAGCAATTAATTACATCCATTTCGCAGCAGGAAGTATGTCCAACAAATGCTCTTTGCCAAAAAGACGTAAAAATAACAGACGCGCATGAGAATCTACTCTTGTCTTATCAAGGCGACCACTTAGGAAGAAGGGGAAGACTTAATACCTAACATTGAGTGGGCACAAATATGGAAAAAAGGTGAGGACGCATTCGAAAAACGATCAAGATAATCAAGCATTTACTAGTTGTTCGAGTGTTGCAAAACCACACAACTTAAAGACAGTCCAATTAAGACTGCGTTAAACTACAAAAATCAGGAATAACAAAAAGAATGTGCTCAAGCTAAGCATTGCAACCAATACATAGGATTGCACTACTTTGCAGTTTATTCCATAGAATAATTAAACTGCGATGTTAAACTTTCAATAATTCAGAAGCGAGGAGAATTTCGCTTACCACTAACTACCTACTTACCAAAATCAACGCCACGCGTTTAAGTGCATGGTTTGAGACCTGGGCACTTCAAATAGCACTAGGGATGGTATGTCGTTTTTCTATATGAAGTTGTTTTTTTAGCATTTTATTCGTCTGATTCCCCGTGTTTGCCGTTTACTCACTAACAGAGGTATTTCCACCTCTTCGAATCTGAGTGCAGAACTCAAACTTACGTTTGTGTGCCCACGTTCTGCCTTTTATAACAATGCTGAGGTTAAGCAGGTAGATGTACCTGGTAGCTCTGGCGCTTTTGGTATTCTTCCAGAGCATGTGCCTACTATCGCTACTCTCCGTCCCGGGGTCGTTGCCGTGACTGAGAAGGATGGGGCTATCAAGAAGTATTTCGGTGAATTTTTTACTGGAATTTGTCGTCATGGCATGTCATTCGATCGAATATTAGTTTTTTATTTTCAATTTCAGTTAGTAGTGGGACAGTTACAGTCAATGCCGACTCCACTGTTCAGGTTTTGGCAGAAGAGTGCTTCCCTTTGGAGAAAATAGATGCCCAGCTGGTTCGTGAGAACTTGGCTAAAGCCCAATCCCAACTCTCTTCGGCTTCCACAGACGAGAAGAAGGTTGAGGCCCAAATTACAATTGAAGCTTATGAGAGCATGCTGAACGCTTTGTAAATGTGGAGATGTTGGTGAATTAGCTAGTTTTCTAGAGAATTACCTTTTTCTATACCTTCACTGCCATGTAGCGGTCTAAGACTGCAGTTATTGTGGTAAAGAAATCCATGTGATGCCTGACATAAAATTGTATTTTGGCTGCGTAGGTCGATACACCACTGTTGAGTTAGGTTTATCGGTAGCTGGAACCGTCATTCCGTGGAGCTGACCCTTGTTATCTTCTGCATTGTTGCCCTTCCTATGTGATTGTGGCACCCTAATTACGTATTCAGATACCGAAACAGGATTTTTTGTCCTCCGATTCTTGGGTGGTAAAATAGTGCTTGATGGTGTTGCCTTATTTTTTGGTAAGGTCTCTTGAACCTCACTGGATTGATTGATTGAGCGTTGGGATTCATAGAAACTCCATTGCTAATATTTTGAACAGCGAGGTGAATTCCCAACGCGCCAGTGTAGACACCTTAACACAGATTTACTTCGACACTCCGCAGCGCATTGGACTCCACAAGCGTTTCTCTTGCTGCTTTGGGGTGCCTTGATGCACTTCTCAACGAGTTCAATGTAAGTGAACTACCCTGGAGACCAACTTTCCCCGAGTGACTGTCAGACTTCCAGAATCGTCGAACATCTCGTTTGGTGGTGTAATGCAAAATTCTGGGATTAGCCGCCAACATAAAGACTATCCGGTGGTACCACTACAACTCATGGTGCAGAGCCCGCCGTCGAAAAACCCACACATCTAGCTTCTTTCTGACAGCCGAAACACCAAAACCCCGCTCTCGATCTTTTGTCGTAGGGTGATACATTTGGGAGCAAATTTGAGAAACTTGAAACCAATTACGACAAGAAGGGTGTCCATGATCTTGTTCACCAATCGCCGGATGTGAGTGCTCGAGCTAACAGTGCTCCCCACCGCGCCCGATGGCCAAACAACCAAGGTAACTATCCGAACCATCGTTTCCACCGTTTCTTCGTGTTATCTCCGGCCTCAAAGTTCCCACAGAGTACTGCCGCTGCAGTTATTGCCGTTGATCCCAGCTGAGATGCGTTACCCTTGCTGAATGTGATATTAAATCCACACCAGTACAGATGGGAAAATGAATTGATGTCACCCGGGTCCCTCGCATGGATGCATATCATTTCGATAAAAGTCATTTTATTGCCGTACACAGCCCAATTTCAAATTCCGAGGCCCTGTAGCAGAATCTGTATTATCCTTTCCGAAGAGAAGGGCCTGAGCGCGTTGGATATATCGCCTGCAACACAAAGATGTCACATTTATTCACAACACAGAGTCGATCCCTTAGCCAAAGAATTCGGTGGCATACTGGAGTCGCATTCGAGTAGACGGCCACTTCGCCAACAAATAAACAACAGCTCGGAGATTCGTATTAGGAAGAGTTCCGAGCAGGCACCTTCCGCAAAGCTTGCGCCAAAACGACAAAGCAAGGGTTCGAGTTCTGTGGGGAATTTTAGCCTCCACATAGTAGGTACCATATCTGAGGCCATTCCATTCGAATTCCGTGAATGCTTGCCACGATTCAAGAGGGTAGCGAAATTCTAACATAGATGTTTAGAGTCGACAACTCAAGGCCCGAGATGCTATCTAGAGCACGGTTTCTTACCTCCAGTAGTTCGCAGTGAAGCTCCGCCAAAAGAGAAGCGACAGGCTCACCCAAATCCTGACTGTAGTGAAGAAGGATTCATTCAACCTAGCTTCGGCTCGGTGGAGGCAAAAAAACAACAGCGTCCATACCAATTCGATGACAAGACTGTCAACCAAACGAGTCCACGTACGGGATGCCAAGCCTCGGCTAAGAGGAGAGGCCAATCCTGCCCCTTGACTTTTGACATATCGAGAAAACGAGGTGGATTGGTTAAAAAGAATGTTTTCCAATCGACCGCAGTCCAGTCCTGTCGAACAACCTGTGCCTGACTACTTTTTAGCCAGATAATCAATATTTCGATCACTAATGGAGGTGGGAACAGCTCTTTCTCACCTAAAATTTGTTTTGCTTAGACTTAACCCACCTTGAATAAACGCCGTTGAGTATGCTAGAGTGACACCCGAAACGAGAGCTGAGACGAAGAGGGGAGATAAACGAAGAAGATTGATGAACGGTTTGTCAAACACAGTAGCATCAGAAAAGTCTGCGTTCTCGTGCAAGTCTTTGCAGACTTCTGACATCCCGTCAACGGTAATCAGACTATCAAAAATGCGCCGAATGAAACTCGAAACCGGTCGAGCGGCTTCAACCAGCCTCTCGTCCAACAGACAGTAGTCCTTTGAAGAGGAGAGCGACTGAATCACTAAAAATATTTGCCCCTAAGCAGATAGTTGAACATAGAAGAATTACCTTTAACCATACCGCAACCAAATCGAGTAGGGGCGTCAAACCGACACAAATAGCCAACTGGGTCAACCTCATTAAAAATTGCTCCCGAAGTGGATTGACATTAAATCCACAAGGAAAAAGCAGATGAAAGACCATCCTACGAACCTCCTCTTCACATGTCGTCGTGAAATGATCAGCAAAGGCATCCAATAATTCCAGAGATTCCAGGTCATTTGGGACTTCACCATTCACCAAGAACAGCTTGTCAAGCATGTGCTGAATGGTTTCGAAGTTAATTGTTTTGTCGCGACATGCACATTCAAAGCTTTGCAACGCGTCTCTACATGAAGCTGCGATGGCCATAATGTGCCTGAAGGCTTTACACTGACGTGGGCTAAATGGTCCTTACTACCGTACTATGATTTGTAGCTGATACCAAGGAAAAATGCTGCCATTTATGTGAGCAAAAAATAGGACTATTTATTTAGAACTATACAGCGCTTATGTGAGATTGTGGGCTGAGTATTATACTTTAGTGTCACCGAACTGGAATTACCCTGCGCCATGTTTTGACTTCTAACTTCTTCGAGAAAAAATGGAACGCTATTGTGATTCGTGGCTTGTTTAGACGGCTAGTAAGCCAGCCTTTGAGTCTCGGCAGCGCCCTTCTTCCCTACTTTTCTTATGCATATGTTTAGCCCTGCATTTAGCTTTTATGCAGCAAGTGACTTGATACAGCGGTACAAAAGAAGTGCCTGCGCTAAAGGTGGGAGACTTTCTAACACCCCACGCAGCGCTCCAAGCAATCCCAAAAAAAAACGATAAGGCCGGGTGTAGGTCAGAATACGTGTATTCTAGACGGAAAGTAAAAGAACTGCTGGCCAGCCCACGCAGCACGCTCAAGGTGGGCGCCCTTAATATGTCCAACCAAATAACAGCCCAAACAAACAATGCACTACACCCCATACTAAACAAATAAAAAAACAACGTTTGTTTTCGACATTTATCCCATTTCCGTGCGCTACAGGGGGGCTTTTAAAAACTGAAGCGACACTGACCGTGAACCATTTGAATAGGCGACTGGTAATCTTTTAGTCGTCTAATGGCTACGCAGATGGGTGGCAGAACCTCTTACTCCAAAGGTAGTTCGCAAGCCGGATGAACCGCAAAGTTGTGTGGCACTGTCAAGCGGGATCCCTGACATGAAGGCAACCATCACGTCATTTGCGTCGAATGCCAGCATAATTAGCCGCGAGCTCTACGTACAGCAGTGGTTACGTTGAAATGGCTGATGCGAGAGGTCAACCAAGGGAAGCGTTGGGGATGATAAGCCGGACGAGAGTACCTATTTAATGCTTTATTCATTTTGATCGCTGATTGGCCTTCCTGGACAGAAGGTGGTCGTTTCAACCTAGTTGCGTCAGCTGGTCTTTGGGCCATGCCAGCAACTCCCTATTCAGCCTCTTTAGAATATGAATGCATTCACCCTTGTAGTTAGCCTGCTTTGTCGTTCGCATCATGATAAGGACGATACAGAGAGATTAGCTATGTACAACAACACTTAATTTGACTGCCGTATCCTATCACTATTATTTGGGAGGCCGTATTACTTTAGCGCGTCAGCTGGCCTCTAGACGATGCAAGTTTCCCGACACAGAAGACGCCCTACTCCACGCAGGTACAAGTAGCTGCAATAAAAGTTTTATTAAATAAGCGCTAATACATCTCATTTTGCTTCGACACGCCTCTTGAGCCTTGGATGGAATTTTCTAATCTAAATGACAAATTGAGGTTTTTTTGGTTAGATGATAAGCGCATTTCAATTATTCGAAGTAATCTTAGTTAATTTAAAATTATCATTTGTTTGATCTTTATCAAAGAAACTAATATTTTCTGATGATCGCATAATTTATGTAAAGCTTTAACAATCTGACCATGATTTGCATAGCTTTACCTCTTATATCAGTTTTCATTCACTAACTTGATTATTCGTCGAATAATTTGCTCGTTACTTTTTTAGCAACGTAAATACGAAGTTATGGATTGGGGCTCATCGGCACGCTTTTCATTGGTCCTAGTAAACGACGTTTACTATTGGGTGTTTGCGGCGTGACCATAATCGGGCTTGCAGTGTGCCATCACTGCTGCTATGCTCGGTCCCCTCCTTTGATCACCCGGTTGGTACCTTCGGACCCGCCAGAGATGTCCGATTCTACAATACAGGAGGACAGCGATACGGTGGTGGCGCTAACAACTGCTGAGGAGGGTGAATTATTTATACCAAGGGAATACATATGTGGCGGTGTTGCGTCAATGATAAACGTAGTTGTAGTCTTCCCGTTGCACAAAACAGTTTTCTTTCAACAACTGGAGGGTATAAAGTGGTCGGCTGCATTTATGCGGCTGCGAAGGGAAGGACTGTGGCAGGTATACAGGGGTGTTGTTCCACCTCTTCTTCAGCGTGCTTCATCAGCATCTGTAATGTTTGGTTTTCAGAGCCAATCTCAGAGATTTCTGTACAGGCACCAGAGCACGATGGAGATTCCTACTCATCTCAAAACCATTATTTCCGCCACAATGGCTGGCTGTCTAGAGGCCTCTCTAACGCCCTTTGAGCGGGTGCAGACTCTTCTCCAAGCCTCCATCAACTCCCGCCCGTACAAGAATACGTCCTGCGCTCTTTCTAGTCTGTATAAATCCTATGGATTGCGGGAACTCTATCGCGGCTTCACTCCCATCCTTCTACGCAGCTGTTTTGGTGATATTTTGTATTTTGGTGGGAAGGAGTGGTTGCGTGACAAGAGTCGCCCTGAAGATCTTCCTTTCGGTAAACGTCGTTTGACAGATTTTGTGATTGGTGGGTTTTTGGGCTGTACTATTGGTGCGGTCATGTTCCCTTTGAATGTCGTCAAAACGCAGATGCAGTCCACAGTTGGTACAGGCTTTAAAAGCTTTAGATATGCTCTGCGTAGCCTATTAAACGAGCGGGAGCACACAAGGATTGCCCGACTGTACACCGGACTTCCAGCCAACTTAGCACGTTCCTTGCTCTCATGGGGCGTTATAACCATGATGTACGAATGGCTGCTTACCTTGTGAGAAGGTGCTCTCCCTCTCTATCTGCTTTTATGTACAGCGTAACCGGTTCCTCACCCTGTTCATTACTGCCTTAGATTTGAATCTAGCGATTTCCACGGTTTGTTTTATATCTTTTATAGCCTATTTTTTTAAAGTAGTCATTATCACTGTGTGCGCTTTTTCGCTATTTTATCTTTTAATGGCGTCACATTACAAGGTGCATCGTGCCGTGGTAGCACTTAATTGAGGTAGCTTTCATGATTAATCTCTAATTCCAATGGACTTTGGTAGTACTTTTATCGTCATTCTTTGGGAGGGACTTGGTCTTTGCTTTGGGCTGGTTTCAGGCGGTGATTGCATTCGGGAATTATGTACATGGAGGCGTTGACTTGATGCACTGTAATGTGGTTTAAAATATTTTTGGTATAACGGGAAAACTGCTTGCCTGTCGACCGTGGTGTTGGTGGTGTATTAGTAAGAGCACTTGAAGGATTTCCAAGAACAGTGGAATTTATCAACCTTCCTTAAAGGTGGTTTTAGAAATGTCCCTCCGCTGGTATTAGCGATAGGTCACCGACAATGCTTCGATTGCTTGTCTGTCTTTCCCTCCTGGATACGTGGGTGCTTGCGGCTTGCCCATCACTGCTCCACCGGCTGGCATGGCCTCTGGACCACGGTGATAAATTTTCAGTTCTGTTCTCCGGCGGTACGTCATGTGCAATCATGTTTGTGACATTTTTGGGCCTTAGGAAAAATTTAAGGGTTGTATTGACGGCATTGGAAGGTGAACACTATCTTGGTGCATGACCGCCCATATTCTCGTGACTGATTATTGAACTTGAATGCGATAGGAGGAGATATGCTGCGTAATGAATAGTCGATGACGCTACCTGACGGAAGGACCGGAAGTGGCATCCACTTTCTAGAAAAGACTGCCACGAAATTGTTTACAGTATCTACATGACGATGCCACTAAGCGAACGCATGATACCCCATACCAGCTGGATAGAACTTCGAGTGACATAGTTATGGAGCACTAAAATGGGAGGTAAGTGCCAAAACGAAAACAGACACGGGACGCGGTAACCGCGGGAACGCTTTGAGAACATCCGTTATTCGATGGCGGTGGCGTTTAGGCGTGCATTTGTGGCACTAGGGATGGGGGCAGGAGACGGGGAGAACCGTATTCAAATAGAATTAATTCCTTGACCCAGTAGAATCGTCTAGAGGGGTTGGTGACGCGATCAAATATTTTCTGGGTTTTGTGCACATTTGGTGATGTGGGGTCGACTTGCGGGTGCTTTTACTGCATCGGGAGTTGACAGAGGGGAAGTGCCAAGTACTGCACCCAAAAGGGAAGAGGAAGGCTAATGTATTGCGCTGACCAAACTGTTACCTCCATCCCGATTATGCGGGCACTTAGATCTCGGTAACTGTGCAGGAGGAGGGTGGCACGGTCCGTTGTCAAGGGCTGGAGTGCCACGTTCGACTTCACTTTAGTATGCGCCACTTGGTTGCTTATTCGTTGGCTGGAGTTCCAAGTATAGCTGTAATGGTATATTTGTCCTGATTGCCGATTCAGTCACTTGGGCTGACTCCAGGGTCATGCCAACGGTCCTGTTTTCCCTGTCAGGAAAGTCATAGGCCGCCACAACAGCTTCTCAGATGCATATCTCTATGGCTATCATCGCGCTTATATCTTCATTTAATTTAATAAAACTGGCTAAAACGGTTTAGGTGTTAAATTAAGTGTCCAAGACAATTTGTCTCTGCTGCTTCAGTTTGCTATTTATAAGCTCTTCATAAGCACTGTAACTATGAGTACTCGGTGTCTCTTTCGCCCACCTTAGCTTAGGTTGTGCAGGCGGGTGTGAATGGTGGCAATCGAAAGTACACAGGGATTACAAGTATGCGGGTCAAAACATGCATTAAAACTACCAGTAATGAAATTATTAGTGCAGCCAAGTTAAAACGAATACGAGAGACATAGGAGACTCTTAAAACTCATAAACTCTTCCGATATTAGTAATTCCCAAGCCCAGTGTGAAATAAATAATGCATTAAAAGGCATCATTCACGCAATAGAGACTGCCTGTCTTCCAGGAAAAAATGTTTGAACCTTAAATAGGGTCTCAATTAGCGCTGATTTGACAAAGTTTCAAGAAATTCTTAAGCACCTGAAATCACAGAGCCAAACAAAGCAGAACCTTAGAAGAAGTCCACCACTTAGGTTCAGGGGATTAATCTCGTTCGCTCATTGGTCGTGAGTGTGGTGCCTGAGTGTTGTCCGAGGATGCCCTTCCCACTTGTCTTGAGGGAATTCTTTATATTTACAACGCAAAGTAGGGAGGTCTTTGATTCAGTAGGTCTCCGCTCTGACTGTTATTTGTCATTATAAGGTTATGGGGTGCTTGAATTTTGATGTCAGATTTTGTCATTTATCATTTTTACTACGTACACTGCTTCATCCTAATTTTTACTAAAGGATATTCGGCCAATTTTAGTTGATTACGTAGTGCAAAAGCACTTTTTTGATGCAAAAAGAACTGATATTTCATCTTTAAAATCTTTTATTGTTTTGTAGGAGCATAGCAAGATTCTTTACTTCTATCCCAGTACTAAACCACGAAATGATCAACTGGCGATTGTCGGATTATGTGATGCTTTGTTATCATTCTCTGATTTTTTCTCAACTACGTGCACTGCTTTGCACACACGTAATGGAAAACGGTATTTCCACAGAGTTTCCTATGATGTTTGGGCGGTCGTGGTTAGTTTTACAGCACTATATTTTGCATTTGTTTGGTCATCAGCATCTCCAAATTCTACGTGTTGAATTATTCGTATTCAAGAGTTTTACTATCTGCCTAACTGAGACTTCGCAGTATTGTCTGATTTGATGGTATGCATGTGCAGGGCTGAGACTGTTTTCATTAATGTACTATTCCTTATTGCTTAGCATCTGTGAGCGTCATATTCTCCGGCAGAAGGTGAAAATTTTGGGCCGCTTGCTTTTAAATCTAAGCGCTATCTTTTCTATTCGTCCTAGAATGTATCTGTCATCGAACCGTCTGCTTTACCTCATGGTTATGAAATTTGTGAACGCATCATCGATGACAATGTGATCTCTCACAAACTGACAAATTTATGCGAGCGTTTTGAGGTACGTTGCTTATCTTTCAGGATTCAATATACTTGACTTCATTCCAGCTCTTATACGGACCAATATTGATAGCATCTGAGGCGGAAATAGCCGATTCGAGAAACAATTTGATGAAATTTTTCAACAAAGTAAGATTGCTTCTCGAAGCATTTTTTGACGAAATTTATCATTAATACATGCTGGCTTCATCGATATATCCTTGCAAGTTTGTTAACTTGATTACACACAGCTTTCCCCCACAGCATTCCCTTCCTTTAGGAGTTGACAAGGACTGATCTTGGCTTTCACGACATTCCTGACCTATTTGAGGCCGTACGATGGAAGTTTTGGAGTCCCAAAAGTATACTAAGGATGGAGAATCTGGGGACTCGCATTCAGCTCTCTTGTTCGTTCCCTGATACGAATGTGGCACTATTGTACGATGCGCAGCTGGCATGGTATGTGATTGTATCAAAGCCGAGATTTCGATTGGTGTATGGTCATATCAAGCTACAAAGCTTAGTTTTATTAAAACGTTTTTGGCGGATTGATTGTATGCAAGGCAGTTGCCCACATTCGAACTATTCAAAACAATATCTGAATAGTGGACTGATACGTAAAAGCATTTTTTTGGAATAGGAGGTTTTGTTTCCATAACGGAGATTATTTTGCTTACGTCTTTGTTTCGGTGTGGTGTGGATATGGGATGCTGGTTTGGACTTGTCTCTGTTTTCTACAGAGAAGCGCCTAAAGCGATCTTTAAATTTAGTGTGGTAAACAGGAATCACTGAATTTGCAGTGGTCAAACTTGTCACAATCACTTTACCATAATCGTCACTTGCACCAACATGTTAACTTCACATATTGCAAACCAAATGTACCAATTTCTCACAAGGTTGATGTTCATTTAAATGCTTTCAGTAAGACACGTTTTCTTTCAGTTGGGCCCCATTGGTCATTATGCGTATTTATGACTATGAACGATAGTCTTACTTTTATAAAGGTCATCGCTGCCTGTGAAGGATTTTCGTCCCATTCTTCGTTACATTACCTCTGAAATCATGAGTTTACCTCCTGATCTCGATCTCGCCGCTATCTCACCCAACGCACCGCATATGGGCAGGTGGGTGTCACTTTTCCGGAGGAATTAGTAGTCAAAATTATCAGGCTCACCGTCCAGTTAAACTGGTTAATGCAACTTTACAGGTTCCTAACTGGCCCACCGGATATGGATAAGCAGCTTTGCCCAGCACAGATCCCAGTCCCAATTATCTTCCATAAACTTCCAAATTCCGAGTATCAGAAAATCCACGTTGTGCTTTATCGTGCTTTGAGACTAACTTTCTGCCTCCTTGTTGACGGTCAGTTTCCTTTGGAAGTGATTCGTTCTGAACACTATTTCACAATTATATTCAATGCTCTGAATATCGTCTCCTTTCGACTATGTGCCTTTGTTTGCTTTCAAATGTAGAAAAGTATGAACTCAAAAAGGAATTCTTCACCACCTTCGATAGTATGCACGGGAGCGCATTGACTGAGTTGTCCACTGCAATTGAAGGCGATTATAGTGAGAGGTGCGTGTGTACTTTTCCAATTTGGTAGCCCAATTGCCACGTTTTCGTTGACGCAAGCCTATGCATCAGCGAAGCTATTTCCTAGTACTTTGGGAGATAAGGAAGTCGCATTACCAGGGGTAGTTCAAGACAAAATAGAAATTTTGGGCTTATAGTTTAAATAAACATGTTTTGAAAGAATTAATGCTCCATACGTCTTTCGCCACCTCATTGATGTACTTACGCACATGGATTTAGTCTGTGCTAAGTAACCTTTGGTAGCTCTCAAGCCTTCCATTCCAATCAGAAACAAGTGTGAGTTAGCATTTGAAATTTGTTAAAGTTTGTGATTAGCTGTAAGATCTGTGTTTGCTTCTTATTCAACCTCTTGGTAGGTTAAGCTTCGACTAGGCGTTCCATGTTTCAGTTGTATGTTAACAAGTATAGTTACTGTTATTAGCTTTGGGGACAGAATTCTCCTTTGTTGGCGGGAAAAGTCCAAGCCCTCATTCGCCTTGAGAAGAGGCTTTATCCATCACACATCCCTGCATGTGTGAACTGACATGGGCGCTGTTTGCGATCTTGATTTACGGTGCCTAGAGCTAGTGACCACGACGACCATTAGCAGCTTATGCAGTAGGTTCCATGCTCGACTCAGTAAAGTGAAGACTCCTGCTTCGACCTGGGCATTACTCGAGAATGCTAAATGGTTACTGGACTAATGACGTAATCGGAATAGAAAGGTTGTCTTCAAAAGCACGCCGAAAGTAATCCAGAATTGAAGTCTTACAATAGGGAACCAGTATTTGGTCCTGGTAGTAATTATCGGAATACTTGTTAAGTCTTTTAAGCTACTGGAATGTTAATCCCCCATCTTAACTGCCAGCAGGAGCGCAATGCATACCATTCCGATTTCGATTTTCTTAACTGCGAGCGCAGGAATACTGATCGCCCTATTATGACATTTTCTTGAAGCTCCCCTACTACCTCTGACCTTGTGACCGTGTCGTCGACTACCGAGTCATCCTCAAAACCTATCCACAGTGCTTCCAGTTGTTCCTCTGTCGGAGGCTTTTTGTTGTGGGAGCCGGAGCTAGCCTCAGTGACCACGGACCTCTTCACCCTCCATACTGGCGGTCTCAATGAAGTTATTCCAGCTTTTGCGCCCCTTTTGCCAATCATCTACGCTGCTCGCGAGGACGCCATCTCCTGGTAGGTGACGCCTCATCCAATTTGAAGTGCCTTTTTATATGTATCTTTTATGAAGCTTCGGTAAATCCTGGTGCGAATGTCTTGTCAAACTTGAGCCCGGCATCTGGCTGCAACTTCGGCACCTCAATAAGCGTGAACTTTTCCTCATTTTTCTCGGGAAAAAAGTCGACATTCTCAGGGTGATAAGTGAGTTGCCTTCTCTGCTACCTCGCGTTGGCATTGTTCCATACAAAATGGTGTCACCTTTCTCTTTCTTTTCAGCCGAATCAAGACAGTTTTGGGCGGAGAGATTGACTGGTCTTTTCTTCGTGAACTAACTCACTGAGACGGCTCTATCACATTTGTAAATAACTCTCCTCCTTCTTTCCTTCCTTTTACTCCGAGATTTCAGTAATTTGGAATTCTAAACTTCTCCTTTGTTGTCAGTTGATGGATTATGTTTTATTTTCTTTTCCTCTGGGTGAATATATGCATGTTTTGATGAAAAGGTTGATGGTTTCGTTTCACTTTTACACAGCTAACACTATTACCACTGCACTGTCGTCTTGTTCGCTTGTCTAACCGTTGTGGTTAATCCTTTCCATATCTTTTTGCTCACTCATCGACGTATGCTACTTATATCCTAACTGGAAGTAGTACTTTAGGTCGAACAAAATTATTCATTTTAGTATGCACTCACACGAGGTTAAGGCACTGGTGTGGTGTTGGTTAGTAAAGGTGATCAAATATTCTCGATTCATAGGCCTTAGTTTACTGAATCAGAGTCAAGTTTTCGAGTGTCTGGAAATGAGTAGCATGTTCGGGTAGGCCTCAATTTTCTCGTCCACAATAAATTCCTAGCCCGCTTTCGAGAAGATCGGAATTAAAAGCACTCTAGATAGAGCATTGGACTACAGTAAATCTGGTGCTATTCAAAGGAAAAATAGACGCTTTGATTGATTAAATTATGGCATTCACGGTATGAACTGACTATTGTTATTAAAGGAAAAGGTGTTTTTCAAGCTTTCATTCGCTGGTCCTGCTTCATGTTTAACTAATAAATTGGACTCGCCCTCTTAATATGGGGGTCACTAACCTACGTTAGCCACTTTATCATCTGGTAGATGTAATGGAGTTCCTCTGTCGACATCTCGTCCGTTGTTGCATCCGCCCGCGCGGCCTTGATTCTACCAACTGGGAGCGAGTAGGTCTCTACAGCGACGAGGAGGATGAACGGGAGGCAGAGGTTGTAATGCCTCTCTACACCTTCGCCCAGCCACAACCGCAGACCTCGGTGAAATTGGATCTCGCCTCTGCTGGTCAGTTTGCGGTGATTGTAAAGAACAGCACCCGTCTATGTGGCAGCGGAGCAGCCCGAGCCACTGTTCCGATTGTGCAGGACAAGGCCTACTTTGAGGTGAAATTGCAGTCGGGAGGCCTGTGGGCTGTCGGTCTGTGTCATTCTAAGGTGAGACTTCAAGTGCTGTCACCTGGCTAGCTTTTCTTGTCAGCCAAATGGTATCTTTTCAAGGTCCCAATTTCTCATCCCTATCTCCTAGTGATACTCTCCCTTGTGTTAAGCATTTATCACACTCGAAAGGGACAGTTCTGAAATAGCAAAGGAAGCCTTTATCCCATTGAGGAAGGAATTTGTTTTATACTGTTCGTGGGATTCCTGTGAATCATTGCCCATCAACACCCACTCAGGCCAATCTGAACGTGGCCGATGACATGCGAAGACAGAACTCGGCATGGGTTTTATTCCATAACGGTATCATCTACCACGACTCCGTCCCTCTGATGGAACTGGAGTCACGAGGAGGCGCTTCAGCAGCATTAGAAGAGGGCGATGTTTTGGGTGTCTTCTATGATCACACTGAACTTCGATTTGCCGTTAATGGAGTACCGCAGTACTTCCACGACCACGGACTTCGATGCACCGGAGCGACGGGCATTCGAGGCACTGTCTATCCCCTGCTGGCTGCTGATGAAGGCGCCGTTTTGGACGTGCGTTTCACCAGCTTCCAGTACCCACCCAGGGAGGGTGGATATACAGAGATCCGACTGGAGCAGAATATTCTGTGAAACCACCTGATCCCCTTCCTCTTCCTTTCTATACAACTCCTAGCCAGTGATACTTTTTCCTACTTCTATGGCCACTGATCATTCCAACTAGGCAAAACATATCTCCGTTTGGAATAAATTGGACGTTTCAAAGATGGTAGTAGTAAGCCTTAGGGTCTTGCCACTCCCTTTGAGGGTACATTAGGCTCAAATTTCCTGAAATTCCTTGCATAGCCTCTAGAAAAAACTAGGTGCCTATCGAAATCGTAAGCAGGTAGGGACCAATTCGAGTAAGGTAGAAGAGGAGCAGCTAGCAGTGTCATTCCCACATCCGCAGGTTCTACTATTAACAAATCTCATGGAAATGCACAAGAGGAGGAGATCCGAGATGATTCAGAATGTCTGAAAACTGCAAACGAAGAATGCAACTTCGAGAGAATTCAAACATGGGGTTTCCTGGAACGCTGAATGGTTCCAGTATGGACTTAACTTAATGCAAGCCGTCCAATGTGACAGCCTCCACCGACTTTTCTCCCTAGAACTCCATTGTAGCGTCGCGTCTTTCCTGGGAGAAGGCTGTAACAGTAGATACGTCAATACCGCCTATCAAGGTGCCGAAGTAAAAAAAAAAACAGCTGAAAGTGAGACCCAAACAATAACCCCTCCATTGAAGAATTGGGTGCTTGCATAGCATTAAAAACTCTCCAAGTGCCACACAGCCCCACGTACAAACAGGAACAGCTTCCTTCTGCTTGGCTTACATTCCAGCTGCGTGAACCCTCCCTTGATCTAACGAGAGTCCTTCATTTCTAGCTCCACCAAATCGTTGGTGGTCCACCCCTTCATTCCTCCTCAGTAGGCCACAAATGGATTCACAGAAAAAATCTAATGAGGGGCTTGCAAGGCACCTGCAATAAGCCTACAATTTGCGTTTGGGAAACTTATTAAATGGTCAGGGCACTATTCGAAAGACTCCTTTGAGCTTGCGTTTGTGGACTTCCTGTTTTATGAGAGCTTCCTGGAGAAAAAGAACAAGATGCCTAGAGGCACATAAAATACTATTAAAAGCGTGCGGACATCGGAAAGAGTTTGGGCGGTACACGCTACCGACGCCCTCTACTTACTCAAGATTCCTCAAATTTCAATTCACTAAATTTATGTGAATTATGAAAAGAATTCATCAGTTCATCAAAATGAACTAAAAAAGCACGAAGAATGACTTCAGGAATTAGCCCAAGCCTCAGGTCAGTCCCAATAAATTAACATGTGTGACCAATGGAGGGAAGGAGAATGATGCAAACTGAGTAATGTAGGGGAGGATCGAGTTTGTCTGAATGCAGGCGGAAGGAGTGCTGGAGAGAAGGCGAGTCTCACTCAAGACAAATGAGTTGTGGCGTGGGCGGTTTCAACCGTCTGTTTTCTCCCTCCGTCACGTTCGAAACGGAGCCCAACTCATCGGAGGGCGGAGCGGGCATCTGATCAATCAGGGCGGATGACACCGGTGGATCGCTGGGCTGGGCATACTCAACTGACGGTTGCATTGGCGGTGGCGCCAGTGACTGGACCATTTCTGTACAGCGGTGAGATACGCATGTGCGTTAAGTAAGAGACGGGGATTGGGGCAAACAGAAGCCAGAGAAAGGTTGCGAAAAACGCACGAAAAGAATGAAAGGACTCACGTTGCATATCAAAGGTATCAACCGGATTTTGTTCCATCTGTGGTGGCTGCTCGTCATTTCCGTTAACAGCGACAACACTTGGGTTCGGGATTTCCATTTCTACCGGAGGTTGGGGCTGGTGTTGAAGCGATGGGTCGTAGGGAGTCTGAGGTTGTTGGGCATAGTACTCGGTGCCTTGAGGATACCCAATGCCAGAGGCACCGTAAGGAATCACAGGGGGCATGGAAGGAATTGTGTTATACGTTGCGGGTTGTGCATACCCGTACTGACCGTATTGCTGTTGAAAAGCCATTGACTGTTCCATCAACTGACGACTTTGGGCCTCCATGGCATCCTTCAAAAGAAGAATTAAGGAAAAATTTCATTAATAGCAACATCTCTAAAAAGTTGGCTATTTATCGAGGTATATGAGCCTCCACTAATGGTTTCACAGCATCAAATGCATTGCGGATGGAGAGCATTCGCTGTGGATTGACAAATTTATACAAAAAAAGACCAAACGAAACCGAATTAAAATTGGATGACCATTTCAGCTCCGAGTTCTGCATGGTAGACGTTGAAACAAACGCTAGGCGAATGCGATGCATTAGAGCACCGTTGTTATCAAAATACGAATGGCTTAAAGATAAAACATCTCTTCCGCACCATTGAAATGGTCCAGTCGCAAGGGGTGCCTGACAGTTGGACTACCCGTCAATGATTGACACGGCGAAGTGAGAATGCTAAGGACGAATCTCTTCAGGAAAAACTCCAGCAGCTTACAGCTGCTAAATGATGCAAGGGCACAACATGATTGCAAAATTTAAGTAAAAAGCACCACAAAGCGGGGTAGTCGCCTCAAGTTACTGTCGTTCCCAACTATCCCTCGTGGCCTTCGTACATTATTTGCACAAAGATTAATCGCCATTTTGGCAGATCGGAAGAAATTTCAATTGACACCAAAGGGAGTAAACATCAGGTTATTTCTTTGGAACGCTTAAATGAGGCATTTGCGAAAGAAGTGGCCTACCCTTTTCTGTTGCCGCAAGACCTCCACCTTCTGCATCATCAAAATCTGACGCTGACGATGAGCCTCCTCCTCTTCGCGTCGCCTCTGTTCTGCATAGTCCTTACGAAGATCATCTAAGGCCTCGCGTGCTTCGCGTATCTGTGACGTTTGGTCCTGCAGTTTCTCCAGAGAGGCTATGATAAGACACCATTAAGAGATCACACAAATCCACAACCCACGCTAAAAGGTTGAATGATCAAGTGGATGTGGGAGTTTTTATCCTATCCATGAATGAATTGATTTGGCTATGAGACTACCACAGACGCTAGTAAGCAAATGGTGTGCTGCATTACACACTAGTAGCAAAAGCATATATTGTTTCCCGGTTCAGTCTAGCCACCCTTAGGGCGGGAGCATAGTGTAGTGACGAGGAAAGGCGTAAGACTCGAACTCACAAATATCTATTCGAATCTCTACGGAGTCATAAACAAGACCATATATGGGCGACAATTGAGGCCGTAGTGATGTCCAGCCCACAGCCTGGGGAGTCGGCCTGCGCTAGAGCGCCTGACTCCGGACACCCAATTGACCTAATGATATGCCTTTAAACTACGCCCAATTGACCACAGACATTTGCAATTCTGAAGAATTGGCCCATGCTGGATATCTGATTGGCTTCCCACCTTTTGGAAGCGCAGAAGAGTCGGAAGCTACATTAGCTTGGGACTTTAAAAAGGCCAGAATTTCATAGATTTTGCATTCAACAAGGAATGAAGGTTTGGTGAATCAACATCACCACTGATAAGGAACCGAAGCAGCCTATTTCAAGATTTTCCAGCGTTAATTACACATCGCCCCATGTTAAACCTGAAAGAGTGCATGAATCTAGCAGGGGATTGTGCAAATCACGAAACTTGAAACTTGTTACTTATTTGAAGCGGAAGTCCCTTGCACAAGTGAACAAGACAACTTGCAACGAGAGGAGGCAAGCAGAAACGAATTCACTGGGCAGCTAACTTACTGCGTCTCACTTCCAGATCATTGGAGTACTGCATCAACTGCAGGTTCATTTGATGCAGGGTCTTGAAGAGCGTCTGCAGAGTGGAATCGGTGGCCACTTGCCGACCGCGTTGGCTACAGACTCGCATACGGTTGCTGAAGACATCAAGACTCTTGCGAAGAGCAGCGAGGAATTCCTCCTGTTTGGCCGAGGTAAGCGGAGGCACACCGGGAAGTGCGCTGCCTTCTGGTGGCATCTCGACAGAGACAAGAGCCCTCTCCAGCTCCTGCGGTTTCTCGCTCTGCAGTAAAAATACGTGAAACATAAAGAACACAATCCTGTCACTGAATCAAGGCGAATTAGGACAAGGGAAGTTGGTACGAACGCCCAACAAATTGACTTGAGCCGGAGACCCCTTAAATTGAATATTCCGGCAGCCTATCTCACCGACACTTTCACACACTGGGAAACTGTCATTAGTGCAAGCGGTGTGTTCTATTTGGGGTGCTTGGGACGTTCAGCAAGCATTCTGTTATTGGTTTAGTGACGCATTTCAACCAGAATTTTTTGAAGACTACAATGACACAAATTTGAGGTAATTGCAAACAATCGAACTGAATTTTGTAATACAGGGGTCACATCAATTGCGGTAAGGTTCCTGCCCCACAATTTTCCACCACTTGTTGCTTGATTCACTTGCCGAAAGGTGCGCCAGGGGAATCAGCTCCAAAAGTATGAAGAAGTTTGCTGGAGGTGTATCAAGCCTAGGTGCTTAGCGCACCCATAAGATTGAATAAACGATAGCCTGTATTCAGTGTCGGTCGGTTGTTAGTCCAAAAAACGCCGCACCAAATTTGGCAAGTCGATGGTAGTAAGGTGACAGGAATCAACTTATTGTAGCGATTTCGACGACAGGAATGAGAGCGGAAGAAAGGAGGAAACAACAAATATAAAAAGTACCGAGGGGTCGGCCACACTGGGAACATAGTCCGGATTGACAGGAGGCGGAAAGGCAGGTGCTGATGGACTGAAGCCGCCCATAAAGGAGTCGCTGTCTGCAGCAACGGCACGACCAGCCCAGTAGTTGCGATTCAAGTAGTGTGCCAACTCGGGGTCCACCTCGGTAGCCAAATCACTAGCTACATCCGACGGTGGTTGCGGTAAAGCCGCTGGGGGCACAGCAGGGGTCGATGACGCTAATTTTGCTTGCTGTAGCAATGTTGGTGGCGCCTGTGAGCAATGACAATGAAATGGTGACAATGACAATGGTGAATGACCACAGCCCCACAGCTACCAAACCGTAGGTTAATGGAGAATCGAGCTGCCCCATAAACACGTCGAAAAGTTACACGATACGGTAGATGTAAATGACGATAACCTTAGTCACATATTCTCAAGTAGTTTCAAACCAAAATGAACGAATTGTAGGAGGTAGAGATTCAATGAGGGAAGCTATCTCAGTACTCATTGAAAGATAGCCTTTTGTGATAACACAGGTTCACGACGGATCGTTTTGTGTTTACCGTCCAATGCTGAAGTAGTCCGCAAAGGCAATGTTTAAGAGCACATGGCCTCACAAGGTCTGCTCTAATACAAAATGATGAAATCCAATACAATGGACCGTAAAGTTCCAAATAGTAATTAACAGAGTAAAGTGTAGGAAGGACGTGTTACTCTGAAAAGACTCTCCGCAAGCTCCATGCTGTTTGGGAGATAATACTGATTCATTGACCAAAACACATACAGACTACAAGGAAAGATTAGCAAGGAAGGTGCCACCGTTGTCAGTTATAGTCAAAAATTGAATGAAACTGCAATCGACTAAACAATACCAGCGTTATAATCAGATAGGGCAGCTTTTTAAAGTAGTCAAAACTACTGAGTGAGGACACTTCCCGGAAAGAATAGAGCAGAGCATATGACTTGATTCGACAGAAGGATAGAAGAGCTGTGCGTAGGCCTACGTGGGTGCCTTGCTGTTACGATGGGATAGGCTCAAGTCACGAGCGCTAATGACGTCAAGCAAGGGTTAACAGTGCTAAGGAGAGCATATAATTCCCTCTTTCAAAGTGCTTTAGGTGACTCTGTGCGCTCCTAAGAAAACCTTAATTTACAAGAAAGGCGAAGCTGCATTAATTAAGCTCCGTGAATTTCAGTAAAGCGTGAACAAAGCTTGAAACGCGAGAAGGGGGCATGTGATAAACGCGGAAAGTAGTAGCCATAGCACAATTTCCATATTTGCCAGCAAAAACAGAGCCAGTTCTGCCACCAAGAGTGTAAATTACTTATCTGTCTGAATATAATTAAAGCAGATGCAGCTTCGAGTGGGACTTTGGTATGCTGACGTCTCAGATAAGTTTTTTTCAATTATTCGGGGGAGTGATGCAAACGGTGAGCCCTCTGAGGCACTTATGCAATGACGGGGCGTCATTCGGCCCAACGCCCTCAATGGTAAAATCGCACACAGAACTCATGAAGCCAGTTCGAAACAACGCAGCATTTGCGTAACAATTGGGACAGTCACCTTCCTCATAAAACTGTCACAATACTGTGTAGGGTGTGGTGTGATGTAATCGACTGTAAGCTTCTAAGACGCAAATTATTCCGGTAAAGCAGCAAAGACTAATTAAGGAAAGAGCTTTGCGCACCTGACGTTGTTGCTGCGGTTGCTGCGCTTTTTTGGATTCGGCCTCACTGGCACTAAGAGCGAGAGCCAGTTGAAGCTCCTCCTCCTCCCGCAAACGAAGCTCCTTCTCCTTTGCCTCCTTAGCCGCTTGTTCCTGTTGCTTTTGAAGTCTTTGTTGGTGTTGTTGCTGTTGCTGTTGATGTTCCTGCTGGCGCTGCTAAAATAACCAACCGAAACGCAAATATCCTACTTAAAAGGGGAATTGGTGACGATAACCAGAGCAGAGAACCGGATTGAGGAACTACCAAATGGATTGGTACATCCGTTGGTATAAATGAACTGGAGAGTTATTTTACCTTTAAGGGAGTTCAAGAGGCACAAAGTCCAGGCTTAACAACACTTAGCGCATACACCCCGATCTGGACGAATTCAAGGCAAGAGGTTACCCGAATATTAACGAAAACTGAAAACGATCAAGCCATGGCAGCTCCGTGACCTTTTAACAAGTAGCATTCAATACTCAGCTTGACACGCTTGAATTTAAATTAGAAGTAGCCAAAACTGACGTGAGAATGTGGCTAACGAGTGCGCTGTGGAATCGGTAGAATAGGGATGCATTTTCCATAGTAGTATGAAGATTTGTAAAGAAAAGAAAGCGATGGGTTAGGGCACAATAGATTGAACAAGTGGTGAAAGTGGAATCCGTCTTCCATGATGAGTAATGAGGGCACCTAGGAAGCACTTTTTAAATTGTGAATAGCGATGCGTAAGAAATTTTGCCGACTTTACCGTATGCGCATTCGATCTCTGAAATAAGTTAGCATTATGATTGAATCGTGGTACTAATAGCATGAGTGATTTAGAGCATTAAGTTATGTTACCATCTCCTTGAAAAATTCACGCACGGTCCCACGCTAGAAAAAGAAGAGTTAAAATCATGCGTTGGGAGTCTTAGAGGCCAAACCAAAAACGGAATTTCAAAGGTCCCTCAAGAATGTCAAAAGCAAGTAATTTGACGAACCACGTTTTCCTTCTTGCGAGTAGCATTGCCGCTCCCACCAGCTGCTAATCTGGAAAACAGAAGATAAAAAAATGGTAAAAAACGGCTTAATACTTGAGTCTTGCAAAAACCATTTCCACAGGGAAGTTATAGAAATGAGGAGCAGTGACAAAGGGAACTGCCCCAACTGTTGCCAGGAGTAACGACTTGTTATCAGAGAGAAATTCATTCCATTGGCCAATCCGAGCCCATTAGCAGTGAGAGTAAACTCGTCGTCTGAGCTAAATGTTTTGTCGTGAGCGCAATGTGAGCATATGTGAATAACGATTACAGCCAATCTAGTATCAAAAACATTACTAGCTGGGGAGAAGGAGAAGTCATAATGGTGGTCTTCAGATATGAGCGACAAAAAGTGGTAGTTTATTCACATTCAGGATAACAACGGGTGAGGTAGGTAGTAGCACAAGTCTCAGATTGGATCTATCACGCTAATAACAAACCACAAAATACTCAATGGTACGAAGTCTAGAGCCTCACATTCTGTAAAACCAGAAATAAGAATCCAAAGCGAAGAGAGGTCTTACTTCTTAAACATCTCCGAGAAAACTGACGAGGAATGTGACGGAGAAAAAGGAACCAATAGTGGAAGAGCTCTTAAGCTGATTGCATAAGCGCATCAAGCAACTCGCCGGTATCCACCGCGTGTCACTTTGTGCGACATGGTTTTGCACCTACAGTGGTATTAACCCGAACCTACTTCGACACAACGTGTGCCTGAGTGCTATCTAATTAACTAAGACTGCCACGGTTGGCCACAAAATTCCAGGGAATCGTCTAAAGGATATTCGCTTAGATGTATACATATTTAGCCCATGAAAGAGATTTTTTAAGAGGAAATGAAAGCGCACCTTGTGAGTTCGTAGAGGCAGTTATCGCAGACTCGAACTTCTTTTTCGATGCCGTATTTGGGTATTCCAGCCCGGCCGGTGGTGCATTCTCCACAGAACACATTCCCACAGTTCCGGCAGTGATGCTAAGGTAAAAAATCACGTGATTTCTCATGGTTGATGCGATCAAGCATTAGCTTAGTGTAACTAACACGGCGAGTAATTCAGACAAAGTGATCACAATGTGTAGCATAGACAAGATTACACAAACATCGAGCTGCCAATATAGAATGTACGTTAGTGCTATCATTATACAAAACTTCATCGTAATCGATGAATTGAGGCCATAGAAAAGTTCTAAGGTAATGCAACGATAATGAAGTCTTTCTTGTAGCATTTAGACAGGTATTCCTCACCTTTCTTCGAAATGTCGTAAAAGTGGATTTACAACGGAAGCACTCATCTCCATCTTTCCAATTAGGGGCAACTTCTGCAGAAAACATAGCCTCGCTTTCATGGAAAGGCGGCAGAGGATAGCCAGATCGTTTGACCTCGTCATAGGCCTCATGTAGGTAGTGGTAATTTTCATTCTTCTTAAATGCAAATTCCCAGTTCTGGATAAAACCAAATATGCACAGTCGTATCTCCTCATTTATCTAGACAATCAAACGTAAGTTGGTGTGCGATCAATTACATGCGTATATTCAAGCAAATTCATAACAAAATCAGTTCCCAAAACCTCGTCATGAATGGGTGTACCACAGTTTTTCATAAGTGCCTCGAGAACCTCAAGCAATGCATTAATAAAAAGCAATTACTGAAAGACCGAGCATTAAAACATGCGGGTTGTCAGGATTAAGTCGCTTTTTAAGGCTGTTAATCGCATCCTTCGGCCTAAATGGTTGGTAAAATTCGATTATATCTTACGTCACTTCTTGGCCACGCACTAAATCACATATGGTGAGGTTAGCCTCCCAATCTGCCTCCATCAGCAATTCGCTGGTAGACTTTGCTAGAGTAATTAGCTTAGAAATGACACAAGAATTACCTAATAATTTATCGAAACGAGAATTTCGAAACATCGTCGGAGAGTAAACAAAGCGCGCGCCTCTCCTCGAACCGACTTGAACGAATTCTAGCGGACCTATAATTGTACAAATAAGACTAAACATTTGAAAGAATTATATGCTTGTTTGTTTTCATAAAAATCTTTTTATCACTTTAAGCTTGTTTACTGTATGGGAAATTGAGTTGTTTTATTAAGAGAAAACAAATACGCTTACTAATTCTTCTTTGGGCGCCGAGTGGGGAAATTACCAGCGTTTATTGTAATGTTACGTGTTGCTCTTAGAAATGAAAAAAAGGCGTAGGACGTTTGCTCTCTTCACCCCCTTTTCCGCTGACCAATTTACCATGAGAAGGCTCAAGTTTCTTCGATATCTTTAATTTAAGCACTGGGTACAGATCGGACCTGGGAAATTAGTCTCTTTGCGTAGGAATGGCACCACGGTCCATGCTATTCTCACGTTGTTCTACAATGGAATTCAAATATTTTTCGACACTCACATGCAAATTACATTTTAAAGAACAAACATTGCATATAGGGCTTATTGGAGGGAGAAAATGTGGCTGCTCACATGACTCGGAGGCCAGCCCATGTGGCTATGTCGATAGGACCACCTCAGCCACTAAGAGCCAGCCAGTAGACAAAACAGGTAGCATAGTACCTACGAACAGAATTATAATTTTTTCTCATTGCAGCCCGGAAATTTAAAATCCCTCATCATTAGGTGTGGGTAGGATCCCTTCCTCTCCTCGTCTTTCCTTCTTTCGCCCCTCCCATAAAAGGCTCGTCTTTTCTTGAGGGTGGTAAGGTGTAACGAGATTATGAAGTCTGGGTTAGAGATGCACAGGGTTCTAAAGGGTCATCACACTGTGCCACAACCACTTTGACGTTGTCTTTTTACCTTCGGCCTACAAGGCGCATTTGAAGAAAATGAGCATTATACAGGAATGAAGCGTTGCATTATGAAGACAAAATTGCATTAACACGCTTAAACATGTTAAAAATGTGCCGATGATATGGCTTGACCCCATGTCAATCCTATCCCGTCTGCTGTCGCCTTGGTTCATCTACAGTTTCTTTTAACATATAAACTCGCCTATTATTTCGCTGAAGATAGATCCCAGCTGTGGACGAGAGGTTGTGAGTCTTTTTGGCATCGCCTTTCGAGAAGTAGTTGCGGAAGCGTAGCTCATGGTCACATGCAGGACAGTCCACTTCACACAATTTTATATTGTAGGTGGTAATCTGACTGTCTTTCAATGCGCGGGCGAGTAATGCATTTTGTTCTTCCTTTTACTGAACCATCTGTTTCAGCACTATCGCCATACTTTTCTCCTATAAGGGGAATAATGGGAGCTTCTTATCTCCCAATTAACAGAGTAAATGAGTAACACACCATAGCAGATACTGTTTTAAAAAAACTGACCCATTAGTGTGCATGGAGCATGGTGGTACTGAGCGCAGTAACGGTTGCTGATGAGATAGATACAATGTTCATTTGTAAAAAGCGACTGACAATATTACCAGCCAACTTTCCCTTCCCATTATCCCAAACTTGGGACACTGCACACCAATGGCATGGTGATTTCATTCGTGTAGCTCTAGCTCGAATTGCAAGAGTGAAGTAGTTGTTGCCTCCCGCCTCTTTGGGGCAATCGTTAGTGGCAACTGGTGGTATATATGAGGCGCAGTACTGCCAGTGGGCCTTCAGGAACTGTTGCATCATACTTCGGTGAATTCTTTGTCTGAATGGCTTTGAATAAAGTTATTCATCAAAACAGGGATCATACGGAGGTGGGAATGCAATGCGCAAACCATAACGTAGTAATAGCACAGCGAAGAAGCGAGCTCAGATCCAGCCGAAGTTGAAATGTCTTTCGGAAGCAGTCCATGCCGCCGTGACACCTTCCACGACCGTCTTGATTTGAGTAGTTGCTGGGCTCTTAGCTGCTGCGACTCGTTCAGAGGTGGGCCACCCTTAACGGGAACGAAAATGTCGCAACTAGGAAGGTCAGCATAATTTTATAAAACTCCACTCTCGTAGAGCCGCCCAGCCTCTTGATCATGTCAGTAGTCTTCCAGACATTCTACGAGTTGGGAAACTATGGATAGTTAATGCCTTGAAGTTGGCACTATCACAAAACTTCTGCTAAGTCCAAACACAACCTGTGGGCATTTGCTTTACTCAACTCACGGCACGGAGGTACCGTGTCAGGGAATCACCCAAACCGCTCTTCACTTTCGTGAAATCGTACTGACTGAGAGATGTAATGACATCCTTAAAAATGCATCGTATACAACACTGTGAAGACACAACCTGCCAGGCATGATACACGTTTCTTCATTATGGTGGGAGCTTGAACATGGTCATCGTGGGGAGAAACTTCTTTTCAATTAACAAAGACCAATTTCACCACACTATACCAAATTTTGATAAGAGTGGAGGAAATAAAAGCACTGGTCGTGAAGTAGCGACCTTCAGGTCGAACCTGGAGCAAATGGTGGAGTTCTAAAATTGGTGATAAATACTTTTCAGCTCACATTCGATTCATCCCAGTCGTAAGAGGTGCTACATCAAATCTGAACAGCCATTTTTCCGTGTTTGGTAAAACCCAACGAAGGTGGATGAGCAATACCAAGGGACTCGGGTCAGCTGCTCAGGTGAAGTTGTCTTGGATCAACTGTGTACTAAACTGGAAAGGTTTCATGGAGAGCAGAAAGGCAGAACTCTTCAATGAATGAAACCGAAGATTGGCAGATTTGGGATAAGAGCCAGCAACCAATTATTCCGCGACGCTTCGCACAGAAGCGTGAAGTCTTCAGGTACCTGCGTCAACTTGAGAGACTTCAAGGAAGGTGGATTTGCTTGTGCCAGTAGTGAAATAGTTCCTACTCACGTCGCCAATCCACCAGTGGTCTGATCGAGGTTTTACGTTTAACAATTGTTTGTGCTCTACAGGTCTCTGAGTCCCCGTTTCTTGGAGCAATTCGACTGTCTTTGGGTTGGACCGGAGTATGGAAGCGGCAGGTCGGCTGTCATGCTGACTCTCACTTCATAGTCTAGTTCACAAAAGGGCTTTGTACCATGGCAAGAGGTGTCGCACAGCGGTAGGAGCAAAGTGTGTCCAGGGCTAGTTGTCAACCAGTTCACATTCTAGCGAAGGAGATGGCAAACAGCGACAATTCAGTGTGTGTGCGAAGCCATTTACAAATGGAGGTTGTAAACTTATTATAGGCGGTTTTGTGTAGAATATTTGCCCGGTTCTAGAAGGAATCGGCACTTCTCTGAGGCCAGCAACACGATTGTCTCCTTGTACAACCTCCAAAGTGTCGATTCACCTCGACAGCTTCCTGTAGAGGCTTGCAAAGCCGATTCTCATTAGGCATTCCGAAATCAAAGCACCTCTTGTTTTTACAACTTGCATGATTCATCGAGCGAGCTCCTTAAGTCTCGTCTCTCCACACTTCTGAGCGTGTGGAATCTATCTTCCCCTTTTCTCCGTAGAAAAGTGGAACCGGAGGGTCTTGAGGTGATGCCTTCCTCATTTGTCCACAAACATCTTTCCCACTCACCGCGAGGAGGTGGGTTGCTTGGTCCCTTGCCTTCAAGGGCCCATTTTTTAAAGTTCCATTAAATTTTTAACGGCAGTAGGCAAACGTCACTGCTAGGCGACCGTGGCGCCCACCGACACTGAATGGCTTGACAGCAATGGTAGCAAATCACCGGAGAGCAATCCAGTCCCACACCAACTGCCAAATTAAGCAACTAGAAGCTCCACGCCCTCTAACTCAAATCATCTCCACAAGGTGAACAAACGGTTTGCATTTCCTCTTCAACCCACACGTCAACTTGCAAACACCCCATAGAACTTTTTTTTACACCTCTCCTAAAACCTGAATATCCGCTCAGTGTAGCATGAAACAATGGTTTGGTGGTATCCAAGTTAAAGAGAACGTTTTTTGTTGTTTAAATAATTCCCCACTTCCTTATTAAAGCATAACTGTTTGAGATGGTAAAAATTGCGGCCATTTCTTCTTCTTCTCCTTCTTCTTATAGGCAATAAAAAGTAACGCCTATCATTCTTTGCAAGGCCTTAAGAAAGGCTGGTCATTCGAAGTGTGCTAAGGTGGATTAATGCGAGGCAGTAACAATGCCAGAGGAGTGCTTCGTTCACTGTCCACCTACCGGAAGTTGGGAGGCAAGGCGAACGAACAGAAAGCAAATTAAAATACTCGATTTGACAGTGTCAAGTGGAGGACCCAGACACGAAATGGAGAAACAAAAAGGGTGTGTACGTAGAGGTTTGTGTGATACTTTCTTTTACTTCATTTTTTTTGTCTACTACATATGACTGCTTACTTGCCACCAGTGGCAAACAATTGTGAGACACCAAGGCGGGAATAGAATGCTTAGTAGTGGTACATATATGTATATATAAAGGCGTGATGTAAACATTAACACATCTATCCCGAGGGCTACGATTAGTGGAACACGAAGTGGAGGAGGAAGGGAGCGGTGGGCATAGGGCAGTAGAGGGAGACACATTTACTTGTACTCTTATATATAAAATATAAGGCGCTGTTTTGCATTGTGTGAAGATTAACTTTTAGACGTAGGGATTGAGACTGTTGTCACGCTCCGCTGAGACGCGTTGAGTCAGGCGTCGCGAACGATGACGCTCGCGCATTTTTGAGCTGCCGGCTGGACGTCGCTCCTCCAGCAGGATGGTGCGTTTGTTGGGTTCGCCAATTTGAGCTTTTATCCACTGTTCCATGTTTTCGTTTAGCAGAACCACCTAGAGGGAGGAGGGATGGGGAAGGGGGCTAGTGATTGCCTTTGCTGTGCAGTATTAATGACTGAGGCGTTGCTTACCTGTTCTTGCAGTTGTGAGACAGCCTTAATGATGGAGGAGAGAGCTCTCTGGCTTTCTGTGATGAGCGATCGGACGTGAATCACCTCCTCCTTGATCCTTGCATTACCCGCAGCGCTATTCAACTGCTCCGATTGACTCTTTCAAAGGGAAAAAGGACACCGTCACAAGCCGACCTTCTGATTGACAGTAAAATCGTGTCTCATGACACATTTCCCGTGGCGAAATCGACAATTAAAAGGCATCTACGGGCAGACCGTCCCAGTCGCACGGCTGAATGTGCCGAGCAGAGGACTTTTTGGTGGGGCAATTCCAACTCCTCTCACCAGGTAGTGTAACAGCGAAACGAAATAGAAAAAGCAAATTACTTATGGGCACATCATTCCAAGTTAGTTAGTATTTTGCCTTCCTTGACAGTGGAGGTCAAATTTCCCTCCTGCTAATATGTGCGAAGATGGTATCGAAAGGTGTGACTCCACATATCATCCCATCTTTGTCTAGGTGCAAGGTGATTTGCCCCATTCCCTCGCCATCCAATGAAAACAGTAGAAAAAAAGTCTTTCCTGCCCCAGAAAAATTGCAACAGAATTACTAAATGCATTCGAATGGGTTTTGGGGGAGGAGTTGGCAAAACAAAGTCTCTCTTTCTTAACTTTGGGCGCAAAGATTGCCCAACACCGCTCAACAATTGGACAATTTTATCCCCCTCCGCTCGGTGATCATTGTCCAAGTCCGCGTTTGTGTGATGAGGTGCTGGTCAAAAAAAGGAGACTGTTGACACTTCCAACTCTCGCCTTCTCTGTGCTTTCGGAGTTTGGAATGAACATTTTTGCATTATAGACAAATGTTGCGAGAGTCGATCACCAACCACTCATTTCTCTCTCCGTCTTCTCACATTTACGGAGCCGAAACAACTCTTGCCAGCACAACACCCATTAACGGAGCAGAACCAAAAGCAAGCTCATTTGCATTGTCTGTCCCTGTTTGGGGTAAAATGTCAGTTTGAAGGCTCGGCAGGGAGTCATAGGGATGGCTGCAATTAGTTTTCTTTTTGAGCCTTAAAACACTTGCATTTAAAGGGGGAAAAGCTTTTCGAAGGGAAGTTTTTGCTTCATATGGATGATGGAGAATGTGAGTAAAAATGTGCATAGCTTGAACAATGGAGAGTTTGTTTATCGAAGAATAATGTCACGTAAGTTGATTTGTGGAGCAGTAGTCATGGCTTTTGTGAATTTCATCTATTTCTCCATTAGCCAACAGCGTCACATATATGTGACGGCCCGGATTTATTACCTCAGCCCAAGCTTAAGCCCTTAAATTCGTCATGATAGAAATAAGGCAAAAAAGCGCTTTCATTCATCCTTACCTGAAGATTTTGAAGACGCATATCAAGGACTTTTTGAGAGCGCTGAATACCATCCAATTGGGGCAGTTGGATATTGAATGGCGTCATAAGACCGAACGGGATTCCCGCTCCTCCGACAATGGAGCAACGCTTGGTACCGCTTCGTCGACCTCTGCGTGTAGACGTCCCTGTTGTACCACCTCCGGGTGACAGGCTGTCACAGAGGTTACCGGCTGGTGTACTTCGAGATTGGGACATGCCCACCGGTGGGATATCATCCTCAGCATCTGCAGTGGTTAATTTATCCTTACTGAACCATAAAGTCAACCCCTCAATACGTATAACTAATTGTATGTGGTCCTTCCAGGCCTAAGAAAACACCTTGCATGTTTGCTTGACCACCAGTTTTAGTACCCGACCGCTGAGAGACTCCGCCGAGATTTAAGTCATGCCAGTAGCTCCAGTCCATTCCCCGCGTCGACAACGCGCATTCTACCCGCGGTAGTTTAAATTCTCTCGTCTTCAGGGGGTCTTCGGACCATAAACCATTGTCATTTAGTAGTTTCAACCAAGCGGACTAAGATCCTCAGTAAATCATACAACCAATACAACGTTATCAACCCAAGGCAATAAACTACTTGGAGTTTTCTTTTACCCTGTTTCTTTTTTTCCCAAAACAAAGCAAAAGCCCTTCCGTTAAGTGACTGTAAAGAAAAATGATGTGACAAATCCCGATCGCGGGGTTTGTCAATGTCATGCGAGGGCAAACTCCTTCCGTGTAGTTGGAAGACAGCATCAACATTGACGTTACCTTAATTATCAACAAACGTGTTTTTTACTTCCCCATTTAATTTGATTTATTGTTTTCCTTATTTTTAAGAAACCAACTCTAAATTTGGCACAAAAAGGAGCTTATTTCATGCACCAGTTTCTCTCTCATTGAGCCTATCTAATGGGACCCATGCGGGTTGGAGCGCATGTCCTGAGCCCAGACGAAAATAAACATTCGTGAGACTAGTTAGGTAAGAAGTCTGACCGCGGAAATGTTTGACTAAAAGCACAATATGTGCTGCTTCACTTACCGGCAAAGTCCATGGCCCGATCGCCTGCCGCATACATATCTGCGGCTGTCAGATCGTCGGCACGAAGATACATGCTTTCCTTCGGCTTTTCACCTTTATAAAAAGAAACGCGATTTTGTAAAGGCATCTTTGTGATCATGAAGAGCATTATCCTCTCGCGAATTTATCACACTACTTCGAAAGGTCGCGAGAAACTGCGTGGGAAGTTAATGAAAAGGGATGCTACCGCGGCATAGCAATAAAAGCTATGTCCTATTGCGCATTAATTGCCAACACACATGCCTCGGGCCGGTCCTGTAAAGACACAGTCCACTAGGATGGAAGGCAATGATGATGGCGCGTGCATGCCACAACTTTTGGTGAGGCTCGACGGCGTGAGGCCCAAAATAGCGGATAGCAATTCAATCAGTTAGCCAGAAAAATTGGTGGTGAGAAACCCAACCGCTGACCAGCAAAGCTTTTGGCTAAGTGTTGTGAACACCCGAAAGGAGACTGTAAACACTTCTGTACGTCATTGACCTTTGCAGTCTTGGTGGGGTCCGGCCTACAGTCTGTGAGGGTCGGACCGACATGTGTATTGCCTGGTTCTGGGTACTGGGTAGCGCCTAGCATGCCTAGGAGCAACACGGAGGACGATTTTTTGCAAACTTATAAGTTTAGCTCACATCGAGAGGATCAAGGGAAGCTTACTAACAGGTCAGCCTACTTCGAAACCTTTTCAACACTGGTTAAACGCTTGGAGAATGACAAAGATACGCCTCGATACTATACGAGCAGGTGACCCCTCATTTTCCTATACAAAAGCAACCGGAGGAAAACAAATTCCCTGGGAAATAAAGTGCCGAGTAGTCGACCTGAATTTTAGCTCTAAAATTGATCCCTTTTGGAACTGTACTGTGGAATATATAGCAAGGAGGGGTTTGCAATAAGCGCTCAATTCTCTTCCGCCGCGTCAAAAGTGCCTGTTTATGTATATTTCCATTGCGGCTTTGCTGTACCACCTACACTTAGCCTGAGTAATCCGAGAAAAAGAGGTCAATAAGGCAATAAAGGTGTTATCTAAAACTATTAAACCGTCATAATGGTGTAGCTTTGCCAGTTCTTTTTCATAGCTCTGCTGCTAAAGCCAGCTTAGCCTCTAAACTTCAAAATACCAAAGTTTTGTTTTTTTCCAGTACCATGAACACCTCCTCATTTTACGCCTAATGTACGTGTGTTTGTTTTTCTTGTCAATTTGATTGCAACAGGATTACTGCATGAGGTTACACAATCAAAATATGACCTTGGAAAGAGACTTTTTGTGTATTCGTGGTCAAGGTGAGGCTAAAATGAAGAAGGAAAAGGACTAGACTGACCTTCGGTATCTTTGGCACGTTCCCTTTTAAAGAGGTATCGCCTCACCAGTCGTTGCATAATATCTGCATAGGAGGTTTCATGCACCTCGAGATCTCGGTTCTTGCAAACCTTCTCCCTCTTGGTCTAAAAGTAGAGATGCGGACCTTTCAGTAGGTCACCTCCCACTACAAGAATGCATCAATCCTGAAAGACGTCCATTTGCCAGGCATTTTTTACTATTTCCGTATTACACAGGGGTGGCTAATAATGCCTACAGACAGTCATAAAGGAACGCCCCTGTCAGGTGAAGAAGAAGGAGTGGGGTTCATGCTTGCCAAATCACCAGGCCTTTGCTACTGCTGTTGCTACACAGCCCGGAAGGTTGCACCTCAGGCGTTAACTAGACGGAAAAGTGTTTAGTGAATTAATAATTTGCCAGATCTTAAAAACGACACCGTAGTTCTCCTGTACGGGTACTCAAGTTATGTGTCCTTGTGAATAATGAACGAGAGGTAGAGCTTAAGAACAATTGAGAAACAGTCCCAAAGTAGTAATATATTTTCCTCTTCTAGTTTGCACATTCATTACCAGCCTAGTCTAATGACCCACTTATTTGAAGAGCACCATTTGGAAGGTAAATTTTTGGCCGAAAAAGTGTTGAGGAAGCTTGGCAAAGACCCGGACTCTGCAATCAATGAGGCAAACCCCATCCATGAGTAATCTTCGCAAAAGTTGCATTTGACTTAAAGAAATCGTGAGATGAGACTTCGGAAGTTTTAGGTGGGCTGTGATTCTGAGAAACTCTGCGCAGCCCTTTTCGTGGGATCTTGGGGAAGTAAGGGGAGGTGAAAGGGGTCGATTTAATGACTCTGCTTATTCCAACCCCAATTTTTCTAAGTTCTCTAAACTTGTGCATGATCAACTCGGGACAGTGGAGTTGGGCACTTCTTTTAACGTCTTTTGGACGAAGGAACGGCCACGTCTGGTCGACTGGTCGAGGTAGCGTTCATGGCGGTCTCACCGATTATCGCCGATTAACCGAAGGAGGAGGTTTTTATGCGGCAAAAAAGTTAATAAACAAATTGCGTTTTATTTTGTCCTCACAGTTAGTTATAGCAGAAGACTGTGTGTATTTCTTTCCTCCTCCGATTAACTCGACTTCACAATTACTTGGTGAGAAGGAGGAGTTGCGCGACTAGACCAAAATGCTATAAACCACAGAGTCATAACCCAAAGAGAAGTTTATGGATGTTCAAGCATAAGTCACACAAAAAGATACGAAGCAACTCTTCAGACGACCATGAAATGTAGTAAAATTTCCGAAATTCACGTCTCTCCCACTTCGAGAGAATAAAAATGCGCTGCAACGATGGAATCTCCAATGACTCTTTTTCTCCTCCTTCCTAATGCAAGCTCTCCATACGGCTGCGGTGACTTTTGCCTTGCTTGGGAAGAAAAGCAGACAAGGAGAGGATGTTCAAAGCCTCCTCCAAATCGACAATTTGTGATACAACATTACAGGTCAGCCTCCAGCTCGAAAATAAAATTTCTAACAGTGGATGCAAAGAGAGTCGACTTCATGTGGAACAAGGGGCTTTTGAAACAAATTTTATTGCCTTGCGAGACGTAATAATGCACTTTTTACAGCTCTTACCTACCTGTAACAACGATAGCATTCTTAAAAAGGTTTTTTTGCATTCTTTAGTGGAGACGTAACTGCTTCGTGAAAGGCGACCAACTGTTTATCTTCATTCAGTGCCAAAGGAGGCAGTTGTCATTCCGAGGAGCACGGAGGAGATGAGAATGAGGATGAGAATACGGCAATGTAGTTCTCACTCCCCTTACCTCCTCCTAATGTACAGATCTATTGAGCAGTAGGCGAAACGATGTCTTTGCTGGGCTTCCTTGAATGTGCTCACAGTGGAATGAGTGTCCGACCGTTTGTAATCACCACAGTGCGACCCACACACGGCCGTACAAAGCATGCACAGCCATCTGGGCATGAAATGATCACCTCACGTAGTCATCATCGAGATAAAGAAATGTAGTGGTGATGGAGGCCATTGGTGGCTTCCACGACTCACTCTTTCTTTTCGCTTAAGCCAGTTCTCCATTACCCACTTGATGCAAGGCTTAAAGTTTTTCTTTATGTGTTAATCTTGTAGACTGGGGATGGTCTTCTTAACTTCAATGCATCTATTTAGAGCGGCTAATCACCGAAACCACGGTGTTTAACCACTAATGGGGGATTTCGATCTGCTACAGTGCCACTAAGCTCCAGCCGCATTCATCAGAGTGAGGGCTCGGACTGCAGTAGGCATCGCTACAACCGTCCAGTCACCTGTGGAGCTCCGAGACAACTTTTCCAAGCTCAAAACTTCCTTGCTCACGGCAATCTAACCGTAACACATTAGCAATGCTTCAGATGTCAGAAGTTAAATTCACTTTCAAGATTCGTTTCACTGCTAGGATGGAACAAATTCCGTTTGAATGGCATCGAAAAATTCACCCTAGGAGTTTGTGATTCTGCGGGGCATTCAGGCTAAAGTGTGGCATCAGGAGGTGCCTTCATTAACCAAGACGACAAGGCAGACACCTACCTTAATAAAGTGAGTACTTCGAACGAATCCGGTGACAACTACAGTGTCATTTTTAAAGATTCTCTTGAGAAAGTTAACGCCTTGAGCCAAACTGTGAGCAGTGGGAAGAATGTTGAATGGTGCCGGCAATGTGGAGCCATTGTCGATGTAATTGAGCCAAAGCTTTGTTCGAGCGAATTTCCACTCCACATCACAGTCCTCCTACAAGAAACAAATGCAAACCCTTCGTTGTGCTTCTGACGTCCCGTTTTGGTTAACATGAGCACTTCTGTCCAACTGTCTGGCCGTTGTGGGATGTCAGCGGCGTCTCAGGCCTTCCATACGTTAATGGCACACATTTAGCGCTAGGCTTGCGCCTTTCTTTGCATTTTTGAGAGAGCCTCAAGCAACTTGAGCATATTTTGATAAAAGCCACCACTCATCGCATCAACGCCTGCATCAAACGGTCTTCAACCTTCCACCTGAAATGTCGCACTTTTCTATGCAAGGGGTGGTAAGCGCGAACGGATTCGCTCTACTCGTATCGAGGCAGAGGTGGCCTAACTGAGGCATTAACTTTTGGACAAAGGCGTTCACTTTTAATTTTTCTTGACCACCTTACAAAATTAAAACACCCGAATTCACTTATGGGATGGCGAAACCGCGTTAAAATTGAATTAATCCTAGGGTTACTTGTGTTCTCACCTGAGGTCGAAAGTAGGATCATGAAATACCGACAAATCTCTTCAGGTGAATAGAACTGCTAAAAATTTAATTCATTCCTCGTCCTAGCTTTGAGCTATTTTACTGATTACGTTCGTGGGTTCGGTCAATTCGGTTTTCACTCTTTTCTACCTCTAATGGGGAAACGTTGGTCACATTTAAAGCGGGTCATGATAGCAGCTTTTTTTCCCGACATCTGAGGAATTTTAGGGAGCATAAAACAATTTTCAACTCCTTTTCTGGCTCTCACTTGGCTCGTTGAATGCCTAGAGTCTGTTTTGGACTACCCAGCCCTGAACAACACAATAGTAAGGCAATGGAACACCTCCGAGGAGACGGAAAACGAGGTCTCACCTGTATACTCTCGAAGGAGTGGCTCATCATGGCAATCAGCATGTTGACAAGGACTATTATGATGATTCCATGGTAGACGGCGAAGAGGATCATGCCAACGCTGTCGATCACGACCGTGTTCGCGTCGGGATCAATCATTCCATCAGTGTACTTGTGCTCTTCGGTATCTAAAGCGGCATTTCGTGACACTCAGAGTATGCTATTACAAACAAGGCTAAAAAGGTGGTGGAAGAACATTTTCGAGGAGAACGTGGAAATCAGGTAGAGGTTAAGGTGAAGTCTGGACGCTGTGGTGCAGTCAGTGGGGTGGCAGCGTCATGATCGAAGCCTTTTTAAGGCTGTGTTTAAATCAGACCTTAAACACCGTCTGCTGATGTGACAGAGGTATCATGTGTCAGTGTGTCAGCGGTCCTCAGTCCACATCACACTTGCAATTCTCGCCATTAGTGGAACACTTTAACTGTGGAAAGCATTAGCAGGTTGTTTCTCTAATGTTCCCTGGGTGCTTTCCTTCCCCCTGCTTCGTAAAAGCTTTCTGGGGAAGGGAAGCAAGGTTTTGTATCCCCTGTTTAATCTCCTTTCCAAGATTAAGTCAAAAGTTCTTGCCTGACACGAGTACACCTCAAGAAAGTGCTTCTCATGGCCAAATAAAAACGATAACTCCTCCATAATCTTTCCCAGGGTACTTTTAAATATTGAGAGTGCATTTTTTTGTTTGTCCCTTTTATGCACATTAAAAAAAGCCTCCCTTAACTCTCTACTTTAAGGTATTCCAATTACCCAAGGAAAAGCAGAATTTTGATACGTTTTTCGTTACCTTCACCACCGCCACCACCACAAAGGTGTGTTACATCTCTTCAAGGTCATTTTGCAGCATTAATTTAGTTGCTTACACCAACTCTCAAAACATTCCTTCCAACACCTTTGCACATGATTAATTGAGAGTATGCCTTGAAGCTAGTAATAACAAAAAGGGGGAAAACAACAACAAAAAAGGAGAACCAACAAGAAGAGGAGGAGGAGGGGGAGAAAATTTCCGCACAACACAGACATCTCACACGCTTTCCCCATTATGCCCAGATTTGACAACTCCCATCCCAAATCTGATAAGACTGATTTATGCCCTATTAGTATTGATTGAGAGAGGGGGCGGGGAGGGAGAGAAGGCCGGGGGGCGGGGGAGGGGGTTGATAGTTTGCCCAGTGCCGTCCCACTCTCTCTCGCTCGCGCGCTCGGATCGAGAGGGCGGACTGGGATCGCGTGGATGGATCGATAACGGATGTGCGGTGGCGATAACGTCTCCGCCTCCTGGCCCAGATTCTTGCCACCATCTGGTGCACACATGGCCATTGATATTTCAGTGTTAAATTGGCATTCACCATAATGATGAAGTCGTAAAGGGCATTACTACTAGCACGGTTTAACTTCAACAGCCTTCCCCACAACAAGGCCTAGTGGAGGCGTTTGTTTTTGTTGCATGCAGCTACCTGGTCCCTGGAGCATTCAAAGCGTCGTAACGCGAAGCACTACAGTCTGATTTCTCCATTGCTAGGAGGTATGCTTCAAAGTAAATTAATAAAAATTTGGTTTATTTTTGAGCAGAAAACAAGAAGCACAACTGCAAGTCGGTATTGTGAGAGCTTTGATAAATACGACTGTCAAAATGTCATACTCTCTTGTTAATTAGAAAGGGATGTAAAGAAAGTAGCCCTTCTTTTTTAAGCTCTCATTGTTCTCCTGATAGCAACTTATGGGGTTGGCTTCTTTTGAAACAGGGTTTGTGCATAAATTGTACCAAAACACATAAATCAACATTGTATTGCACAATTTCTCATTATAAAGCCGGAAATGTGTGATTCAAATGCGAACGGGCGTTCGGAAGCGGAGTTGGCTCTGGATGCTCTCAAGCCTTAGCTGTCACTTATGAAGGCGAGCACAACATCCCCCAGTTCCAAGTCGATGCGAATTGAATAGAGCATAGACAAATCTACTCTTGGTCTTCCCAATTACCCAAGTTCTAATCAAAATCGCATCGCATTTTACAGCCGTAAACAAAACTTCAACTGGGCTAAAGGGTGGAATCGTTTCCGATTTCACGCCTCGTTACGTGGGGAGGTCTAATGACTACGTACGCCCTTCCGCCGTGGGTTAAAAAAAAAGCCGTGGAACTGGGTCGAGTGAATTTGGTTCAAAAGAGGGAATGGAGGGAGGGGACACTTTAAGCGCTTACCCGGCCTTCGAATCGGCACCCTTGAAATGCTAACTTGACTGAACATAGCCCAAAATAAGCTGTAGAGGGTGTGTTTCAATCTAAAAAGCACGAAATAGTTACGACCACAGAGCTCCACTTATGTTCCTCTAGCATTTCCGTAGTGCGACAACGCAATTCTTTACTTAATGCTACGCGTCACGAATGTGTGACGCTTTTATTTAAAAAAAAAATTAACTGGAAAGAAAAAAGAGCATAAGCAACACTTAGTGAACCATATTGGCTGCCTATTTCAGCAGAATTTGGTGGTGCTATTTGGTAAAACGTATAACTAAGTTATTTGGAAGCCTGGGAATGTTCCCCTCACCCTTCAAATGCCTCGGTCGCAGGCTGGGGCTTTCCAGTGGCATTTGCTGGGGGATAGATGAGTTGAAGACCGTAGTACCAGTAGAGGTTGTGCAAACCCACCATAAATGCAAATATGACCTGCAAAGATGGGTGGAAGTAAGACCGACAGGCTCAGAGAGAATAAATCCAAGCATCATGGGCAAGTGGAAAACTTTTCACCTAAATAATCTTTCTGAGGTCTTTCAACTGTGATGTAGGTTATTTACAGCCTAATGATTTTACCACTCAGTACTTTCCTGTGGTGTAGGCAGGTACGGGGATTCGTTCCGGTCGTGAATAGGGCAAAGTGGATTTAAGTCGCCGTAAAAGCACCGCTTTTTAAAGAATGGACACTCGTGATGTTCATAGCCAGTAAACCATCCCTCTAACCATTCTGATGACTCTTTAAGCCATTACGGCTTATAATGAGTTGGAAGGAGATTCGGGAGACAAGGGACTGCTGTTTTGCTCGGGTAACTTGTTCCGTTAGACAGTACCTCTGACACCGGAAAGTACTGACAGCCACGCATGACTTGATTAGACTGAGTGGCATGGAGTGGTTTGGATAGAAAAATAAACACTCCTTACCAGAATGTAAAGCACCATGAATCGAACAATGTCCGTGAGCATCCGAGTGAAGGAGATTTGCAATGGACCCAAAGCCTCAAAAGCTGGCATTAGGTAGGTGGTGCGGGCAAAACTGAAGACATTTGCAATGGCAAATAGCACATCAGAGACGATTTCCGGATCATCAGCTTTCCATCGAAATCGAGCTGCAGTTTGATAAAAAAAATCGGCGAAAACTTACTGGGAGCATTTATTTGACGCTTCCCCTGTCAAGTTGACTAAAACAGGTCAACTTTTTACTTATCTGACAGTGATTAATTGTTTTAAGGTAAATGAACTGCAACGTTTTAATCGTTGGGTTAGCGCATGGTTTGGATTTGGTTTTAATTACACCAGGCGGCCCGGCCTCGGGGCCGCATCGGAAGCCTCAAGTCCAACTCCGAATCGACTGTGCACCTTCTGGCCGAGCCAGAAGGGTGCCCCTCGGCTTCGGTGAAGTCTCAACGCGGGCAATGAACTTGATCCTAGAGACCATCAATCCTAATTCCTCCTGCTGTGGTATGCACTCCTGCGGACGGAAGGATCTGGAACAGGAGTGACAGTGTCGACGGGACAACTGTTCCATCCTCCTTGTCTTTGACACTTATTCACAAGTCGTCTGAATAAGCTTGCCTTGAGCAATGGCCATAAATTGTGGCAGCATTTTTCACTTCCCTCGAATGCTGTTTCTCGAAAGAAAGAAATCGTAGACCCAATGGAACCGTGCTTTCTCATTAGCACGTTCATTTGTTGCTTGACGAGGGTGATTCATGGGTGCAGATCTTGCAGCACCGACTACTTTATGATGGCTAAAGTGGCAGTTTGACCAGAGAGAGCGCCAGAGATGTCGCTCAGCAGGGGAGAGGAGCTATGTAACATTTTGGTTAATAATAGGCCACTCCAAGGCTCCAGCAGTGTACCTCGTGGCAATGCTGGTTGCTTCCCACCACTGCTGCGGGTCAAAGATACATATTGTACTCGATTACTGTGCCTTTTTGCTATTGTGAAGGTCTCTAATGATGAATAATCTACATGTCGGTACCATTTGGTGTAGTCACTTGGCAAACCCGGACGACACACATTTTTACGTGGAATATGACAATTACGTGCAGATCCTATTTAAGCGTCTGAAGACTCAAACCATTTAAGGGGGTCATTTTTCCTCCTCTCCTATCTTGAATCGTAAAAACGCTTTATTTTCTCTGCCTATTATATCCAACATTTGCAGTAGTTTCTTCTCAACCACTTTTGAATAAAAGGCGTCTTTTAAGCCTCCCAAGGCGGTGTCACTGATGGGGCCGAGACAAAAAGGCAAACTTTACTAATGGCAACAGAGCTAGTAAAAAGCGAGATTTCTGTTGTATTTTTTGCCGCATGAAATGATAAAAATGATGAAATACAAGCTAGCTTCCATGTGGGTGTCCAATGCATTATAGACATGTGTTTTCGGGGATGGGAAGGGAACAAAAAGACAAACAGCGCTAGTGAGAAAAGGGTTGTTTGTCCACAATACATTTTATTCTCAACGCCTCAGCAGAGATGTTGTACAGTAAGCTTAAAGGTAATTCCTTCTCTTCACACAATAGACGCTCTTGCCAAGGCTATTGCGTGCACCTCGGTGAAGGGAGTCACAAAGAACACTGCTTGCAAAAAAAGCAAAAGTGGGCACCTGCCTCGCCTTTCCCTACTTTGCACAGTCGTCGGTGCTTTGCTCACGAGTTCATGTAAAGGGAGTAGGACAGCACAGTGTGGGGTCACATACCTATTGCTTGTGCTACCGAAGGTCATGGAGGAATGCTGACCGCTTTAATGCTCGAAACGCTAGGCCCACCCTCCACCTATCCTCACAACTTCGTCTGCTTATGAAAGCAATGCCTACCGGAGAATCATTTTTTGAGCTCTAAGCGAAAATTTTGCAGTTGAGTTTCCATTTGACTACCGATTCTAAAGCCCTGTCAGTCCGTCAACAAGTGCTGCTGCGTCTGTTTCATCTTTGCGGTCCATAAGAGGTGCTGATCATTCACTGCCCACTGAGAGGAGAAGTTGGTGAAGTAATGAAGAAGTTTTTACTTAAAAAATGGCATGAGATGCAATTTTTCGTCTCAGCTCGACATTTGCCACAACAAGGAATGAAGGATAGGCCTTTGGTATTTCATGAAAAGGTAAATGCACAATGCTGAAGTAGTCGCACATTTATCTACCCAGTGTTGTTGTGGGAAACGAATAAATCACCTTGCATTATGGATCTTGAAGGAAGGCAGCATTAAAACTTACCGCAATGTGCGAAATTTGTTCTTTGTAATGTGTGGAAGGATGACTTGAAGCGCTACAGGGGATCATGACCATTGCGCTTAATGGAACATCCCGATCCGGCAATCGGATCATGTTCAACGGGGAACAATCGACGGACCAAATTCCTCACATTGCCTCTCATCACTACTAGCTGTAAAATAATTTAAAAATTGTTTCCTTTTCTACTCAAAACGTTGACAACTACAGTAAGCCGATTTTTGAAGTGCTCTACGCAGTTAAACGATCCTCGACGCAACTGGAAGGCCTCGGCCAACCGCACGCGGACCTGCAAAATTTCACCATTACAGAATGAATTACCGCGATTTGCTTTGGGAAGGCCACACTTCAACTCCAATTGCCGCCAGTTTTCCTCATCACTCTTTAATTTCTCAATCATCCTTTCCCATCTCAATGGAAAGATCTGATGGAGGGTGAAAGTTGTTATCACTTGGCAAAATACCATCAAAGAAGTACAAAGAATGGAGCTGTGGATAAAAAAGAAGGCACATCTTTCTCCCTTTCCCCTCTTAAAGTGCAGTAGGCGAAACAAAGTTCTACAGACATTTTTTTCCAACTAAATAGTGCTGGCCATCGCCAAGGCTAGTTTTCTCGTACACGTAAGTGACTTACAGACAGCACAAAGTTGGTAAATGAAGTGTACCACGTAAACAAGCATTCTGGACCTGTATTAGTGACAATATTGAGTGTATTTTTGCCGGAGTAGTGAGGAGATGGCTTGGCGGCCCTCAGACACACACTCAGTAGGGACAAACAACCGGTCGGGAAAAGGTCCCGTTCCGGTCATGCTTGACAAGTCAATGATGGCTTCTGTTGTCAGAGAGAGTCTCACCAGTGGTTGAGTGAGTTTGTAAGGCCACATGGAACCTCGTCACATTTGCCACAACTAGTCCATGGGATATCAAAACACGGAGCAGACAGGAGAGAGCACAAAGGGAAACGCCGTCTGCGCAGACTGATGAAAAACCAGCCGTGTCTTGCAGGGCTTAAAAGCCTTCACCGGAAGGGGCATAAAATTTCTGTCACCTGATAAAACAATACTCCCCTCTTCACCAGGTTATGACCTTCGTATTAACCTAAGTATGCAACTGTGCTCAAGTTTTTCCCTTCTGTATCAAGTGAGGCTCAATAGACCATGACTTCTACCCCCGAGGAGTTCAATGATGCGTGGTCAAAAATAGAGTAGATTTCCATCCAGATGTGTCTTGAATATTTCCTGTGAAATAAATCACTTAGTAAAAGTTGTATTCCCAGCGAAAAAAAGGAAGAGCTACAAATTGCGCCCAAAGCGAAATACTACTAATGGCAGGAGGACATGCAAATCCTCGACAACTTCCACCTTCCCCCCAGTCTGTGCCTTAATTGGTCCTAACGTGTAGCACTGGATGCACAAAAAAGTGCCCTACCATAAATGATTAGCTTGATTGGAGTTTTTTGATGCAAAAGACGAAGCGCTCATAAAAAAGAGGTGAAACAGTCTCTTTTTCCTCCCTTAACGCGTCGTCTTTCACACTAGAGGGAGAAGTCTTGCGTGACAACCGCGAAACGCGGTCATGCCTCTGCGGAATCGTCCTAATTCACTAAATGCTTATTGCCTAGGGTGTAATGTCAACTTTCCATCTCCTATCTGCTTGGAGTTGCAGAGATTGCTTGCCAGTCAGCTTAAGGGAGCTTCATTTCCTTCAACATGCCAGTGTCCCAGGCGGTAGCATAATTGACTGAGAGGACTTCCGACCTCACCGCTAACTATTCACAGCTATGGATCGACGGGTCGGGGCCACGACCACCTGCATAGCGCAGTCCGGGATTGAAAGGACGCTAAATTATTAGCTATTTCGGAGTCTATGTGTTTCAATGAAGATAAGGGAAGCAATGCTCCGTCCAACTCGCCGTTTTTGCAATCAACCACGTCGGGTGGCCTCCACCGCTGTTTTCACCTTCCATTCGGCCCCCTGCCCTGACTGGGTCATGGAGAAGTGCAGAGCACACCGACTAGAATCCCAACATGCGAATGTACAGCTTTGAAACGGTGAAAAACTGATAAGGAGGAAAAGAGTCGTCCATAAAATAACTCTGTAAGTTTCATTAAATGCTTTTAACTTAACCTCTGTGCATTTTTTTCATGCTTCTTGTTCCCAGCTCGTGGGTGGTTTTTAAAAGCATCAGCTAAATTTTGTTGGCTGACATAGAAGTTGGACCTAGAGGAGTGGAGAGGAAAAAGGCAAGGCGTGGGAGCAGAAAGAACTGCATAACAACAATATTTACCAATTAGCTACACTTAGACGAGGCACAATCTTATTTCTTTTTTGAGTCGCATTATTTCACTCTTAAGCAACACTTTGCCATTCTGTGGATGCTAAATCGGCTTATGCATGGACATGGCGGGGCCTTTTGGCCGCGGGACGAGGACGAGGAGAGACCACAGGGTGGTACTTTCTCCTAACACAATACCTTTTTACTAATTCAACGTTTTCTACTAGTAAAGTGCTTAATTGCAACAAGAGAGACCTAACAGGATGATCTTGGCTATGCTTAGACTAGTTGGGTTACTGAACTGCTTAAAAGGTGGACGCATTGTAATCAAGTGAGGTGATTTTGAGTTGAAATCTTCACTGTCAGTTTCTAAAGCGGATGCGGGTGAAGTCGACCCCAGAATCAGCAATGAGGTCGCTTGTGAGGCTTGGAGGAAGGAGGGAAGGGAGGGCGGAAGGGAGGGAAGGAGGAAAGCCATTATCGCCCTGGATAGGACACGAACAACCACATCATCAAGCCCAGAAAACTCAAGAACTCCAATTGTCAAGCCATAATTATGAGTAAAAATTAAGGAACAAACTTTAAAGGCATTCATTCCTTTAGTTGTTGAACTTTTCCTTTTCTCCATAACCCCCCTTTGAGTGTACTCTTTTAAGCTAATTGAGAGGTAGAATAAACTTGAATGCGTTTTTAATGAGGCTGTTTGGAGGTTCTTTGCCTTTAGTTCGGGCGAACCACCCACTAGGTCAGACAGTAACTCGGAAGGCTTTTTACCCCCTCAAAGGCTTATGGAGTAGAAGGAGGAGGAGGAAGGGAAGCGTGTGAGACTTTTAACTACTTAGGCTCCATTCTACAATCTTCTGCATTCTTCAAAGAAGGAATTTAGTAAAGGCATTAACAAGCGATGCAAATTTGCATCTGATCCCTTCAAAGTGCAATTGCAAAGACCGTGTCCGCCTGTTGATGGTTAAAGTCACTTCCGGGTTGACGAAGGCCTCGAGGGCCAATCGAGCTTAACAAGCGATGAGCAAGTTGAGTAGATTGAATGAATGACGACATGAAAGGGGCCTAACGTAATTGTGCCTCAGTCTCGGCCTCCAGCTCTGTTGGTGGAGCCTTCCGACCTGCCCATTAGGCAAAACGTGTGTCATGCAGTGGTCAGCGGGGTTCAGTGGTGGAAAAATTTCACGCAACACACACACCCGAATGCAGCCTAGATTGGCGACTGGAAGAGAGGTCTGCAATTGGGAAGGAACGAGAAGACGCCATTTCACATCATGTTTTGCATTCACTGGCTCTAATTAGCACAGGGAATAAATCTGCTGCCGATTGGAAAACATTCAAAAGGGAAAAGGAAGTGGAGGAGACGTTTTGCAATCATTCAATTCGATGACCAGCCCTCTCTGGTTCTCCTATGGACTATTTAGAGAGTCACACACCTTTGCACAAAAAGGCGCAACTAAAACCAACTTACAGGCCTCGATGAAGTAACTGGCTGAACTTTGAGTTGAACTTTTCCATCCCTCCACCATAGGTTTGACTAGTCGACTTTCATTGCGTTGGATCAACTCCTCGATGCGGTTTGTTGCATTAAAGAAGACATCGGAGTCACGCACCCATCCGTATACGATGATACGCAGGGTGTAGCTGCACATGTACAGAGCGAGGATGCAGTAGATGATGAGGTTGTAGGCACTCATCATGTAACTCCGTAATCCCGCGTAGTAGATATGCTTCATCTCCGCAACAAAATGACCTTTAAAAGGAGGTGTTAGAGGGTGGGAGAAAGAAATGCTGGAGTAGAGTGAAGTACAAATTGTGAGTAGGAAATTAATTCCAAGTTCTTGTAACCCGGAAGCCAGATAATTTCAGGAGGGTGTGTTGGTGTGTGTATGCGAGTGGAAGTTTAAAGTTCGCGTTTATGGCCTCCTCGAGTCTTCCTCCTCGCAACTTCCCACTGCCAATGGTCGTATTTAAAAAAGAGAGGCAGAAACAGTCACTTCTGGCGTTTGTGTGAGAATTAATTTACAATTCTGAATAACACAAAAGAGGAAATAATTCACTCTGAGCCCACCACCTACGAGTTGGACATTTTAGGTTAACTTGGGTGCAGTTTCATCAAACCCCATTCTTGCAGATGTCATTGCAGAGGTCTAGTCCTTTCTTCAGCCTCTGGTGTCACGAAAAAGCAGATTTAAATTTATATTTTAGGTCTTGAAGGCGAGAAAGAAGTAATAAGGTGGTTAAGTGTACTCTGCATAAGTGTTGATCTCAGGGGCAAGCAATTTCTCGTAGAAATGCTCCACTCACTTGGTGTGAACTACCAACAACTCTGTTAGGGGGGAAGAAAAAAAAACCCTTGCGGTGGATTGAAAGTCATGATAAGCTTGCCGTTGGGCGGTTGGACTGTCTCAGTACTCCACACACGAACTACTTTCTTGCTGCTATTCTAATGCTCTCATCAAAAGGAAGTGGCTCCCGAGGGACCACCCTTGTCAGTGAGTAAACTGAGAAGTACTGGCTTCATGCAGAAATGAAAAAAAAAAACAAACCACCATCATCTACGAAGAAGGCTGAATTCTTTTTTATAGGCCTCATGCTAGGCATAAATGACACACAGTACAGTCTTGATGGACTGGTTGTTGACAGAGAAGGCATTGCTGTTCCTCCTTACTGCATTTCCTCCCCTTCCTTTTTTGGCCTACTTTGCTAGTACAATCCAACCAACTTTTACTCCTATTGCAAAGGCGAAAAAAGTGTAAGCTAACAGGCGAAGCGCAGGGAGGTGGTTGAAGTGGTTGCGACGATCCTCTCGATTCCTCATGCAATTGTGTGGTCGCCGCTGGGTGTTTGGTCCGACCGCAGGCGAAGAATGCCTCCTCCACTGGGGTGACTTTATTGTCCCAAATCACTCATATGTGTCCACTTTTATGTTTGTTTGTGGATGCTTTAGGTGTAAATAATTAAACGAGTCTATCTTAATCAGACCGGAAATGCAACTTGATTTATGATAGCACTTAACACTTGTTGGCTCGTCTCTTTCATGCGTAAGTCCGCCTTATTTAGACGAGTTTTTTATGAAATAGACACTTAAAAATAAATTAATTGTTTCATTTGTGAACAATCGCTTCGGTTTCGTAATCCATTAGGTAACTTTGAAGCAGTCCCATTGGGCTGAGGCTAGCATTCATGCTCGGGCTCTTAGGCTTAGCTGACGACATTCTTTGTGGAATGGTACCTGCAATCCACAGAACTATGCAGACTTGTACGTGGGTGATAATGGCCTTGTTGGGACGAAAATTCTGCTCCAACCACGATCGCACAGTCCGCTCGTCTGCATTGTAGTCCTCGTGGATGTCGTAGTTCTCCTCTAATCGAAAGGTGGCTGCTGAGAGCAGAATGAGAAAGAGGAAGTGGGATATACAGTGAGTGGCGAATTTGGTTGCGGGACATCGCATTGCTCGAGTTAACTGTAAGGGAAGGAAAGACATTGAGATGAGGATAAGTGAAAAGTATGAGACTGTAGACACATCACGCGATGCTTCAGTCCCTATCGTGGAGGAGGAACTAATTTTTTACGTGCATCCGTCCCTCCCCTTGGCTCGCCCCCAGAATTTATGATGATTAAGAGGCTTTTCATTCTGACGCACGCTTGACATAAGAAGTGTCATTTATTTTCCTCAAGTAAATGGCAAACAAACCCTTGCGGGTAGAGGCGGAAGAAATCAAATTGCCCTAAAAGACTTTCTGATATGTGCATCGTGTAGGCCTCTTCAAAGGTCGCACAACATTCTGGTATCCGCATCCTACAGGAAAGTGCTTCATGCAATTCTCATGCAAGGCAACTGCTTCTGAAAACGGTAAAATCGTCATTTTTTGATATAGTTTGCTTCTTTTGTCAATCTGAGGAGACCCTTTTCACCTATGGTGGACATTGACAGCTTGACATTTTGTTTGATAGGCGTAGGATAGCGTCACTGCTTTCGTGGAGCATCTGTTAGCCATTTCGAAGAAGACGGAAGAATTTCTCGCCCCCCAACTTGAAGTGGACCAATAGCAAATGCCACATTAACAGAAACTACACGAACTGAGGAGTCCGCTGAAAGGAGAGGTGACAAGGGCAAGACGCTTAAAATAACCTTTGTTCAACAGTTTTTAGGGTCCACTTCTATCTACTTTCTTCCTCACCCACGCACTTCCGATTCTGTCATTTCTTATACGCAATTGCTGTATCCTCTCCCCTAGTTTCGGTCTGTAGGCAACATTTTTGCCACGTGTAGAAGATAATGTTGCGTCCACGCTTTTGTTTCATAAAATAATGGATATTTAGCCTTATTAAACTTCCATCAAATCTGTTTTTGGCAGACCCGTGTAGTCATTAATAGCAGTAAAATTCCATTTAACAGTATGGGATAAATGTTTGAGATTCTTAACGCAACTCCAAGTGGTTAACTGTGTAAAACTCCTCTTTTAATGAGTCTTACACGAGAAGGCCTTGGCAGTGACCAAATAATTATCGTGGTTTGTTCAAGTAATAGTGAAGTAGACCTATTTAAAATAAGTAGTATATCATCACCCACTTATGCATCGAAAGGATTTTTTAGGCAATCCTAACAGTGAACGACTTACTCACTTTCGTAAAAACTTATAACTTAACCGGCAAAATAAAATGGTACGCATTTATTTATAGAATTCTATTTAAAGCATAAGCTGCCTTGAGCATTAGCTTTATGGAACTCTCTTTTCTTTTCCACTTCATTGGAAATGCAAAAAAAACTTTTAATCTGCAATTCGAAAATTGATCATCCTTAGGGTTAAAAAAGTCGTTTACCAACGAGTGAAGAGGAATCAGTAGTTTATCCCAGGCAGGAAAGTGAATACACTCCGCTTCCTCGACCTTGTCTGCCTTTAGCGCTAACTGGAAGGTGTGCATTTCATGCTCCGTACTTGCAAGTTTGTCCGACTTGCACTAACTGTCGTAGGGTGATTTGATTTGAGGTGGATGACAGTGCAAGTAATGCACTTGCCTGAACCGTGAGCTATCCAGCCCATTTGACTCGGACTAGCACTTCTGCTAGCCAAGCAGTCTTCACACGCTTCTCTGCGGAATGTCCGTTTTATTCCATCCACCTTCAGTCACGGTAGCCTATTAAGTACCGAGTTTGGGCAAACAATCCATCATCCCCAACAGGCACTGAATGTGTCCATGTGATAGGAAGCAGATGTATGACAGGCGTATGACACTTCTAATAGCAAATATCAACATGACGCTTGGAAAGAGTGGAAAGGAATGCGTAAATGCCATGCCAGAATGTTTTGTTGTGTGGCCGTTATAAAAAGCAACAAAATAGAACGATTTCTGATAAGGTAAAGAGAGTTTGCAGAAATGGGAAAAAAAGCGACTTTCACACAGACGGACTCACGGATCCAATTCTGGTTGGTCGTAGGGTACTCGAGTCCTGCCAAAGAATGAAATGCCACATCTTAGGGTGAAGTCCGAAGCAACTCAAATCGCTCCAAATTAGACTGAATGTGCTGACATCAGAAATAAACCCTTCTTGTCCCATTAGATCCTAACAATAAACAAAATCGAATGTCTACTCACGCAAGACGAGAATTTGACTTACTTCTGCTGAAGGTAAAAGGATGTAGAGAACACAGATCAGTGGAAGTAGAGGCATTGCAAGAATTGACAGTCCAATTTTACGCATCAGTGTCCAGGACTGGAGAAACGCCGTCTCTGAACCGTACCAGATACTTGTGAGGTACTGTTGACAGTTTGGATGAGCAACAAACTACAAGGCATGTCAGAAGATTTTTTTGTCCACATAGACATTGAAGTACAATGAGAAGTAGAAACAAAGTGGTGTGATCTAGAAGTGGAAGTACTGCCAGAGGTGAAACAGCAACTGGTTGTGCGGCTTTTCTAGTGGGAGACACTCATCGCACAAGCAATATGCACACACCTATGAACAGCTCCGCCTTGGTGGTGTTTTTTTTTCTGGTCTCCAATAAAAACGGAGAACTTGGGTGGATGTTTTAAGTGGAAAAAAAGAACTTTAATGCACAGACTGCGAATCTCCCATGAGTGTAGGTGGACATGTGTACATCACCTATCTGGTTTATTTATGCCTTCAGGCAAAGACACGATTTATGTGGAGAGAGAAGGACCGACTGCTTGGTGGATTTGATGCAGAGTAGGGAAATGCACCACCTTGCTATTCTTGGGTAGTTTTGAGAGGTAGTAATTTATCTCGGAAGATAGACTATGGGAAAAGTGTTAAAATTGCATTCAAAAAGAGACATCGAGAAGTTCGTGGTGTTTGTGGGAGAATTTACACCGTCGCACCGGCCTTCGTCGTGGAGAGGACCGGAGTTTGGCAATTGGCGGAATCAGGTTTAGTTTGGTGTCAGAAGGAAACGAAAAAATAGCAATTTGTAGGACGTTGAAAAATCGCATGTCACCCCGAACATCATCTCAATTGCAGCGCTGAGGTTTCCTCTCGGGACAGTCGATGGGTGGGCTGTGTAGTGTAAGGTCAAGGTCATTCAAAAGCATGAAAGCACGTGAAAATTGTGACGAAACTGAGCTGCCAGCTTTGACTACTCTGACGGGGGCCTTGACAGTGTCAGCGCCCGTATGTTGATGACATGTTCAAGGTGTGGAGAACGATGGTTGGCCAGTCACTGCCGCACATTTCTAAGGTACAAACTCCTCCATACTGACTCCTAGGAGGAGGTGGAAAGCAAACTGCTTTTTGTAGGCTCTCTGCACGCTTCATGGTTTAAATCCGCTCGGCCCAATTCGGTTGCAGAGACCGCCAAACCCAGAGAACCAAAATATTACGTGCTGTCTTACTTCAACTACTTTCCTCGATCCAGAACCTCCTCATTCCCTTAGTTTAAGCAATTTCCCAAGGATTTGAAGCTTTTACTCCATCGTAGTCCACGGAATGAGCTTTATGGAAAAGCCTATCACTTCCACTTACTTCCATGTAGCGTTAATGCTTTGCCACCGTCTTTCCCATTCCCTCGTGACAAAAAAAGGAGAGGAATTAGACCTTCTCCGAGTAAGCCTTTCGGACTGTCACGATCCCTCCAAACAGTTGATAACATCTCGGTAGGAAGGAGAACTTGATCACCTTTCATTACGAATTTCCATGTTCAATTTCTACCCTCACTTAATTTAGCAAATCGCCTTCTTCAAAGACGCGGGGAAATGCACAGCCTCCCTTTATTTCCCTCCACTTTCACTCATTCTTTGCCCTTCAGATGGCCACACATCTGCGCATCTCTCTCCTTTGATACATCAGCCTCTCCTTTTAAATTACTTATTTACTATTCTTTAAAGACACGATAATTGGGTGGTAAAACAACACCAACAGGAAATGTGGAAATGTACCGAAATTGCACTACAACTTCCGTGGAGGCTATTCTACGGATGAAGTGTCTTTCAATTGCATCTACTTCATTTCTACCGAAAGCGGAGGGGCCGACTGTTTTGGCAAGGCTTCAGGCGAATAAAAGAGAACGCCCATTTTCATCTATTACAGCTTCCTGAAGCCCTCCTGCCAACAATAAGAGGATTGTTGTTTTCTAAACTTCCACTAGTACTATTGAAAACTTCCTGAAAAGTTGCGCGATTTGCGCTACTTCTTCCCAGGACTCATTCATCATGCATGTATGCATTTATTTCTCAATTGACTGCGTGTAGAGAATGGTTATTTATGCAGTGGATAGAACCTCAGAAATCCATCAAAAGTACAAGTCCTAAGCTAAGACATGAGTGAGAGGCAATATTTTACCTTCTTCTCCTCAAATTGAATGGCCAATCGCAGTCGTCCGAGAGGATCACGAACATTAGCGCCGTCCTCAAGGAAGTCCGAGATGACGGCTTCGACTTCTTGGGTTCCGCGACACAGATCCATCATTTCACAGGCGAAATTCATGCACTGCTCAACCAGAGTCAGGTACTCACGCTGAAAAGGAGACACTACAAATGACGAGTCGGAGGCTCAGACAGCGGGGAGATGGGCCAAAGAAATCCTCCCAACCAACACCATCACAGACAGCATTGCTGGTGCAAAATCACACAATTAAAAATTCAGATGGTCAAATAAACCCAGCAGTTGTTGTCTTTTAGCGAGGTGAGTTGTTTCTCCACCATTAATCTATCCTATTTGCCTTTTGCAAACAAAAATGAGGCGGAAATGGGGAAGTTATTTTCTTTTTCTCCCAAACGATGCCATCTACGGACTCTAAGGGAGACAGAGGAAGACATTTTCTGGGAAAAAATTTAACCTTCCATCGCAGTTTAAACTGTGTCTCCATTTCAAAGGTTTTGATTTTTGCGCTCCGCGGTCGAGTGAAAGGCGTGGAGGGCAGCTCGTCGCATTACCATCCAAAAGAATGTGTTTGGCTGACTAAATCGGGCTAAACTCAAGAATGTTTTGTAAAAATATGCAAAAAAATAAGTAAAGTTGTGCCAAGAGAGAGGACAAAGTAGGGATGTAGATTGATAACAAGGGGGGGCACTTGGAGGGCGGGTTTTGGGGGTGCACACATGACCTCCACCCATTCACTTTACCTGCTTTTCTATTCCTCAAGTACTTTCAAAATAAAATGACAAAATGTTACTTTACTCGGATGTATAAGTGCGTGCATTTAGGCTTTGTGTCTGCTTTGTACCTCCGGACAATGGCGAGTTGGGCTGCCTTGAAGGCGGTGGAGTGCGTTCGACACCCCTGGCAGAATGGTGTAGACGAGAGACGAATCCTTGCAGTTAGGACATTCGACTGCCCTCGCCTTCACTTTCAACGTGTCCACGTCATCGTGGCGCTACCGGTCGCGACGGACCGGCGCTCCAGCTAACAGTCTGACTGATGCAATAACCAACACTAGGCCCCATTTCAACCATTCTTGAATGTTTTGTTAATTAATGGTTCAGCAACATTGCCTTCATTTTGTCAGCGAACAAGGGAAGGAAGGAGGAGAGAACACATCCTCTTTTTCGAAAAAGGAGTCTCTTGAGCTAATTTTAAGACATTCCAAATTTGGAAATGTAAACTGGCAGAGCTCGGGGAGCAGAGGAGGTGCAGCGACTTGTTTTAGCCCAAGTAAATAAGCGGTAGATAAAATGGTGGTGAAGGCCGGTGAGGGCGATAACAGTTTATAGTGTGTAGCTCTATCTCCAACATCTCACATTTACTTCTAATATTATTAGAATTTATTGTTCTCTTAAAACTGAATAAAATATCATTTTACAGCTGCTTTTTTCTCGCCCCCAAACAACATCATCAATGAGCAAACCTTGAATTCCTTTTCTATCTCCGCCAGCTTCATCATTTCTTGACGCAATTCGAAAGTTGCCATAATGGGATCGGGAGAACTGAGCGCCATGTAGGCGGGACTGGCGAGAGCTCGGTAGGCATTGAGTCGGGACCGTGATCGTTTCAGGGAGTCGTAGTCCTGCTTCACCTGACAATCCGTGCATTGGCAGGAGATGGGATGCGGTTTCTCAATGGTGTGTGAACGTGAAAGAAACATTTGCACCATCTCGTGGTTGTTGTAGTGCGCGGAGAGAATGAGAGGCGTAATGTCGGGTGAAAATTGGCTCTTCTCGGTAGTGCGAAAGAAGGAGTTTTTTGAATCAACTCGCTTCAATCGCTCTTCACAGGCCATGTAGTTGGGATGCTCGATAATCACACGCACAATTTTTACCAGACCCTTGGAAATTCCATGCAGCAGCGCCTCCTCAATACACTCAAAGGAGAGTTTATCGAGGAGCATTTCAATGGCCTCAGTGTTCTCCGAGTCAACAGCAAGGTGGAGGGCGTTTCGGCCCATGTAGTCGACACAATTGACATTGAAATTGGGCGATGAGTCGGCATCCTCGAGTGACATACGGATGACTCCCACATCACCTATCGAAGCCGCGTTCAGGTAGACGCGTTCTTCGTCCGTCAACTGCAAACAAAAGAACGCTCCTCTGAATAACCTATTTGATAGTAACTGGGGAATAATTTAAAGGCATTTTTTGCAAGAGCCCGTCAAAATCAAACGAATGAATGAATTTTTCCGGACAAAAAGAGGACGTCTATTCTCCTCTAAGTCCATTATAAAACAATTGAAGCGGGGTGTCTTGGCTACAATGGATACATCGCCTCCAATGCTCAGTGAATTGTTGTGTAAGAAACGCCTGATATTGTGTTTTTTCTTGAAAAAAAGCGGTCAGTTCAGCTCAAATTCTATTTATCGGGCAGAGTAAAAAGAAACTCTCAAAAGTGAAACAATCTAACTCATTGATTGACGGGTGTAGGGCCTTTAAATTACTACCAACTTGTGTGGGAGCTCATTTCGAGCCAGAGGGCATAATTTGCCTCGAATGAATTGCAACTCGAAGAGAAGAACCGAGTTTGTTGCATATCGTGGGATTTGAAGTTGAAAGGGAAGAATTTGGGAGATTCACTTGATCCATCCAACACCCTGCTGATCAGGTGCACCACAATTGTGACATCGCTCCGCCCTCTTTCTCTCTCTGTCTCTCTCTCTCTCTCCTCATGGTCTGATTGTTACACTGAACAACTTCAAATTGTGCCTTTGTGAAACACGCTCCTCCACCAGTGGGACTGTCTTCCTCCTTTGAATGATTAATTTACCCAGCGTCTACCGAGTGTTCCACTGAGATGTGGGTGGGGGCCAAATGGCGCTCATTTTATATGCCTTCGCAGCTTAATCACTTGACCCTAATGAAAGCGGTCACGGCAAGAAAAATTTCAGTAGTTTAAACTACAAAAGGACAGTAATTTTCCCATGACTCAGAAGTAGGCAGCGATTTGGGCGTGTTAAAGCCTTCCGACAATGCGTTCTTCAACCTCGAGGAGCGTGTAAACTGCAGAGGCAGACGGCCGTTGCAAATCGTGCCGCTGGCACGGTTAAATGACCCCAAGCCCCAGGTTTTTTTCACTCTTTAATGAGACTAAATTCAACCTGATCTTAAATAAACTGCATTGAGTTTAATCAAATCTCAGACAGGTCGGACAAAAGCGTAAAAATAACCTCAGTACTACCGCCCCAACGTCGGTAGAGGGCGAGGAGATGGAGCGTGGACACAGGATGGTATAAGAGGCAAGCCTTGAGGCGAATCAATCAAAATCACTGCTCTAGTCATTTTGGAACAAACAAAACAAAGCGCTTTTGATGCTGAAGGCACCAAGGCCAGACTAAGTGGGGCGTTAAAGGGGCCTTATCAGTGACGGCTGTCAGAAGGTTAATTATTATCCAATCATCAATGAGGACTTGAGTCTCCTCACAATGCATTGTTGAAACTCATGATAATTTGAAAGCAAAAATGCACGCCAAATAAAAGGGCCTGTGGGATAAACAATTCTAGTGAAAGGAGCAAATGCAGTAAATAGTTGTTTGGTTTGTGAACTCACCCTGACATCTTCAAAATTTGTAAATAAACACCCAGCCGTTTTCTTCGAGGCCGATGTCGCATCCTTCAAGTCAGACATACTCAGCTGAAATCCATGCAGTGGTCTGAAATATTGTAAAATGGTTCAATTATCCAATTCAGAATTGACCGCAATGTCAACTTAATGATCGGTAGTTCCTTCAATGAGGTTCATCAAATCGCATTAAAGTGTGAAGATGTACCTCTTAAAGAGGTCAAAATCCATGGAATCCGAGTGCAGCTGATTCCTGGAAGAGTTGGCAACAGTTGAGCTGATTTGGGAGAAACTTTCAAATCGGGGGAAATTTCTCAACAGAGGATAGGACGATTCACTTTGCACTTTGGCCATTTCAAAGGGTGAGGCCGCCAAATTGACAATATAGTGCATAAAGCTATTGCTATGTTCGTCCAGATTTCGTGAGTCACGCAATCCAACTCTCCGATTTACACATTTGACCCTCTTGATGGCTCGGATTTCAAAGATAAGAGTTCATGCGCTCTGATTGGTTGCACTGCCGATTTTCTGATTGGCTATCAAGTAATGGTCATGAAAGTTGTTGCCTCTACTTTTAGTAATAGTAAGCATATTTTTTGGCGAGTGTGCGAAAAATGCCAGCCTAGCATAATCTGCTTTTTTTGGGAAAGAGCACCAATCCACAATAACTATCTGAATACTCCAATTTGCCTTCAGTAGCGACGTTTTAGGAAGCCAAAAGCTGAGTTGCCACCGCAAATCGCCTAATGCACAATTGCAATGTTAATAACCAGAAATTTGGAACAAATGTAGAGCTACCTGTTAGACGATTGTCTTTGCATTAAGGATTGCCTATTTTTGGTTGCGTCTCAGTCAGGAAGTGTGTGGATTGTGGCAGCATCGACGAAATGCAAAACAAAGCCGTTTATGAGGTGTGAGAGACAAATTTATGGTCCAAATTAGGGTGAATGTTCCAACTAAAGATGCTACAACTTCTTCCGCCAACTACAAATGTGTTTGTGTAAGATGTGGGGATTTATAGTTTAAAACCGAGGGAGAAATGAGTCATTTGTGTCATTTCTTCTAAGGATTTAATTTTCTAGGATGCGAGTTATGGTAAATCCTGTTGACTAAGAGGAAGCAAGTGGAATGTGTGAATCATTGACACCTCGACACTGCGGTTTAGGCCTTAGAGAATGTTCTCAGACAAAGTTTGCGCCTCTAAAGGAGGCTGACATGGGGTTACAAAAAACCTGCAATGCACACCACTCACACTACTTCTGCTGGCAAAAAAAGTGTAACTTTCGCATGACTAAATGATTTCAACGGGTTATGTCTTTTTCAAAGGGCATAACTTGCACATCCGCTTGGGGAGGGCGTTTTGCATGTAACACTTCACCGCTTGGCGGGCACTTTTGTAGGACCGTCTTGCTCAGTGGGGACTTGTTTGATGCTCGTGCATTCCACAAGCGACTTTTGGGTTCATTGCCACCGGACTTATTACGGATTGGTCTAAAATGCAGCTCTAGCCATCATGCAGTCGAGAGTGCTTGTGTGGATTTTAATAAAGTCTACCGAAGTAACTTCTTGTCTCTTGTGAGTGTCTGTACAGTGTCTGCAAGGCCTTATAGATGATTGCCGAATAGCCCGGATAGGACGGACCCTCCATTCTGCATCATAACCACAAGGCGGTAGGATGAAGGGCATGGAGATTGAGGTGTGAAAACTCCTTAATGAAGCCGCACAAGATGCTAAGCATTCGGGTGTGGCACACCAGCCATTAACAAACAGCAGAAAAGCTTTAAATGTTTCAACTTTTTGTTGTGCACTTATTTCCCTCGTGATACAAAAACTGTGCCTTTGAGTAGGAATGTTCGCTGATTGACTGACTGCTTAACTTGAAATGAGAAATGGCTTGTGTGAGCAAAAAAAGACATCGTTAGCCTGGATTAACTGGGTTACCCATCAAACAACGCCGCACCTCCAAGGCGTGTTCTATTTTGCTGCACAGATTTGCTCAATCAACGCAGTACAAGTCAAAGACGTGCAAGTCAATCTCTGCCTTTTCCCTCCAGTAGCATCAAGCACTGGCCAGTCATTCAGGCTAATTATAGTAATCTTCAATGCCGGACTCTGTAACCTGTTGTGTAAAACTAACTTTGCGATATGATTTGGAGTGCAGTGGTAGAGGCGCACCACCTTAGGCTCATTCCCTGAAGAATTTTCTTTCAACGATAAACAACTTTCCTTAGTGACATAGTACCATCATACGATTCTATGCAAAGAGGAATGGAGAAGTGAAAAACTAAGGGTTATATTTTGGGAAGATGAGTAGCAAGGACCAGTTGTTTTGCTTCTGGTAAAAAAAAACTTTGACAAGTGAAATCTACAGCCGGTTATTGACCCTGTGAGAGGTGACTGTGTGTTACAAGATGCTTCTATTAAGAAGCTTTCTTTTGAAGTTAATGAATGGTTGTAGCCCTAACCTCTTCTTTACTTACCAATAAAAATGAGGCAGTGAATTTCTCGCAGGCACTACAACCTGAAGGATGGATATAAAGTAGTGCTTCTTGCCTAAATTGCACAGTAAAAAGTAAAAATATTTTAACAGTGCCTTTTACTGGTAAAAAACCATGAATAAGGGAAGTGGAGCGAATCCCTCATGCTCGCCGTTTTTCGCCTTAATGCAGCAGGGTCTTCGGATTTGCACGACAGAAAAACAAGTTTGTTTTTGTTTTAACAAATATGCATTTTAAATAAGTTGTCACTGAGAGGTGTGCCTTGGCTAAATGCTTCAGGCTGAGACGTATTTTGCTTTTTTTAAAAGGAAAACAACGAAGCATCTTTGCTTAAGATCGCAGTTGACGTTCTACTTATAAATTATAAGTAGAATTATATAAGTCTAATGCGTGGCTGATTGCCCATTGCTCATCTCCTTCCGTCGTGCATTTACCTTATTGAGAGCGTCAAACCGTTTCAATCTTGCCAAATAGTTCATTACAAGCCCTGAATAAAATTTTTAAGTTCAAATGGACATCCGGTTTGGTTGCTCAGCCAACGTACCACAAGGTAAATGCAGCATTAAAGGCCGTCGAAAAGTTGTCAGACACTAAAATTGGGTTTCTTTGCCTAATAAAAGCAAAGGAAACCCGTTGGGCATAGTTTTTGCAAAGTGAAAGTTACTCTACTTGTTGAAGCTTTTAAGCCTATCAGAACCGTGCCAAAACCGTATCATGCCGTTTGCATTAATAATTTATAGTTTATTTAAGGACATTGTTCAGATTTGAAAAAGCTGTGCTTTTAATCAACCTTTGTCTCTTTTTTGTAGGGCTTTCAAACTAATTTGGTGTCCCACAGGAGGTGGAAACAAACCTGATTATAGGTCACGAAGTGTCAAACTACAAGATCCACCCATGGTCATATTGGTAGTCAAAAAATCAGCTGTCTTCGCGAGTTTTGCATCAGTAATTTGTCGATGCCAAAGTGATTTCACCTTATTTGCATAAACATTAAGAAGTATTTGACACACCCGTTTGATGCTCTTTTACTAGGTTGTTTGGCAGATTGAGTGCGGTGCGAATAAAGTTAAAACATAAAGTACACTTTGGCATCAAAAGTGTCTACTCACGATATCGGTGGCAGTGTTGATTGGAGTAAAATTTAACCATTTGTCCACGTTGTGAAGGTTATTGAGGAACATACTACTTAAAAACGCACAGTAGGGATGGAATTCGAATCGTTAGCCACGTTCGCATAACGGAAGAACAGCCCGTGAAGAGTGGAGTTTCTACGCATTTAAACACTCGGTGTAACATTTTTTTTAAGCATGACAATAGGTGGCGTCTTATTGATATTCACTGTAGCTTTTCGACCAACTTCACATAAAGCATTTGTTTTAAGACAAATGTCCCCTTTACTAGCTCATCTAAAGAATAACTTTTGCTATCAAAAGAAAATTCAATTCAAACAATGAGGCATAAACTTCCAGCAATCTCCAACAACTTATACAGCCTTTGCACAAAGTTGAATCCTAAAGGGAAAAACTCGCACGCCCACACGCACTACTGTAAGAGTGGCCGCGCGATCTATCAAAATGTTTGCGTTACATGTCAAGCTAGGTCTAGGAGAGACGCTTTAGCTCCACTACTGTCACATAATAGAGCCTTGTCCAGGTCAAAAGCTATGTCGCTCTTAACTTTTTGCTTGGAAGTAATGCCGGGGATTAGCGGAGCAAGGGCATCCGGTGTCAGTGGTCCACGACAGAAGGACTGTCAAGACAAAATGCATTTTCACCACTCATCCTTCTGGCCGGAAGACTGCAGAATGTTTAATAGTAGGGCATTGTAAGGTCTTCCTTAAGCTAGCAGTGTACCTTTACCTCTTTATAGGAATGGAATCACCCATTTTATGCTCCCATGAGGCTTAAGCCTTCAGATGGACAAAGAAAAAGGAAGTAGACTTCGTAATCGTTACGGTCCAGATCTTACAAATCTGATCACAATGCATTTCCTCATTTATTTAGTGCTGGGAAAATGCAAATATGGGGAATTCTACCCAATCTGGCTGTACAAGCTAAATCGCTGAAGGCTGTGGCGGATTTGCTCCTGTTCCTGTCTCAAGGTTGATCCCTAACCCCCCAACATACTCGAAACAGTCTAAACTGGAATGCTTTCCACTAAGATGCGCATCTATTCCAGCACAAGTTGCATCTGTGTGGACTCTCTTCCGGTGACACCTCTGCAGATTGTAGAACTCAACACCTTAGGCAACTAAACGCTAGCAAACACAAGCTAAGTTATTGCTCTGCCGGCCGAAGAACTTGACAGGAGAAAGTAAAACTTTGCTAAGGATAATGAGACGTCGCAATGTGACAATCTGGAGTCTCCGTTTGGACAACATGACATGCAAAACAATCTGCACCAGCTGTTTACTCATTTCAGTGCCAGTAGATTGCAAGAGGAGTTAACAAATTAAAGTAAGATTTTTTACATTTTTAATTTCCAAAAGCACTACTCTACTCTGCATAAACTCAAGATGGCAACTCGGCGATTCATTGACACCTCAACAGGAAATGGACGTCCATGCAAAGAAGTAAAATAAATGCAATGAAATTTGGTCAAAAGAATTGACATTCCTTAGTGAAATGGCCAAGTTTGTTGTTGCTTAAGTTTGCGTCATTTTTCTCCTTACCCAACGAACGCTACAAGTGGCTGTCCACTTCTCGCCTTCGGGCATTAAATACGACCTCGAGGTGCGGGTGTTGGAAGAGCCACTGGCAGGGCTCATTGTCCGCTGGCAAAACTTGGGAAAATCTTTCCCCAACACACACACACACACACACACACTCAGGTTTACGGGAAAAAAGCTGTACAAATCTCTCCGGACAATATGACTGATATGCTATTGACTCGGCCGAGGGCGAAGGCGGGAGAATGCTGTTTTGTAGGCTCAACAGGCCGAATGGGTGAAGCTAAATTACTGTGACAGGATTTTGAAAAAAAAGTGACAACACATGATGGTCCATTTGCTAATCCAGTCTCAGCGGAGTAGCAACGCCTTGCCGTTCACACAAAATGTAGTCTTTTACTGTCCGGTAACGGGAGGAAACACACACAGAGGGACGGTTTTGCCACACACTAGTTGTCACAACCTGGCAAATAAGACGTCAAATTTCTGCCAGCTAATCCGATATGGGCTGTCTGATGAAATTTGGAGAAAAGGTGGAGGAGTTGAATTTAACTTTTCACCTTCCATTAGGTCCTCCTTTTTTGCCAGTCGATGCTACCAGTGACACTGACGTGGAAGAGACTAGCGGACGCAATTAAAAAAGGACATTTCAGGGAAGCAGAACCACAGATTACTTTGCACTGACAAGTGATTGGGTGCAAATGTTGTTGGTGATTTGTTTTACATACCTACTTTAAAATTCTCATTTTTCTGGCGAACTTGTCGCCTCTAATGGGCAAACTAACCCGTTGGCAGGTTGTGCAGACGACTCGGAGAATTTCTCCGCTCCACGGCAGTCCCAATTACTTCCAGCTCAAATGTGCGCCTCTTTTCTGCCTTTTAAGAATTATTCTCTTTTTTTCAGTTTCTAATCTTTTAATCTAGCAAGCGGGTTGGAGAAGTGAAGGGAGTTTTTGTCCCATATTCACTCGGCCTATTGTCATCTAAGATAAATTATTTTTGCTATGTCTTTACAGCTTTGATTTATTGTGCGTCATTTAAATTTACACAAAAAGGGGAATTGGAAGAAGGATGAGAAGTGGAAGGAGAAATTTGCTCCCACTGTAGCCATGGCAGAGGAGAGCGACAGGTTGGATCTTCGGGGATGGCGGTAACCTGTTGGCGAGGGTACAAACGTTCACTCCACTTTGTTGCATTTAAAAGACATTTTTTTACCTTTCTCCTTCTAAAAGTCGACTCTTCCAAGTGGAAGACTGTAGTCTAATCATTTCTTGATGAAATGGAAGGCACACACAAATGCTGGGATGGAATTGGCCCAAAACGCACCTCCCGTAGACAAGGGAGTCATGAGCTTTAAAAAAGTCGTTTTATGCTGAGGATAAGATTGCTTTTTAAGGCGAGGTAATGCTATTCTAAGGGGAATAGCATTTTAAAAGCCTTAGAGACAATTTTGCCTGCTTAACTATTCTGTCAGAAGAGGTGAAGTGGCAACGTCTGGTCCAGACACAAAGACCCGGCGGGGCGGAGGGGGAATGGGGCTGAAACTTCTAACCCGAGATAGCGTCTAGCCATTTAAAGAAGAACGGCAAGGCACGAGGCATTGCGGTCAGTTTAAGGGCAACTTACATGCCCAAAACCCACAGAACACGCTGCGTATTACTCGATCTTCCCACTAAAACTGCGTCAGGAATAATAAAGTGGAACAAATCAAACCATCCAATGGCGAATTAATGTGAGTGCTGAAACGAGATTTCGGCGTTGGAAGCTGCTCGTCCGGCATCTCTGCCGGCATATGGAAATTTGTTGAGAACACCCAGATAGAAGGCTTATTATCCGCCTCATGGCTAACAGTCTAGTTTTTTAAGCAGCTTTTCTTTAAACTCATCAAAAGAAACTTTGCAAAAACCAGTCCAACCGGCATTTGTCGACCACGTCAAATTTAGGCTTTCGCGCCTTAAGGCCAATAGCCACAAAATTGATTCAAAAATTATCCATGTAAGCATGAATGTGAGTTTTATGATTCTGGGCGCTTAATTTTTTCTTCCATCTCACTCATGCGGGGCACTAAGTGGGCTTCGGTCGGGCAGGACTGGTCGGTGCTGTCGCCACCGGTGCCTCTGAAACGCCTCCATTGTCTTGGTCTCGGTGTGGAGGTGAAAATTGGTGCACTCTATTCATCGTCGCCTAGCGATCGCAGTTGGAGAGTAATTCATTGTGAAGTGAAACAAAACTGACCATTACGAGGTGTTGAGTGTCTCTAAAAACTGACTCAACTTTCGCTCCTCGGGGTCATAAAGGCGTCTGGCTAGAGGAGGGCTTAATAATCAAGCAGTTGCGATGTTTGACTGTAAATATTCAATTTTCCTCTTAATTTGATGGATCATAAAGCGATTTATTCCCCAGACAAGACAATGGAAATCGTTTTTAGCTTACACGGTTCCACATTCAGTACACAGGCAACTCGTTAGAATTCAAAATTTAAGCAATTAACGAAATGATAGAGTGAAGCAAATTGTGGAGCTGATTCCAACCCAAAGCACATCACCGGTCACACAGGGAAGTAATTAATCTACTAAAGGAGAAAATTTTCGGATATGACAAGCCATCAGACGGCACAACTCACTCTTCATTAACCTTATTGTAGGCAGGTCGAAGGTTGAAAGCCTGACTGACTCGCCTTCCCATGCGTAGAAAAATATCTCCAGTACCACCACCCAATTTGCCGGGTCTTCCGGTGGCGTAGGGTGCACCCAAATTGGAGGAGAGGGACGGTGCTATGGACGAGAGACATGAGTCCTCCAGTGGCCTATTCATTGCCTTTGATAATAACTCCAGTTAGGGATCGCAATTGGGATGCAAGAAAACCTGAGTTCATAGTCCCAAGTGTCACTGTCTCATGCCTGTACATCTCCCAACGAATGGTAGACCAGCCCTCACCTCCAGCCAATAGCATTCGCCCCGAGTGCAGTTCCACATTTATGTTGCTCTATCGCCCTCTCTCCAGAGAGTCTTATCATCTCTTCCAATGACAGCAATGCTTATCACTGATATCTGGGTTTACTTGTTTAATAATAATGCCTTAGTACACATAGATCAAGTAGCCACACTCTGTGTTCGCAATTTTCTCCCGCTTCTATTTCTTGAGTGCCAAAATTCTACTTTCCCATCCCCGATAGAGCGACGACAGACTGCGCATTGGAAAATGTGAGCATTATCCTCAAAAACTTAACACGCAAAGCTGCAAATTTTAGTCCTCCGGTTGACACTGGGTGGGTTAAAACCTTCCCATGGGTGTTGGCGCAAGTTACTGCAAGCTAGTAGAGAGCTATTAAGGAACTGTATGGGCTGATATGTAAAGAAACTGCTTCTTTTTCTCCTCTTTCCCAGCACTGATTCGCTGTTAAAGATGGCGGATGCTGCTCGAGACTGTGGGCTCTGCCCCAATGGCTGTATGGACTTTGCATGGGAAGTTTGTGTTGCCTCAGGCCATCAAAATTGCTCTTACTGGAGGCGGACGACCGTCGGGTATGTTTGATGCGGGCAACGCAACAATTCGTCGCTCTTCACATCAACTGAAAAAGGATGACGTTTTGAAGATACTATGCAAATACGTGTCATATGTCATGTGTCAACACATGCCAGTAAGGTGTCACCTCCAATCTCCAAGCTTAAGGCTTGACCTTGAGACGAAACGCGCCAAGAGAGGAAGGCAGAGAGGTTCCAGCCTCTCATCATCCGCCTTCACCGTTTGCCTTTGTTAGCACTAGCACCTTTTCTTGGAAATGAAAATTAAACAAATGTCCGCAAGCCCATTGAAAGGAGAAAGACAGTCGACAGAGAGAAAAAACGGTACGATGGTGGAAACGAAGTGACAAGGGGCTGACTCGTGTCTCGCCAGTGCTAACTTCAAAGGGCAGAATAGTTGCAAACACCTTTTTTTCTGCTGTTGGCTACTTCCGCTCCAATACGCCATCATTTGATTGCTCTTTTTTGACTTCTTTTTCTAGTAATGCAAACATTCCTGTTGTTTGTTCTTCCCCACCTCCAAACGACTCTATTCTTGCCCCGGCATTGGAGAAGGCTTTTAAATCTCAAGCCTAATTTGGAAAGCTGTTTTGACAAATACCTGGACGTTTTATTTCGTGTCCTGTCAAAATGTTTTCACCAGCTGCAATAAGCATATTTTACCGCAACCTTAGCTAATAAAAAAGCAATTTCCTTCTTCTTATCTCCACTGCAGAGGACACAAAAAGCTCTCATTATTACCAAAATCTGATGTACCGCTTGATGAGGTTCACTCTCGGTTCCACCGCAGGGAGAATTTAACTGTCCAAGCTCTGAGCCTCACTACTAACGGGTAAATAAAGTTTAATTTAAATTAGGAGCGCCTGCTACCGCTCTCCACTTTATGACGAGCTTGTGTGGTCGGTGATGCAAAGAGAAATGCAAGTTACGGACTGCCTTAACTCGGTGTATTTTCTGCTGCGATAAAGCATCTCCTTATCATGCCACGTGGGTTAAATCTATGCGGCCGGGCATCCCCGACGAGAGAAAGCTCCACTCACCATCTTTATCCCTTTTGCGCACCATCAATGTGGCATCCAGAGAATCCTTTGAAGGCGAAAGAAGGCCAGACATGGGGTAGAATGTATGCGTGCATGAGAGGAAGGAATAGGGCTGCGGGAATGGCCGGGAGGTCAGCCCACGCAGGTAGGTCAAAACGGCCACCTTCGTCCACGAAGGCCATCCAGCAATCCAAACAAGCAAAGCACTACATAGCCTCTACCCCCTTTTGAGCTTTGTACCCGACGCTCCTCTTGGTAGGTCTTCCGCATCAGCCATCACGACGAAATCGGTGCTGCAAGAAGCACTTACGAGCTAACCGTGATGGGCGCCGAAATGCTACGCAAATGAGCCGATGCTTGGCACGGCGTCGGTGATCTCTCATGGCGGTGCCACTCAACCCGGCGGTTCGGCCGGCTTGCAAACCAATTTCGGAGTAAGAGAATCTGCTTTCCATAGGGCAATGTTAGTTCGCTAGCCGCCTTTCGGGGTGGTCAACGGCTAGTGTCGCTTCAATTGTTAATAGCTTTCCTGTAGGGCGCAGAAATGGCGCGAGTGTCGAAGACGAAAGCCGTTCTCAGCCCTTAAGGACAGGCACTTCTTTCCCACTACTACAAAATGTCACTTGCAGCATAAATCGGGATAGAAACTGTACAAAGTCAGGTTCGCTTTTCGCAGCTTTCCGAGCATCCTCAAAAGACAATTGAAGGCTAAGCATCAAAGAGAATGCACACATTCAGGAAAGGAAGGAATGGGGCCGGTGGTCTGCCCCAAAGGCCAGCCCAGGCAGTTATGTCGAAACGGCCACCTTCGGCCAGGAAGGCCAACCGGCTACCCAAACAAACAAAGCATTACAATCACTCCAGTCTGCTTGATTTATGTGTTTCAGTGGTGGTAGTAGTGTGCCTAATCTTACCATCGGTAAAACTCACATCAACATTTCGCTGTCCAGTTTTAGCCTTCTCCTCTCGTCCACGCATTACCCTTTCACCCTCCTTTTTGCTCATTTGTCAGACTGCGTTTTGAGACCGCATTAGTCCCCAACTTTCTGCCGTTTGCGTGATCAAATGTGGTGAATGCTTGGTGTGATTTAAAGGTAATAAAAGCCATTTTTAGTATTGCTATTTTTTCAATTTCATCACACAAGTATCGGCTAAAGTGATTGCCGGTGTAATAACTGTGGCCTGTGGATGGCCATCGCGTTCTTTGGTTGTTGCTATTTTATTTTTTTGAAAAGAGCTTCAAAGTTGGTTGCTGTTTGCTCTCTCTCTCGCTCTCTGTAATATCACTGTCCTTCATTAATTTTAATTAATTTGGGGATTTGAATGAGCAGTGAATTGGTGTGCGTGGCAATGTGGAGGATTCGACACACTTTCGCCTCACGCATTATTCGTTGATGACACCGTCGGTGAAGCGTCAACGTTGACAACTAAATGTTGTGCTAGTTTAATACCAAAGGAGGGTGGTGCAATTCTCATATTCTTACTAGTACGTCCTATCAAACGTCACCTTCCCTGCACGTTAGTCACGGCGTTGGCGACCACTTCGCATGAACCTCCCAACTGTCGGGTCGACTTTATGCGTCCGCATTAAATTAAACAAAAAATTAAGAAGCGCTTGGCTAAACCACCATAAAATGAATGTAGAGAATCAGAATAGAGGTGAGAGTAGATCCTCGGAGGGGCAGGGCTGTCCTCCCGATTGTGCTACCACCCTCCTTCCTGAAACGCAAACACCTTCTTTTACATGGTAAGAGGATTGAGAGACGAAGTCGGGATTAGAAGATTCCAACCTTCGCGCACTGACCGAACCACCTTCTTTCTCCGTGAAAATGGAAAGCTGACAGTTTGTGCCACAAGCTAGGAAAGATGAGGCCTTGTAGGCTAGGCAAAGTCCTCTGCAATTGAAGCAGATTGAAGAGTCGTCCAAAGCTATTCTTGCTCAGTCAATGAAATTATATCACATTGAGAATTCCCAACTATCCTTCTGCATTAGTCTTACTTAAGCTTTTTTGGGCATCAGAAATGAGTTGCTTTCTCAATGTTGCAGAGAGAGTTGCATGGGAAGTGCCTGCACGAAAGCCCTGGGAAAGGGCAAAACACTGCCCAATCACTTCCACCTCATTCGCTTGGACAATATTCTCCACTTTAAGGAAAAGTTTTAAGAAGAGCAACAAACAATATGACGAAAGCAATCTCTGCTAATCTTTTATTGGTCAATCCGAACAATCGTCTGCATCTTACCAAGCCTTCTGAGTTACCTGAACAAAGGGATTCGTGTGAACTCCTTTTTGTACAAGATAGCATCAGCATTTTTCTCCTAGGTCCACATTTGGCATTAATAAATTAATGTGGGAGGCAAAGTTAGAAGAGAGGGAAGAAGATGAGGCGGAGGAGTTTTGCAGCGGATCATTTACCCACCTTCACAATTTTTAGTAAGAGGTATTTCATTAGATCGTTGGGCCTCCTTCATACTACTCTAAATTGCTACCTAGCAGGCCAAAAGGGCACCGCGTTTGAGAAATTCTGCTGTAAAAGATGCTAATTTGGGAAGCAGATTGACTGGTGAAGGAGGGCAGCCCACCGGGACATCCGTGAAGACAGCAAAGGAGGCGCAACTTACGAAGAATTATGCAAATCGCCAACGGCCTGTCAACATAGTTCGGAGCCCATTCCACCCAGTGGACTTTTATCGTCTACGTAAGCAAAATGGATAGTCAAACAAGCAATAGCATTGTAGCATAGTCTTTCACATCCTCTCCTTTTGCGAGTCCCATTTGGTCAACTTTCCACCTCAGCCGCCATAGCACAATCGGTGCTGTGTAAGGAAAGCCTCCACACACCAACTGTCATGGGTCCTTCTCGGTATGCCAAAATGCAGAGTAGCTTAATGAATGAAGGGTTTTAAGCAGTTTCGTGGGGTAGGAGGTCAATTTTATTTCGGACTGCCGTCTTTTACTCAGTTAAAAGCTCCTCCACTGTGTGTACGTCAGGGTTACTATCAGGTGCTGCATATTCACCCAGCTGACATCCACGTGTAGGAACGGCAGACAGCTCCATTGCTCACTTCTCCAGATGGCTTACAGCTACTATCACATTCTTAATTAAAATCCCTCCTACAGACTAAACGAGCGGAGTACCAATGAAAGTTAGACGTCATTTTTGGCCCTTCCGCCCGTGTGCGCCCATTCGCAACACAGGTAATCAGTATTTCAAATCAAAGTGCAATTCTTTAGGATTGCAACGATTCCTTTTGGCATCGGTACGGCTCCTCAAGACTTCCCTGACGTCGAAAGTAAACACAATGCTCAGACATGCAATGTTAACATACAGAAGGACTCGTAATCTGGGGAGTATCTGTGCCAGCACCGCCATCTGACAGTCTTGGACACTGGCCATAGAGAGGGGAAGCACGTGAGGCATCATAGTGTCTAAGCACTTTTTAAAATGTTCTAAAAGATGACACTCGCGATGACATCTACAACACGTGTGTGTTGATGAGCTTTTAGTGAGGTTGGGATGTTTTGCAGGGGCATTTTTTTAACAAAAGTCGCGTTACAGAACCGTCGCAAGAGTGTTGTTTACATCTCCACCAGCGTGAGGATGCAAAAGAATGGACAGATTTGTCTTACCGATTGGGATAAATCCTAGCCGAGAAGCATATGCTGCTTATCTGTACAACGGATCACTAAAAAGTGTTTTTCGCATGCTTTTAGTTATGCGAGCGCATTAATTTCCGTGTATTGTCCTTCCGCTTGCCAGTGGCCTTTCAGTCCGCCTGTACGTCAGTGATACATTTTCTGTCCCAGTGCTATAACTTTTATGACTTTAGGGAAAAATTTTGGACAGTGCATTTGTGACAGTGACAGGCTAAACCGATCCCGTTTTCGACTTCAATTACGAAACGCTCGACCAAAACGCAAGGGATGCGGGAAGCTGTGGCAACTTTTCGACGAGGACACTTAAAGTGAGGTCCGATCTTGCGTTTGATAGCATTTGGCGTGAATTTCTTCAAAAGGTACCTCTCAGAAGACGTCAACTGGGTGAGCAGGCGACGTCCAAATTGGTAGAGAGTAGGATGGAATGAGTAGCATCACTGAGGTGGGAACAAATCATAAAAGAGGGATCGCAGTCAAAACAGCTCTTGGATCTGTCTTTTCTTAAATATCTCTCCTATTTGACCAGCGCTCCCACCACTGGCGGTAAGAATACGGGGCGGTCTTGCTGTTGCAGGTTATTTGCACTTAGGTATTTAGAGGCCGGCGTATTGCCCCTTCCTCAATGCATTTAATTAAGAGGGCAGAACTCCAGAGTTAGCATACTTTTTCCTGAAGGGTCATTAACTAATATCTTGCTTAGTTACTCACGAATTCAAAGAGCGGCAAGGTGGTGTTATGGGCGTTTTTCCCACAACATCGACTACGTTGTGATGGCTGATGCGGAAGGCTAACCAAGAGGAACGCCAGAGACTATGCACAAAAGAGGGTGTACTAAGCAAAGCTTTGATAGTTTGCTATGCAGCTACTTAAATTTCCACTGAATGTACCTCTGCTTGTCCGCATGGCTTCCCAGCCATGCCAATAGTCTCTCAGCCCTCCTACACGTCAGTAATGCATTTTCTGTCATAATTAAGTGCCGCCGCACGACTTGGGAAAGGGCTTGGAACGTTAAACACACATTCTTCCTACCCTATTTAAAAATGGTTTAAGTTGATGTTTAATTTTGCATTTTGTGAAGCACTTTCTTGACTAGCGCCATGCGCCTACAACACGTAGTCTTCGCTACTGCGGAGGATGATTGTATATTATTGCGATGGACACTGACTGGTTGAATTCTATCCAAGTAAACGATCGCTGTGTGGTTTTTGTTCCTAAAATTAGCACCTTTTACAACTTTTTTATCTGCGTAATGCTAAGTACAACCGACCTTTTATGAACCGGGATGCTAAATATTTTCTGAGACCTGGCTCATAACCGTGCGCATCTCGCCAAAACGCATTTACAGAATGCCTTTAGTTGCTAAGCCAAGGGCCAAATTTTAACAATTTGATGATTAGGCATAACAAGGGCGTCTATTAGTGACGGTAGATACCAACTACCAGCCATGGAAACGCGCCCAACTTTAGCATTTTTCACTGGTAAACTCACATTTTTGTGATAAGTGGAAGAAATTGATGCAACTGCCTAGCACATGCGATAAACTTAGGTGTGTTACGGTGGTTTACGTTAAAACGCGAACTTCAGCTCTCCGCTTCTAGGTCTGTAAACTTATTTACAAATGTCGGTAGTTTTTGTTTCACCTAATTAGGAATGCAACAAGTAGAGCAGTCAAGCACATTACCGTTGCAGGTACTTTTAATAACTCTTTACTCGTGTATATTCAAGCGTCCATTTCACGTAGTCGATAAATAATTTATTCAGTTATCTTCTCGAAGCTCCTTGTAAGAGTCTTGGAAAGCCTGAACTTTGCCATTTTTCCAAACAGCAAAGACAATTATGAAGTGAAATTCTTCAATCCACTCCGATGCATTCAATGTGATAAAATGCGTGCTTTGCAAAAGCGCCGCATGTTAAAATGGTTAAAGATTTGTTTCCCACAACGGTAAAACACATACGAGGTAACCATGCAAAACGTTCTCAGAATTCTAATTTCAAAAATTGACTGCGCGTTAAAATGCTCTAAAATAGTTTTCCAATGCCAACAACAGTCCGTATCAAATCAGTTTTCCAAAGGTAGAAGCCGGCTTCAAAACCTTGTACCACAAAAGCTAAGGATTTGAATCGTATTGTCACCCATAAATCACAACAATTTTAAATTTTTCTACTACTCATTTGGTTGGCTAAATCTAATGTCAGTAAGAATGACAATTACTTGGCTGAACACCATCAGAGGAAAGCGGGGAATGCGAATGGGGGCGAGGATGCGGATTGAGATGGAGATAAGGATAAGGCAGGAAAGCTCTCTTCCTTTCCCTTTAATGTGCGAATCATGGAATGTGTTGAATACTTTTGTACGGCAAAAGGAACTTGTCATGAGATTCAAGGTCTGAGCCAAGAGACGCTTCTTCGTATCCCTTTGTGACTAAAAGGACGAGAATCTCTTTCGCTTAGGCGTTTTTATCACTTTTGTCTCATTTGTCTTTCATTCATATCGTGATGCACAGTGTGGGCGGACATTTGATGTAGCAGTGGATGCGTCTTTCGCAAGTGGGTAATTCCGTGAACAGCAGTGCATCACAGGCACACCTAAATCAGCACTGCATTTTGCATTTGAAGTGCTGCGTGTCTTATGAATTTAAATTGAGTCGCTGATAGGACGCACTGAGATCAGTGAGTGGGGAGTGAGTTGCGCTGGCATTTTTGATGACCTACATTACTTAACGCAAGTTAAGATGCAGCCACTCAAACGGCGCGTTTACACAATTACAATAAATAAGCAAATGCTTCTAAGTCGACAGCGTCAACGCTTGAAGTGAAGTTGTAGCGCCCCGAGCATCCCTAAAATAAGGAGAGAAGGCCAGTTGTAAGTCAGGATACGTGTATTCTAGACGGAAAGTGAGAGAACTGCTGGCATGGCCGGCAGCCCAGCCCACGCAGCTCTTCAAGGTGGCCGCCACTAATATCTCTGACCACCCAACAGCCCAATCAAACAATACGCTACAGAAGTGTCTTAGATTCTTTGAACGGTTCCCTTTCTAGACCGCCGTGCATACAAACATTAAATCACTGCTCCCCTGAACATCATCGAAGGGCCCTTGTTAGGAAGTCTTCCTGAACTAGTTCCAGATGACACTTTATTCCACTTCCGGCTCAGAGGGCCGAAGTCTATCTTCAGGAGTTATAACAGATTTTGTAATCTCGGATGATGCATTGGTGGTTGGCCTTTCATCACTCAGGTGGCCATATTAATCTAGCCGCTTGGACTGGCCTATGAGTTAGGCCAGCAGCTTCACCCCTTCTTTTACTGAATGCATATGTATTCCGATTCATATTTTGCTTTCTTCTTTCTTGAAGGGAGGCTAGGACGCCACAGTGGTGGCAGTGGAAAGCGGATTTGGCTTTATAAGGTTTCTATCCCCTACCTATACCGCAAGAGGTATATTGAAGTGGCGTAAATAGGGTGCCTGTGTTGTGAGTGAGACAATCTCTGGCAGAAGAGCTAGGAACGATGTCTCTCATCAATATCTACCTATTTGCCGTGTTCTACAGCAAAGCTGTCAATAACCGAAGTGACACCAACCGTGGACCACCTGGAAAGGAAACCGGTGAACGAACGCCTCCAAATGGATGCAATGATGGTTAGCAGAACCTTCTCCGATAGCCATACCTCTGAGAGGGGCCACTGACGTGGTGTCAAGCATCGCCTGATTCGCACCATTTATCAGTTCAGGGGAATGTGAGCTCCTGAGTGCTTCTTGCTGCACTGATTACTTTGTGATGACTAACGCAGGAGGGCTACCAAGGAGAGTATAGGGAACGACGATCGAGAGAAGACAGAGGCTGTGTAATGCTTTGTTTGTTTGGACTTCTGCTTAGATTTCGGTCGCCTAAATGGCCATACTAAACTAACCGCGTGGGCTGACCTGAGGATTGTTGCAGTAGTCGCATTCTCTCCGTCTATTGCATAGGTATGTGCACACATTCTGCCCCATATTTTGCCCTCTTTCGTTTTCAAGGGGCACTCGGGACGCTATTGCTTGTCTGGTGCACGGGCTTACAAGGACTAAAACTTAATTGGTGTTACTGGCATTTCACACCGCTTTTTGATCACTTTATCCTCGTTTGTACTTTCGTAAATGGTTCTATGGGTGCCAAATTTCATCCATCGATGCCAAGAGTGCAGATTTTCTTTGTTTCTCTAAAGACATTGGATTCAATCACCAAGGTAAAGAACAATGCTGCACCCTAAGACTTCTCTTAAGCCAAAAAGGACTTGACACCAGAGGAGGATGCATACATTCAGCAAACAGAGGAATCGAGTTACTGGCCTGGGCCAGGCTCCAACCAACCCGGCTAAGGCAACATGGGCAGCCAAGTCTCCAACCAAAATCCAGCAGCCATGCAAGCAAAGCACTCCAACCAAGGCACTGATGGCGGAAATCCACAACACTAGTCAATATACACAGAATATTTCATCCTCAAAGCTTACGTTTGATTTGCTTCCCACCTACCATATCATTGCACTGCCTTAAGTCGCTTCTCTTTGCTCTCTTTTCTATTAAGCATCGTAAAGAAAGCTTATCATTTATTTTGCTTTATGACTGAGGTAGTTAGATGCTGTATATGATAGCGTTTACGATCAGACCGATTGCATACCCAAATGATTTGTGTAGGTGTGTGTGTGTGTGTGTGTGTGTGTGTGGGCAAAGTACTTTGGAGAAGCGCAGCTGCCTCACGCTGTGAGGTCGCACTAAAGTTCCCTACTTCAGTCCTCATTTCGGCACTGTGGTCTTGCGATCAGGGCATGAAGTCAATTACTCTCAAAAAAATGTTGTAGACAAAAAATGATTGAATTAATTTGATCTGGACGACTGTTACCCCATCAAGCTTGGACGTAAACCGATCCGTTTTGTCCAACTATTCTGAAACTGCGCCTTCAATTAGTGGTTGAGAGAGGCTGAAAATGTTGTAATGCAAAAATTGGGACGTACAAATACCAAAACTAGGGTGGAATATTATGCAGCTCAGCCAAATTCACTAGATTGGTGGCGAGGAGGCCACTTAGGCCTGCACGACCCTCCACGCCCAAATGGACATTTTTAGCGGAAATTATGAACAACTCTCAGTCCCATTGTTAGACAAGCTTTTTCATGTTTCGCGCTTAGACTTACTCCCCAATCGTTGTTTAAAACTTATTAAGTTCAAGTGCAAAAGTGGCATGAATGGCAATTAGAGTCGCTTAGCAACCCACTAGAATATTTGGTGAACTGAAAGGCCGGATGCCAAGAGTTGGTCGGTTCAAACCAGATTCCCAGATCTTGCTAAGAAAGAAGCGGACATAAAGTCGTTAAAAGTTCACTGCTTTGAAACGTACTTCTCGGTTTTAGTGGCTAAGTGAGTTCCAGAAATCACTCAGCTTAAGCCACATTTCCAGTGGTGGAAATGTTCACAATCAAACGACCTCTAGGCGTCTTGTGCATCGGATGAGCGCCGATGCGCTAAATGCTCAGCTGTCACAATGGCTGGTTTGAATGTCCTACGGTATAATTGTGCACCACTTCAAGCCTCATCCAAGTGCGGCTATCCACACTTCTTATACTTCTTGCTCCCAATAAAGTCATCATCACCAGCTGTCAGTCTTCTCATCAAAAGGAGCCCATCAGCAGCTGTTTAGCACTTAATTTTTGCCAACGGTCCCCTTGAGGCCTCCTCTGCTTCACTTCTTTGAAGTGGTCCGGTGTCTGGGCCAAATCGGTCGACCCAAACCATTCTGTATGTCAACAGCGCCAGAAAGATCCCAGAGCACTGATGAACCAACCCGGATGCATCAACACGTTGGTGTGGTAAGGTAATGGAAGATCCTAGTCCATTTAGCCGCCTTTCTCCCACCAATCGGGCAGGTGACCATTAATTTGACGACTTCTCACTTACAAAGAGTGCTCCCTTTGACGGTACTGCTTCGTTGGTTTGGCCTGCTAGTTGGCCCTTCGGTCACATAGGTGGCCGTTTTGACCTAGCTTCGTGGACTGGCCTCCAGGCCATGCCAGAAGCTACAATCCCTTTCCTCATTGAACATATGCATTCAGTCCTAAAGTTTGCCTTCTTTCGTCTTCAAGGGATACTCGGTACGCCACAGTGGTGGCAGCCGAAAGCAGACCTGGCTTTATAAATTTCCTATCCCTGCCTATACCGCCTATGGCACATCGCAGCGATGCAAATAAAGTTCCTGTGATGCAGATGGAACAAGCTCGAACATCTTCCCCCGAAGTTTGTTTGCAAACCGGACGCACCGCCATGTTGAGTTGCACCACCAGGACGGATTATTGCATCGTCTATTTGCATCAAATATCAGCGCTCAATACAGTTAGCTAGCGAGTGCTGCTTGCAGCACTGATTACGTTGTGATGGCTGATGCGGGAGGTCAACCAAGAGGCGCGTCGGGCACAACGCTCAAAAAGACGAGAGGAAGCTATGTAATGCTTTGCTTGTTTGGACTGCATGTTGGCCTTCGGTCACTCAGATGACCATTTTGACCGGGCTGCCAAAGCCGGAAGCTACATCCCATCCCTCTATTGAACACAAATATTCTGCCCTGTGTTTTGCCTTCAATAGTTTTCAGTGGAGACTCAGGACGCTGCAGTATGCATGCAGAAGTCCACGCAAAGAGGCCAGGCTACAGGCGCACTCCTTATTTTCCCAGCGGCCAATTCTCTATTGAGCGCTTCGCTAACAAAAGAGAACTGAATACTTTAAAATTCTATCCTTCATCGTTTGGTTGCGTTACTTCTTTCATTTTGGTATGCTTCATCAAACAGGGGTGGTAAAACAATTAGTTCCTTTTCCGTGTTTGTTTGTCCATTTAAACAAAGCTAAAAGGTCCATTGCATTAGAAAAAACAATAACACGCATAGTGAAAACATTGACGTGAATCAGTCCATTAATTCCAAAATCCATGTTTTTTCCCCCTGCTTTATGAGGTAGGAGGATGATGAGGCTGATAATCCTCAACTCGACATTTGCCACCATTATACAATGATTTGGCAAGTAATGCGACGAATTGGGACTTTTTTTCAGACAAAGTTGCCTACAATTGATGGAGTGTATTTGATCGCTAGTAACGTTATCCACGGTATAGCCTCCCAGGACCGTTCCCTAGGGACCTAGTGGGGCATACCAGTGCGAAAGGAAGCTCTCATTAATGCCGCGGCCGAGCTGGCGAGACTGGGGATTTGATTCTCCCACAAGTCGTCAGCCGAAATAGACCAAGAAGTAGACTTAAGCAAGACAGTCTCCATCACCGGCACCGATATTGTGTCAGTTTAATTGACCGCGGCTTTGTTTAAATTTGGCGCGATGTTGACCAATCAGAAGTTGGAATTGGAGCGCGGTTTATGCAACTTTTTGGAAGACCTGAAGGTTGAGTGAGGAAAGGGGTAGCTCCCAGAAAATTGAAGTCGATCGGTTTAGTGGGATTCGTCGAACTGTCAGATTTAACACGGGATCACTTGGGGCCTCCTTCATTGTACCTTTGCCGACCAGCCTGGCCTCCAAGGCATTTCGGCAGGCTCATTCTCTACCACAACTCAGCAATGCTTATCCTGCTTGGGTAGCTTCCCCTCTTTTGCCTTTGAGGAGGTCTCGCCGTGTTGATTTTCGCTTCCAACTACGGTGTTTTAAAGGCGAATAAAATTTAGCTTATGCCACATTTTGCTTCGGTGGTCTTACCAAAGAGCGCGAATTTACAAAGCCAAGGAGTTTTTCGTGCTCTACGCTCTAGCACGTCTCAGGGCGAGGTGAGTGCCCTAACTATGCCCAAATAACAATGCCACACTGCTTTCGTGCTAATAAGAAAAAAAGGATATTCTTTTTTTCCACGAATTACAGTCTGCATATCTTGGAAAAATCGTGTCCCCATCTCGATGGGCGCGTTAATCATTTATTCTGTCCTACTCACGTGATGTTTGCGTACTAAAAGTGACACGCATTGCTGGTTAGGCGGCCACTACACGTTGCTCGTAAGCCCTCAATGCTAAAGGGTCACGGCCGAAGGGAAAATTACCTGTTGCCCTCTCCCCTCCCCTCCAACTGTAATCACGTCTTGCTTCGTAGACCGGTTTTTAGCGCCACGACTGGCTGGCTTAATTGCCAACCCCATTCACTCCCCTTCTTCGCCTTCTGGTTATTCATTTGTTCAAAATCTTTAGTCTCTCCATGCTTTTTAAACATCCGTTTTCGACTGTCTTGCATTTTGTCCCTCCCCACTGGGCGTTTCAATGGCACGTTTTATGACTGCAGATAAAAAATGCCGTGCTATCATTCTCGCCTTTCCCATTGGCGCAATTTAAATTGCCTGATAGGTAAATTATTTATGCAATAGCTATAAATGCAAACAATCTTGCATGATTTTGTGCTCGAACGCCGTACATCATTAGCTTAGCCGACAACAACAAGACTTCGGGTCACCGACCAATTGTCACGGCGGGAAAAAAAGTGATGAAGCGTTTTTACAGGCATCTGTTTATGGCAAATGTCAGAATGAATGGGCGTATTAGTGAACAGTGGGACTGCAAATAGCAAAAGTAAGACTGAATGGTAACATTGGCATTAGGATGTTGGGAGCAACATACTACTTTGGCATTACTTGTGCTGGTTAGTAGAAAAATATTATTACAGTCTGGAACCAATAATTAGCTGCCTCAGTTCCTCCCCGCAAGAGGGTGTTGCTTTCGGAAATTGCAGTTTTTTCATGCAGTAGGACTTAAAATGGCCATCCTTAAATTTGCATTTTTCCTCTCCAAACAGGACTTAGTATAAATCATTGGTGACCTTCCTGTCCCTCCTGAACAATTCAATGTCACTTGTTTGTGTAAGTGGTTTCTTTGGGCACGATAATTACCATTTTTAGCTGTTCAGTTGAAGGCTATACTTGGATTTTAGCACTACTTAAATTTCATTTCAGTAGCATCTCACTTATGGACATCCACGCACTTCAACACAAACCTATGTATTTACTCATCCTCGGTATTCTAGCCTTCTTCAAACGATGGCATTAAGTTTGAGGAGAAGTGCCCTTAAAGTATGTAAACGGTGAGGTTTTAAGAAGTTCCTAACTCAAAAAATATAGAGCCCCAAAGATAGAAAGGAGGTACAAAACGTTGTCTGAAGGCCACTACTACTGACATGACCCAAGGACCGGAGCGCCTTGATGAGTTCCACAGCAAAGCCTCTAATCGGTCCATTAGCAGGGCCTTGAGTTAAAGCAGTGTAAAGGGCCTACTTACTTTGAACGCTGTCTACGACACTCACCTTATTCGATGGCCCGATTTAGCCACCACAACTTAATCAGTACTATTCGAAAATACTGATACTGAGATGACACCGCACTTAAGCGTCGCCTATTCTTAGTTTCGTCTTACCTGGAAAGCGTGCTTTGAGAAAGTTCAAATGTGCCAGCCTTTGCTATTTTTAGTAACTCAGGCCCAAAGTGAACTTTTATAGGTGGTTCGTGTCTAGTGCTACTTTACTGTAAGCCATGAGACTGAGATAACCGACAAAAAAGATACATCTTTTACGTTTCTTTTGCTTGACACAGGTTGTCACGCGAATTCTCCCATCCACAACCAATGCACTTCACCCACCCTGCTCAGAGCTATCACTCAGCAGCAGACATCAGGTGAGCGCTTTCCGTGGCACGACTCCGGTAAAGGCAGAAGGAGGCTCAACAACACCTAGGCAGAATCTGCATTTTAGGTATATGGATTGGCGCGGAGCTACTGACACGGGCCGAACGCCAAGTCGATGAGCGAAGCTGCGATGGTGAAGGATCGAAGTGATCCCCTTCCCGGATCCGCGAATTGACCATCCTTCCGGCCTATTTTATTATCCGATCATCCATTTCATTCATCCCTATGAAGTGGACAAATTCTTTGTCACAAAAAACGTCATGAATAGCACTTTAAGCTAACAGGTAAAATGTATTTATCAAACTACTTGTGAAGTTAGGAAGTCTGCATTGTGGACTGCTGCGTTGGGTGACTGCTGATGTTATAAATTAGGGGTTAGCGTTACCTAATAGGAGGTGGAAAAGCTGCTGCTTGGGTGTTAAATTATTTATATGCATGATTGATGGGATGCTATAGATGTCAAACGACTGAGGGAGCGTACAAGGATCTCACGTTAGTGCCCACTTTACCCACTGCAGGGAGGAGGCAATCAGAGTGCATTTACAATTAACTTGGCTGATAGAGACGAATGATTTGTGTGAATGAGAAAAAAAGTGGTTTTTTTGTATTGGAGGCAGAAATAATTTTAAAGTAGATTGATTGAGAGTAGGAATTAAGGCATGAGCTGGCAACTTTGAAGGCAAATTTGGTAATGAGGTGGATCCTTTCACCTCTACTAGCTACGCAGCCCTGAAGCCATCTTGAACTTAAGTGTAAAGTTTCTTTCAATAGGCTGCTGATCGGAAAGCTAGTTGCAGTGTTTCGTATGTTTGGACTGTTGGTTGGTCCGACACATTAGTGTCGGCCACCTTGTAGCTAGCTGCGTGGGATGGCCTGCCGGCCATGCCAGCAGCCCCCTTCCCTTTCCGTCTAGAATACAAGTATCCTGATCTACACCTAGCCTAAAATAAAATAATACAAAGTTACTCTCTTAAGAGAATGGAAAACATTAGATGATGTTAGGGTGTCAGTTGGAGAGCATGTATGTTTGTTAAGATTATTGCAATTGGTGTAAATGGTTGGTTAAATACGTTGGCGCCAAGCTTCTTCTCATCAGACTGTCCTCTGGGCCACGCCGGACAAATCACATTTTGACTTTTCTGTATTAATGACTTGAGACGCCATATTGGAAAGTTTAACCTATTCGCGGGTAAATGAAACGCGTATGTTGTCAAGAGAGGGAACGCACACAAAGAAATTGCAAAATAAATCTGCAATTATGGTCACTTAAAAATTCTGCCACCAAAAATTAACAAAAGGACAAATCGGGTGGCGAATGTGCGTCAGCATAGATGCAATGTTTAGCTCAACTGGTCGACCTTCAGTCAATCAAGTGGTTACATCGACCAGCCCGTGGGCTGGTTTCCAAGTCGTGCCAGCAGCCACATTCTCTTCTTTATTAATTACGCACATGTGTATGTCCTACCTTATGTACGACCTTCTTCCGTCTTCAAGATTAGTTAAAATCTGTCTATTAATCCATGGGCCGATGAGTTGCACATTTATCCCGTGACATTACTCTCCCTGTAGCGTTTTGTTTGTTTGTGCTGTTAGTTGGTCCCACACATTAGTGGCGGCCACCTTGTAGCTAGCTGCGTGGACTGGCCTGCTGGCCATGCCAGCAGTCCCCTTCCCTTTCGTCCAGAATACAAGTATTCTGACCTACACCTAGCCTTCTCTCCGTCTGTTAAAGATGCTCGGGGAGCTACACTTACATCCATACTAAACCAGAGGCCAACGAATACATTAAAATAGGAGGCTCTGCGCATGGTTAACTTCCTAACCACACTAAAAGCACACTTTGCTTTTTAGATTCATGTAGTACAGGCCACGAGCGTTGCTTGCGTATGTCTTGCCTGACAAAGAAAATGAGTTTTTTAAAGGCAAAGACATGATTTTACTAAGAAAGTACAAAAAAATGGAACATACTTCACTTGCATACCACACGTTTAACTATTATGTTCATGCAAATGTGTCACATATTCTTTTAATTTATAAATCTATTTAAAAATTGATTCAATTTTTAATTTGCTAAAAAATGTTACAGAAAAAAAAACTAATTTTTGTAAACGCGTCTCTCTAATGTAAATGCAGTTTGTTTTATTTTGTTAGCGCAAGTTCGCGTAGCATGACATTGTGATTTCGCTGTGTGGGTGCGTGGTGTTTTGCTCTAATGCAGTAGAGCCTTTTTTTGTTTTCCTTCCTATGTGGATTCCCGTTGGAACATAAATGCATTTTACGGTTCTAGACTCAGTTCGCTAACGTCTTCTGTTCGCCTCTTATGAGCCTCCATCGCAGGCACATTTCACTAATTGATAGTAGGAATTGGCGCTCCTTTTTGACCCTGGCTCAAAAGTTAAATGAAGTTCTGAACGAATTGAGTGCTACCGCTTCCGTTGCTTATTTGAGTGCAAGTCTTGATTTCGCAGTTTTTAAGCAACATGTATGGTGATAAACCAAAGCAAACCTATAGGCAAAAGGTTCATCCGGCTACGTCAGTCGCTTCTGAGGCTTCCATGCATCGTCAAAAAATCGCATCGTTGAGGTCAAATTTCTTGACTCAGTCTTCAAATCAACCCAAGGATGTCCCCTTTGCTGGTAGTTCGGCATCATCCACCTCCATCAATAACTCCATTCCGAGTGATGAAATGCTTCCGCGATCATTGGCTCTGAGAACCCGTGACCCCTATGCAACCTCTCTGATTAGTAACGGTTTTCCTTGTCCTCAATCTCGTTTTCTCAATTCGACGATTCAACTAGATTCATACTCGCCTTTGAAACCCAGTCCTCCCATGTCGTCGAATGCCCCAGTTCACCTCCGTGCCTCGTACCATCCCCGTCACATCGTCAGAAGAAGTGTTCATGCAAATCCCAACAGCAGTGCCGTTTCGCAAGCCCGTGATCCTATTAGATCTTTTCATATATCTAATCAGACGAAATCCAGAATATCCGACACTCAAGCATCTTCGTGGAGATATCCTTCACCCCGCTATACTGATTCAAAGTGTCCAGCAATCGTGTACGAAACACTAACTGGCGTTCCTGCTCCTGAAACCAGAATTGTCTCAAGGGATATGAACACCACGGTCCCTTATCCCCAGCCGAGCTTCGGTAACTCCATGTTCTACCATCGCGGTGTTATTGAGCCCACGGAACAGTTCCAGTCCGTTATCACACTCTCACCCAGCGAACCACTGTGTCTTTATGCCGCGAGGCAGGGCGAGTACTGCAGGTCGTGTCAAAGACTGGCGAATTCGGGAACCTCTTCATTCCATCGATCGTCTTCTAGGCACTCGGTGAGTTGTGTTTTCGTTCGTATGGTGATATTTTAATGCCCTTCAACCTTGTATTACCTCAGTCATTTCTGGGAGTGTGCACAAGCCTTAGCTGTAAACGCCTGAGTGACCTTACAAACACTGTAAACTGCAAAATCTAAGGATGCGTTGCCGATCTCTGTTCCGGATTCACTCCTGCACGTGAGGTGTCGAGTTGTTAGGCAATGCTCACAGTCTTGTACCTTATCTTAAAGGCGTTATCAGTTCTATCAACGTAATTGATCATCGTAGTCAAGTTGGTCTACAGAACATGAGCTTGAGGTGTTTGTTGGCATTTTTGGATCTCCGGACATCGTCTTTGAAACGGGTCGTTTATTTTTCCTTTACCCCTACCAACACTTTTATGCCCAAGTTATTATTACGGGAATAATCATAAGCATGAGCAGAGCTTACGCTACTGGTGTGTGAGCCTGATTTCGGGGAACTAATGGGTCTGATAGTTGGCATGTAGCTCGAGCTTGTAATTCAAGTTGCAGTGTGCCGTAAAGGCAACTGTCAGTGCGCTAAAATGGTATTCTCAACTTTTTCGAGTAACAGAGCCTTCGTGCACTTTGAAATACTCGAACTCAGGTAAGCTGCTCAAGGTGGTCTGCTTAACGTTAATCGAACTCATAAATTCTTATCATGTATTGGTTTTCCAGCACTTTCAAATATGATCTTAGCGTTTTGCTACTTTATACGGATGACTTGCGGCCTCACTTTTTTTTATTTGATGGATTTCCTTTTTAATTTCTCTAGATTAAAAAAGATTCCAGTGAGGATTCATTTACTATACGGCATCGAAGACGAAATAAGCTGCACAACTCTCTTCCGACCGGCTATCGATCTGTGAACGACCTAAAGCGTCGTTCTAGACGTCGCGTCCTCGCCTCCTCTTCTTCATCATCATCTTCAAGCTCTTCATTGAACATCCGTGGTGATAACGTCTATGCGGCTCTCTCCTCCGACGAGTTTTGGCCAATTGCCGTATCAAAGCCTCGAGATCGAGTGTGCAAACGACGTCGTACAAGGTCGCTGAACCCGCGAACAAGACGTAAGGCCCCCGTGTCAGACTCCTTAACGGACTCTGCTCCCGTTGACGCCGAAGGTGGTGGTGATGACGAGGAGGAGGAGGAGGAGGCACGGGCTGTTGACGCCTTGGCAATGCGCCTTCAACCCATGCTAGCGGAAGGTAGAGCTGCTGAAGTGCAGACAATTCTACTGAAGGCGTTAACTCGACCTGAAACGCGACAACGTGCGCTGAGCTTGCTGGACTATTTGACCAGTGAGGGTGCCATTTTTGCCCTTCAAAACCGTTCACAGGTATGTGTTATACAGGAGGGTGTATATTCGATCTGCTCAAATTTTGTAATCAATGTTAGACTCTATGTAGTAAATTTGTCCAGAGCCTCCTGTTGTTACGTTCACGTTCTCTTTGGTAAGCAGTTTTGCCGGATGGTTCTGTTGTGTTGGACTTCTCGATTGGCATCTCCTAGAACTCTAACACTTTGTTTTTGCGCTGAACCGAGTGTGGTTGTGTAATTCAGTTTTAGTGGAAAAAGTTAAGTAATGTATTGTTCTCCTCCATTTAAGCACGGGATCCTTGTCTTGAAGAATGTACCTTTCTCCAATTGCTCTCGCTATTCAATGCACTCATCTGCTGTCTTCGCATTTACAACTTTTTGGGGCGCTTTGTGTCTTTCTTGACAAAAGGGTACATAAGAACACAAGGAAAATGTGTTGCGGATAAAAGATTTATATGGCTAGACATGAGGATTCCGCCACCAAAATTTCAGTTGTTTTTTGCCCATTACTCCGCTCAATAGCGTGGTGGATTGTTTTCTACGCCTCTTTCCCGCCAGTTTCACATAATTGTGCCGTTTTGTCAGGATTGATGTCCGGTTTTTACCAATTCAACCCCTCAATTTTCCTCTATGAATTTGTGTTTAGGCACTTGTTGATATTTTGTTGAGCTCAACACTTTCACCCACTAAATTCCTCTTGTTCGCCGTCCTCTCTGTGAACTCGCACGTTTTCTCGATATGGTTTTATAAGCTACTGTAGCAAAAGTGATTTTGATCCCCATGACTGAAATCGTCCATATTTATTAGCATTCATATTAATGAGGCAAACATACTGTGCTTGGTTGATAGAGGGTTTATATCTTCCAAAGCTGGGCTGCTCGTCCCTCGTCCAACCTGTAGTGGACCATGCAACGCTAGGATCTATGCTGGGGAAGTTCACTTTCATCGTTTTTTTTTCCTCCATTTGGTGAGGAAGTAGATCATTGTTTTTTTAAAGTCTATGTGGTTTCTGCCTCCTCTGGGAGATAATGAGCTCAATTTATCATTGAGTCGAATGAATAAAGGCTGTCTGCTTTGCAATTTGTTGGAAAAAGCGAGCGAAGTGCACAAACTTGCTTACTCGTTTTTCTTTTGTGGCTCTTGGGAAAAACAATTATACGGAAGTCGCAGATCTGGGTGGCTTCAAAAGGGGTCTTTTCGGAGACTGATGGCTATAACTCCTGCCTTCCCCTCCGTTATCTTGAGCGCAGATCATGCTACTAATTTCGCCATCAGTACCGCCTTGAGGTATTAAGTAGCTGCACAATAGGCGTTCGTGACCCGAGCTTTTAATTAAATCTCATTTGAGGTGTCCAGGCGATGCAATGCATAGCAAACTCACTACCGAAGTCGCATATGTGGGGTGACCCGGTTCCTCTGTCAACGACTCAGCATCACAAATGGCTGATGTGTGATCTTTGTCGGCCTTTGGAGACTGGTCACACCAGCTCATTTGGAAGGCATTCATGTAGAGCCAATAAAATGTTTGTAGAATGCTTTTGCCTTGCAAATTATACCATTTTTTAGTTCCCGAACTGAACTTAAAATGTCTGGACTGTCGTGGTCGATTTTTTCTTGTCAACTTGTGACAGTAGTAAATCACCCTTTTTCCGTGTAAAAGCTTAGCTAAAATATTGCCCTGTTCTGATGTCTTAGCTCCCAACTAGAAGCACTGTAAGTTGGTTCTTATGGAAGTAGACTGCTTTACGCTTTCACTGTTCCTCTTTATTAGATCATCATTTTGGAAAACGGTTATGGTTAATTGCAGATGTTTTGCATGTTAAGTTGTGGATCTTATACTGCTAGTTAATCTCTTCAATCACGTACAATCGTAACTAGGGGCAAATAGATTGTGTATTGCCTTCTCTCAGTTCCTACACTCATTTTTTTTTGGAATTTCCTTACAAGTGAAAATCCCCATGACATACACACCTGTGATAAGTGAGCTGGCTATGAGAATTGTAAACTAGCTAGTGCTCCTCCTGGTCGAATTCCAGCCAGCAAAAGCGTCTGGCAGGCACCTTGCGGAAGCAGTTTGCGGATAGGTTTTGGTCTACTTTAGGGTGCTTGAATGTGTCTGCGTGAATACCGTGAAATCATTGCTTTGGGGCAGGCTTGTGATGTTATGTCAGGCATATGGGACCAGGCGAATGCGGGTGCTAGTTTTTGTGACGGCACATGCTGGAAAGATCTGGGACATGGTGCTGACCGATTCGTTGGAGTGCATTTTCCACTCTAAATTAATGTTTCCTCCAGTATATTCAGGTTTTTAGGTAACACCCGAACCTGTACCTTTAACCACTCGAAATAATTTGACGCATTCACGATCGGTGTTGCATACGTGCATAGGCTTCTAATTTTCCTGTCTGTGTCCACCGTCACCCGTTTTTGTGACGTGTGATCTTTTTCGCTTGAGTTAAAAATCACAGGCTAAAAGCGAATCTTTTGGGGACGGCAATGTAGTTTCGACTTCCGAACAACATTTTAGTAGGTAACCTTGATGGCAGGGGTTACGCTCTTTGTGTCCGGGCTGTGGTGGTCGATATTCCTCTGCGAGACGGATTCTACCACTTATCGTGTTAAATCGGTCCCTCAGTGTCGCGTACAGATGTCGTTTTGGATGACTCCAACGAGTTTCCGTGTAACTTAATTCATGCTTGCTTACTCACCTTTACTTCTTTTGTTTTCAGTGTCGTCTCTGGTATGTGTTGTCAGCACATTTCTATTCGTTTACCTGCTTGCTTGTTTGCTTGGTCGCTTGCATCAAAGGGTTCGCCTCTTGCATTCACTTTATCATGCATTGTTTTATGTCTTTTCCACTCCCCACTAACCAACCAACAGTGCATAATGAAATTTTCATGCTGCCTCGGCTATTCACACCATATTCGCTCTATATAACTCATCTAGGCGAAAGTGGATTTTTTTTATTTGCCAACGAATCAGCATTTTTTCGTATTGCTCACTGCTCGCACATGGAGATGGCCATGCAGTACCGAAGTTGTGCTCTCACTGGACAATTAAGGGCTCCAATAAAATTTTGCCGCCGCTGTTGCAATGATAAGTGCGGACGCAAGCATCTGTACTCTAATTGCACACTATTTGCGATCATACGGGCCCTCCGGAGTGATTCATCTGGCCACTTAGTCAAGCGGGAGCTGGTGTTAATCATGGAGTCGTACTACGAGGAGATATTTTGGGTAGGTAAAAGTCATCATAGGTTCGGATGGGAACTGCAAGTGGGCTCTTATGCTGCCATGTGAACGTTGTGCTTTCCTACCCAAGCGTGTTCCCTCTTACTAAGTTCCAGCAGTCACCGACTTGATGCGGTTTATCGAGAGTACGAAGTTTTCTAATTTGTTTTTAAGTGAAAATTCCCAAACCTACAACCTCCTGATCCATTTATTGTTTGCTGCCTACAAAGTGGGCATCGAACACGAAGCATTCTGGCTTGTTAAAGCTGTACTGCCTTACTAAGCCGAGAGAACTAGCCCTGTCGCACAAAAGTATTAATGCACTTTGCTCATCGAATTTCCCCCCTTTTTGTCGGATTTCATCAGTGAAAATGGTTTTACTGCATTTGTATCGTATTACTTGCTTTGGGCCTACCGAACTGCGTTCGCCATCTACGGCACTGGAGGCGATTAGTTTTGTAATCCTCATCCGCGGAAAGCTAACGTGATCTCATAGTCTGTTCCGGCGTCCATTATTCCATTCGAGTAGACTCATACTACAGTTTCTTCCTTTAGCAATGCTCCAGACCCATTTGTTCATGCGTATTTAGCAGTCATTATTTATTCCCTGTCAATTTTTTTTGCTCATAGTCCACTATTGGTATTCTATGTTAACTTAGTTGGATAATGTTAAAGTAGACTAGTGAGCCTCCACTCTACTGGAATCGAATGTGATTTCAGAGTATTTTCTAGTGTTCACAGCTCCACTCCTTTCGAGTCGTTTTATTTTTTGGCCTCATCCTTCCATCAGTTAATCCCTCGTCCGAGTTTAGTAAGGGAAAGGATTGCAAACCATTCATGTCGCCGCATCACGTGGTATTTCCCCGGTGAGTTGTTTTATGTGCTCACCGCATCACATAAAACAGGCGATTCTCACTCCAAGCCTGGAAACTCGACCCTGACCTCAAAGCATTTTATGCTGGTCATTTATCCATCCCAGTCAGTTTGATGCACGGATTACTTTTCTCAAATTGGTTGTTTTGCTTGGGATTTTGCTTAACCTCACCTCCAACCTGCTTCAAAGTTTTTTTTTGCCTAACCTCTACTCGTTTTTGTGTTTCGCAATGATTGATTATGCTGTCTGCTAAACGTAATGCACTGCTTGTTATTCACCTGAGCCACGCACAAAGCACTAAAGCAATCCGGATGGTCCGTAGGATCAAGCCTCCCGCAAAAGTGACACCTCTCAGAACGACGCCATCACCGCCACCACTAGCGACGTGAGCAGTGATCTCTCACAGACCTTCGCTTCTCGACTAAAATTGGCCGGTGCTGTGGCAACCAACGAAAGTGGAGACGAGGAAGACGACGACGACGATAAGTCGAGTGAAATCTTTGGCAATACCTCGGCAGCGTCTGCACCGGGTGACGCTAAGGCATCAAACACTACAACCACCACCGGTGTTAATGCCGCAACGTCGACTGTTGTGAGGGTGATGCTTCCACCAGGAGGCCTGGTAGAACCACCGCCCCCTCGACTCTCGATGCCTCCTCCCAAACCACTTCCACCGCCTACATCTCGGTCTGCTGTCGTACCGGCGGCTGAAGAACTCGCTCGCATTGATGGTCATGTTCTCAAGGTGAGGCACTTTGGATTAGCTTTGGCATTATTGGAGTCAACTTTTGATGGCTTCTTTATTTTATTAATTCAGTATGAATTTTACACCGATTCGTGATTGGATCCATATTTTAGTGAATCCAGACGTTCCTTGTTTGGAGCAGTAGAGTGCTGTCAAATCCGATGTGTTTCAAAGGTTTCTCCTCTTTTGTCTTTGTTGCTTCCCGACCGAATTAAAGGTTTTACATCGCTGCATTAATAAGTCACTCAAGTGATCTAAAAGAATTGTTCGAAGTCGACGCCGTTTCAATGCTTTGGTTGTAGAAACCTTCCATAAAACTTGCATGGCAGCAGAGGGACGCTCTCACGGCGTGGAATTGGTTCATAAAAAAAATTCGATTCTGGTAATTACCAGCTCAGAGATAAAGGCACGCTCCACTCGGAAAGCCTTTCCATTCTTGAAAGGTGGAAAAATGTAACAATGGGCGCGCTAAAATGATAGGGGAACGTTTTGAGAATAAGCAGTAGTGTTTCATTCGAATGCAGTGAACAATTTACGTTGAAAAGGGCAGGTTAAGGTCATTACTAAGCGAATGAGTCCCAGGTGCCAAGCCTTAAATGATAATAATAAACTTCGAAGGATATTCACCTTTTGATTCTCGCTTCTTTATCAAATTTTATGGAAGGACTCCACCAGTTGGGCTTCCTCTTATCGCCATCGCTTTCTTCCCTCTAGATGTTAAATGTGAATCCACCTCTGATAACAGACTTGGTCTCCCAATTGACGAAGGATAGCAGCTCTGATGTCGAAATTGTTAGGTGGGTTCTTGGTCCTTTTAATAGTTCATTCGTTTATTAGTTTTATTACATAGTCGTATAAATGAACATTGCAACTCTGTTGCATTATGTGGGCAAGTGACGCGTAATGGCAGTCATTTGTAATTGATGCACCTTTGCTCTCTAGACGGCTATTTCGATGGGTGACGGCGAAGAACTTTGATCTAATCGAGTACGACCCCTCCGCACCAAGCGATTCCTTTGTGGGTATGCTACGCAACGTTCAGATGGGCTCTCTGTCTAGGAACGAACTATTCCATGAACTTTGCCGGTACGTCCGTCTGATAATGGCTCTACTTCCTTGATTTCATGGCTTTGTAATTTGTTCGTTTTTATTGTTACTTCCAGTTTTGCCGGAATCTACTGTCAATACGTATCAGGTTACTCCAAAGGTGCTGGTTATCGGCCGGGCATGTCACTTAAACAGGGTTCCCTCTTTCGCAACACTTGGTTAGCTGTCTATGCAGCGGGTGGGTGGCGATTCGTCAACTGCAATTGGGCTGCTCGTTATGCCACCTCGACTTGGAACTCCATCTCTCCTGAGTGTAAGCCCTTTCATTTCCACCAAAATTAAACTGCATGTCTTTTCATCTTGGCAGTCGCAGAGGCACCTCCCAAATGCGACGACTTTTACTTCTTCACCGACCCCGAGCAGCACATTTTTGAGCACTGGCCGGATAATAAGGTGTGGCAGCTGCTCCATGCCAAGCCAATATCTCAAGCCCGATTCGTTTCCTTGCCTGTCCTTAAATCGGCCTTCTTTAATGCAGGGCTTTCATTGAAAAAGCCCTATTCTCAGCGTATTGTTACCAAGAACGGTCAGGTAGGTTAAGGATGAAAAGACTTGATGTTATTGGCTTTGGTATGCCGCTTTAGCTTGAACCATGCACTATATTTCCATAACTTGCTTCATGTTTGGGTGTTCTAACTCAACGGCCTTAGTTTTTCGGGACGTCCCCCTCTTGCTAAGGGAAGTCTTGTGCTTACTACCTTTTTTGCGCAGTTTAGATTTCACAATTGTGTCTCGTAGAATGAACTAGAAATTTTTTTGTCTGATACGTTGCCCTCCTTTGTTTGCATGCTTATTTCAGATTCAAAAAATACATATAAAGCTGCCGAGTATAAGAGTCCATTGGGGTGTTCAAACTGGTACTAAGACCAATGTGATTCCCCACCTTGGCGGTCTGCGTAGGACAACCTCCTCAGCTCGTAAACCTTTGTGAATCATTGCTATCCTCATCTCTCCACTGCGCAAAGGGTAGGCTCTAGTACACCCTTGGTCTTCTGGTTTGAGGCACTCAGCTCTCTACATAAAGTGCTTAAGGGATGACTACCGCGCTGAGTTAAAAGACAGGGGAAGGACAGATTGACAATTAACTAGCCAGGCAGACGTCCACCCATCAAGCCCTCAAACCTCAAGGCCGAGGTAACGAGCATGTTACTGACCTATCGAGCTGTGCTTGGAGTCACTTGCGAGGCCGAGTAGACAGTTGCAACATAAAGTTTGACGCCTTTGTTAGTGATAAACTGTCGCATAAATGCGTTAACAACCACTGGTGGTTAACATTTTGGTGATGGTGCGTTTGCATTTTGAGGTAACTGTTACTCATCTTAAGGGGGCGTATTTTGATTTGAATACGTCCAAATGTGTCCGTTATCAATACACCTTCCATTGCGCAATGCGCCATCATCTTGGCTTAATTTAGCTGTTTTGGTTTTGCAGCACCTAGAGCAAACTCACAAATACTTATGCGCGCACCAGATCTTTCTCATCTTCCTCCATAAGATGGACGATTAGGCACAGTCTGGTTTCAATCATTTCTTCTAGTCTTTGGTTACCTCCTCTTTTGCGGCTTAAGGTTCAGCATCAAACTCCGAATGCCTTACTTCGTCGGCATCTCCTGCAGCTTGGAGAACTTTGCCGATGGAAACTTCCTCAAGGGCCTCTGCCTGGCCGAAGTGCTCACAAAGCCCCCGAATATGGTTCGTATCCACTGTGCGCCTTCGCAACCGGGTCGGTACTACCTCAACATCTACGTCTCGCCTGACTGGCGGCAGGATGATATTCGCGAGTTGGCGTGCTCGTTTCAGGCAAGTCTCAGCATTTTGGCGCCTAACTTATCTCTTAAGGCACTGTGCGTAATGCTTCATGTCACATCGGCAACAGTTTCATTTGTCGCAGCCCATAGGTGTCGAGGGAGTAGGGGCTTGTGCCATCCGCATCGTGTTTCCTTGCCAACTTTGCCGACAATTTTTATTCTTTCAAATATGATATCGCTGGGTTTCTATCGAATTCGCGGAATCTTAGCTTGTTGAGTTTTCAATTGTTAACGAAGTTTCAGCACTAGCAGCGTATGCTTTCGCTCCATCACGAGTCCCAGTTTTATTCGTTTCGCTTCTGGAACCAAACCCATTCTATTTTCTACTAAAGTTTTACTTCCAAACCGTCTTATCTCCAAGTCACGCAGTTGTTTGGGGTGAGGAGGGATCGAAACTGCATCATCACTTTTTTAAGTGCTTCATCACTCAAATCAAATAGCTTCTTTCTAATCGTCAGTGTGTTGTAAGTTCGGCTACCGCACCTCCTTGAGTCTGCTGAGAAGTTAGACGCAGTTTGTAAAACAACTGCTTGTGGTTCACATCACCCAGTTTTAGTTGGCATTTGGTGGCTGTGTTTCAAAAATGGCAGGGAATTGGTACAGTGGACAAGAAAATGTATCGTACTGAGGGCCTCATATGAAACTGCAAGCAGCCATTGTGACGAGATTTGCTGAAAAGCGTACGCACTTTTGCTGGTGGCCTAATAAATTTGTTATAAGCACGAATATGGACTCTCCAGGCTTATAGTCAATTCGCGAGGGTCTAAATTGGTTCACTTAGTCAATCACTGTTGAATGTGCCTTGGATTTTGATTCAATTCACTAAATGTGAATATCAAGGCTCCATTTGGTGCCTTGATACGTTGAAAAATATGCACTTGTTGCCGTGACTTCCGTTCAACTGTGTTTCGCCCTTGTGCTCTACAACGTTTGAACAAGCCAAGTGTATAACCTGTTTTCTTCTGCTTTTGGCAACGTCTTCGGTACTTATAAACGTTGACATTGCCCATGGGACGTATTTTATTACGATGGACGGTGTAGCATTGCATGCTATGTGTTTTTAGAGTCGAAGCAGCTCTTATTTTTTTCAACAGGCTTGATTAAGTGGCGTTGATGCAGTTTGCAATGTCTCTAGTGCTATTGTTGTCCCATTGAATCTGCTTTTGGCTCTCGTCAGGCAACTAGCCCTTCACTCGATCCTTTTTCTTTGGATTGTCGATTCCAGGCCTCATGTAAAGCAGCTCGATCGTTGTGCAAAGGCGCTGGAATACCGTGCCAACTACCCACGTGGTAATGCGTTTAACTTTCTCCTTCATTCGCACATTACAAGGACCTGCGCGATGTTAAATGAGGCTTAAACCAACGTAATTAGGCGATGCGTCAAATTTGCCAACGTTGTGATTCCCTGTTAGTGTGGCGTATTCTATCTGCGAGATTACACCAAGCCGACTTAAGCTCGATTATGCTTAAATCTCCTTCCATAAGAAAGCAAAGCAAAGATACTTGTCTCACACTAATCCCTGGATTAGTTACTTCTTGGAATCGAGTCCCTTGTGGCCGTACTACTCTGGCTCTTGCTTGAAACCTCTCCTTCAACAACGAAACCCCCAAAAGGGCGCTTAGTTCTAAGGCCCCAGGAGGTTCTCCATTTGCTGATGAGTATTCAGCATAAGGTTTCTGTCTTCTTTTTTGTTCATGTCTGTGTTTCATTGAAGGCATTGGAATTAGAAGGACCGATAATGCATTTACTGTTGTTTATTCACTTTGTCGCATTTGGGAGGCGGATATCAACCCATTCACGCAACTTATGAATCAAATGGTTGAACAAGCTTATTCACAGCTTCTTCCCACTCTAATCATCTTAAAACCGCACGCCTTTTCAAAATTCTATACGAAGTTGTTAAACACTCGCAAGAAACTGTTCCTAGGCCTGTGTTTTGCCTGTCCTCCCCCGACATGTAGTCACTAAATTATGCCACATTAAAGGGAGGGCTTTTCTTTCCAGTTTCGCTTCCTTGTGACCATTCCGGGTGACCGGTTGAGCAATACGGTGAGCTTGCGTTTGAAGATTTTTATGTGGTTGACTAATGCGGTCAAGCCTACTTTGTGTTGACGTTATTTTGAAGGGCAGTAGGCGTAGTCGCCTTTATTTTTCACTAATGATACAAGCTTGAGCAGTGGAAAAGCGTGTTAGTCTACCGGCAGGCCAATAACACAGGTGAATAGTGGGAGGTGGCAAAGGTTAGGGAAGTAGCTTTGCCAGACCACCGTGGCGCACGGCCCCTTTACCGCATGAGCAGTCACCCACACATACTTAAGGCGTTCGAAATTTTAAGCGCAAAACAAACTAATTTGCTCGATTTCATCTTTCAAATAAATGCGCCCGCCGAAGTTGCATTATCACCTCACCGTTGTCGATTTGACTTGCTAAATTGCCTGAGGTGTCTTGCGGCATAAGGAGGCATCGCTTCCTCGTATCATGAACTTGTACGGTGTTTGCGTTTTGTAAATAGCCACCGATGCAGTGCATATTTCTTCCTCCCTGCAAAACGGGTTTGTTACTTCCGCTTTGGTAAAGCCTCTTCCCTCTGGAAGCCATGAAACTGGTATAGCTTCCCTGGGGGTACACGGCAACGCCGTAAAGATTTGGCCTAGTGGGTGGGCTGCTCGGGGAGAGCCAATGAGATGTCCGTTCGCAATGCATGTCCTGTTTTCCATAGCGAACCAGCCAGTCAACAAGCTACCCTTTTTGGATGCCGCATTATTGTGAGGTGGAGGAAGTAACATAAGGAATAGACGGCTCCTGAACCCGCCTTCTGTGACCTTTCCTTTCCACTTGATATGGGTTTAAGCATTCTCAAATGCTTTTTTTGGCATGAAAGTGCGAGAATTATTTATTTCTTCGCTACTGTCAGAAACGAGCGAACCCCTATCTACGTCTCTTATGAACTGTATGGAAGAATTCAATCTTCCGCCTTCTAGTGTTTCTATTCTGGCATTATCTTTGTGCAGGACTTGAGGTCGAGCAGCTTCCAGAAGTCAGTGTACTTTTGACTGTCCTTTCGGTATGAATTTTTGGGAATCTGATCATTAGCAGCATATCTTGTCCTCCCTGCTGGGGCGTTGTTAACGAATTCAGGCAGGCGAAGTAGCCTTGTTATCAGCCACACAGGAAGGCTGGGAGACTAGTGGTACCTGTGTCGTAGCCACGCCTCTGCAGAAAATTAAATAGGCCTGTGTATTCTGTTACAGAGTAGCATTTTGAAATCATCTTTGCTATTGTCTTGTTTTTACTCAGGTTCAGTGTTGTGAGTTCAACTACTCTCGTCTGGTAGTCATGGGACGGATACCGGAGGTCGGTTTCTTGGGTCGGACCCCGGCTGCTCAACACTTCGGTGTCTCGTTGCTTAGAAGCAACAGCAATCGGCCTTATATCCTTCACACTTCCTCTGATCCTCTCAAAATACCCTTCTTTATCTCTCCTGGCTTGCGGGTGAGTCCTCTTTAATCACTGGAAATCACAAAGATGGTTTTCACGGAACCATTAGTGAACGATAGTAAAGAATAGGTTTAAAACGTTTAAAGCCCAGACATAGGAACCATCTCTTGATAATGATATGTGATTGTTTGTGTAGCTTCCGCAAACTGCACATGCGCTCGAATGATTTTGCTGTTATTATTTGCACCGCACAGGAAGTAGTTCCTACCCTGGTTTAATCACTTGACTAGTGGTTGTGATAGTCTTTCAATTTGAGGCGTCTTACCCTGGGTAGAACGTTTGCGAGAATGGTCATTGGTGCTGTGAGTTGAGAAAACTGGGGGAGGGCGGACTGAGAAGCACGCAGATAGACAGAGGTTTGTGTTTGTTTCTTTTGTTCTAGTTGTGTCACCAGCTTAAGTCCTTTGACCGTCCTGGCCATCAGATGACTGATTGTGACAACTACGCCCTTCTCCAAATGCGCTCCTCGACCAGCTTTGACTCCTCGTCTGCCATCACTTCTACCGCTTCCACTGTGCTTAGTAACACTTTGGGCCATTCGAGTGCGAACGCGCACTACCACCTACGTCTGCCTGTTAACGCCTTCTATTACCTTACTGTCTACGCTGCCTATGAGGACATTGGGACTATCTCCACTGAGGCCAGCGACCATCTGGAGTGTGTCTATCGAATTCTTGTGGATGCACGGAGACCTACTGTGTCCAGTGGCTCGGGGTCGGTGCCTGCCTTCCCCAGGCAAACGTACTGGTAAGTTAAAACTGCTTTCATATGTGGTGTAGTTAAGAGGTTGTAACAGGAATTGTTGTGTTAAGGGGGATGGCGGTTGCAGTTTTGCAATTTTTTTCAGTCGGTAATCGAATTTTAACCTAGTAGAATGAATTAAATGTTCTGTTCTCAGACTCGAGGCTCTTTTAAATGAGCAAGCAGTATTTTTATGAGATCTTTCTTTAAACAGGTGGGTGGGAGCCCGTCTACTGGAGCCCACTCGTCTCAGTCTGGAGGTGAATAAGCGTCACCTCTTCCGCCTTGATGTACCCATCAAGTATGCCTCCGTGGCCGTGGTGATCAATGCTTCAGAGTGGCATTTCCTTAAGTCTTCTCCCACTTCCTCTTCTTCCTCGGGCTGCGCGCGTTGGTCGGGCAAGGTGATACCGCTAGTCACCGGCGAGTTGGCTGTCTACGCATCCACCACGAAGGAGAGTGCCGCTTCGACTGCAGAGTCTACAGAAGGTGTACCCTACGTCAAACTCCTTGAGTATGCTCTCTTTCAGTCTGCGCCTCAACAGCCATCACCAACACCACCGCAACAATCCCAGCAGCAGCCTTCATCGGGTTGTTGATATGTCTCTTGCTCCTGTGTTATGCAATTTCACCGACTCGCCTCCTTGGTGCTTTATTTCTTTGTTTCCTTCCCTATCGCGAAATATACGCCTAACTTTGTCGTACACGGGTCTTTTTTGTCTAGATCCTGCGTTTTTTTCGGTATCAACATGGCTTCCTGTCATTTCAGGCATGGAGTTCAAAATAAATGAAGAGTTTGCAAAACACTATAACGAATACCGTCAAAAGGAGGAATTTCAGAAACTGAAGTCTCGCTACGGTGATGTCAAGGTCTTTGATACCAAGAAAAAGTCTGTTAATGGAACACAAAGCGATGAAACTGACGGCGATTCCTCGTCATCTTCATCCTCCAGTGAATCGGATTCTGAGTGGGAGGAGCAAGAGCATGAAGACTTTTTGCGGCTCTACGATGCGCTTTGTCGTGATGACCCAGCTTTGAATGATGAAGAAAAGGTGTGGTTCAGGGAGAAACCTGAAAGTTTAGAAAAACCAACGAAGAAAGAGAACCAACCGGTATTGCTCAAGGATCATGCGCGTGCTCTCTTACTTTCGGAAGAGGAGAAATTGAACGGTGAAATAGGTGATGGTGTTGCCCAGAAACTGCATGCTAAAGATACGCAAACACAGAAGGAAGATTTTTTGGCGTAAGTTCTCCGGATGCCTTCATCAGTCATGCAAACCTGGAAGTATGTCTACTGTGCACTTTGGCGGAATGAGGATAGCTAATCGTCATTTAATCCTCCTCTCTTTCAGTGAAACTGAGAAGCTCTTTGATGATAGTAACGAAGACGAGGCAATCTTTTCCAAGAAGACACTGGACTCCCAAGTTGCTGAGCCGAAAAGGCCACCAATAGTAAGTTGCGGTTTCATCCTTTTTACTGGCTCATTCCATTCCATGATATTCAAATTTACGTTTTTGCTTTAGGATACTTCTCATTTCACGTTTCAAGTGCCAGAAGAGGACGCGGAGTTTCTTCGTGACTATCTTGTGAACAGACGCTGGAAGTCTGCTGAAAAGAAGATTGCTCAGAAGGCGTTGGAATCCAGTGTTGATGCAATGGCGGAGGCAATTCTTGCTGCAAAGCCACAAAAAGTTGTCGGGACTGATGAGCCCTTGTTGACAGCACCAGAAGAATTGGCAGCAGACGATGAGTTTCTTGTCAAGGCTCGAAGATTTGAAGATGCATGGAATAATAATGATGAAGAGCTGGTGCGTTTTGCGACGAAATAATTGTGATCGTATTGCTTTGGATCATATTTATTTCTCCTGCCTTACATAGGTAAAAGAATATCCCCAAACTTCGGCTACTCGTTACCGATTTGAAGAAGACGATAAGGAATTTGTGAGGACTTCTCCATTCACTTTGTACAAGCTTAGGTCGGGTTTTCGGAACTTATAGAGCATTTCTTTTCTAGCTCAAAACCTATCCGCGTAAAATAGAGACCACGCTGCGTCAGACCTCAACAAAGGGCATGACCCGAGCTGAGAAGCGTAAGGCTCGAGCCGAACGCAAAGCAGCAGAAAAGGCGGCTAAAATGGCGGATGTAGAGAGACTCAAGAGGCTGAAGATGGCTGAGTTTGCAGAGAAGCTGGAGCGAATTCGAAAGACCTGTGGCGATGGGATTGCTGTCGATGCATCACTTGCGGTGGACGTCGAAGAACATGGTGACGTACCTGTGAATGAGGTCTGTTCTTTTTCAGCACTGTATAAAGGTACTTCCCTCGATAGCATGGCTGAATTTTTATTTTGGAAGAGCCGAGATATGCTCAATATTCTACTCAAGGCCAACTTTCACGTTGGAACATTTATCTAAGGCGTAACATGAAGAGGTATCGGTATCGCCATTAACGTCAACTCTGGTGTTGCTCTATTGCCAGCCAGTACAAAAAAATGTGAGGTAAAGTAGTTGGCAAAAGTTGACATTGTTTTGATGGTCACTTTGTTGTGTCTCGGCCGATTCAGGCCTCCATCCCTCAACTTCGTTTTGCTATGGTATACACCCAGCAAAAAGTGGGAATGTTCCTACTCTCGAGTGAAATCGGCAATTCTTTCATCAATGCTACTCCGGAGCCATCTCTAAAGGCGCTTTAGATTTATTATAAATGTGCAGGAAAGAGAGGCTAAAAGCGTAGCTTTTTTGGGAGACTGAGAAGACCCGTGTAGCTCAGTATGCACTTGAAACAAGCAATTTCTGAGCAGGTATTTGAGGGCTTCCGGAACGCAGGATTTGGGTAGTTGAGATGTGTCTCGGTGCTTATCTTTCCCAATTCTGTGATCTACAGCAAGTGCTTGCTCTTCGTGGTGGTTTGGTGTTGTTTTCTGACAGTGACATCTGGATTGGTCTTTTGTGAGGCGTTTCCGCTGACTTCAGTAGGTGTGAAATGCTGCAAGTGCTTTTGTTCCAACAAGAACATTACTGTCACTGTAGAGCTCGGAGACCTTCTAGTGTGCAAAGGGCGACAATACTGGGGCGGAACATGCATTATTGACGCAAAGAAGGACTAGGGAGTTAGTAAAATGGCCTTGAGACCAGCTCTCACTTACGATGGCGGATCCTTTAATCACGTAACAAGGTTCGAGCTCAGACGTGTTTCTGCGGAAGCACAGTTTCCTGTCCATTTCCTCTTCCTGCTGTTTTTTTTTACTTCAAAGTTGTCTAGCCACATCACTCTTGGTTCTATCTAGCCAATAGGGAAGTGAAGGTATCGTGTACTCCCGTAGTTGATGTCTTCGTGTGGGTACAGTAGGGAGCTCCAATGGTTTGTGACTGATTTGCTTCAGCTGTTAATAGTTTTTTTTTTTCATGGATAACGGAACTAGGGTGGTTGCCGAAGGTGAACGCAACTTTCGGACCTATCACCTATCCTTTCATCTGAAGCCTTTGCACTTCTTCCGCTCATTTAAGATTTCTCACCTAGCAGAAGAAATTGAGACGACTTTCTTAAATTTGGTCTTACTTTTCGCTGTCACAAATGCGCCGTCTCTAGACCTGTCCAGGAATGTGCTTTTCTTGGACCTACTGACAAGCCTTAGAGGTCAGCTCACTGGGCTAAGGTGCAGTGTAACAATACTCAAGTGCTCCTTTACGGAAACTGAGGGTTGAATAAGTAAATAACTTATTACAGTCAGCTTTTCGGCATCTGCATAGTAGTTAAACCGTGGGAGATGGAATGGATCAGTGCCGGTAAGGGAATGCAACGCCAACACTAGATGACCGTAATGGATTTCGTATCGCCTGCTGAAAGTCTGCTGATTCGTTTGTACACATTCATTCGGTGCTTGCATTTAGGATGGTAACATAAAAGTGGCTACGAGGGTGGATGCAGCTGCTATTGTAAATGAAGTGGGAGGCTACCAGCTTAGCTCCAAGCTTATGACTTTGGTCTGGGTGCTCACAATTTCGTTTTAAGTTAAACTGGCAAATGCATTCGTCGGTATTAAATCGGTATCACAATTAATGTGTTTACCTGACTCATCGGCGACTTCCATTTTATCACCACCCACATAACCTTACCTTGTGAGTTCCGGTGAGACGGTTCACCACCCGTTTCTTGCTACCCGCTACGCGTAGGTGACCAAAGAAGTGATCGATTGTCTGGACAATGATTGGGATCCCGAAGCTCACGACCGTCTGGTTGCAAAACTCTTCGGCAGCGCTTACTATGGTGCTGAGACAGCTGACGATGGTCTGGATGAGGCACCGAAGTTTGAGTCAGATGAAGAGGACGATCGATTCTCCCTTGGACTCGATGGTGGTGATTACGACGGCTACCTACCGAGACAGGTGAGGTGAATGTTCCCATTGTAAGTGAAGTATGCATTTGAAGCAGAATTGGTGTAATGGATGCTCGATTGCTCGCTGTTTCTCTTTACGATTGACAGTAATGTTTGCGAACTTATGGTTTCAGAAAACGTGGTCTGGTTTCACGCTTTCAGCAAACATTTGATGCCTCATTTCACAACTGAATTCTTTTCAACAGCACAGATCTGTCGATCACAACATTGAGATCCCTGCTGAAGATTCCTCCAAAAAGCAGAAGAAGAAAGAAGCCACTGAAGAGGTGGAGAAATCGGCGCTGGCCAGGGCTGCGAAGGATCTGGAGGCAATTCTGGCTCCAAGAAAACGCGGGAAAAAGGCACATGGTCGATCGCTTCTCAGAAGTGCTTTGGACCGGCAAAAACCTATATTTGATCCCAAGCTCTATCCCGACTTTGAGAAATACTTCAATGAGTTCTACCAGCTGGACTGTGAGGACATCATCAATGGCTCGGGTCCGGGGGATGATGTGCATTGTCGCTTTAGGTACCGCCAGGTGAAACCCAATGACTTCGGGTTGAGCATAAAGGAGATTCTCGATGCAGATGAGAAGGAATTGAATCGTTGGGTCTCCGTCAAAACTATGAGCGCCTATCGGTTAGTTTAGCCGTTTTTTCCTGTTTAAATGGTATCAAGTCAAATTGGAACTTGGATTGTCAGCAGTTGCATTTAATACAGCTCTATTCCTACCCTTTAACAGCCGACGTCCATATCGTGGGTCTTTTCGCACCCTCTCCAATCTGGAAGGTGTGCAACAGCGGTACTCAGCTTGTACATTCAACATGATGTGGGAATTAGCTAGTTTTATTGACCTTTAGAAATAAATCATAAAAGTGAGCCTCCTAACATGTGTTTCCATATAATGGTGACTTTGGTTGTACGTTCGCCGGTCAACTATGCCATCGGAATGCTGCTAGCGGTTTGAAGATTGCTGTGCGTCGCTGTAGGACAGATGGACGTCAGCTGGATGTTTTAGCCGCCCTGCCAGGTTTTCTCGGGTTTCGAAATTGCCTTCCTTCCTCGTTATTTTCAAAAATTTTTGAACTGTCCTAGGTGGCAAAAGTTGTTTTGTTATCTATTGCAGAACAGATGAGGAGGAAGAACGTGATTTGCGTAAATACCACTCCTCGAGGATGCTGCAAAAGAAGGCGTCCCTCATTCCCTCCCTTGTGAATAAGCAACCAAACCAGGAGGGTAGCACGGTACAACGAACTGGAGGCGAAGAGACGAAACCGGCAGACGATGAGGGGAAACAACTCTCAAAGTGAGTTTTCGTGACAGCTTATTTCGCATCGTTTACGCGCCTTCCTTCCCTGGGCGTTGATCTCTCAAAGAAACGTGGTAATTTGCATATGGTGCATCCTAAACACGTTTTGCCATGTGCAAACTTTGCCTATTCTTGTATCATTAACTTGAATCCGGATAGGGTTTTATAAGGACATACTTTACTGAAATGCTGCGTTTTTAAGTTTTCACTCAGCTTTTCTACGAGTTTTTGAGATTAATGAAACATTTATTAATCTATTCCGGCCCACTCAATTTTTCAACAAGCTGATAACTTTTTGACGCAGTTGTCATTGGGATTGGACATTTTATCGCTCAAAGGCCTTGACGTCTGTTCATGCGTTCTGTAGAGTTCTTGTAACGCATTTTGGGCTCTAGCGTCCCAGTAACTGACTCAATGGCTTGAGCTCGCATCGTTCAGGTCACTTCGCTGGACCATATTCTTCTGCAAAGCTAAGAACCTACTTCGCTTGATTTATTTTTTGGTTGAAAAGCGCTTGATTAGTTAGTTTTCACTGAAGGTGGATCTGGTTGTTGAAAAACTGAAAATACCAAGGCATTTGTTCCCACCAACTCTAATCTTGTCAGGCTAAAAGCATGGCTGAAGTTTTATTGGAACTCAACTTAAAGGATTTTACCTGAAACCAAGCAGTCCCAGAGTTTCCCAGAATATTCATTGGCGATCAATGGCTTGGGGCTGCTAGCATGACCCGGCGAAGGTATGACGGTGGAGCGTCCAAGTATTCCCTTTACCAAACTAAGGGTTAAACATGCAGTAAGCGGATTGCACAGCTCTTCTTGTGACCATCGTCTCTGGTATCCCTGTTGGGCTCCGTTCCTTCTTCCTCGAATTCGTATCAGCTGCCTGTCGCTGTAGGGAATCTCTTATGGGTCAACAATGCAATTGAAGAAAGGACCTTACCTCACAATTACATATCTCTCTTGTCAACTCGATTGAATTTGCACTTGTATACACATCCAGCCGTTGGAACACCGGCAACAAGGGAAGGGTATGACCACAGTTTTGTGGATGTAGGGTTTTGCATTCGTTCCTCTCAGCCAGCCAGGCGCGCCCACCCTATTCTAGCCAGCTAGTTGGGTCGTGGAGGTGGTTTTCCGTGTTTACTCCATTGACACCTTTGTAGCTAGTGTCGCTTCAGTTACTAGAGTTTTCCTGTAGGTCACGAGATTGGAATGATTTTCGAAGGTGGACGTTATTTTCAGGCCTTTTGATAGAGAGGTCGTCACCGATTCCCCTTCCCCCCCTTCTGTGGTCCATCTCCAAGCCATGGAAATAGGGATGTTAGCCGACTACGATAGGATTTGTCTCCATATAACACCCAAGACTGCCCCGGAAACAAAAGAAGTTAGAATCCAAAGACGGAGTATGTATTACTGTCGAGAGGCTAACCCATCCGGCGAACGTATAACGACGGAGAGTTAGAAATTATCTAACGTATGGCACCCATCTCACCGCGGTGCTGTTAATTCACTTCCCGACGGGCATTTGGAAATCCTCTTTAAACAGTCTTGATCTCATTCCGACTTCTTTCTTTTCTTCAGCTAATAAACCTTCTTGTAGCATTTCAGGTTAAAAGACTCCTATTTGCATCTATTTTTACTAGTGCTCAACATATTTGTTGATGACAAATTGTTTATGCAGGCAAACCGAATTGTTTCGGGATATTTTTAGCTGTAACAGCTAAATTGCTATTTAATCGGCTAGGCGATCAGTCAAGGGTAGGAAAACTAGTCCTAGCCAATCTTCGGTTCTGTCGTCGCACATCCACCCATTCAATCTGTCTGGCCTAACTCATCACGCAATCGTTTATAACAAGAAAATGAGATTATCATTGCTTTGAAAGTATGCCAGCGAGGATGGGTAGTCGCAGCTTGGGGCCTGAGGCCTTCCCCCATTCGGCTTTTATGCTAGAACGGAATGGAAGGTCTTGTATTGTCTTGTAAGCATGTAAGGAGACTTTCTTCCAACTGGACGCGCGAATCCACATCCTCAGGTTTCATATGTGTTGGGTTGGTCGTCGCTGGGAAATGCAAGAAGGGAATAATTGCATTCACACTGCATCGCACACAACCCATCCATGGGCAGGTAAGTTGTGGAGCGTGAACCATTTCCACTGGTGTCACCTGTTCGAGTCGGTCAGTCGGTCATCAACCTCTTCCCAACTGCCTGCTTTTGTAGCTTGCTCGGGGGTTATTGCCAATTGTTAATGGTTGGCTGTATTAGTCCGCCATCGTCCGTATTCTCAGTTGCAAAAGATTTGTTTCCTTTTTTTGCACCACCACTGAAGGCCCTCGGATAGTTCATCCTTAGGCTCGCATTACATAGGGATGCTTTTATGACCACCATTGCTTGCTGGATAGAGCAGGCAAACTCGATTTCGCACCAGGTTCAACTGAGATTTGATGATACGGGGCTTCAACGTAAGGGAGAGGCGGGAGGGGGGGAAGACGCGCATTTTGCAAACTCTTGCAAGTGGCGTGTCATCGCGGCTAGCGGTGCCAAAAGCATTAATCCTCCTTTGGCCGATCGACTGCCCTGAAAAGGTCTCGTTGATGGACCTTTGGTGTTACAGCGAAATGATTGGCAGCGCAAAAGAAGTATCCTGTCCGAACGTGGGCAAACTCTCTACAAGCATCGCATCAAATAATAATAATAATAGAAATTTTCGTTGTAAGAAGTCTTGAGGGTGAGATTTCACTTTGGATTTCATCGTTATAAAGTTTTTCAATGTATGTGTACCTGGTCCATCCCTCATCGGGTACTCGTGAAACCTCTAGATTTGTCATTTCGATAAGTTTCCTCGGGCAATGCGTGGACTACGTCCAGACGTTGAACGCCCGACTACCTTGAAGGTGACAAACGTTGGCCTTCAGTTGATTTGTGCATTTCCTTCCCTTTTAGGAAAGCCCTGAAACGCCTTCGGAAAAAGCAGCGCAAGGCTGAACTCTTCTCTGCCGTGGTTGCAGCTGAAGCCACCCTTAAAGAGGCTGGTGATAAACACACGCTGAGCAATGCCAGCAAACTTGTTAAGGCGAAATTAAAAGGGGACCATCCAACGGAGAAACGAAAGCTTGAATCTCCAGCGCCAGTCGAGAAGAAGCCGAAGAAGTCGAATTATCAGAGGCCTCCGAAGAAGCCGAAACTCTCGGACGATCGGTTGAGAGCGGCTGGTATTGATCCCAAACAATACAAGTACATGCGTCTTAATGGAATGTAGGAGCGATTAATCTGTACAGTTACTTGTGTACTTTGTAACAATTTGATGCAACTATTGTTTTTTGACCTATTATTGTTGAATGCTCAGAGGCGCTTGAATTGTGACAAGGCGAATGTCGACTAGGAGCACTTTTATTAGTCCACGATTCGCTGCTGACTTCGATTCAACGGAATTGAATGGTCTTTTAGTTTTTGAGAGCTTAACTAAATCTATTAGGCAACTAAAATAGCTTGTTCTGTTTTCTTGACATGCTTCGATGCTTTCATTCCGTCCGTACGACACCCTTTATTGCGGCCTGTTAGCTGGAACCGTCATAACATCCTATCTTTGTTGACTGGCGGCTGCTGTGGAAACTTTGCAACGCTTTCATAATTTGTTTGGTCATTCCTTTCGATTTCAAGGGTGCTTAGGGCCTCTCAACGGTACTTGGGTCCAATAGCATACCCTCAGGGTCATACCAGGAACGTTTTTTCGTAGTCAAGGCCCAAAGCAAATACGCTTATTTCAACTGCTGGAAATGGCGTCTACCTTCGGAAGCTACTCGGTGCCTCTGTCGACGCTAGCCGTGGACAATCTGGAGAAGCTTATTACAGAGTTGTCTACGATAAGTACGCTATACCTCCTATGCTTCTCTATTGGCTAGATAGGAACCAGATTGATAGGTAGCTAGTCAAAGCTGAAGTGAAAACAGCAACAAGGACGAGTAGACTGGGAACCCTGTCCTCCTCATTAAACCGGTATTCGTGCTACTGGCAACGAACACGCTTGATGCTTAGCGCGTTTGTTCCTTTCAAAGCGGACGAAACTCCAGACTCCGTGTAGCTGTTGAGGAGTCAGTTAATCCGTGAATTTTTTTCCTGCAGTACTGCTACGGGATGTTGACCAGGGGAAGAGGAAAGTGTTTAGTACTTTGACACTAAAGGCTTTGTGACGGGGAATAGCGAATCCTCGTTGGTTGGAACAGCTTCCACTGGTATTTGATGTGAACTATGGGTTGCGTCATTTACACGACGACTCCGGCACCGTATCCCAGGCACCAAAAGATGACAAAAACCCTCAGACCTTTGTCATTCTCAATTACTTTCACTTACATTTGTTAACTGGCTAAATTGTCATAGGGGGGTGAGTTTATCCAATTCCAAAGCATCACTTGTTGCGTAGTGGACTGCAGATCGGGTAGTTCACTGTGAATCGTTTTGCTGAGGCCTATCCACCCGATAAGACTCGAAGGTGTGTAAGAACCGCTTTCTTAGCAACACCTGAAACTGGCGAATTAATCAAGAAAAAACATATCTCATTCGCAAGAGAAAACCAAATTTTGGAATCTCTTAGAAATTTTGGGATAGAAGACGTTATCTTACCGTTAATCATGTTTCCCTTGCTGGGGAGATTGTCAAATTTATTTCTAGTGCTTCCAAAGGCAGAGGGTTGTAGGAAAAAGTGGAGAAGGATTACACATATGAAGCTGCTTTCGAATTCAGCAGTTTTATTATCCCCCTGGGAGCAATTGGAGTGCTACAGTGAAGAAAAGAAGTTTCGGTACGAAAAATTATTCACTTATGAATTCTTCAAGCCCGGTGACTCTGTGTTGAAAGGCGTCAAGAAGAGACTCCAAATATCAAATGCGTAGTTTAACTTCATTGGTTTGAGTGCGTTAACTCAAATGGGTTCCATCGAATCCCTTGTTCAACTTTCAGCATTGGTAGCGGACCCCTTAGGGGCTCCCGACCAGGTTTTTCGACTTCGAGATTAGGCGGGTGGTCGCAAGCTCTGGCATGAGTCTCCTTTCTACACCTACCAAAGCTCTGTGGTTTGCAGGAAAGGTGTCAACAGCTGAAGCGACGCTAATCGTGGCGTGAACATCCAGGAAGCGTTCGCTACGAATCTGTTTATGGCATTCCTACTGAGATGCAAGTGAACTCGCGCTACCTCCCCAAACCCTCTGTCAAATGAATAAAACAAGGCGGATGGGAGGAGTGGGTGCGAAACCCTAGCGCCTCGGGATTCCGTCTAGTCAGCGTTACCATGACTAGTGATAGTCACCTGTGATGATCAGGGAGTTCCCCCAGCCCCCCCCCCCATAACAGTTTCTATCCTGGACAAGTGGAATCAGCGACGTCATGAGGGCTGACGCAGCAGATTGACCCATGCGAGCAACTAGGGCGACACTTAGGAGGTGAGGGCTTGTGTAACGCTGCAGCTGTTTGCGTAACCCTCCGTTTTGTCGGTGGGACGTTTAGGGGCTCCGCCATGGCATATCCGCCGAGTGGCTTGGCGTCCAGGTGATGCCGGTAGCTCCAACGCCCTTCTGTACGTCAGCAATACATATTCAGCCCGACTATTATGGCATCTGTGGTCTTTGGAGAAGCCCCGAAGCACTGCAGTTTCTAGCGTTGCTCAACGCAAAATGCTCACAATAGTGCTACCCAGGCCTTTCAGCGGGAAAGCAAGACAGTACTATTCAACAATGCCTATTTTAAAAGAAACAAAGAGTTTTATAGCTTTGAGCACTTAAATCAATTTCTGGTATTAGCTGTTGAACCCATTATTTAATCATGAAAAAATGACAAAAACAATCTGACGTTTCAGGCGAACTTCACATCATAGCTCATAAAAAGACATCTGCCCGAGACGAGAAAGAAGACGGCCTTTGCGAAACGCCATCAACATAACCTTTCAAAGGCTTGACAACCCCTCTTTGGTACGCAAAACTTGAGGTTCATTAGTTTGCCTGAAAGAGGCGTCAAGGTCAAAATTTGGCGTCAGCAAACTATTGTGGACCAAATCACCATCCAACCTTCACATGATAAAAATCGGTGTTCATAAATGGACAATGAGTTTTCCATTGCTTCGCCCTTACTAGCAGCTCGCCTCTTTTTTAGCCACGTGAATGGTTGCCTGATGAGAACGATGGAGGAGGAAAACCACTGATGCTTAGGAGGGAAGGGGGGGAGTTTGGGTCGAGTTAATAACCTCGTCATTCATAAAAGTGGTAGGGAGACGTCATAAAACAGAGACAGTGTTTTGGCCGGGCAATTCTCGCTCTCACGAAATGCAATCGTGACACGCATCAAAGCCCTCAGCAATGGAACATTTCCTTACACAATCATTAAATAAGGGGATTGGTGCTCTCTTCAAACAGCTCGGCCTTCAAGTCAAGCCAGTTAACTCCAAACTCTTCTATGCGTTGACAATGCCTGTTCTTCCCGGCCATTATGTTTTCTTTCATCTTCATGGGGGTCTCGGGGCGCTAAAGTAGGGCTTTGCTGGGCGCACTCAAGAAATTGCTTCGCAAATGCCATAAAGGTTGGTAAATGGCTCTTTCTCCAAGGAGGTCTTGAAATATCGTAATTCAGTTAATAGATCTCCCAAAGTTAACTGACAACCACCTATCAATGCATGGGGAAAGCAGAATAATTGTGCTAGCCTGTAGGATACAAATGAAAATCGTCATAACGTAAGAATGAAAAATATATTGACCAATTAACAAAAATATTCATAATCTCTCAACGCATGCATATAACCATGCATAAAAAGCACAGAAGCATGAAGTTAATGCACATACACATACACATGCGCATACACGCATCATTCACCGCCAAATGCAAATGAGACTGAGTTCACAGATTAGTTATGCAAGGTCGTTTAATGCGTCTTGAGGAGCGACGTAGGGACAAGGAAGAGGAGCGCTTGGGGGCGCTGCTTGTTCCAATTTTCGATTCGCGGTTATCATCGTCGTTTTCACCATCACTGGCATCCACAACCGCCGTGCCAAAGCAAGAGCCTTCCAAATGAAGGGCATCGCGCGCGTTAATAGCGGCGGCTTTTAAACTAGCTATTGCAAGCTTCTCCGACCAGGTTGGAGGTGAATTTTCTGAGAGGCAAAATCTTGCCCACCTGAGACCCGCCATTACCTCCCATGATAGAGCATCCCTCGCCAACGCCTCGTCCTGCAGCAAAGCGATAGAAGAGAATCAAACCAACCCTTAGTCTTAACATTAAGAATGGACTTACCTCTGGGAATTTGGCGGAATCACAAGAGCGCGCCAATTCCGGCAAAACATGAATAGCTGCTCCGTTAGACAAAAGATTCCACCAATCCTCCGTGATGTAGAAGTCAAACTTGGTGACTTCGACTTCAGGTTTTCTCGCATTCCTGAAGAAAACAGCTGTATCGGCCTTTGTGAGTTCAGGATTGGCTGACCTGGCCTCTAATTCGGGCGGGTCCCATGTGGCGTTTGACATGGCCAAAGGAGACAAACGGCTTACCGAACTGGCAATGTAGCTCGAGTAGCCAGTCTTGCTGGCCTTGAGGCATCTTACCAAGTGAGTATGTACCAAATGGGCCAGAGCTTCGTCATCGGCTGCCCAGTGAGTCTCAATGCTTTTGGATAGAATCTGAGTTTGAATTATGCCAACAGTGTCTGAACATTCCTAGTAGGGGGTCAAAGAGAAACGCATAACCGTATACCCGAATCATTATTTGGAAAGATGGAATGGTGAAGAAAAACTTACAGAAGATAGGTCTCTAAAGCTGTGGCAAAAGCCGCGCGACGGGCGATCCTCCGGGATGAAGGCGAATGAATAAGGAGCTTTGAATTCAATCGGAAATTCATCAAGATCAACTCCGTAACCTTCCATAAGCAAAGAATCGGGCTCCATTGCCTTGCTAAGGAGTGGACGCCACCAAGGAGATGGATACACGAGAGTCACTGATATGTAAAGTGGCTTTTCTGGCATTACTCTGGAGTGAGGTTTTGTCTGACCAGTGGCAATTCGGAAGTGGTGCGGCAAGTATATCAACAGAACGCCATCTTTCGCCATCGAAGGGCACGATAGAGGCGCTTCCATCACTGGATCATCGCAGAAGATAATCCTGAGGGCGGAGCTGGGAAGGGTTACGATAACCTAGGCAGAAAAGCAAAACGCTATACTAACAAAGCCTAAGTAGCAAAACCGCCTTGAGGGAAAAGGACGAACGCACGGAGGCAGCCGGCTGTAGTTCGGTGTCATTTTGACGCAGGATATAGAGACCAGCGCGTGAACCAATGTGTTGAAAAGCAACACTGCACACCCTATTCTCCCCAGAGGTGGAAGGAATGAACCGATCGACAAGTGCTCTATGAGCATTGCCACTAGCAAACCTATAGGGCCTATAGTTGTCACTGAGTAGGCGCAAGGTTTGTGGGTAAAAAGGATCAGATTTTGACAACAAGGAATGCAATAAAGGGAATGGCATGTTGCAGAGGGAGAGGGGTGATGGAGTGTTTTCGTCACCGTAAAGAAGCAAGCGCTCGATCAGCCGTTCCTCTATGCACGCAAGAAAGTACTCGCACAGTTGGGTATCATTCTATACATGGAAAAAAAGAATGATAGATTCATATAACTTTCTAGCAACTTAGCTTATGCTCAAATGTACCTGAAAAGCTCTCTGTTCTGGCAGTCGACTCAGCATCTTACAATGCAGGGAATCAAACATCTCTGAAGGGCAAACAAACATGAACCTGAATTTGAAGGCTCTACTAAACTTTGGCCGATCTCATTGCCAAGCATTACCTTGCACAGTCATTAAGTTGATGATTTCAGTTTCAAATGTCCTTTTACTCATTAAGTGAAGAAAGAACTTGTAGGTGCTCCTTTGAACGCGATTGAACATGTCCTCGACGACAATCACAAGCCGCTCGCCCCTTTGGTTAAATATCGTTGTCGGCGGATCCACTAAGCTTCGCAGACCCAGCTGTAGAAGTAAAACGAAGAGTGAGGCCGCAGGAATAACCACTAGTTGGTCAGGCCGTTTCTCCGTATGACGAAAACTAACTTGATGTGCAAGCACCATCACGTCATTGTTAACTGGATCAACCACGTGGTTTCCGAGGTAGTGATTCAAGAAGGAAATCTGAATCTAAATCCGGAAAACAAAGATAACTGCCAGATTAAGCATTGGCGGCACTAAGAGTACCGCAAATCCTTACATCTTCAAGGCCGTCCGACCGAACATTGAGCTGAGATTCGACAAATACGCTAGGGATGCAGGCCTCTTTCAGTGCTGAAAATTCAGCCACATCAGGCAGTTTTGCAGAATGCTTTCGACGCAGCTCGAAGCCGTTTTTCAGTTGACAGAGTAATATTGCCGACTTTAAGTCCCTGGGCCCAACAACTACACTCCGTCGCGGTTCTGAACATTCGGGCTGAAATATTTTGATTGCCAAAGTAATTGGACACAAAAATTAGTCGTTAAAAAAAACCTATTCGGAATACAATAAGCAATCAACTATTTTCGTTGTCACCGACTATGAGTACGAGTCAATACGGAAACGGAAACCACCTCGCTGACTAGCGAAAATCAAAATCAAAGGTCTGACCGAAGCTAAATCCAGATCAAATTCAAGAATGGAAATTGACAATAACAAGTAATATCTAGGAAGGAATAATCGTATACCAGAGTCCACTTGACACAAGCCCCAAAGTTAATGAGACCTCGGTAGGTCAGCTGTTCAATGAGGAAGGGAAGCCACTCGTCGACAATTATGATGCGTATTAGTCCCCTGATGAGGAGATATCTTGATGCACTTCTGGCAGTGACCATTTGCTTTAAAGGCACAAAATATCACCGTAATCAGCTCCACCGATTTCCAAGTGCACTCGATTTGACAAAAAGAAAACGTACAAACTTATTGTGGTTCCAGAGGTATATCACAGTGTTTCTTATGGCCCGATACAACGATGGATACCTTGAGGATTTTGTACTCGATTAGCTCACGAAACCCCAAAGGCGGTTAGCATTATCAAAGACTTACCGTGTCATGAAGGGGAATAGAGAGTTTTCCCACTTGAAAATTTCCATGGGCGACCATGCTCCAGCAGGAATTGGGAACTCACTTGGTCCGCAAAATGGTTTTCGGAACTCAGGATAGTCTGAGAGAAGAGAAGAAGGAATCGCTCGCACGCCTTTACGTATTTATGCTTCATTAGTTTACTCGTCATTCTTCGATGAGAAAAAGACCTTCAACGAGCTAACGAGCACATTTGACGAATACAAACTTCCACTTAAAATTATGAACTTACATTACAAAGTGCTTGTAAAGCATGGACAAAACATTTCATCTGACCTTTGAAAGAAACTATACAAATGTCATGAAAATTACATTTAGTTACCAACTTACTCAATGACCAGTCACAAGATTTGGCATAATTAATTTGGGTTCCTAGAGGAGGAGGTTCTATTCCCAGCAAAACAGGAGAATACTGTGGGCAGAGGAAGATCAGCCGGCTATTGTGTACTAGCCCCGGCATTTGCATGCTGGCTTGAAAGTTGACGCGATTATTCACAACCAGAGAAACTCGCTGAAATAAATGCGAAAATCTTGTGTTGATAGCCTGACAGAGAGAGAATTTAAGAAATTCGAAAGTAGTATCTGTATTCATCCACAACAAGAACTGGAAAATGAGCCATAATTACATGTCAAGTAGAAAATGACTTCTACCCAAGCATTTGGGATCTGAAATAATAGTAGCGGTTGCAAAACTAGAAAGAGAAGCACAAGCAGAGTACAAGCATACCTGATCTTCCGGTTGAGAACACGGACAACCTCCTGGCTAAAGAAGAAACGATTGTAAAACTACTTATCTCGCTAAAAAGGCATAGCAACTTCTTCCAGACATACTGGTAAAGCGGCCTGGCATTTGAATGTCCTTCTTGAAATGGCACGATTCGAACCAAAGCCAGTCGGTACGTGCCTCCAGCGTCCACACTTTGCGCATTTGCGCCACAAAGGCAGTATGTTATTGGTTATAAAGTCGTATACTGAAATTTTCGTCTCCCCATAGGGAAGAGACCAGTCTTTAAAACTATCGACCCATTCTCTAAAACGCTGATACCACGCATCTTGCTCAACCGACCGCCAACTTGAATTCGTGCTAGCAGCTCAAACAGCAAAGTAAAGTTACTTTATAGAGTCAAAAAACTGTTTGCAATTAAAGCACATGTGTTCACCAAATGAATGATGCGTCCAAACTCCACTGCCCCTATTTCGGTCACATCTAATGGTGGGGCAGAATGTGTAATAATCTTACTTTCTATCAACTCCGGCAAAACATATAGGGGACATTTCTGCGCAATAAGCGTTCCCACATTTGACATAAGGAGACACCGTTGAAAGTTCAATGCCACTGAAATTCATTCTTGGTCAAAGAAAACAATAAAGACACACTGCTCCGCCATATAGGCTAACCAATCGAACAACGAATAACGTGAATGGCTGGAAAAAGGTCAATCCATCATTAATACGAAAGAATGCCACACTTAGAGTCGCCTTCATCGATCAAAAGGTAAAACCTAAAAACTGCACTTAAATACCAAAATGCATGCAATCGGGCATCCGTTAAAAGCTTTACGCGTTCAAACTTACTTTTACTGTAAATGATGAACCAACAATGGACTTAAACTTATCCATGTGTGTCACATTTGTCTACAATATAGTACTGATTAAATTCATTTCATATTTTACAAATTGCGCGGCATCAGTAGCTCACTGAAGATGACCTTAACTTATTCCTTGCACTTTAAGTTTTGTAAATTTAGATGCTTGCTACAAGCGCAATTATAGGGACAAGCTGTCAACCCATGTCTACCACTGCAGTGTGCCAGATACCCCTTGAAGACGAGCAAAGGCAAACCATACATCTAATAGAGGGAAGAGACAGCTTCTGGAGCCACCCGACGCCCAGTCCACGCAGCTAGGCCAATGAGGCCACCTAAGTGCCCGAAGGCCAACCAGCAAGCCAAACAAACGAAGCATTACACTACCCCCTCTGTTAATTACCTTATTGGCTGCCCTAAATACCCCAACTGGTCCGACCCCCCATTGCAACAACTCAGCAAACACCTGCTGTTCATGACCAAGGTTTATGGTAAGCTCATCCTCCGTTATGTCATCAACTTGGCGCCAAAAAATACCCAGTGCCGCTTATAACTCGTTTTGTTGTTTCAGAATGGTCATAGCTGTCGCCTCATCTGCCACTCTCTGTCTAGAATTCGGGCTTATCATTGAAACACTAGCCTTATTCGCCTCATCTTTCTGTAGCTACTTCTCACGCAAGAAGAGCGACGACTCTGAGACACCTTTGTCGCCTTCGCACCAAGTTCTAGTTGCATTTTCTATAAGGTAAATTTAAGATGCATTTAAAAACTGTAGGCTCTACAACCACATCCCCTTTCCACCTTGAAAACATGACGAACCCGGTAAGAGCCCATCAGAGGTCTGGCGCTTCTTGAGGTGTGAGCAATCCTTCAAGGCCAAATCAAAGATAATTAGCCGATTTTAATTCAATGATGAAGTCACCACTTGACCAACATGAGTTCCTTTTTTGAGTGTAAACGATTAGCTGCAAGCATTGTCTCGGTATAGAAATTTAAATGTGCGGTCCATTCGTAATTGTTGATCATCTTAAATGATTGAAAATATTCACGAAACATAAACGGCTCTTAGGTTACTAATTCCTTTTACTTCATGGGATCGTAATAAATAAGACGAAGTCTGGATACTCTTCCTTTTGCAAAAACGTCTTTTTTTACAATTACGAAGCGAAATGAAAATATAAATCCTCGCCTATTTACTGCGATGCACCCTGCAATGCAGCGCTTCATAAGCTACTGACCTACACAAGTGGCCTGTGAACCGCCTTATGGTGTGAGATGGGCAAGATGGATGGCGAACTATTTGTCTTGAGGTGTTCGCAGCCACATTTTTGCACTATTTAACAGAATATCTCACCCGCTCAAAATGTTTCACGCTAACCACGGATGCATCTGTAGCGCCCCGAGCTTCCCTAGAAGACGGAGAGAATGCTAGGTGTAGGTCAGAATACTTGTGTTCTAGACGGTAAGGAAGGGGACTGCTGGCATGGCCGGCAGGCCACCCACGCAACTGGCTTCAAGGTGGCCGCCATTCAATGTGTCGGACCAACCAACAGTCCAAACAAACAAAACACTACAACATCTTCCAGCGAAAGGGCTTATTACAGAAATGTCACAAGCCTGAATGCAGCACCTGGACCCGGCAGTGACTAATTCTGACTAAAAAGACCGAGTCATCGAGTCGAGCGCGCTTCTCTTGCAATGCATGGCTTGTGCCATGGTGGATCATGTGCTTGATTTGTTATGAAGTTTGGTGGATGAAGGGATGCATATGCAGATTCTGCTACCATGTTGGAATCATGGCCAACCGCCCACGCCCTTGATCCTCTGCATTCTTCGGGATAACCAGAAGCGATGCATTGTGAGGAACAAGAAATGAAATTTTGGGCTACTTTTAAGGCCGACTTAGTGGAGACTCATGAAGAAGGTCGTGACGGTGCGTCGACTTATCTTAGTACCACCTAGAACCGTCTGCAGAACGACTACTAAGTCCTACAGTCCGTTCCGGTACTACTTCTTTTCCACCACACATAATTTATGCGACCTCTTAATGATCCAAATTTGTCGCACCAACACGAGTGTTCTCCTCCGGCTAATCAAGCTGTCGCAGGACGACTGGAACTGAGGTAGAAGGGTGACGGTTGCCATGACCCAGCTCCCATACCCACGAGTTTGTGTTTCCCGTCATCCCAACCCATGATGGCGCCAAGATCTACTTAGGTATAGCAAATTAAGAGTTACAGTCTTTTACACGATGCACCACAGGATTTCTTTCCACTCAGGAGCTAAGAACTTCACATTTCTTCTCTATAGTTGCAATCATTTTGTTCAAAAATAACTCAATGTGATCAGCCACATCAGATGGGCACTATCCTCAGATAAACTGGTCCCTTAATCCCATCTCTCTTTCCCACCTACTCGTCCCACACAATCTTCATGAGGGCTAATAACAGCTGAAATAGAGTTGGGCTTGAGCAGTCTGGGATGGTTCCTTGTGGAGGCAATCGCGATAACTGTATGAGGGTGTAATTAACATGAAGAGGCGAGGCACCCTTAACGTCCCCGCTCGATGAATGAGTGGAACCCCACTCGAGGGACAACGGGGTGACTGATGACAGTGGAGAAAGTGAGAATTGATTGGAAAGGAGGAGTGGATGAGATGCGAAGAATTCGACTCAAAAAAATCTGCTTTTACTTTGCTTGCGCATTACGTAGGCCTAGACTTAGGTGCATGGTCTTCAAATAGCAATCGCAAGGTCTGAGCTTGTGCTCGAGTTAGTCTGGTCATGGATTGAAAGGAGGTAGAGAGATGGCTTATCGTGTGCAAGGCCGTGGAATGGCTGGCGTTGTTGGTCCTCGGGAGATCCTTAGCGAACCCACTCGTTTGCAAGCGTCACAGCGATCACATGGAATGTAAAGACCAAACACTTTGTTTAAGTGAGTTAAAGTACTCAGACACTTCAGCCCTTGCAGACTGTAGTCCGAATCTGTAGCACAGACTTTGCATCGTGCCAATCAAGACTTGGCGTGCCACAGCACTGCAATAAGAAGCTAATCAAACCTCTACCTCTAATTTTGTTGTAAAAGTCGCACATTTCACAGGAAATGCATCCTCCTTTTCACACACTCACCGTCTGAGTGAATTCGGCCTAACATTTACTTGTAAATGAACCCTCAGTAAAGAAAAATTTGCCTCCACAGCAAATGCTCGTCTGTTTTTCTACCTTTTCTTTGTCTCACCAGACCCCACTTGAAGGCTAGTCTACCAGCGATTTTGTGGGAAAATGATAGGATGGGAAGTAAAATATACCTTTCACAGACAATTTGTTTGAATGGAGATCAGTTCGAGGTTCTTGCCTTACTATGCGCTTCGTCTACTCTATCACCACAACTGTCAATGTGACATTGACTGTCAAAAAGTTGATTTTAACGATTCAACTTTCCTTTCGAAGCCCAAAAACGCAGAATTCCTCTCAAACCAGCACAAACTCACACGTACTTCGCTCCGTTTTTCCTCCTCATTGAAGCGCCATGCTTGCGTGGAGGTATAGGCGAACTTGTTGAAGACGGGAACAGGTAGTAAACCACACACGCACCCACACACACTCCCTCTGTTTGATTTATTTTCCAGCATGGATGTGCTCCCAACGAAGAGGTGGTAAGAAATACACGAACTAATAGCAATAAAAGTATTTTTCAAACTCCTTTCCCTAAACATTTTGCCTCTCCTTGTTGTATTCACCTTTATTAGTTCACAAACTAACAAGTGGGATTTGGGCGAAACCTCTTTACTGTCACTTTTTTGACGCTCAGTGCCATCAGCTCACTGTGCAGGCAGGCGCTAAATGCTCCACTGTGGTCAGTTTTTACTATCCTCGCCTTTTTTTACTCTCTACTCGGTAGAGAAGACGTCTCAACGAGGGAACATCTGAAGTCGCGTAACGACTGGAAGACCCTACTTGGCTATGGGGATGAGCCGTAGCCTTTGACCCCATCCCATCGTTCTAAATTAAGCTTCGCGTTGGAGTCTGTCGTCCGGTGGACATGATTGTCTAAACTGCCGCCCAAAACAGACTGTTTAAGACGTTAGAATGAAGCAGTTAAGGCTCTTGCCCCTTCCTCCCATTTTATTGCGCTCAAAAAAGCTCCGGGCAGCTTCAACGACTCTTTCAAACATGCTATTTTAATTGGCGTCTCGATATTATTGCGTTTAATTGATGTCTGCAGTGGCTTAGCCTTGCCTGAAGGTAACAACAAACCATTCCCCTACTGGCATGGCTTTTTGGGGTACCAGGGGCTACTGGGTGTGTTTCAAGGCGGTATGTCCGTCCCGAAAAAAACAGATGAATGGCCAAATTGGATGGTTGAGCGCCTTATCATGTAATGCTAAACAGAACTGGGTGTAATTTGCAACCACGAGGTGTAGCACCTATCACAACAAACATGACTGTGGTTAGTGGGTACTTGCCTGCCAAGGTAAATAAGGGTACAGATGAAACACCACTGTTGGACCGCTCATGTACACACCAGAGTGACAGCAACCGAAAAGCACACTGTAAAAGCAATGGCTACCAATGCAGACCTCAATAGTGCCTTTCAGACTGAAACAATTGCTGTGGATTGATCTATTACCACTAACCGAGGCCTCCAAATGCAGTGCCACCGCCGCCTATTCGCACTATCCTGCGCAAACCGCGGTAGCTCAAAGCGGATGCATGAAGTAACACGAGTGAAGGTGTGATTCTTCAAAGCACAGGTACGTGCTCGCATCCACAGAAGACTTTAAACACAGCTGCTGAGCGGTACGATGTTTGTAAAGACTTCAAAATGGCGGTCACATATCCGACAGTGACGACCCCAAGTGCGGTGGTTTTACAAACCATATCCGGCCTCTTAAACAGTCGAATGGTGAAACATCTGTCTGAAAAATGCATTACCTGCTGGAAAATAGCATGGGAAACGAGCCTTTTTGTGGGAAATGCAAACCTCAGTACAATTAGTTAAAACCACAAGCACCTGCACCCCAAGGTAGGTAGCGAGGCCCTTTGCACATTATTATGGAAGTACTGTCGATCTTTTACGGAAAGAGTAAAGTTATAAATCCGTTGTATCAAGGCGACGTTTTTATGCTATACAAAATAAACAGGTACTTGGAATACAAGGGGGAAGAGAGGAAGGAGGGAGCAAACGAGGCAATAGCGGCATTGATGGTGGTTGTAGTCGAAGTGGTCCTACTGAAATAGGGGAATGCGTAAGTCCTTGTACAGGGAAATGCACAATGGGAGGGGAGAGGAGAGGAGATTCTAGGATCATAGGATGGGTGAGTGAATAGCATTACAAGCAGTTGCTCATTCAGAAAACTCCTAACCACTGTACACAGCACTTCGAAGGAATAGGAAATGAAACAGAGCAAAAGACGCAGCAGGAAAAGTACATACAATGCACAAACAGCGATATTTTTAAATAAGCGGTACAGATAAGGAAACCAAGAAAATAACCAAAATAGCAGACCGCGGCACAACGAACAGCACTGTGCTTCAAGGTGGTGAATTGGCTGAACGTTTAATGTTTGTGCGAATGGCCTACAATGGAAGAGAAAGTTCTTTCTCAGCTGCTTCAAATATCACAATAATAAAAGTTATAGGTGATGCTTTAAGAATTTTAGTCCAAGTACACCATTCCCAACGTGTGGGTCAAAGTTCGAATACCTTTGCCACTATCCTGCTTGCGATTTGATTGGTTCAATTTCAACCAATGAAAATGCCATATTCAAGCATGACGTGGCGGCCCTAGTGGTAGCCGCTAAGGGATGAATACAAAATGCCTGGAAAGTCTTATTCTGAATGTTAAGTAGGAGAGGATGTGAGGTTCTCTTATAATTTAAGTAAGTACAAGCACACACACACACGCGCAAGTGAATGATGCATTAATTATCCGAGACCCGAAAATGCCAGCACCGAGATACTTGTGAGAATTCCGTTTTAAGATATGGTGCAAATTCAACTACATTAGTGATGGTCCAGAAGGTAATCTACTTCTTAGGATGTTTGGAAAAATCCACTACTCATAGATGCCGTTGTGAGAGAAAGACTATGGTTGTCAAAACGCTGTCGGGCGGAGTCATATGGCGTAGTGGGAGGAGCCAATGCAAAGCCTTCTCACACTTTTATGGGCTATTCCGATTTTATACTTTATAAGTAATGGTTAATATGACAACGGAATTAGGCGTCGTTGCGAAGACAGCATGTTTCAGCCTTTAAACAGGCCAAGATGACACAAATGTTGGGTGATCATTGATCTGCTTGCCATAGCATTCGTCCTTGATAAGGCGGAATGGCAACCCCTTACAATTAAAGGCACTCGCGACAATAGAGAGAGTGGGATGAAAAAGAACTTGACAAGTCCGCCTTAATAGCGCTTACACCTCCGAACTTGAAAAGTGGACGCACAAGTGCATATCGACTTTGGCAGGATATGACAAGGAGTGGAGTCAGTCCTAATTCATTCGAGCACCCCCGAGGTTATTTGTTTATTCTATATGAGCCCGCTAGTACAAGGCGGTGCCCATAAATGCCAGAAGCATAATTTGGGCACAATAACTGGTGCGACCGCAATAAAGTAGTCATGCATAAACAGCTGAGGGTGACGTGGAGATTGGACTGGACCATCTAAACAGTCGTATAAAATGGCCTTAGATGGATGTGAGTGTAACATTTTATTTGTTTGTTTAACTCTCAGTTTCGGTGATGGGCCACTTAAAGGCTCCGCCATAGCGTACCCCCATCGGGTGGGCCGCTCTCTCAACCAAGACAGTAGCCACCCGGCTCGTCAAAAATACGCCTTATGCCCTAGTGTTAGGCTTTCTTTCACCCTCATTGGGCCTAGACCAGACGTCTAGAACATCTGATTAATTACCATTCCAGTCATGTGAGAACCTGAATCTGAATCACAGACGTGACAACTTGACAAGGGGCAGTCGACACATTTGGGCTGCCTGAAAGAGACTGTCTGACTTGCACTTATGCTCACTCGCCTATTGAAAAGACTGTTTGGTTATAGGGAAGATAGAAGCATTAAAACAAAAGGAGATGTAATGCATTGCTGGAACAGGGTAGTCATCAACGAACCGGAATGGAACAGTACAATAAACATCCGGTGCCTAGCATTCATTTGAGGAATGACACCGAGAAAAAGCTCGCTTCGCCTTGAACAGTACAACGCCCTTTTGGCAAACAAAGCAATGGGCGTGCAGTGGACATGATAGATTTAAACTTTTTCGGCATCACAACACTACAAAGAAGAATGGCATCCTTAGAAAAGGGAAAAAGAAATGAATCCTGACAGATAGCGGCGTTGTAGGTAATGATTTACTTTATATTTAGTTGCCTAGTTAGGCTTCCCAAGTTCTCGTATGCCCATAGCAGGCGCAGAGACCGAGGCGATACCACACACAATGGTAGGAGCCAAATGTGTCCATAACAAGTCGTCGACCAGTCCACGTTCCAGTGACAACTCAGTGGGTGCAAGGACATTTACAAATGAGAGGTGTGAACCTATCATTGATGGTCATGCGTTGGTCTTTCGCCTGGTTCTGGAAGGGATGGACACTGTTCTGAGATCGGTAAGCATGGGTACCCTCAAAAGTGTCTATTTACTTCAATGGCTTTTTCTTTGCAGCGGTATACAAAGCCAATTCTCATTAGGTATTCCAAAATCAAGGCACTTCCTGCTTTTACACTTATGCAGACTTGGAAACCGCCACGAGGTATGGGGGGGGAGGGGGGGAAGACAATGCGCCGTCAGGGCATTCTAGTCTGCAACAGATCGAGATGCTGATTTATAGACTGTCAAAATCTAGTCTAGTACAGACTTTTGCCTTTTACCTGGACGGCATATTACAAGTTTACTTGGTGCTTTATTAGTAGTGCTGTAGCATTTCTTGTCTGAACTAGCCCAACACCACTGCCTCCGCAGGCAGTACCATCGCTGCCTCGCTCGCCTCCCGGCCGGGGTGGATGAGCACCACCTATTGTGTGGCGTGTGGCGAGGAAAAGTCACCGCAAAGGCAACACCTAGTCCGACACGCAAGTTTAGTGCCTGTCAAAAGTGTTGCAATTAAAAATGTAGCATTGCTTTTAGTGAAGTTAACAGATAATGCGGATGCAATCGAGACAACCACCGACCACTAGCACTGTGGGCCCATAACAATTACTCTACTCTACTTAGGGCTGTGGTGCTTGGAAACGTTTTGCCTCCTTCAATGCTCCGACAAACCCAATGAAGCATACGACTGCACCAAGTGGACGGAAATCCGTTTTTAAAGGAAGAAAATGGACTTTCGTCAGTCACTCCAATGAAGCAAATCATTGAGCATTCATGCGAATTACGCGGCACAACCTTACCATCGTGGACAAAAAAGTCGCCAAACGAATGAAATGTGATAGTTTTAAAACGATTAAAAGCAAATCCAGTAAAGTTGCCTTTTTTATGTCCACGACAGTGAAAAATTTCCCTGCCTGCCTATCTACCTACGTGCCTAATGGCGTGTAATTTATAAAATCTTTTAATAGAAAATTGCAAGAGCGACGGAGGGAAGGAATGCCAAATGACGAGGGTTTATGCGTGTGCAGACACGGTGCACCGAGAATTTGGTGTTTTGACCGGTTCTGTTGCCTTACTGTGCCCCTTCCAAGGGTGCGCAATTCTTGGACGTCTAAAATTTTCCACCTGGGCTAAAAGTAGACCGAGAGACTGTCGAATTGTTTACTAACATGCATGCATTCATCTGTCGGTTGGAGGGATAATGCACAGAGGTCGCTATTCCCTGATAAGGTTCACATAAATGCGCTCCCTTTTTACACTTGACTAGGATGACCTTTTCGGACACTGCTAGTCGGTGGCATGGAGCTGAACAAACCTTACTCCTGCCAGATCTTCTCCACTTTCGTGGATTCAACTTCTAGTTTGGGCTAAATTGTAACTATCACTGACCGCGCGCTACGGCACAACATGATGGATGGAGGGAGGACTTTTGGGAAACACTGGACGATTCCGAGCTTTATGTAATTACCGGATCTAGGTCAAATTCACCTCGCAGACTTACAGCGCATAATAGCAAGCATCATTGCGCCTGTTATGCTGACTCATCGGGTTTTTTAGGTCCTGTCTTGAGCCACTACGGCAATCGGGAAGAAAGATGCTTAAAAACAGAAAGCTGCGCAGCAAAGTATGTTCGGTTGTTCATCCGCCATAGGCTGCACGCCGTAGTCTTTAAGCCGTGCCTAGATCGCCCCTTCCTTGCAGTGCCGGAGGTGAGACTTCCATAGCGAATGAACTACCAGTGGGATTTGACAATGATACGATTGGAGAAGAAAGGCGCGTTGACACATCAATGGCAGAAGGCATTTGCTCCCATCACAGTTTATCTCTCTTCTCTTCTCTCTCTCTCTCTCTCTCGCTGTTAGGAGTCATGTGGCCTTTGTGCGTCAGGCGCACGTGAAAATGCAAGCAATGCTGTGTCACCAGCCCCACTTCGCTCCCAAAGCACAGAGAACAGGAGGTGAGTCAGAGACCAGGATTGTAGGTACACTCACCTTTTCATCTATGCGACAGACAACGGAACTGTTGGATGCTCCCATTGCACGACTCCCCACACTCAGGCACTCCCTCACTCGCTCTATTCGCCATCTGGAGTGGAAGCACCTACATGCTGCACAACATGACCCAAAAAGGTAAATAGAATCGTTTTTTGGCCTTGAGGAGATAACCAGCAGCAGTTAGGCCCTCACATCTTCGCCAGGTGCAGATGTACGCAAAAAAAATTTAGCTTTTCCCGGTGAAGAAGAAGGGTGTGCGAAGCCAAGAGGTTGGTCGGATTCCACTCGAGTGGAAAATTAGAATTTCTATAAGACTATAGTGATAAGTAGGCCCAACACTGGCACTTCTTCTCCATCCATTAATCACGTGGAACAGCAACTACGCATGATATGGTGTGCCAGAAAATTGCCAAAAGAATGATTGAGGGAAGAATGGAAGAAGGCTAGTAATTGGTTTGAACCGACTTATTTTTGCGTTCGGCTTAACTTCAGACACCGGAAGAGGTTTTGATGCTAAGCCCGCTGCCTTCCCGACTTCCTTGGTCCCCTCTCCTAGCCCCTTAATAGCAATTCCCATTCTCCCACTGATATGGAGCCCTATTAGGACTCGGAGGAATGACTTGAAAACGCTGCAGTATTAAATCAAGCTGGCAGAGAACAGCGCAGCCAGATTCGAGGTTGATTAGATAGTCAAATTAATGGTTAGGGTGAATGTTATTGCAGGACTTGAGGCAACAAAGTCACCCCTCCACCATCAACTGCGCAAAATAGGCAAGGATTAAATTATCTGCTAAGGTAGCCTCTCCTTACCCCTAGCATTACCGCATTTTCAACACCTCATCCTGTGGGATCGGATAATTAACTTTGGTTCGACTCAAGGCCCATGGAAGCCAACGGCACTCGCTATACGCACGGATTTCACGGCTCGTTCCATTCCGACGTACCAGTCAAGGCAGCACACACAAACATGGAAAAGTTGAAGTGGACAAAAGCAAGGAGAAAACTCCGAGGAATTGGATAAGTTAAAAAGGTGCTTTTTATTTGGAGTAATTGTGTAAAAACACGTGATGTGAAGCCTACACAAACGTCAAGTCAACTTTTTTGGCATCCCACTCCCACAGCTCGCAACATTTGAAGCCACACACTTCATTTCACACTCGTGAGCTTCCAGTTATAAAACACTTATTTGTTTGTTTGTCCAACTTTTCAATTCTGTCGAAATTAAAATGTAGAAGTGAGTGTTTTTTTTGCCTTCAATGCAAGCGAATCTCCCCTCTGAACTGAAGTTAATCATCGGCAAGTTTGAAGGAAGGACCCGGTAGACCGGTGAATTGACGTGGGTGGTATTACATAGGCACAGACAAAAAACTACACGATTTTTGTGTTAAACAACTTTCCTGCACAGTTTTAAGTGAAGGTGATATCTCTAAAAGGAAGACGGAAAAGTGGAACGGAACTGGCGTAGCATTTGATGGAAACTAGGTGGCTACAAATACAGCCACAGCATAACCGAATCTACGAAGGGTAAAATACGTAGGCGGAGCAGTTGTTGTCCCAAGTAACCGCACTGATTTCTGTCACATTCTTAGGAGGTTTGAAGTGTAGTGCCACGAAAACCAAGTTCCATTGCAACACTCAAGTGGAGCCTAAGCTGAGGCCAAAAATGGAACCGCATGGCATAAACAACTAACAAGACACATTAATTAGACCGCCTATTTATTCACTACTTCTCTGTTCGGAATCTAGGCTGGATGGAGGCATCAAGTGAAACTTCAGTGTGGTTGACGAAATTTCCGCCCTATAAAACACTGTGATGTGAGTGATGACATACGAACGCGAGTGGAGAAAATGGATTCCTTAAAAAAATAAACACATTCACTCACCATGGGCGGTGAAGGGGGTGAGTGCGACAAGAGATCGCTACTGAACCATCTTGAAGGTGCCATCATGCGACCGCTTGTAGGAGGGGGTGCCTGGCATCCTAAACCCAACACCTGTAGGCAAGGGAGGTAGACCAGGGTCTCCGTTCATGAGAAGGATGTCACCATTCTCCGCGTATGACTTATGTCGTGGTACCATATTGAGAAAGTCTGGTATAGAGGCTCGATAGCCTGGGGGTGGTAACTCGCTAGAATATACACTTCCGCGTAGATGTGGATAACCTAGACCAGCAAAAGGTGGTCGGAAGGAGTACTGACTGCGTGTCTCACTTAGAAGGTTCGAACAGGAATTCTGCGAGGGTGTTCCATAGACCCACGTTCCTCCGTTGCTCAGCGAGGCTCGATGCAGCTCCTCACAAGAAGCAGTTCCACAGATTATGTGCTTCAATGAGGTAGCAGAGTATCGATGCGGGAGGGTGTTGCGCTCTTCCTTCTGTTTCTTCGCTCTTACTCGTCGTCGAATTATTAATGCGACAATGAGACAGATTAGAAGAACTGTAAGTACGGTGCACCAGATTATTACTGACAACAAAAGAGGTTTCATACGAGTACTTCCTCCAGCTGTTTGCAGGTCGTTTTCATCAATCTCCTCCACTGCAACTTTCCAGCCGTTCGAGGCATTCGCGTTTACAATGTAGTCGTCAATAGAATCATTCTTGGGACAGCCTAAAGCGCTGCTTAAAGTTGGACAATTGTCCATGTAGACCATATTAAGAGCATCCAATGTTCCTCCAGATCTGATCGATTCGTCTAATGAAAACGTCAGTATTGCTGACTTTTCAATGGGTTTTTCTCCAGCACACTTGTGACATCTAACCTCCATGTTCACTTCTATGGGCATGCTGGGATCCTGTGGCTGTAGACGAAGAAAAGTTGGGACATCAGCATTTTTTCGCACATAAGTGGGCAGTTTAGGGAGTCGATCACCGTCAAACGTAAGTGATGCGATTTTGGGGTGCTTCACAAGCGTGTCCGGGTGAATTGTGCCCACCTGAAGGACCTCCAAATTGGTTAGAACACCTTCAAGTCCAGTGAAGGAAGTTGTGGTAAGTTCAAGAATGTTCATATTAAGGAAAATGTTCAACGTCTCCTCTGAGCCCAATTTGTTAAGGTCTTTTAACCCCCCAGGAAGGATTCTTCTTATGCTGCTACGATTGCCAATCACAATTCTGTCATTAACCAAATCCTTGTGGCAAGGAATTTCTGTTTTGAAATCTTCAGGTGGAATTGCGGAACAGAGCAGCTCCTGGTCTGCAGAGAGGGAACAGGTGAATGGACATTCTTCGGAGGCGGGGGATTGAGCGAGTGCTGTTGCTAACGCAGTACTCAGTAAGGAAAATAGGCTCATCAATGGCCCCATCCAGACTTGCCCTTAGTAATTAGGGCTTAAAAGTCACGGCGACTCTGCCTTTAAAGCCTTTAAAGTGATGTTATTACTACCACGGTCGCCAAATCAGCTGTACACTTACTTATGGGCTTGCTGATTGGTGGAAACGTCTTGTCTGCATGGTGATTGGTCATCGCAGAAGCCAATGAATAAGCCGCAACCCACCTTGGCGCTGAGGTTCGCAGTAGCTGTGAAGACACTATGAAATTCAAGTGTGTAATGTCAAACTGGACCTTGAACTGTGTAGTAAATACTCAAGTTGACAATAACAAAATGCAATTTTATGTCTCTTTTACAAAATGGCGAGTTGCAAAGCTTGATCTTGTTTCTAGCCATTTCCATAAATTAACATTAATTTAGGAAAATATTTTGTAAAAACATTTCCTGCCCCCAAGTCCAAAAGCCGATCTCTAAATACAGAGACAAATCGACTGCCATGACTCTGATAATTAGTCATTACTAGTGTTTCTGTTCATTTTCTTTTTTTGCCAATCGTGTCACACATGTGTGACGCGGAGGCTCAGGCGTAAAATTAAAGGTATTGCGTGCATGCGTGATGCTAGTTGTAACCTTGGCGACAGATAAACGATGTTCAGGCTCAAAGGCCGAATCGGGAATTATTTTTGTCTTGGCACCGTGCCTCAGTGATTATTCAAATAAGTGTGCAAAATAATAAACTCCACATTTTGTTTTGATGTTTGTACATGCCGCCGATCTGGATTGTGGATCAGAAGATATTCCCATTTGAATGCGGCGACAAAGTGCCCAAAAAATGGACCACTTTAATGCAAGCACTCTTTTGCACTGCTGCAGCATTTGGAATTATTTTCTGGATAAAAACATTCCAAATTCGGATATTTCTATTGGATTAGGCAAAAAAAGGGTAATTAGGAATTTATTTTTTCCCATGTCACAATCTGGCCAAAAGTACGCTGTCCATTTATTAATTATGCAGGCTACGAGAAGCGTGTATTACAGCCTAAAGTGTGCGCCCTTTCCGGCTCTGGGGTGATGCGACAGCATTCGTGTCGGTCTTGGGGCAAAATTTCACTTCCAGACCCAAAGGAAATCCTTTCCTCCTTGTAAACCAGTTCAATAAGTGGCAAAGTTGTCTATTCAAAAGAGTCAGTTGTTGGAAATGGGGAGGTGAAGTTGAAAGCACGCATGCATCTGGCACCTCTCGAGCCGCAATTGGTGCATCATCGAGATCCACACGGCAGCGTGGAAGGCCCCGGTTTGCGTGCGCTTAGCCACCCTTAGAGCTCCCAATGCCTCATTAGAAAGGAATGCAAACTCTGCCACATCTGGCGGGAATTGGTGGAGAGTCCCTGTGAAGGTCTATTTTCAACCCAGAAATGGTCGTCTGTCGTGGCAACTTCCCCAATTCCCTACCACTCCAGCACGTGGACAACCTTCGATCAGAGTGAAAAGCGCTGGTCAAGTTTGCATGATTTATGCGCTTGAAGAAGTGAAGAATTCGAATGGCTGTTACTTAAACCACTTCAAAGAATATATCGAGTTTGTCTGTTTGTGCCGCTTGTTGCATCATCCAACCTTGTCATCGCAATCACCTTTGATTCTTGCATTGTTTACGCTACCTCTTTGCGAGGAGTTGGCAGGTGTTGAGGTGTCGATGGAGGTACTCATTTTTCCAATCTTGATTTGTTCAGCTCAAGCTGTAGACGTTTCAGCCAATAGTTAAAGCTTAACTTTTGCCAAATTTGATGCCTAAATTAGGCTGCACAAATGAAATAAGCGCGGCAAGTCTATTCGGCATTTGTATTCCCTTTTTGGGCATCTAGGGTAAAGATAGTAGGTAAAATAATGGATTTTGACTTTTCAATTAGCCCCGTAGACCAACGCGTTTTGTCCGCTCCTATTTGACAGTGACGTGTTTTCAATCGCATAACCTTTTGCTACAAGTTAAAACAACAAAAGAGAAAGGGGAAAGCAGAACCTTCAAGCATCCACACTTTACTACCGCCTTGCAGCACGTCAACTGTGAAACTGCTGTTGAATGGACGCTCTTCAGAACGATTCTCGCAGTTGGTACTTCTTCTTACCCCTCTTCGACGATCTGGGTCGTTTACATAAAGGCTGAAGTGTAATTTCGAGCAAGTTACTTCCTCCAGCTGCTGTACTAGACTGATTCTGCGTGGAACCACGGCATCACCTGTCTGTGGAGAGCGGTGACATTCCCTTCGTGAATAAGCGCGATAATCCATCTTTCATGCCAATAGGAGTGGATCCGCCACCCATTGCACGTCAGACGGCGTCGCCAGATCCGACAAGAATGCGAGACGACGCAGTGGGAGAGGGTAAAATTTCTCCCCTCATCGGTTAAACAGGCCTTTTGCAGTCACTCCCTTCCAAGAGACACCGAGTAGCACTATCGGTGCTCTTAACTACTGAGAGTTGGACTAGACCCTCAGGTGAATCAACTGACGGTTGATGAAGACTCATAGTTACACCTGACTCACCTGCAGGACGCATGTCACTCATGGAGCAGGTTCTCACAGTGGAGACAACACCATGTGAATAACAGGGCTAAGTTAACCCAACTGGATCCTGAAATGACGTGTCTGTTGGCACAGGCGGGGAGGGCCATCACTTGCCAAAACATTACATTCACATAGCATAAAATCCTAAGCCATCTTCACCTCCAGAAAGCACGTCAAATTCTCCACACCTACACCCGAGGCAGCCTATTTTCCCACTGTTTGAGTGCCTCCATGAAGTCACTCCTTTGCGGTGCAGATCTAGAGGTAATAAAGGATTGACAGAGTACAAAAGTGCCACTTTGAGACCTCCACCCACCCATGATTTACACAACCGTAAATCTTATGTGGGGTAGTAAATATGGTCTCTCTAGGGTAGCGTTCTCATAGCGACTCAATTTACTGTAGGCGTATGTCACCACCTCTGGATTGTTATTAAGTAACAAGATCTCTCCCTGCGTAGCCTCGTGGTGACTAATTTCGCCTAGAAATGAGTCACTGGTGCTTTACAACCTCGAGGCTCTTGCATTACGATCCCTTCTGTGTAATCCAACACTTCATGGAATGCGCTTCAGCCTCGAGGAGTTGTGTTAGACAGTACAAATCACAATTTAGTAGCATGCAATTAAACTCGGCAACAAGCTGACGGCAAATGGTGTCAAGATGACAGAATCTAATGGCACCACACGTCGAAATTCGCCCCCCCTCATCCCTTTCCTTTCCATTATAACAAAATGTGGTTCCATTTAGTGTTAAGGGAACCTTTGCCTCCTGTTAGGAGCAGTGGCGGTTTTCTGCTTGAGAGCAACACCAAGACTGATTTGGTTTGTGCCAAATGGAGGCGCTTGACTTATCATTTGAGGGCTGTGCTTAGCTGCAGTGGGAATGAGTACGCATGCGTCCATCATTTTGACGGTCAGTAAACTGTGGATGATGGCGGTTATTTTTTTCCGACATCAAGAATGCGGCATGTTTACGATTGTGCGAGGTCATAAGTATGCCCATCTGGGTGAAAGAACGCCTACGCAGTTTGAAGGGCGTAACATTGGGTGGAATAACAAGAAACAGGCACAAAAAAAGGATGATGTGTCATGCGTTAGTCAGACATTACTTGAAATAACTTTGTACTTTCGTTAATAAACAAAGTTTCTTTGTTACGCCTCCTTTACAAGAAGGGAACTGGCGATCTGATTGTTGGACACAACAAACTTGTTTTTCCTACTTTATGGAAGGCGCTTGTGTCGATCTTGAGGTGGCCCGACCTCCGCCGCCTTCACCTCACTTGGATGGCATGAAGAGGGCCCCATGCATGAGACTCACCTCCGCCAGTCCTTCACACACAATCAGACACAGATTGATTCCCATTTATATGCACACAAAGCCTGGACTTGTGTCACAGTTGGGGAAAAAAAATGCCAAAATGCACGTGCGACTGGCCGGGCTTGGAATTTATTGCGCGCGGCTCGCTAAACACCTGCATTCAGGTATCACGGTGGTGAAGGCGCCTCTATGGACATTTGAAAGAGCATTTTATTAACTCCCAGAAGGACCGAGAGGCTAGTTAGCATAGAACACCGAGACGTCGATGAGTGGACCGATTTGCAGAAACTGAAAACGTAAAAGATGCGTGGAGTGATTGCTCAAAACCTCCCTTTTCCAGACAATAGAGTCCTGAAGAGTACCCCTGATGTGAACTGATTTCTCGCAAGTGTAAAATCAACTACGTTGACGAAAATTAATCACTTGTGCCATGGTACAAGGATCACAGTGCGGCATAACACTTTCTTTTAGAATAAATTATGTAAAAAACTGTTCTCACGGTACAAAAGCATGCGAGTGATATCACATTGAGAGGGTCGAAGTGATGCAGTGATGTGAAACCTACACATGGAGGTGAGGTGTTAAACAGTGAGACATTCTTTAGGCGGAAGCTTGGTCAAAAGATGACCAGCTATTAGCAAATGTGTCATCGGAGTGAACCACAACGCGCACATTTTTAAAGATTTTAAACTCTCCCTGTTGTGTGGCTCTATAAGCTGGTTTACAGCACAAGATGAGTTTTGTGCGAAGAAAAGTGTAGTTTCAGAACACTGCATAGGATGATTTTACAATTCGGATGCCAGACTGTAATTTTTTGTGTTAGGACATTTATTTTTGAGCCAACAAAAATTCACTTTATTGCTATGCAATATGCTACTTATATCACTAGAGTAGCTTACACAAGCATGCAAGGCTGGTCGAGTGAAATCGAAATTAAAGTGCCCAAAAGCACCTTCTCTTTGTTGTAATTTTATGCAAACACACCGCAGAATAATAAAAGTCCGTCTGCTAATTCTTACCTCTGTTTACTCGCCAATGGAATGCGATGATGTCCAACTGTGTGGTTGCATAACCTATTAGACTAAATTTAAACAACGCGTTGGGTGGTAGTTGTTACGACTGAATTTCTTAATTCGGGTTGTTGACTTAGCGAATCCGAACCATGTACACGTTTTTATTTAATGTCGGATTAATTAGTGGGACGTAAAATCAGTAGTTTCATGGAGGTAGAATCCTTCGTGTTTCCAAGTTAACCAATAAGACGGCCGCCTCATTATCATGTTCAAAATATGCTGCTTCGATGTAATTTGTTGTGTAGTTTGTTTAAAAAACGAGTTCAATCGAGGTGTGAAATGCCATGCCACTCGCCAAGTGCGTCAACTAATTGCCTCCAATGCCTGTGCCAGAAAGACCCTCATGAAGATTTTAAATTGGCTTGGAAAACGTGGGAGAAATAGTCGAGAACACAAAGGTGGGCAATGAACTTTAAACACTACCCACAATCTTACAGGAAACAAAAGGCTGTCAATCTGCCAAGTGTTGAGGTCTTAGCGGACGTTTGTAGGCATAGAAGGGGAGCGCAAAATAGTAGACGGTCAATCTCATTTGTGGGGAGTGTCGACGAAACCTGCAGCTCTTCCAGGAAATGTATAGAATAGTTTTTGAGAAACTGCATCTAAGCACGCATTGTAGTACATCTTTGCAACCGTCTTCAAAAACTCCTCAATGCGGTCTTCTGCAACCAGAGAGACCACACAGCCTCCCCAACCTGCTCCTGTTAATCGGCTTCCATAACTTCCAGCAGATCTATGAAAGCAAAAAAACACAGAATTAACATTTTAAAAGCCAAATATAAGTTGCATTCTTGTTGTGGAATGTGCAGTTTCCATGCCTTCAATTGCCGCATTGGTGAATCAGTGCCTTGCCCAGGCGATCGCTTCCCCAGAGAACTCGGCGAGTGGAGAAAGTGTACACAATGAAGGCGCCATTTTCCCACTAAACTATAGCTTTTGTTGAATTTTTTAAGTTTTTCCTTTCTATTTTCAATTGCTTGTATGAAGTTAGTTGGATGGGTGTTGAATGCATTCTTCCTGCACTTGAATCTTGATTTGTACCCTACAACGGCATAGAGGTGGGGCAGATCGACAAATTTCACACAACCGATTTGTGTACGGGATTTTTTTTACTATGCACAACCAAAAAGAGAGGCACTTGATTTGTTGTAAACTTTCAAGACAAGCGTAAATCTGGTGAAAAATTAACCTCCCGACTCGACAGTTCTGCTGAAGGCGGTTGACATTTTTGATGACAAATCCAGCCTGTCTATGCATCATCAATGAGTGGATTTTCGATATCATTTTTTTTAATCAAATAACGCTTAAAGATTGACGTGATCTTTGCATTTTTTTCCGTGTACATTCGTTTGCTTGAGGTGAGTGAGCGTAACGGGGAGGACTTGGTGCTCCCAGCTACTGATTAGGCGGAGGACGTTAGACTCGGACACGATAATCTCGTCGGTGTTCCCTTAGTTATGCGATTTGGTGCCCCAGAAAACATTCCAAGTGTCTTAGTAGAGGATGGAGCCAACCAACTTGGTTAGCATCAATTTCAAGGTAGTTCAGACGCCAGGAGGCAAGCAGAAAAGCAGTGTCTTTCAGGAGCTATCCTTCACTGCGTGAACTGAAGCATGCCTTTACTCTCGCCCGAATTCGTAGGTCCATAATTTCATCCTCACCTTCCTCATGGAGTGACGAATTTGCTGTAATGGTGCATGTCCAAGCACTCCAAGGTGGACCGAGTGCCCTTCATCAAATGTCTCGGTGAAGTGGCTGTCAAATGCGTCTGTTGATTGGATTCCATTTAACAAACGCACAAATCAACTTATAATAATTTTATTCACAAACAGGACAGCTGAACTGCAATTAGGCATTGGAATAATATCAAAAAGCGATGAATCTGATGCATTTGTGCGTGGTTGTAGCCATTACTATAGCTATGATCAGTATCGTTGTTTTTTTTGCCAGAACAATTTATCCCCTGACTACCTCATCACCATGATGACTTTATTAACGACATGGAAAATTGTTCAATACGTATAAAATATTGGAACAGAAGACCCAGAGGTATAGTAAGATTGTCTCATAGTATTTTATGGAGTCTGGTTTGGTGCCTGGACGCTATCAGCGTTATAAATGACGACATGGGGGCAATAAACCATTCCAAGTCTTCAACAATTTATGGAATTGAGAGATTTTCGGTTTAATATGCTGTGCCAAGTTTGAAGAAAAGAGATAAAATTGCATTGTATTGTATTTTTGATAAATGGACGACTGATTGATGATACTACTAATTAGGAAATAAGGAACCATTTGGAATGGCAATCAAAACTGGCTGTTTGTGGCCCTCTATCTATGCTCATAGCTGTTCGAACTTCCTGCAGGCTAGTAGTGAACTGTTTTATTACAACCGGACCATGTGTTGCTGCAGCGATCGAATACTCCGTCTAGTTGTGGTTAACTACGCGGCTGGGTTTTACTCACGTTTAGTGGCATGGCCTTGAAGCCCCCCAACTATCCCCAATCCATTAATAACATTTGATATCCTTTACCATTTCGGCCTATTACGGCTTTGGGGAAGAGTGGGAGCACAGGACTCCGTGGTCAGGCGTGACTCAGAGCGCCACAAACTTTGTAAGAGCAATTAAAACAGGGCAAATTAAACAGAAGCTGTAACAAGTGCCCTTTTTTCACCAAAAACTAACGAAGAACTAATTTGCCTCCTCTGCCGTAAGATCTTTAAGTTGGCAGTCCTTGGTTGGGCACAAGGTTCCACGGAATGTGCAACCCCCATACATTGGAATGTGTCCTTCCACTCCCTTGCAAATTATGCACAAGTGGATAGAGGATAAAATAAATGCCTTGGCTGCCCACTGGGTGCATCGAAATTTCGCTGAATAGGCACCGAAAGCGGATGCCTATGCCGAGCCAGAGATCCTTCTTTATGCTTGAGAAATTTTCTGCCTCACACACAAAGCAATGGCCTACGGCTGAAGGGTGTGACAATCACATTTTGGATATGCACAAGCAGAAATGGTGACGATAACATTGTGTAATGAAGGACTGCTATTCACAGTCCCCAAACTTTATGGTTGTCTTGATCAAGCCGCATTTGTGGCGAGGACTCAAAACAAAACGTCAACTTACCTACAAATGTCGACCAAATGATCAAGTTCTGGACAGGAACAATTGTACAGATCACGGCAGGACGCATGGCTTGCGTTCATCAACTCGCCCAGGCGTTGTAGAGTCTCTTCATTGTCTCTCCCTTCACTTCCATCCTCTTGACACAGACGCTTAAAGTCAAGCACTCGTTGGGCCTCCGAATAGCAGTGCCTGGCGCATCGAGCAGTGGCACTTTCCCCTATCAGAGGGGCAAAACATCTTCCCTTTATCCTCCTCATTTGGATGTACTTGATGCATAAAGGAACAAAAATTCATCTTTTTGTGGTGCAAGAATGTTTACATGAGGATAAATTGGAGGTCAAAAACAAGGAGTTGAAAAACGAGGTGTAGTTGACAGTGTTTATGTTGTGATGCCTGTCGGAACAAAGAAAGCCGAAATGAAGGCGCAATTCTTTTGAGGACATGAGGTGGAGGAGGAGGAGGAGGAGGTGTAGAGTCCAAAACAATCTGTCACCTCTTTTTGTGTAGTCTGACATGCCTTAATCACAATCCATTGACTTTGATCCTCGGAAGGACCGACAGTCTTCCACACAGGCTACAGGACATAGCCCAAAGCTTTAGCCAGTCACATTTGCTGCTGTGCCCTGCAAACTTGGTGCAATAAAACCTGGTCAATTCATCCAAGATGCGTTTCGAGCATCCAAACAATAAAACCGTGGGCACTTAAGTGCAAGCTGAAGTTGAAAATTTGCCCTGTGCTGCCCTGTTGGAAGGCAATATATCATGCGATGAAATGCGATACAGGGCCTCTCCACTTCGTCCGGTTCACAAAACTCACTATTAATTGCATTTCATTGACTTTTCGTCGCCAACTTTTTTGTGGCGGAAATGCTATAGAGCGAAGGGGAAAAAGGCGTTGGAGGGATTCCACCAGATGGGCGTAGGGCGGTACCCCACGGTCAGCCCCGTCTCCCCATGTCCATCGCACATTTGTTGGCTACCCCCTTATAAAGACTTGTAAAATTGTTTAATGTGAAAATTATTACTTCACTTTAGTGGTTAAAATTGAAAATTGCATAAGAGAGGATGATAGAGGGCTGAGATTAGTCATCGTCTGTGGAAATGTTTACTGCGATTAATCAGACATAACCTTTATTTAGCACGAAATTCTCCCAGCTCCACTCAAAGGTTAGAATGTTAGCGCTAATTAGACTGATTCATTACAGGCAAGAGAGGAAAAATTTGTCTAAAAGTAAAGAAAAGAGAAAAAAGGATGGAATGGGGAGCTCTGCTAGCCGTCGTTTATTCGGTCGAATCCTCTCGGAGATGCTACGCCATGGATTGAACACCGGTAAAGTCTATCAGACAGGTAAGAGTTTGGTGTGAAAGGGAAATTAAGTTCATCCCCCACCAGTTCCCATTCCCGTCACCTGTCTCGCTTCAATGGCATCAGGAGAGCTTCCATGCCTTACGCTCGCCTTCGTCTCATTGCTTGCTGTAAAATCAGCATGGAGGAATTCACTGGTTGTGTCAGTCTCTCCAGCAGATGTTGACAGGCTTGTGGAATCCGCTCAGCATGACGAGGGGCGAGGGAGCCCTCCTAGCCAAAGTCAGTGACATTACAACCGACGCTGTGGCAGAGCGCCTTCCACCAAACAAGTTGGATGCCTCACGTTCACATAGCATGTTATGCGACTTGAAAGTAAGAGGGAAGAAATGCAATCATTGCGGAAAAAAAGCACACACAGAGCTGACAGACTGATGCGTATCCAGTTGTGATTTATGGCTCGACCACATAAACAAAACGTGCGCATTTGAAGGTGTCTGCACAAGTTACAAGCTGTCATCGCCAGGGAGATAAACCAAACACCACACAAAAACTTTTTTCATCATTTAACCCAATTAACTCTGAAGCCTTTCGATGAGCTGGCAATTGTTTGAAGGTCAATTCAACGGAGTGACCTCTCTGGTCGACACGAGATCCGCAGCCATTGGAGCGCCGTGGAAATCCATTCACCCACTCCACCACCCACCTTTGCATTTTTTCTACAGTCCATCCATCCATCCATCCACCCATCAATGCGTTTGCCCATTCATCCTTTCATACTTTGCTGCGAGAGAAGGACAAGATAAACTAGCCGGTCGTGTCTCGCCGAGATTAGTAGGGCGACTTAAGTAACTACTTGTGCCAAGATGGCCAAATCGCCTTACCGAGGTTTCCCGGAAAGGCCTCCTCCAACGGCGAACCGGGGCCAAGCATTTGACCCGGTTGAGTCTTGCCATAGGCCCTCTGTGCATCACTGAGAATCACCAGTTCTTCATCAACTTTGTGCTTCTTTCCCAGACATTTAAGTAGTATCTGCAAGAGGGATAGTTTGTTTAGTCCACATGAGGATGTTTCTTTTTCAAGAATGTACTTATCCAAACGCCTAATTCGCATTAAAAAAGCCAAATTTCCCTCCTCTCCTGCTAACATTAAGGCTTCGTTAATTGTACTATTAAAGTCAAGAACTGGGTGAGAGAACTTTGGCATCAGAGATACTTCAGCCGCCTGTTTGCAGTGTGACACCCGACTGTTGTAATCCGGTGTAGCGGCCTTGTTTAGACGAGCTCCACAGTCGGCGACGCAGAAGACACCACCTTTTGGAATTCTCACTGGAGTTATTTTGAGAGTTGGCTTGGTAAATTCTATCATGATTGGCTGAAACGTTAAAGACCAAGTGTAACCTCTTTTCTGTACGGTGTCAATCATCATGTGTTCGCGTCTGTGCGGTTTCAGCTCCTTTGTGGCTCTGACACTGACAAGCGTTGTCACGCATACCGCAACCTGAAATGACCCTTCATTTTTTTGCTCAATAGAAATTCCTGCACTAATCGAAAATCTTGGTAAAATAGGAGCATTTAGGTGACCACAATAGCAAAGTGGGAAAATTCCGCACAGTTTTTGCCTTGGCACAGCAAACCTTGCTTTAGTAATGCAATTAACTGAATGAACTTTTCGTATTTGCAGTTCCTGGTCACCAGCTTCGAAAGATGCCATTCCATTCGTGTTAACGGCCTTGCTAGCGTTTACCTTCACCCTCTTACGCACTCTATTAAGCTCGCAGAAAGGACTTAAACAATGCAATTTATGCACTACTTATTTTGAAGTACGCGAATTGGTTCAAGTACTTCACACTCATTAGGAAACACATGAATCGCCAATTTTTTCCTCTAAATATCAAGTTTGAGGGAGCAATAAAATAGCGAAACAAAGGGTATTTACCGATGAATCGGCTAGAAGGCAGGCCGCTTGATCCATTCCGCCGCCTTGGGTTCCAATGAGGCGTTCACAGTTCGCGCAGATGTCTGCCAACACCCGCTACCGCGACAAAATGCCATGAATAGAAAAAAGTCGTTTTTTTGCATTAAGAGATGTGGCCAGTATTACGCATACACTGCAGGCAAGTTGGCTGCAATTTTAGCATTTTGTAAATCGTCTGGCATGCCTTAGAAATGTAAAATAACATCTCTCAACAACATGAATGCTAAATCAGGTATACTACTTAATAAACAACAGTAGCACTTTTCTAACAACGCACAAATTTGCTGCCTACTTAAAATTGTCAGTCAGATGCAAAAATTTTCAGCCGTTTGGGTAGTGATTAGCTGGTTTGGGGCAGCCTTACAAAACCTTTTGGTGTCATGTGCCACGATGAATTTTTGTTACGCTGATCTCCACACATGTATTATGAAGTATGAATGAAAAGAGATCAATCTTTCATCTCGGTTTTATATTTGGTGTGCTACTCAGTTTTTTTTGTGTTTTGTATAGCTCCAGGCCACAATATGTCAAGTAATCATACACAGCAGACTTAATTGAGGCGAATTTTGGATGATAACAAGTTTTAATCCATTATCGTCTCGCATACTTTTCTTATGTGCTTCTTATGTAGCGAATTTACGAAGAACATAGCATAACGGAGTGGAACGCAGTAACTTTTATGATAGATCTCTTAAAGGCAGATCCTTGTGTCTGACTGCAGAGGAGGCTTGTGTGTGTACTTTGGAATACTTTGTGGGCAATCCTTGAGCAATTTTAATGACCCGAAACGAGGACTATAAGTAAACTACTACCGAATAGAAAGTAGCATGCCTTACAGGATGCCATGCTCGTTTCATTTTCTAACCATGCACCGCCCGACTGGGCTTATTTCCTTATATTGGCTAACCTGCAGCAAGAAGCATCTCTCGCAATTCTCTATTCCAACCAATACAAGGGAACTTGGAGTCTCTCACTCCATAATCACGGATACTCTCCATCGTCCTCAAATAAATTAAGGGTTGGCAAGAAGCACCTAATGAAAAGTGTGCAAGTTTAGTACGAACATCAAATGGAAGTCGTCTTTTTGATATCTCAGGGTCATGCATTACCGGGCTGGTGAGAGGATTAGGCCCAGGGAGGTGTTGCGTACTTCTCTAGCTCTCTGATGTCCTTTATGCCAAGCAATGGTTATCGCTTCTAAGATCACATTACCGCACAAAATAGGGCATAGTGTTTCCAACTATAAAATAATGAGCAGAAAGATGGTCAGAACTGTTGTGCGCATCAGTTTCTTTCGTTGTCCCATCATCTCAAAGCTCGTCATTACTGATCCGAAAGGAAATGCTATAAGTGTCTTACACATTGCCTTTGTTTAAATGAAGCAACTTACTTACTGGTTCAACATACGTATGTGTGGCACGCATTAAAGCCATGGCCGAGGCGACTACAAGAGCACTGCTGCTCGAAAGGCCGGCGTTCATTGGTAGATAAGCTGGATCGTTTCCATTTCCAACCAATAGGTGCAATGAAGGAGGCGTCCAGTTCTGGATAGGAGACAGACAAAGTCGAAGGTCGGGATTGACCAGTACAACTGTCAAATTGGTTAGTTTAAAGGTCCGAGATCTGATAACAAATGGGAAATTGTTTGGCTTTGGAAAGGGAATGCTTTAGACCTCCATCATTGTACCTCCATTAGAAGGCCAAGCTAGTGGCCTGGAAGCTCTTCCACCCGAGATCCACGTTAATTGTAGCAAGATGTCAACTCTATCCCACATGACAAGCTTTTGCATGTTGGAAGACCTTCATGCAGAAGTTGCAGGTGAGAGCACATGTGATGGAGATAACACCCAGTTGCCTCAGTCACGTGGTCAGTAGGAAAGCCATAAACAAGTTAAGTGATACCAGCTAAGAAAATGCGTAATAGAGTTGTCTGCTGCACCTGTCTGAGGGTTGTAATTATATATACTCAATAACTGTTCTACCTCCCCACTGGCTGGACGGAATCCAGACATACATGGCTGTGAATCGTAGACGGGGGAGGAGGGGGGAGATGGAAAACGCAAAACTTGTTTCTATAGAACGACGCTAAATCCTGTTTTTATAACATTATTAGCCTTTTGGAGATGTATCATGGCCAGAGCACATCTCGTCCCTTGATACGATTCAAGTTTCAGTGGAATGCCAAAAGGCGATAAGCAACACGGACTCTGTAATCGTGGCTGTCATGCGAGCGTAGCCAAGAAGAGCACTGATGACTGCCCTCACAGGTAAAGAAGGGTTAGGTAAAACGCCATTCATGCATTTTACTCTCAAATTCGGTGACAGGCCATTTTTGTGCTCCGTCATTGTACTGTCATTGGCTAGCCTGACCTTCCCTGCCCACCTTCAGGGAAGTCCCGAGAAGCAACACTACATTCCATCAGTTTTCTTCAACACACTTCATTGACTTGATCCACTAAAGTCACCAATGCATTAATGTTGTTTAAACCGAGTTGGGGCTTCGCTTTATACCACCCTGCCATAAATAGGAATGGCATCATGGTGATACCATTATTGCTGTTTCAAACCAGTTGAGACTTTCCGTTCCACAAGCCTCCCATAAAAAGGAGCACCACCATGGAGGCAATAAGTGTCCCATCGCACCACAAAAGCTGACACTTATGACGTGGGTCGACCTAGTAAAGACACTGTTAATCAAGGCGACAGGAAAAAACAGGACTAGACCCTAGCGGAAGTGAGAATTAAAGTTTCCTCTAATTAAGAGGGAATGAGAAATTTGGCTAGGCAATGCTAGTGGCTAAAAGGCTGCCATAACGTCACTAGTGGGGTGTGAGGCTCCAGTGGCAAGTGTCATCCAGCTGCCGTACTCATCTCTGGTAGCCTTCGGCAACCCGGTCCGAGGCTATTAATATGTCGTTAGACTGTACAAAATTAGAAGCTCGCCTCGACAGCGCTTAAAATGACTAAAATATTAGCCCACACCCAGTGCCGAGACAGATTCTTTGTCGGGAGTTGAGTAAATCGTCCTTAAGTAGGTTATGCGTGTGTTTGAAAGGCTAAAAAGCCACCATTTTACCTCCAACTCACAGGCAAATGAAGTCTTGCGTAGTCGCTGAATCCTCGAAGACCACACAACGCGTAGTGATACCATTTGAGGGGATGCGGTGGACCATCGTTGGCAAAGTTCAACGCCCTCTCCATCTCGCCCTCGTATTCACTAGCGGGAGCGAAGCGTTACCCTGTTAAAAACCCTATTTTGATGCAAAACATCAAGGTGGAAGTGCAAACATACTCAAGTGTTTCATTTTCAGAGATAATTTTAATCCTCTCCTGGCCAGCTTCCTGTCGGCTTGCCACTGCAATGAAGACGGCTTGACGTAGAGCCATTGGAAGGACTGCATAGCCGCTGTAGTCAATGTGTTCGCCTAGAGTGACATTCAAAGAAAAAAACGCCTTTTCAGCCTCTCCTGGCCACTGACAAATCTTTCCAACGATGGAACAGACATTTTCCAGTTGGTGTGCTTGTGTGAAACGTGGAAAGGGGAACGCTCTGAGACATTAAAAGGCCATAATAAATGGTAGAGCATAAATTTCACGGGCAACTCTCTCTCATAACCATTTTTAATCTACCGCATTTATTGTTGCAAAGTTGAAGCTTTTGATTTACAAACGCACAAAAATAGTGTTTAAGGAGGCGTAAATCTGACAGTGCAATAAAATTTATTCTTATCTGATGATCGGCGCTGCATGATCCGTAGGAGTGACCTTGAAAAAAATATACGAATGGATTTTTGACGTAAGGCCGCAATTATTTTAGGCACTTGTCACTTTTGGAGGGACTCCGTGTCGTTGGAAGACTCTTTCACTCAATTGTGGTTTTAAAAGGCTAGCAGATCACAAATGTGACAGGTCTTGGCCTGCTTTGTGCCGCGCCTTTCCTCACCTCCGGTCTGCTCGCTCGGGAGGTGGGCAAGGAGCGCCTCTTCTTTATCCTCGCCTTAAAAGCCCTCATGGGGAGGTGAATATGTTGACACTGCTCTCAAAGAGCAGCATGAGGCAAGATCGTATAGCTGGAATTGTAGATTATGGTGGTGAGACGTTTCGTACTGGGGTACGAAAATGAGGGAGAGGAGGAGATGCCGACTTCTCCGCCTCGTGTTGTTGAACCGATGCTATTGCTATGGGCATTCTCCACCAAATGGAGAGGAACAAGTGGGTCCATCGATGTCCACGAATGTACTCAGCATCGGCTGAGAGCACACACGTGTCAAGTATTTGTGACAGCAGTCGATGATGGGAAATTTGGAGTGTCACATATGTGTGACACTCATGATGGAAAAAATGCAAAAAGTTTTGTTAGAAATAATAACTTTGAGCACATACCTATTAGATTTACGCGACCCGGAGCTCTAACAATAAAGTCACAGTGGTGGACTTTAGAACATCTCGCCACCAAGAGAGCACTCAACCTTCTGGTTGTATAATCCTCCTCAAAGCAGCCATATCCTGGCTATAAAGTAATAAATCGACATCAGTTGGGATACGCAAAAAACGTCACAACCATAATTTGAAGAGAAGAGCAAATAAACTTGAGAAAGACTGCTAAGTGACCAAACCTTGTTGATGCGACATTTCAATTGCAATAAAGCCAATTCTAGGCAAAATCTTTGTCATTCTACCACAAAAAAGGATAATAAAGATGACCAAATTGCATGCCAATTTGACGACAATGTCAAGTGCAGACCATCATCTCGATGAATTGCATTGCATATGATAAGGTCTGTTTATCGTGTGCACAAACAATGCGACGCTTTGATGCGTCTATGTGTGAAGGCTGACATTGATTGGTCATTGGCGCTGGGTTACACTCTAATCACCCTTTGAGAGCGGCTCGGTGCACAATTAGAAGCAATTTTTGTCTTACTGACCTTGTGAAAGTTGACATACACTTAGTCATGAGACAGCAGCTTTGGAGAAAAGTTTTCATCTCCCTCAACTCATCTACAGCACCGACTAGGGCTGCTGATAGAGCTGACACAAGAAGCGTGTCAATGATAATCATGAGATCGAAACTTAAAGCCCCTCCTGGAGGTTATTTGATCCTAACTTCATAATAGAAGCAGAATCCTTGTTTTGTCTCCCAGTGCTAGACCCACATGACGATCACCATTTGTGGGAGGCAAAATTCTTCCAGTGCTGACAATCTATATGCTGACCAACCATCTACATGGATTCTGTTCAATCACTGAGACGCAAAGAAGGGATCCACTGCTTCATTGTCTGTGCCCTCAACTCGTGCCATCTCGGTTTTGGCTTATTCTTAAATGTCTTCATTGGAGTGCCTGTCAGTACTCGCACCTAACTTCGGCAGACTTGGCCGTTCACAGGGGGCGTTCCTCTTCATGGAGGAACACCGAAATAAGGTGACCTTTTCTTGTTGAATGCAAAGTGGATGGAAGAAGATTTGCAGGCGGTTTTGTTCGTTGTCGCAGCCCCCGTTATCACCAACCATTCGCTCCATTCTAACCAGATACAAGTTTGTAGCGGATTCGGATTTCGCTGATCCAGCTGTCCTTAGAATCAAATAAGCTAGTCTTGACCTCAGTTCACTCTTATTTCCTCATCATCATTTCCTCTTTGTACGTGCCAATTTAAGCGGCCGAGGGTAGGGCCAAGACGGCATTCGAGGTGGACGGAGGAGAGTGAGGCGGATGAAAATAAGGCTGATGCAGTGTCTCCACTCCTTCTTGCCCTTAAGTGTAAATAGTATTATCGCTAAGTTGTACAACAAAATTGAAAAGGTCCTATGGAAGGCATAATCACACCTTGTATGACTTGATTTCCATTGGCCATCTTCCCGGTTAGGATCCATCCACTCCATTCATCTTGAGATACTTCAAAGATGCGAAGGCGGCGCTTCATCGCCTACCTTAGGGACAGCCACAATTTATGATCATTTTAACTATTAATGTGTAAATTGTGTGATTGGAAAAAGTGTTTCGAGCTCCCATTTGCGCATTCATGACCTTGAACCGAGGGGATTGATTGGAGGGACCATTGGCACCCCCGGGGTTGAGAGGATGGCGCATAATGACCATCTCTCGTCAGTATTTGCATTAAAGCCCCACTTTCTACTAAAGCTACTCAGAAATTCGAATTCATGAACTCAATAATAGGGTTTTTTAAAGGCGGCGTTAGTTTAGTCTGCTTTACGGTACGCAACAGACACGTCAGACGCCAATTCTTTTGACGGAGAGCAAAATTGAAACCATAAATTGTACTATATGTGCACAAAAAAGGCTCAAGCTGCCACAATGCCATTGAAGTCTAAAAAAAACTTGTAGGCTTGTTTTTTGAAGAAGTATGGCAAGCTGACAGACCACTTTACCCTTCCTTGCTCTTTCCCCACCCGCATGTACACAAAGAACAGCTTCTTGATTTTATCGTTGGGTTCTTTATAAAAAAAGGGGCTAAAAATTGACAGTCGGCCTTTTCTAGCATAGGCGCCACCTCAGAGGAGTGCGTAGTCTTGGCTTAAGGCTTAAAACTTGCACATTATTAAACGCATTTCTGCATTGCCATTGACGGTAAAGCTCAACATTGTTCAAGTAATTTGGACTGGAGACACCGTCAGGCCTTGCCACCCACACAATGCACAGCAAAACCTAAAAATCCGACTCAAAATTTGGAAATAAAACGTACCTAGAATATAAAAAAGACCGCTTTGGGGAGAACCGCGATTACTCTCCTTTTTTTCCCTGTGAAGCGCGGAGACCATCCATTTTGGCGCATAAAAGCGCGGCAAATTTAAACCGGCAAATTTATGACAAAATTAGCATCAGACGTGGGTAAAGACCTTAAAAATTTTGCGTAACTTTGGAAAGAAAAAAAACCTAGTTAGCAAACATGCAAAGTTTGGTTTGCTTTGATAGGACATAAAAGCAGCCCGGAGGGTTGCATCGTCAAGCACCAAATATGGAGGCGGCAGCCTTTGATGGCTACATTTACCAATCTCCTGCCCATTTTAGCAGTGAAAGGTATTGCAATTCACCCACGCAGAGGCGGATCTTGTGGTCTGAAGGCTTCCGAGACCTCTCTGAAGACAACGTAAGACGTTGTACGGAATCGGAGGCCATGCCGCCCAGCAAAAGTACCAAAAGATCTCAAGTAACTGCGAAATTAAAGGGAAAGGTTAAGCAAATTACTCGCTTAAATGTTGCCCTTTGGAGCTCTCTACGATGTACAGAGACCGCTGCCGGACATCACTACGCGAGGGAAACAAAAACACGGATCGCCCGTCGGGCTTGGGAAATGCATTGGGTAAAGGGAACCGTGCAAAGTGTTCGAAGGCTAATGGTTCATCAAATGAAAATCACTTCATAGGTGATGACAATTTGATTTGTTAATCAGTCCTGCTTGCTGCTTTGGCCAATTTTCAGCTTGTCCGTACACCTGCCGGGCACAGGCGCTTTTTTGATTGTTGTAAATCCCTCCATCTGCAGAGCATGCTCTCCTTCCGTTGTGCTTTAGTTTGGCGTTCTTCTGGGACGCCCCCCCGAGACTTGCCTGAAGGCGCTAGACGATTCAGTACTAAGAGAAATAGGCATGACTACCGCATAGAAGGTCTGAGAGGCTACAGTCATGGCCACGTACAAAATGGGAGTCCTAATTGTCTACAAAGTCAGAATAGAGGCAAAAAATTTTAGCCAAATTATTCCAATGCGCAACTTTTTTAAAGCCAGACAGTGGAATTAAAAGTTGTCTGCTTAATAAACCCACAAAATGACGTGGAGAAAGTGAGAGATGGGCAGTGAATTAGAGCTTCTCTGCCTTCCACCCGAGGTGATGTGGTAGTCAGTGAGCTGACAGGCAAATACTAGTTGTGTCTATTATCAAAATGCCAACTACTGGGCAAGACAATGTACCCAATTGTTTGGACTACATAATTGTACACTTAAAGACAAAATTCTACACACACATTTGCCGAGCGTATAGGCTTTCCCTACCACAAAAGAAGGCAGAGTGCTCTTGATCAGAATATGCATTGTTGGTGGGCAGAAGAGATGGGTGGATGAAGGTAAGTGGGGTCTTCTGACATGCATAGAAACTATTTTACCCAACAAAAGAACAAAACCTGGGGCCTCAAGTATCTGGAAAGGTGAAACAAAGAGTTGAATAAATGTCAAAAACACGATGTGCTTGCACATGGGGAAAAAAGGCCTGTCCATTGTTAGCACGTTACCACAAGATTTTATGCGCTTTTCGCTCTTGTAGTGCAAACTTCCAAATGACTGACTTGCTGTAGGCCAGCTGTACAGGTCTATTCCGTAGGTGATTAAAAATTGGGAGATTTTAAGGGGATATGGTCCCACTTAAACAGATTGTGTCCCATTATCCGTTTGTTGGCTCGCATCCAAGCAGGGGACGACTCAAAACAGGCAGGTCAACGGGACTAACAAACCTCAGCTCAAATCTATACAAACAGTAAATGAAAGATGACCTCGTTGACCATGAGACATAAAATGGCTTGTCTTGCACAGCCACTGACAGCGCAGAGGCTCTAACAGGGCGAATGCCAACCTAGTGTAACCGATCAATTCCAACAAGGAAGTAAAAGGCCAAGATTAAAAAAGTAAGGGGTCTACCCTTAATCAGGCATGCAACTAAGACCTGAAGTTTGTAAAAAAATGTCCACATTTGATAATGTGCTCCGTGATATGTGAGCAGAAGATGTGTATCGAAAGTGGAGATCCCTAAATAAGGCAGCACGACAAATGTATCCGTTACTATGTGCAGGCTATTTCTGCATCCAAATCAGCCACTGATCATCACTATAAATAGAAGATGTAATCTTTAATGCTCTTTAAGTTGTTCACTCGATTTGGGAGTTTAACATAATCCAATGCAATGACGCCGACTTCATTTTATGCATCTCTTACCAGTAAAGCGCAGTGAATTCAGACTGTTTGTCATCAATTTATGTCTTTAGGTTAAGATCAATTAAAATGTACACTAAAAATTAGTAAGAACCGGTAAATTGAGTTCAAAGTTTTCACCAATTGTTTTGTGAAGATTTGATGGGCTTTAATCCTAGGCTGACAACTCTTAAGTAGTATATGTCAAACCCGCATGTATATGTGACTGAGACTCGAAGATTTGCATTGTGACCGCACTACAAGGCAACCATTTTAGTGTCTCTATCTTAAATCGTCATATTCCGTTTCTTTTGGGTCAAAGAAGTCAGGATCATGTCTCTCTGAAGGTGCACCAACAGCCGCGAGGAACGTTGCCCGTAACAAGAATACACACGCAAAAGCACATTTACGAGTGATTTGCAACTGCTTATCTTACTTTGTGACACTGCAAGGTAGATTTGTGATAAAATCGTGTACTTTTAAATCACCTGATCCGATTTTGTAGTTCCCTATAACTTTCCTGAAGGCGAAAGAAGACGTACAACTCGAGGAACATAGAAGTGACACATAGCAGGGCTTAAGCCCGCCGACCTGGTCAGGAAGTCGATTTGCAACGGCAGGACACCTGCGGCCTCTGTACCAAAGCCGAGTGCCAAACAAACAGCAAACAATACTTCTCGTTGAGATCTCTTCAACAGCCGACTCTGAATTTACAAATGTCGGACTCGACGACTAAGAAAGTGCAACTAAACAAAAAATTTTGTCCAAAATTTTTCTTTTCAATAAATTTACAAGCAAACATGTGCAAAAAAGGAAGCGAAGATTTAATGTTTTGAAACTGAACTAACCAATAGCAATGGCAAGGTAAGTGACCAATCACAGTTCGGATTACCTTAGCAAAAGATTCAGCAAATTTTGCAGCAATACTGAGGTGGACACAGTTTTCCTATAGCAATGGATTACAACATTTCCTCAACTACACCTCTATTATCCAATTCTTCTCACTATGTAAATCTTGCTGTTCGACCCGCAATCTACTACAGTCTGCCCTATCGCATTCTCGGCACAATAGCTGCAACCCTCATTCTCATTGTCGGTCTGTCGGGCAACCTACTTGTGATCACGGTGATTACATGGTCCTCAAAGATGCGTAGTCCAACAAACTGCTACCTAGTATCCCTTTCTTTTAGTGATATGCTCTTTCTCTTGCATGCTACGGCTCCGTTCATCTGGGAGCTCTATGTGATGATTGGACAGTGGACGCTGGGCACTCAAGCCTGTCGAATTATCGTCGCAATGCAGTATTTCTGTGTTGATACATCTGCCCTATCCATGGCAGCGTTTTCTGTGGAACGTTGGGTGGCTATCTGTCACCCAATGCGAGCCCAAACTCTCTGCACCGTAAATCGAGCACTCAAAATCATCGCTGGCATTTGGATTTTCTGTGGCGCCTACAATTGTGTCTGGCTTTTTACTCTGGACACACAAGTAGTTGAGTATGTCTATGGTACGTATCATACCTGCACCTACAAGTTTTCTCGAATGCGATACTCCACTGTGTACCTCTTGGACTTCATCCTCTTCTACACCCTTCCACTGGGTCTGATATTTGTCATGTATACACAGATCACTCTGCGGCTCTTCAAATTCCACAAGCCTCTTTGTTTGGCTCTGAGAAGGGAGAAATCAGATAGAAACATAAAGGCTGTTAGAGGTCCGGGACACAGTGGAGCTCCTGCCTGGCACTTAAGTACTTTGGAACAGACAAGACAGGCTGCTTCCTACCGAAATGGTGGTCGACAAGTTCGTTCGAGAAAGCAGGTACGTAAAACAGTTATTTAGCTTATTAAGCGTTCTCCAAACAAACATGAGTTCTTTACTATGAGACCGCAAGCTGAAGAAAAAACGTCGGCAGTGCATTTTATCGTGCTTTGAAGTCATAACGCCTGGCAGACAAAGAGATTATCGTGACTTTTAAAAAGGTTACTGTCTGTTGAAAGCCTCCTTTTGAAGCAGTAATTATGTAATGTGTTGAAAGATCCTTTAATCCACTCTGTCATCCTTTTCTGTTGGGGTAGGGCTTGTGAGTTTCCTTAACTTCGTTGGAAGATGAAAAGGGCATCATTCTCGTTTCCTCCTGAAACGCGTTTTGCATAGAAGGTGTATCCTAACCTCTGGAACCCAGCTAGTTTCAGTTCTTGGCAAAGAAAAGGTCTTTTTAGTCTTTTTATAGTCGGTATGACCTTTATACTGAGGTCCGAGGTGATTTAATTGTCAGTCAGGGATCTATCGATGTGTTGAAGTGGGTCGAGAGGATGGAAGCTTGAGCCATAGTTTGCAGCGCCAGCCCTGCCATCAAGAACAGATAATCAGAGTCTGTTTAATTTTCTTTACCAGGTAGTTAAGATGTTAATGGCAGTAGTCGTGCTTTTTGCTGTCTTCTGGTTTCCCTATCGGACCCTGGTGGTGTACAATAGCTTTGTCACGCCGAAACGCACAGACTATTGGTTGATACTCTTTGTCAAGACAATGGCTTACCTCAATTCTACAGTCAACCCCATACTCTACAACGCAATGTCCAAGAAGTTTCGGCGTGCCTTTCGCCTGTTGATTACACGAGGTAATCTTGCCATTTACTTTAACATTCTCAAATTTGGTTGACTAACTAAGCAAGTCAGATCAACTTAATGAGTGACGAGTGTCAAGCGTCCGAGTCCTCTTGGACGGAGTTTGTAAACTGCAGATGAAAATCACGCAATCCTCCGCTGATCCCAAAGTCCAATGCGCACTTATGTCTTCGCTCAATTTTAGCTCCCTGCTTCGGGAGACAGAGCAAATTGAACAGCGTGTTGGGCAGCCGACGCACGGAGTGCATTCGATCGCGAGACTACTTTCGTCAAGTACAACAACAACGTCACCAACTCTCACGGACTGCGACTAGTCCAATGCAGAGAATTGAACTCCACGCTCTTGCCTCCAACGACAATGGAGGAGCTCTCGACTAATGGTGTTGTCTGCCAGAGGAAGAAAAAAAGTTGTTTACTTGCTATTGTAAAAATATAATGTAAATAATGATATGTTGTCAAGTAGTAATGGGACTTAATGTTTTCTTTTGTTTGGGGCAATCTTCAGGCGTAACTCCATTGTCTACTCCTTCAAGGCAAGTGTAATTGTTCTCGAAAATTGGCTCAGCTTACTCCAACTGTTTCCTTTCCCATTCAAAGCAGTTTCATTTGTGCCTTTAATTAGCTATTCTTCAGGCTTTAAATAGAGAAAACAAAAGAGGATTTGGGGATTTCATCTATTAACTCATTGTCTCGGAAATTGTGCCTCTGAAGCTGAGTTGCGTGTGGGAAGGAAGAAAAAAGGACAGACTTAATTTTTTGCTCATTTTGAGCAGAAAAAAGACTATCCGAAAGACCTCGGAACCGGATTCGCAGGGGCTCTGCCATCGCCTTCACGGCCCCTCGGTGCTGCCAATAGCCTCAAGCCCGACCACGCTTTTCTTCGCCTTCAGAGGCACTATAAAGCCTTTTTAAGCAGAAGATTGAGCACCCAAAATGTGTGCCTGAAGATTGGGGAAAAAAAATTTAATAGCTAACAACGACTTTTTAATAAAACAGCGCAAAGGCTTCTCTTGTGCATTAACTAGACAATTTAATGCCCCTTGGATGCAGTTACTCTGGGAATGGCAAAAAGTAACGTCTTCGGGTCGTATTGTGCATAATTAAAAAGTCTTTCCTGCCATGGCTTATTGCCATCCATGAGAAGGTCCGTGGCGGCTCGGTTAGCCATTCCCATCCAAGTGGGCGAATATGGACACATTTTAGCCCACTGGCAAGCTGTAAAGTTGTCTAGGTGGGATATTTGCTTCATTTGGCAAACTCGGTGGAGCCTATTTATGGAAAGATTGCCGAAGACATCTGCTTCGGCAGCAAAATAAGTCCAGATTGTCCGTTGTGTCGCTCTCGATGACACATGTAGGAAGAAATGCAGATCGAGGCTGGAAAAACTTCCACAAAGAGAAGAATTAGTCGCATACTTTATGGCATTCTTACTTCATGCATGCTTAGCATTATCCAGTCCCTTGAAGGGCAAAATTGACTTGCTCCGCTTCCTCGCCGTGTTATTCAACAGGAAAGTGTGTGAGGATCATTATAACCGTCTTTAAGGTAAACATTTCATCATCCACCTTAAAATTTTACCGACAGCAGAGCTTGCTTAACAAGGTGATGGTGGCTGAGAGAAAAAATCTACCACAAGGGCCAAAGAAATGCTTTGCTTGCTGCAATGTTTGCTTCCATTGTCGAAGTAAAGTCTTTCAATTCCAACCTCAACGATCCAGGCCTTCGATGGATTGATGGAATCTACATTTTAAAGGTTTTGACTGACTTCAAACGATCTAGCGAAGAATCAAGAACCAGAGTAAATTATTGTTACATCATTTAATGTTAATGACAGTGATGTAAGCGACTCCGTTACTCGTGGGACTATCTCCCATCGCATGATTGGGCGCGATCATCCATTCGAGTGTCAGTTGTGTTCCACGTGGACTTTGTCCTGCCTTGACGAGTGTGTGTCATTGAGCAGAGATGATGGCGCAGATTTTCAGGAAGGGAGGAAAATTGGTTTTTAGGCTCTACACTGCTCGGTTAGTCAAGGACATCAGAGGCGCCTTCGAGTGGAATCGGATCGGCGTGCCGCGGTGGCTCCCTTCCTCGTGCCTGTTTCCTTACAAAGGCATGAAAAGGGATGATCCGCTTCCAAACTGTAACAGACAAAAGCTTTCTCCATGGGAAAGGAGACTGAGCTTGTAGTTGTTATGGTTCTTATTTTAAACGCTTTCGTGAACTCTACCACCCACAGCAGACGTCCGTCTCCTGTAGCACTCGTTTGTGATGAACAGCCCATGAGGTCAGACTTATTCATTATTTCCAACGCCGCCATTTTGAAGACAAAACAAACAAGGCATGCAGACATAGAAGGCTAACATGCTGTACAAGAATACGTACTAATAGCCTACAGGAAGACTGGTTGATTGATAGTATTGCACCAACGACGTGCTGTAAAGAGGAAGCACAACATGCGGATACATTGCGACGATCTTTAGCCTCGACTCTCGCAAATTCATTTTTACCCTGGAAATTGCCCACAAGACAGTAGCGTTAATGAATCTTCTTTCTTGCGTGTGAGAAGACATTTAATGCTTAATTAGCGTCACATCCACTCCGCCTCACCAATCGTCTCCTCCTTCCTCCGTGCTGTCCAGTCATTCGCTTGTCCCTCGATCTGGCCTTGATGGCATCTTACTCAACGGAGGTACAATAGCCCACCATCTTAGTGAGTCTTTCACTAAAATTGGGTGTTAAACAAGCGACACTGCTTTGATTAAGGTAGTTAAGAAATGGGAAGTATCAGCTTAAAAGGCGAATGACTCTCCCTACTACCGCATGCCTGCTGTAGCCTAATTTATGGCAGGCATCCCACTAACTGCGTCATTTTATGCCTTCTGTAAAGCGCCTTCACAGCATTGGGTCTTGGTAACAGATGCTCCTCTTCTGTGGTATTAAGGCATGGAATTCAACCCTAGGAGGCAAGGGGGTGGTCCATTTGAATGGGATTTGTTTGCTGGTGCCATGATTGCGGCAAATTAAGCCATTTTTCATGAAATGAAAACGTTAAAGCGCTTCCTAATAAATGACCTCGCACCTAAGTGAATGCTTGGAATTTACCACTTTGTGGAAGCGCGCAACCTAATCAGTAGTATCTACATCAGCGGTCCACTTTTGATGGCTTGCATGGAAGCGATAGTGGAAGATTCGTCTGCATTGTGGCTTTTCTGGTGCCTAATGACACCTAATGAAAACTCTTGCAAAATTTTGTCCAAATGTCTTACACTTTAAGGCTCTCCGCCTGGAATTTGGATTATGAATCGGCATTTATAGCACTAAAAGTATTCCTACAGCGGTTTGATAGCTTGCCCTGGATAGCAGTGATAAATTCTGTTGAGATAATGCAGATTTTAGTACTGCATGCACACTACGTCCCCCAGACAACTACTGCTTGAGGTAGGCAATCTGGGGGAGGGCATTACGTTCCTTTCAGTGTAATGCAAAAGCAAAACCCCAAATTCCTAACGAACCACCTACTGAGATTGAAAAAAATGCAGCATGGTTGGAACACCACTGCGGAAAGGTTATTGAAGTCACGTGGCTTATAAAAAGTCCAGACGTGGACCAGGTTAAAAAGCTAATCATTGGGTTTGTGGAGATGGTTGCTGAATGCCTCCAGTAGATCGCTCTTAGCCCAACGTCAATGAAACTTCAAGGTGATGAGGCAGTGCTTCACAGCGCTGTGTAGAGGGCCATTTGAAAACAACAGAGCTCACTTTGAGCATCTAAGAACTCCGACTCTCCAATTTGCTTGCGCCTTGGTCAACTTCGCACTCCTTTTGTTCGGACACAACCAACTGTAAGGAATAGCTCAAAGCGCTATACCGCAGTGGTTAAAAGGACTTCTTCTCGAGTGGTTTAACAATCTGCACCCATCGCTAACAACCTCTTCAACCTGTACTTGGAGATGGCAGCAAAAACCGTGCCAATGATGCCTTCATTCACTTTCTATTTTGATTCAGTGAAGGTATTTATTATTTGCTAAATGCACAGTCCATAACCAACTTTTAACATTTTATGATTAATTCTGTTTACATACCCTTGTGACAGCTCAGGCCTTCCTCACGGCCATAATGACCCACGCTAGGACAGTGAATTAAAGGGCACCGTGGACGGAATGTCGTACTGCCGAGAGGAAGTGCGACCAACGGATACTGAGACGCACGATAGGCCTACGTGCAAAGCCGCTGGAATCCGGAGGAAATAAATTGCTTTCTTTTTGGCCTCACCTCACCCAGTAACCCTGAAGAACGCTTTAAAGACTTCTTTTTTAATGTAAGCAGTGTTTTACGTCGTGGAGATTGTCTCAGAAGAGAGTGTTCTGCGACACGAATGCTTTCGAATTCGGCCACAACTGGGTGGTATGAAATGAGAGAGACCTGTCGGATTTGAGCGGTCGTTTATGTGTATGCATTAGACAGCAGGATAAATGGATGCTGTGCATGTAATTGCGCCTGATTATACTTCCGCTTCATCCGCACCAATGTACCAGCCGGTCAAGTGACCGGATGTGCGTTGTCTGGGTCTGCCTGTTTAAAAAGCCGAGGTTTTCAAAGCACTACCCTGATTACATTTGTTGGCAGTTGAAAAAACGCCTCATTCTGAAATAGTTGCAATTAAACGCTTTGATTGCATTTGCGAGACTCCAAACACGCGCCCAACGAAGCTTTCACGGCATGGCGTTTAGATGGAATGCAGCGGTAGATTGTGATAGTATCTGAGCGGAGCGCCGATGGGCGGTGAATTGCAGATGAGTAGGTGGACAAGGGGATGGAACAAAGACCCTCCATCCACCACTTGCCACTTAAGTACGAAGGTTTGCGTAGCCCACTAATTATTAATATGAATTCCGAGTTCGGCTGATGTGTAAATTATGACACAGGAGGGACGAACCAACCGTGTTATGGCCTTATGGTCCGTAATGTGCGATAGAGTTCTGTCGGGGCGACAAATGCAGCTTTTTGGTACACTCGCATCCAGTTGTCGACACAAATGAGGAGATAAGGAGACATTCCTTGCCAGCTGGCTGGTTGATCGGAGAATGGATAGACTGCCGCGTTCTCAGATTCGAATTATTCCAGTCTCAAGCACGCATTACATTGGACTAAACTCATTCTTGCAGGACTAGCAACGCACTTTACATGGATTCAGGGAGAACCAAGGCGCGACGCCTGTTGCAGCATGTTTTGAAGCCCTCGAAACCACAATGTCAATGTTTATTGTGGCCGCTATCACTCTCACAAATCAAGTGAGAGGAGAATGTGGTAGTTTTCCCTTGCATGTTAAACACGAGCACATGACAGCCAACTTCTCCATTTACTGGCATTTTATTCTTCTACACGCCCTACAAACAGACGCGCTGTTCTAATGCGATTATTACCCGACCAACGGATCCACGGAATTAGGGACAGTTGATCGACAAGCTTAATTATGCTGCAAAATGGCTTTCGGATGGCATGTAAACCAGTTCAGTGGCAGTCAATCCGAGCATCCGATTTTACCCGATCCATTCACTCTCCACTCTGCACTTCTAAGGCATTTCTTTGTGTCTGATCGTGAGTACAGTGTGAGTTGTTTGCTTGCCAAAGGCCAAAATTTATTTGTTGTCTCGAACTAGTTCTCTAATACATCTTCGTTCACCTTGAAGGTGTGGAATAAGCACCCATCCATTCCATCCTACTGAGTCGTTCAGTTCTATTTTAGTGACACCACGATGCAAGTGCGTGCATATTACAGTGCTTTTTTGAATTTGAAGATGGGAAGGAGGGAGACGGTCCTTCATTCATTCCCCTTTCTCCCGCTCCGCCTTCTCCGCATTCCTCGAATACCAACTGTTTCCGTGATGGTAATTGCTTCCTTGCGCTGTTTGCACTTGGCGATCCCATAAACACGTGCAAATCAAAATAATAGCGTGGAAACACAAAGGAGGTGGAAAAAGAGATGGCAAGCCTCTGATTCTTATGTGTGAATGCACAGCAAGCTTTCTCACTTGCAAAATGTGGTTAACACTGTTGTAACGCCTTTTAAAACTCGTTCCTCACGCTTCACTCTTTTAATCTTTGATGCACCAGAACGGTTTCCGTTGGTTTCGTTCTTTGGGGTGTTTGTTGAACAAACGGTGAGATTAAGAGGGATGTCCTGCATGGTTGGGGTGATAAACTTCCATTGACACTCCTTTGCAAGGAGGCTAGCGGATTCTGCTTTGTAGATCCATTCTTTCTCCTAAGAGCCATTTCCAGCACTTCCTGTAATCGTTCAGCCTACGCGCATGTTTCAACACTATCTGTAATTCTCCGTTTGCTTGAACTGCCAGTTTCGGCCACCTAGGTGCCCACATTGCCTTCAGGGAAGTCTCTTGACACTACATTGCTTACAACGGGAAGCGAACCTCACCTTATGGGCTTTCCATCTCGATCTTTACCGCTTTGACAAGCTGATGATGCAAAAGGCTATAGAGAGGAGAGCCTCTGATATTCCATAGCGAAAGGGATATGACCGACTTCCGCCTTTGACAACTCCCCCAGTCTCCGTGTTCCACAAGAAATCAATCAACGACTGAAATGGCACAAGCCGTAAATCTCATGGAACAGTTCTGTTCCGACGATTTCCTTATCATTTCTGCTATGGATAAGCTGATGATTAGCGGAACCTACAAGAAACTACAAGTCCATCTTAGCTACTGGGGGATCATTGATGCCACGTTTCTAAATCACCTTATTTGTCCTCCGATTGTGATGATTAACACGGATGGCAGCAATAAGGATGCTGTAATGAATGGTGTGGTAGTTTTACCGAGGGAAGCATCGGGCAGAAGGCTGGTTCCAACTGCCGATTTCGCTCATTCAAGTGACCAAATTGCCTCAGCCGCGTGGGCTGACATCCGCACCTCTTTTGGCATCCTTCTCTTGGCTTCAAGAAAATTCTCCAGACGCTACGCCCTTTAGGTAACAGAGAAAACGACTTTAGAGGGAATTGAGAAGACTGTGGTTTGATTCCTCAACCTCGAACCCCACAGGAGGAGAAGCCTAAATGGAAAGCTGAATTCCCTTTTAAAGGATGAAAAAAATGGAAGAGAAACGCCCGAACCAGGAAGTTGATTGAAGTTAGGTAGTGTTTATGGTTTTTCAATTGGAGTTTAGCTCCTTCCTTCCTTCCTATCCCCTCCTCGAGGATCGACGATGCCACGTCACCCACCGGGGTCGGCTCATTTCACTCTTCCTTTGTAAATTGATTAGATCAACAGGTAAACAAGTTATTATTTGATTGCAAGGAATTTTCAACTGCCATCAAAGGCTGATGCAATTCGTGGGTCGTTCAAATGAGTTTGGGTGGGAAGCACGATAAAAGTGAAGTAACCAATGGGAAGGCTTTAAAATGGACGTTATGATGGACCATCTCCGCTAAAGCATATCATCCTTTCCCATGGTGCTACAAGTATGCTAAAAATTCCACTTTAACGATGCGTTCTACCTATGCCTCTGTCCCACGCATGTTTTAATTGCTTTTTTTTCTCCTTCCTTTAAAGCTTGTGAATAAGTGGTTGGATTGAGCCAATAGATTGTGATCGCTTGTGAGACTTGGCCTTTCCGAAGTGAAAATTCTTTCTTAAAGAACAGTTCGGTTCACCATATGACACAATATACTTTGACATTGTTATGTTGGAAGACTTCTTGTCCAATCTTCCCAAATCAGTGGATGAGGCTTGGGCAAGTGCTTGACGTATGATGCTAATCCTGTCGGCGTATGGTTAATCAGGTGGATTACATGCTTGAGACTGAAATGGGACTAGTCTGGCAATGCGACAGTCTTCATGACCCAGTCAACCATGCCGCCTTGCTTCCTCGCGTGTGTCGGGAGGCGGAGCGGTGTGTATCCAGCCCGTCGTTAGTGTCAGTTGTAGGTGACGCCAGCATTCGTATTCAAGTGACACCTATCAGGGGGAGGAACTTCCCTCCACAATCTCGTAACCCTACTTGTGAGTAAGTCACCATCCATCAGCAGATGCGACGCTTTGTTTAGACACCATCCCAATCTTCCACCGCGGCGTGCATGCGCTCGACGTTTTTGTGGACCCGTGTTGGGAGCCACGTGGAAACAGGTTCATCTCCAGAATTCAAGTACCTATTTGGGAACATTGCCAGACGAGACGTCGTCCTACTCCCCGAGTAGGTTGCCACACCTTCTTAACCCTTAAAATAGAGTTTATTACTTCGGCTTATAGCGCCGACGGCCTCCTTGAACCACACAAATCCGGTTCGGTCAGTCGACAATTGTTAGCTATGCTGGTGCCAAATGTGCGAAATATTAGGGTGTGCAATAAAGAATACGACAGGAATAAGCTGACGCCTGTTTACCTGCGCTTCTCAGTCCCTGCATATAAATTATTGCATGCCCCTCCCAGTTTCCTGCCAGTTACAAATATGTCATTGCAGTGTGACATATTTGAATACTGCACGAAGTAGTTTTGTCGCCTACCATAATGCTACCTTCAAAATAATAGTCTCATTAGATCATAAAAGTTATTTCAAAGGAATTGCGTCTTTCACTCTTAGTGATTGTTACCGTACCATTGGGGAAAGCTCTGTGAAGACGAAAGAATAACTCATGTCGGGACAGATCAAGCACTGCCGAGGCGAAGATGGCATGAGACCACTGCCAGGGCTAAAAGACTAAGCCACCGCTGATCGTACAGCGGTGAAGGCCTCGCTTGATGTGAAATCAAAACTGCGAGATCAACAATGGACGCTCCTTCGCCTCCTTCGAGTGCTGTCCTCGGTGCCGCTCTTGGTCGTGGGACCGCGCATCTTCCAGCGCAACCTGATCAATGCTGTAAGAAGATGTGTGAACTTGACAATTTTAACTTGTTCTGGCAATAATTTGATGGATCTTATGCAGTCCTGTATGATTTTAGCCGGGATTCGGTAGATGCCAAAGGCAGCCGTCGTTTCCAGCTCTTCCTCCAGGAATTTGTTATCAATTTTCCCATCCGCAGCGTATGAACTCCATCCACCTGAATACAGTTTGGGGCTTTGAGGGTACGTCTTTCTGCTTCGAGAAGCTCTTGAAACCAAAAGAAGACGCAACGTAAAATGGAAATCACTGGCATGCCGTTGGAGACCAGACATCTGGTGGAGGAGTTCCAATCGGGCCAACTGAGTTGCCCGTGGTCGAAACCGAAACTTAAACAAACTGTTAAAGCATTACAGCACACTTATTTATTCATCCCAAGCCTTGATTACTCATAGTTGCCTTCTCTGTAACCTGAAAAGCCCAAAAGTTGTGCATTTGAACAAGCAATTGCACAAGGCCTTTTTTAACCCACGAGCAATTGTTTCCTTCCCTTCTTCCTTTCTTTCTTTCTTTCTTTCTTTCTTTGTTTACCGCATTCAAGAAAACACGCGCTGTGTGGAAGTTTGAAGTTGTTTGATCCTCTCCCCGAGGGACAAATAAGTAGGCTGTCGATAAATTTTCTCGCAGAAAGGCACTGTCGTAGATCAAGTGGTAGTTGTGGATAACCTTTTCCTGCCTCTCTAACCTTTCTACCCTGCCTGGCTATCAATTGAATGTGGATCGAGAAATAAATCCCAAACACACTAACTTGTAATCCTTGGGCAAATAACTCATCATTTAACACATTCGAGGCACCCACAGTGTCTCTCCTTTTTTCTGTGGGCACTATTGTAGTATGTTTCCTCCTGATTCGCCTGTCGTGCTTCTTCTTCTCCCTCTGTATGGATTTAGATTCGAGTAATAAGGACATGGGCACAATGCTTTGAAAGGTAAGTAAAGTTTTTCTCACTTTTGTGTCTCAGAGAGTGCTGAGGTGAATCTGTTTGGCGACAGGTTACTTTGTGGCTCCATCTCTGTACTCTTGTCGGGTGGCTCGGTGTCTGGGGTATGGCATTGGCCCTTGACCCTGCCTTATGTTGACACCACAGGTTCCACCGAAGTGTGTCCAAAGCCTGGACACTGTGCACTAGTATGAACGAACGATTAGGCCTGACTTAAGCTGCATACATTCTGACTTTACTGCAGGATGATGGAGTTCAGGGTCACGAAGGAAAGTGCTTCTCCAGGAAGCTGTTAACAACTGGAGTGGTGCTAACCTTGTCTCGCTTGCAATTCCATTCACTACAACGCTCTCTACCATGATTGAATGGTGTCAATTTTGTGGACATGCAATGCCTCCACCATCTCACTTTTGATTGATGGAAGCCGGATAGGTGTGGCTGGGCCATGGTAAAGTGCGAAAAAAAACGCAACATCCGCCACTGGACCAGTGCTTCCACGACCAGAGATAGAAATACGTGATGTGTAAGACAAGCCTCCGCCCTCAAACGCAATTCTCATGCAGGACGAACGCCAAATCCAAGCATATAGTCAAGGTGGATCAGTGACACTGCTCGCAAGCATCATTTTAGCCGTATGGCAATTCAGTGGCCGTTCTGATTGGCAAAAGGTTACTCCCTTACGGAACCGACCAGGCTGTGATGTTGCCAGCGCACAAAAGATAAGAGGGGCTTAGCAATGTTTTATTCATTTGTTTAACTTTGGGTATTGGTAACGAGCCATTTAGCGGCTTCACTACCGTACCCCTCTCTGGCGGTCCGGTCCCTAGACCCTTCCGTGCTCAAGTGGTTGGTAAACGCTCTCGCCAACTTCACTTATAAATTTTGACCTGGTAATTGAATAAAAAGTTGTACCGGATGTTTTTTACGAGGGATAATTTACTTTTTGTAGATTGTACTTCTGCACACAGTGGCACGACCATTGGAGCATGCTTTTGCCCACCCAAAACATCCTGTACGGAAATGAGATGTACTTCTCGGTGTACTTTGGCTGATTATCGCTTCTGGGGAGACTAGGGATGCAATAATGCCACTAAATTCGCATCCTCACGGAAGGCTTGACATCTTCAGACAGCTTAAGCAAAACATATATTGAACATGCAGAGCGTGAAGAAGGAATGTTGCTTTCACGTCTCTTCTGGCAAAACGAATGGGCGTCAGACAGCGAGTCGGGCAGGTGGCTGGGCGGCATGGCGATCTGGAATCCGGCTGACAAGGCGTGGTGGAGTTTGGTTTTAGTAGCGTATTACGCTGTCCTGGCTTGGGTCTGGGTTCGCTTCTACTTCGGGACAGTGTGTCATGAGGGCTTAATTAACGTTATAACTCGAGCGTTTCCGCAGCGAAGGTGGTGAGTGTAGAGAGTTGCATCATTGGCAACTCAAATTAAATGCATTTAATACCTTATTATCGCGAGGAAAGAGGACTGAAAGGTGTTGGGTGTTTTGTGGATAGCGTTCACAACAGACGAACGTACAGACGAACGACACAACTCCAAAGAGAAGGGAAGACAATGGTGTGAGATTCAAATGCTTTGCTTAAGTCGGCAATGATTTCCACAGGCCCTTTTAGTGGCCTTTTATTCGTCCTGCAGGCTAGTGGCGTCCTTTCAGCCTCTCCTGGAGAAACGCTGCTGTGACTCAATAATGCGATTTTAATGAGCAAGAAGATGGAATACTCACGCAGCCCAGAACGCTGCCTTGCTGCAAACTTTCCCGTTTTAAGATCTCTAACAAAATATATTCCTCAAAATTACTAGGCTTCTGCATTAATGATGTTAGGGCATGCTTTTATTGCTGCCCACCTCACGCCACATTCCTCCTTTTATTTCAACGCTTCCTCAATGCTGGCTTATGTAAGAAGTTTGTTTTGAGACCATTTCTTTGACCAGCAATGGTTGGCATTTTGATTTGCAGGCTCGATCTTTGTTCGCAAGTCTTTCATGGTGCAGCGCTCCGTGGACCGAATGTGCGGAGGGGAATGCGGACCACTTGCAGGGGCCGAGGGCTCGGCCGTCCGTTGATGATGTCCAAAAGTAGCTTTGTCAACCAAATCGAGATTTCTACAAGCAAACAGAGCTATTGGTTAGGTCTGGAGGGTCCAAATGCAAAGCAAAGGCACCCGCGCAGTTAAAACTTACGTTTTCTTGGAATATTAGATTATGATTGTGCATGCTTTCGTTTTTACCATCCTTTCTACTTCCATTTACTGTGTAGCCCTTGTAAGTAGTCGTAATAGTAAAAGGCTTTCAGCCCGGTATAGCATGGCAATAACACCTTCAATATCTTAGCAACGAGAAAGCAAATTGGATGCCACAGGAGTCTTAAAGTCGACTAGGGAATTCGGTGGGGAACGAATCCCCCTTCCGGTCTACTCAAAACGCCTTGAAGTTGCAGAGGGAGAAGCACAATCGAAGAACCTGAAGTTCAAGGTGCCTAAAATGCAACAAAAGCCCAAGTAGGAGAGCAAACGCGCTTTCAGATCCTTAAAATTTAGTTCTCATTCGTATTGTGAAATGTAGGGTGCTTCAGCTCACTGATTCAGCATCCTGCAAAGTCTCACATTCGACAATGTGACAGGTTAATTAACCTCTTTTTAACGGCGATTTAAGCAATTATACTGAAAATGTTTACTTCAATTTGAGGCTGTTTCTTTTGTTGATGTGTTCACGCGACGATATCGTGAAAGATAATTGCTGCTCATTGGAAGGCTTGAAACAAGACAGCCAAAAGTGACCTTCAGGTGGAGTCAAATTGCAAGCAAATGAATAATGGCCTCCCCATCTCCTCCACAAACACGGCTGTAACAATAGAGCCTGTTTTTTGGCTCCGTTTTTAGCATAAGAAGTTGTGAGGCGATTCAGAATCTCAAGCTCTGCGTGGAGAAGTGGTTGGTGAAGTGGGTAGACTTCATATCCTTTTACTTCAAATTGGGGCAAACTTTTTAAGCATTGCTTTCATAGAATAAAAATTTCCTATTGAAGCGTTGAGAGCGTTTTCTTAAAGACGAAAGAAGGCGAAATAAGAGGGAGGGAATGGAGCAGATGGCACAGCCGGAAGGCCAGCCCGGGCAGCCGGGTCAAAACGGCCAAGAAAGTGAACGTAGACCAACCGGCAGTCCGTACGAATAGGGCATTGCATTGAGCGTTTTCCACGATGCTCCTTTTGGTTGAAATCGTTTCGGCCATTAAAGATGAGGCGATGCTTGACAGCATGTCAGCGATCAACTTGGAGGTTCGTCCGGCTTGCGATCCAATTTGGGAGAAAGAGATTCCGCCGACCATCAACATGTCCGTTGGGAGGCGCTAGTTCGCCTACCGCCTCTCCATTTAGTCTACCGCTAACGTCGCTTCAGTTGTTAATAGCTTTCCTGCATAACACGGGGATGGAGTGGATGTTCGAGAAAACTTCTTTCCCAACTCTTCTGCTACAGGACGTCAGAAGTTCTCCCACCTTAAGCACAGACGCTGCTTTCGCACCGCTGCAACATGTTGAGAGTAAGGCCGCTTTCCGTCGCCACCGCTATACCACCTTAAGCATCATTTGAAGTCAAAAGGGTGCAAAATATAAGGCAAAATATGCATTTTCAAGAGAGGGAGGAAAATGAAGTTACTGGCATGGCCAGGAGACCGAATCAAGTCGCTAGGTCAAAACGGCCACCCAAGCAACCGATGGAAAGAAACAGCCACTGCAGTAACCAAATTGTAATGGCGCCGGCTATGTACCAAGTACTCTATCATTTCCGTCTCCACGACTGCATTTTCTGGCAATGCCAAAGTGCGTCTCTCGGATGATTTCAACAAGATGGCGGTGAATTGATGTACAATACACCTGTGCCAGACTGGTCATTGACATGCTTTCCCGACAAACTGGACACAGTCGTAATCTGATGGATGTCCTTCACGAAGGTCAACAATGGAATCCGCCTTCAAATCCATTGGAAGTTGCTGGGAGCTTTAACAAAATTGCTAGTTTTTCGCCTTGATAGGATAGTGCTAAGTGACGAGCATTCCTGTTTTTGGCTGGTTGTCACTAGCCCCCAAAATTGGCTAATGGCTATTAAAAGGTCAGTAACGTTTGCATAAATACGTTGTTGGCGGTAGGGGTCCCCGGCTTTAACGGGTTTATCATTTTGTCCTGCCAAATGGACCCTCGACATGGCGCGAGTAACAATTTAAACATTTTATCCCTTCTGGCACTTCTGAATATTTAAAGAAGTTCTCCTATTCGATGCTGAGAAGTGACTCGAGGAAGCACTGAGTCCAAGAGAGGAGGGCTCGAAAGAGGATTTCATTTCCTTGCTTTCTAGCCTGCCACGTGAGCCCTCAGCTTTTTGTATATTAATTCCACCAACAGTCTTTGGATTTCATGATGCTTTCACCAATCAAGAAAACTTCAGCTCCTTCACTGAGACATTTATTTACCACTCCCTTGTGGTTCACTTAATTTACTCCATTTCCATTTACTCAATTGCCTTTGGAGTGATCTTCACGATACCAACCACGCTTGTATGATTAGTCGATCGAGGAGACGAATACTTAACCGAAATTTCGAAGTCTGGCAATAGTAGAATGTTTTGTCTATCCGTGCGGATTCTTCAGCCGCGAGGCTGCTGCCCTCCCTTCCAGGCTTTCTGTACACACAGATAAGAAGTTCATGAAGGGTAAGTAAAGTCACATTAGGGGTCCGATTCATTCGCGTCTTCGCTTATCTCATAGTAGAATGTTTGCCTACAAAGGCCTTTAAGTAAATGGTAAGTAAATGAAGGCGGCAACATTTTACCTGATTGTGGAATTATTGTCATCTGTGATGGTGTAAGAAGCTCTCTTATATTTACGCAGCTCTTATTTTAAAGCAAACTACTATAAATTAATGGTTTATTATGCAAGCAAAACATTAACTCCCTCAAAACATACTTGGGTGCTACTAATGCTTATTATAAGTAGTATTACTTGTGCGAAAATTTTGTTTCACTACCCCCCCTTCTGGACCCATTAAGCAACTTTAGACTGCACTGATGTGTGTCAGCACTAAATTTTTGTGTCTAAACGAAGATTTTAAAATAAGAGATGATGCTATACGTAAACTGTTTATTTAACTATTTGGCCTGACCTACTGGCCATACCAGCAGTTCAAACAGGTCTTTTTGACCAAAAATTGTTTTTTTATTTGCCTTCAGGAGCGTCTCGAGGTGCCACAACATCTTAACTAGGCAATAATTTCATGTGCAATGAATTATCAGCATTGACGTCAATTAGCCCTCAATATGGCAGTAGGGCCTTGGCAGCACAAATGACCTTCAAGATAATAGCTTTCATTGTTTACTTTCCTTTGTGTTTAGACATGTCTGAGCTGTCGTCTGTTAGTTGCAGCTAAAAAGGGCTTTTTCCCTTCCAACAAAACGCCCCCAATGTTACACCCAAATACAAGGTGAGTAAACAGATTAAACTTCGAAATTTAGTACCATTTCCTCGTCTCTACCAAAGTCAGTACTTTTTCCCCACCATTAACTATTCGCCAATTTCATTGGAGCAAACCGGCGACTACTTTATTGTCCCTCGACCTCCATTCGATGGCAAATGGAAGATTTTCAGCATTTTACGACAGCAAGGAAAGTGATGGAGCCACTTGACTGCGCCTGTTTTTGTTTCAGGCTAAATGACAAAGAAATTGTTAAAATTAATGGGAATTGTTTTGTTTCGTAAATTACAGATCCGCAAGGGTAGCTGTAATTAGGCGTTTCACTAGCGAACGCGCATTTTGCCCACAAAATCGGTGTCGAATGCCGTAAGTCAAAAATGCCACAGCGCTTGATGAGAAGTGAAAGTGGCTGATTCTGTTTGAACTCATCCTACTAATTATGCCTGGATTCGGCATGGATCCACAGAAATAGAGACTCGGGTTTGCTTCGAAGCACTGACGAAGGGCCACTTGGATGTTGTGGCAATGCTCCTCTAATGGTGATCAAGGCCTCTGGTCTCTGGGCGATACATCAAGTAATTAGGAGATGAAAACTCCTTGTTTTACTAACTGTCGATGAAACACACTAACCGTTTTAATCACAGACTTAACCACAGAGGTTGCCGTTTCTTTGTGCCCTTTACTACCGTCTTTGTGGAGTAGCCTTTCAGACTTTGTCGCCCACTCTCTTTCCATCGGTTTGGATCCTTGGTTTAAAACGGCTGCTTAGATGAAAACATGAGACACTAAAAATGATTAATGAGAATTTGTCCTCCTTTTCCTCCTTCCCCTCCTTCTCCTCCACCTGCTCGTCCCTCCACCTCCACTTCTAGGTTCGCAGATCCTCTTCTAGTCAGCGGAGTTGATTCAAGCTAACCGCTTGACACTTGGATGTTGTCCCTCGCACTCTCCATTCTGCTTAGGTTACTTGCCAGTTTACGATGAAGCAGGCGGAATTTATTCGCAGGAGACTAAGGAATGCACTATGTCGGATAAACTGATCACTATGCCCATTGTCAGTTTTCGTTATAATTCATGGCTATATTAACGCACATTAATGTTTTTGGAGGTTGCCAACCTCTCATAAGCACAAAGATAACTATCTTCTCATTAATGTAGTGCCGTCAGTTGATGGCAGCTTTTTGACTGAACGAAAGTAGCCTTTGGTGGCGATGTCAGGCGATTGCCCGCTAAGGCAATGCGTATTGGCAGAGTAAGTGATGCATTTAAATCGCATGTAAATTGTTCCCTTTCAGCAGAGGATAATACTTGGGAGTTACTTCGAACAGTTGCTTATAATGTGGTGCATATGCACGCTATCGTAAAATCCAATGCAGCATTCATCTCTAATTGACCGGATCATGAAGACTGGATGAAGGATGCAGACGGAGCACAGTTTATGCGGAGAATGAAGGAAATCTGGAACTGGTATGTGTTCAAATGATTACACTGGCTACGCCAACAAAGTGCAGCTGCTGGAAGTCTCCCTAGTTCAGATGACTCAGTTTACATAAGCTGCAAAAAAAAACTTAGTCATTGCTAAGTTTTGCGCATAAAATGTCAGGAAAGACTTTTTATTAATTTACTTAGTTCCTGTGTCAAAGCGTTTTTAAGACTTCCCTCATGAATGTGATGCGAATTTCGTGTTGAATCAATTCCGCAATGTAGGCGATGATCCATTTTAATTTTGTGCGTCTTATGAGCAGTTCTATACAGCCGTTAGAATTCGTACAAGTTAGGTTCCTTGACAAATATTCGCCCACAAACTAGGTGCTAATAAAATTCAGACACTTGTGAAATTTAAAAGCAAGTAAATTTCTTAGATGCTCTGCAATTAATCTCTAGTACATTCGCAATGCTTTAAAGTGAGTACTACTTTGGAGATGCTAGGCTATCGGATGGAGCGCTTGAGATTCTCAATCGCTTGAAAGGTCCAAAGCGAGGCTTTTGTTTGCCTGTGCTGCAGGGTCAAGTCGCAGTGCAGTTTGGTGTGGAGTGACAAACTGACTGTGTGTTGGACTGTGCGTCGAGCTTTGTATTATCAATGTCAGCCAACCTCGAAACTCCGTCAACGAACGATTCTGCAGCGGCTGCGGCAGCAGCCACAACAAAACGTACAGTGACATATATATGCGGAGGTGCGTTGACCTGCTTGGAGGATTGACCATGCTTTAGTCCATTGCTAGCACATAGGTTCACTGCATTCTATGGTAGTTTGACCAAACTTTAGTTTGTTCATAGTTCAGTTGAATCCACTGCAGTTAGTGGCATACAAAATAGACGGTTTCATGTCAACGTCCCCGTAAGTGAACACTTATGCTTTGCCTGAATGCCACTGTGCTTAAAACTAGGGGACGTCGGTGTCAACGCAGATAAGGGGCTTCGCTTTGAGATGCCGCCAATGGATTGATACCTTTCCTATGCGTGTATGCTCCCATCGCGATGCCTATATCTATCGCTGGAACTGCTTGCGTACCTCAAAAGTAGGATTCTTAGTGTCTCTTGAGCTTTGCTAGTTTTGAAATCAGCACCCCAGTTTCATGTAACCTAATACGGTCCTTGATTATTGCTGTTATGCAATCACAAGCCTTCTTTATTTCAGAATGTCGGGCAGAAAACCAGATCAAACCGCGCGAACTCGTGCGATGCCTAGAATGCGGTCACCGTGTTCTCTACAAGAAACGATCCAAACGAAGTAGGTCCATAACTCATTTAATCCAAACTCGTTTTCTATGTTTATGTTCACTTTAATTTTGGTTTGGCATTCCCTAATTCCATCTTATTCTGGAAACTCACTTGAAGTGGGAAAAGGATAGCCCATTTTACCTCCTTGTTGGTTACCTCTTCCTAGTGAGCGTCTTTGAGGCCCGATGAGGAATGCCAACTACACGCGTGTGTATGTATTTTTGCTCAACCTCCCCAACTGCCCTTCCCGTTGTAATGAACTGCTAATGCACGGATATCTGCAAGTGAATCTTTTACATCATTGCTAACTATTTTATTCCCGTTGTAATAAACTGGTAATGCACGGATATCTGCAAGCGAATCTTTTCACCACTGTTTACTATTTTATTTGTACCTTTTGAACCCGTTTATGAATCCGGCGTAGGCATTTGCAAGTTCACGGTAAAACTCGCGGTACACTTCGGCGAGGTATCGAGGATCAAATAGACCTCGCTTGTCAAGTTCCTCTCCCCCCCCGTCGCGATTCTCCTGCTTGCCTGTCTTCTTCACCTGTGGCTCCGTCACCTGCTTTGGTTTCCCATCACAACTTTGCGTCGTGCTGTTGAGGTTTCTGTTGCGAAGTGATTTGCTGATGTCGCACTAAAACGGATTAGTCAAACGACGCAAATAAGAGGGGCGTGTGTCTTGCACACTCGGGGTTTACGTGATCGATGTGCAAGCTGTACGATGGTGCCAATTGTCATTTGCCTCCTCTAGGGCTACGACTCGGCTAAGCGTGAAGTGGAAGAGGGTGAGATGGGCTTTTCAAAGTGCCTGATGGTGGTTTTCTAGCTTGGGTGGGCGAGCCCCTTCTGAATCCTCATTTCTAGCGTTATTTGCGCCCACACCGTTGCCTGGTGCCATGCGACGCTGTGCATCGCAACAGCTGATGTTGGCCAAATCGGCAAGGCGTTGGCTTCGCACCGGTTCGCTCAGGCATACTGAACAAAAACGACAGTGAGCGGTGCCAAAATCTCATTCACGGGGGTGAGTGATAAGCGACGATGCCACTAGGTGACACAGCCACCCTCGTAGCGACAATGCATGCCCTGCTTACTTGGGAAGGCAAAGTGGCCTGCATTAAGGATACTCAGTGGTTGGAAGGCTGTAGAAGATGGCTTACCCTCCAGCGGGGGCCAATTGGTTGCTTCGGTCCAAGAAGGCCTCTGAGCATCCGCACGTCACAGCTAAAGCACACAAACGATGCGCGGATGAATGCAGCACCTCATCCAGATCGACAATCTTCTACTTGGCAACATTCACACAGTCAGAACCAATGCTTGGTCGCCAATGGTACGCTCGCTGCTGAAAACCGCTTCACGGCACTATTTGCCGCAGTCTGAACTCTGGGTCACCGAATTGGTTCAGTCGCAACTCGACCTTGTAATGTGATTGGCCAGCACTAGTGGTCGGCCTAGGTAGTAGCCAATCAGAGTCCTCCGTGGTGCGAACTCGTCCCACGACCCTAACTAGCGTTTCCTCTCCAGTCTTCCGCCTCACCTCCGATAGCAAGTCTACTGATCTTGTCCTCTGAGGACTAAATTCTCTCCAACCTAACGGAAGCTTACTTTCTGACTCCCTAATGTCGCTTAAGGCAGTGGGGCGGACAGCACTTCATGCCAGCGCCAACCTGAAATTGGCAACGACAAGGCCTGGATGTGGCTAGTTCACACTAACCACACAAGACAACCGCTCTTGTGTGAGAGTTCTAGTGAAACTCTAGAGAGTACACAAGGATGGCTGGGATTAAAAGAAAATTTACTTTAACAGCAGCTCGATCTCCACCTTCTCCCCACTAACAGCGGTACAAGCAATTATAGTAGCCGCAACAGCCCTGGCAGCAACCACTCTCAGAACGCAAGCATAACTGCAACAGCCACCATAACGTAGAAGCACCCGTAGTAAATGTTGCAATATATGCATATAGCACGAGTAGTAGGTAGCAAGAGCGTGGTGGTGTAGGACAAAGGGATGAAATTGCAGTGTCCTTTTGTATGATCAGAGAAAATGGAAGGGAGTAGAGAGGGCGCAGGGTAAGGGATCAACAATCAGTAAAGGAACGGTGAAAGGTCTGCTAGATGTCGGGAGGGGAGAAACAGTCCACGCGAGCTATAATACAGGAGTTGAGAAAGACTCTACTGATTATTACTATTATTGTTGTTATTGGCGTTGTCGGTGGTGGAGTGGTGGGTAAAAGAATTGTCGCCTCGACGAGATGATCTTGAGGATGGGGCGATGCGACCGATACTGCTGCTACCACCAACGAGACGGGGATGACGACGCGGCCGAATACCTGGCAGACGAGGAACCTCGGAAGATGTGTATGTGCTAAATGATTCAACACGACGACCGGAATTTGTTACACCAGTGGATGCGCGTGATCGTTCACCACTGTTGTCACCTGCTCGAGCTGCATGATATGAAGGAAATACAGTTGCAGTTGGAATATGAATCTGTTTTGACAAAAAATAGGTAGCCATGATTTCCACATTACAAAAAGGAACACAACAATTCAATGTTTTAAATTCTGTACTTAACATGCTCCCAAAATGATCGCCGAAAGAGAACTCACCGGCAGTGCGTCTAAGGACCCGACTCTCCGTAAAAAACGAGTTGAGAGTCTCTCTTTGATGAGTGAGTTCTTCCTGTGCCTCGTCTTCCACCGCCTCCTCCTCTGCTTCCTCCTCCTCTTCCTCGTCGTCTTCTTCATCATCTTCATCTTCTTCATCATCTTCCTCGTCATCGTCGTCATCATCCTCATCCACCTCTTCCTCCTCGTCGTCATCATCGTCGTCTTCTCCTTCAGCATTGTTTTCCACATCCTCCTCAAATCCATCCTCTTCCATCGTTGCAGTCATCAGTTCCACTTCAGCCTCCTCGTCCAACGACTCAATTTCTTCTTGATCATCTTCAAGCTCCTCATGGTGATGCAATTGCACGCCCTCCTCCATGGAAATATCTTCCACCTCATCCTCGTCCGTGGAAGGCAGGGTCTCCACAGGTGCATAGCGCATAACGGAACGTAGTCCAGAGTTGCCGGAAGGAGTATGCCTTCGACGCCAATTCCTTCGAGAACCGTTGGAAGCTGGTGGGGTAAAGAGGTGTCGTTTCGGTGGGCTCACACGTCCATTGGGAATGCGGTCATTGTTTGCCGCGGAGTTGTTATTATTCATCTGCGAGGTCATCTCTTGTCGCCCGTTAGAAGACTCACTGGAGTGGAATGCTGTTGGAGCGTGGGAGGAAGGCGGAGGTGAGGAAGCGGTGTGCTGCAGACGAATCTCCGTAGTGTATTTGGATGGGGAGAGGTGGTAGAGAAGGAAGTGGCCCAGAATTTGGGCCTCTTGAAACTCGTGGTTGGCAAAACACTTCTGCAGGACGCACAACGCCTGTTCGATTGTGGATTGGGGTGGAAGATGATGCGCCTCGGCTGAAATTTCGACGAATGAGTAATAAATACCAAGAAGTGGATTGAAATGCGTCACAACCGATTACTATCACCTATTCTATGATGGGAAGATACGCAGGCCAAGCTTTACGAAGAAGTTTGCAGAAACTAGAAACTGTACAGCTATGACAGGTAGGAAATGGCGCCGGTGGGTAAGCCACCCATGAAAGGGGAGAAAATTCCCCTAAAAATGTCTTGGCCTCCACAAATATGTCAACTTCAGAACCAAATAGGAAAAGCAGAGGTGAAGGAACAGTTGCGCAATCATCTACCAGTAAATCGTAGCAAAAATATTCCACGCCTAGATCAGAAAGCTAGCGTAGCCAGATAATCTACCGGTAAGACTGCGACGAAAGAGTCTCATACGCAACAACGGCTTCCGAAGGTAATACGTGTCTGTATGGAAGTGCGAGGGAAAGAGCACAGACGGGTTCATCCGACGATGGAACAAGACACCAGCTCTACACTTCCTCTAATTTGTACCTTCCTTCTAGCGGCAGGGCCGAAAGCACATACCGGCTCATGTTTATTCGCATAAAAACTTTCACAGGATCAATATGTCTTATTTTGTCGTATAATTGAAGCCCTATCAAAAATGGGAGAAAGAAGTCACCATACTTTGACTAAGGGCATTATTTTCAAGGTAACAGAGGACGAAAGGAAAAATAAATGACGAGAAAAGGGGAAGGAGCTTACTTAGAATTGCACTGTTGATAAGGCTGGCGATATTATCTCGCCAAGATGGATCAAGAAGGCACCTCAGGGGACACTCAGGGGATGAGGGCGAAGGGTAGGCCATCAAACTCACCGATTGCTAAACAGAGACGCCAAAAGAAAATAGTGAGATCTGGTATAAAATATCACCACTGAAAGGTATTTCAACAGCACAACTCACTTGTAGAAGATGCTCCGTTTCGGGGGATATAGAGCCGCACTTATCTTTTACTTGTTTTGCCAAGTCCACCAGCGAGCGACTGAATTGGATTTGTCGCAGAAGACGATCATTCTCTTCAGTGTTGCCCCCTAGAGAGGAGGAGCTTTGCGAAATCAGACCTTTTGGCTCCAGAGAGGAGGAACTTTGCGAGGTCACACCCTTTGGAGGGGCAACGGTGAAGGCGGGCATCGATGCAAGATCACCTACAGAAAGTGGTATGATGTTGTACCGCCTACGCGGTAGGAATTTGGGTTAACTGGACAAGGCAAAAAACGAAGCTGTAAGTTAGTCGTGGGCAATGCACGGTGCCAAATAAGACCGTCCATACTCTCGTACAGACGGCCGCAGCTATAGGAGGCACTGGACACACAATCGAAATGCCTGATTGCGGCAGAATAAGACTTGATTTGGCTGGGTATATACTTATGATGCTCGATCGCCACGGTCTAAAGTGGAGTGTACTCACTGCTGGCACTTTCCGTCTCCATGGGGATGGGTTCCAGGGACTCCCGATGATGGCTGAGATTCCCAACAATACCAAAGCCATCATCGTCATCATCATCATCATCCACTTCTTCTTCTTCGTCATAGAATTCGCAGGTCAGTTGATGTCCTGCCTCAGTAGCAGCGGTGGCAGAGGGAGCAGGAAAGGAGGGGACGTCAGCTGACACTCCATATGATGATTGGTTCTCAGAAGAGAATTGGGGGTTAGGAGGGTGGTTACCGCTGGCCTCAAACGCTACACTGCTGTCAATATCCATCGCGTCGCAGGAGGTGGCCGCTGAAGAACCAGGTGTTGAGAAGTGAGCCTGAAAAGAAATGAACAGGAGGAGAACGATAACGCTCTCCCAACAGAAAAATCTAAATTGAAAAATACCCGAAATTATCCAGCCAATCCAGCTTGTGTTTCTTTCAAAAAACCACTAACTATTCAATCAGAGTTGAAGGTTAACAGGCAAAAAGATCGACATCCCTCTCTAGAATATTAGGCATTAAAAGTCATCACACCGGTTCCTGCCATTCCGTTCGAACTTGTCGGATCTTGCGCATTTTAAAAAAATGAGGAAGAGTACTACAAATGACAGATAAGCTAATCATTCGATAAGCAACCTCACTGCGCATTCAACACGGGCACCTGTGCCAACTACTGACACTGACAGAAGGCTGAACTGCCATCCCTCTTGGAGTGCTAAACAATGGTGAGACGATTTGTAGGACAAAAGCGTAAAGCATGTCAAGCGCAATTAAACCAAGGATGACGATCGTAACTGACAAGTTATGGGAAAAAAAGTTATGCAGGAGAGATCAGCACTTCGAGCACTGACGATGAGCGGGTTAAAGCTGACGGACAGAGTCGAGCTGGCGAATACCTGATCATGCACATCAGGCGGACTGTCGGTGTGAAGGTACTTGCTCACGGACCGAGCGTCATCGCAGGTGGCTAGAGTGGGCACTGATTCGCTGGTGCGACAGCAGGCGGAGGCATTCGTTGTGCAGGGGCGTTTACGACTGCCTCCCATGGTCTGCTGCAGTTTGGAATCGCTGGAAGACAGAGGTTGACTGGAACGTTTCTCTGAATGACGGCACATCTAAAACCGATGATAACACAGGAGTTGAATATGCATGTAACAGGAGCGCTAAAGACCAACGTACCCTAGAGGAAGCAAACACATTCAAAATGGAACGGGAGTTAGTTGAGCCCCTTCTCCTAGACCGATTTAATGAGGCTCTGCTCCGACTTACAAAGTGGCATGCAATGGCGCAAAGGAATGCAAGGACTAACCATTTCAACGAGCTGACGGCAGCGCAATTGCAAAATGAGTTCAGGATAGCGTTCCACGATGGACGGATACCAAGCAGTGAGGGTGTTGGCAACGCGTCCATACTGACACCGGTGGCAGAAATTTCTCAAACTGCGACGATGATGCATACTGGCAAATCCAGGGAGGGATGCCTCTTCGTCTGTCTCCCCCTCGCCACCTACATTATCCTTAGCCCCCTCCGCCTCCTCATTTCGCGTCTTCTTCGCCGAGGAGGAGGGGGAAGAGGCCGAGTCGCCAAAACTTGTCCAGCGGGAAAAGACCCGTGCCGAGTCGATATAGCCGTGATGGACGAGGTAGCCAGCGACCAGACTAAAAAGCAGGTGGATGGAATACTTACGAGGCGCCTCCACACACAAAATCCCACCGACTAGCCTCCACCTATTTATCCAAACTGTCAATTATTCTCTGTCGGGCGGAAATAAGGTTAGGGCATGGAGGCAGACGATTAGCCGCAAGCCAATCACTTTTTCTCACCACTGTCGTGTGAAGACCTCGCATAAAGTACATGAATCCGGATCACGGGTTTTTGAATGTCGTTTACGAAGAAAATAAGAAAAACATTTGCAGATCGTGTGACACACGACACAAAACCTATCCATAACGTACTTTATCAGTTTTTGAATTTGTCTTTTGGATATAACATACTTTGATAACCCGATAAGGAGACATCTTCTTGTGCAACCATGACACAGGCCAAAAGCCGTCAGCTGAAATGCTTTATAGTAACAGAAAGTCAGCAAACTCCAAAAGTTCAGAGAAAGGTTACCACACAATCAATGCCCCCGGATGAAAGGCATTAAACCAGATAGGCAAGCTGATACTCTCCTCGTAAATGTCGGTGCCAATTGAGCCCGACCAACAAACAAAACACAGAGGAACAACAGCATTGTGACAAGGTGAAAAGACAATGTACAAAAAATGAATAGCAGTGGCCGGTCTGCCGGTTGCTTGGATCCACTACAGCCGTGGAAGTACTTCACGAAAAAGAAATACTGAAATTCACTTCGCTAGAGCGATGCCGTAATAGCCTACAGTAATCAAATAATGACCTTTTCGTCCCCTCGCACTCCACTCCAACAGAAGCGACATCAACTGGGCACGTTCACATTCCAGCCGAACAAAAATCCAAATGAACAACACCTTAATCTTCCTTCCACACCTGGTGAAACTTGGAAATGACAGGATGTGAATTTCTCCGCAAAACGCACGTAAGCGACGTCCCGATTTTCTCACTCAACTCCGGAGTCACAAATATGCGTGCGTGTGTGCGTGCGTGACATCTTTACCCATTCACGATAACTCCGTGGTCGCACAAAACCGTGTTTTCAAGGGACTAGGTGAGTAAAAATTAACTGAAAAAGACGACGGAGGTTCTGAATCTGAAGACTGTGAGTGCTGGCGTCGCATCAGAACAATAGCCAACACTCGGGCGGCCAGACAACCTGTTCAGTTAACACTGTGGCGCCGCACACCTGAGGCACAAAACGACAGTAATTTAAGCAGCAAGTATAAAAACGGCGGGGTATTAAATGCTTTGGGTTTAGAAAACTGCGCAAACACGGGACCCTACCACGGGGAGGAAGTTGACCACCACGTCAAAGAAAGATGCGTTCCGATTCGAGGCATGCTGATCAAAACTCAAAAAAAAAAGCTGAATCGTCTTCAAGCCAAGAACGCTTTGCACCTATTGAGGTGTTTTAGTCTCGATCAATCAAGCTGATGCAATGGGGAATTATGAACAAGCAAACACGTATCACGAATGCAGATTGAGATGTCACACAAACGTGATGATAGTGGGTGCAAATTCTTGCAACATTGAGGCGAACGTCACAACGATGGCTAGCATCCATTGTGAGGGCGGGGGGGGGGGAGGTGAGGTGGCACACCTACCACCGCCGAAATGCAAACAAAAGTAGCGGCAAAATGGAATGAGAGCACTGAAATTAGGAGCAGAGGGATGTAGAGGACGTAAAGTAACCAAAAGTATCTTTCAGTAGCGTCAGGCACGGTTTCATTTCTACCAAGAATGGAAGGTCTCCCCGAAGGCAAGCCACCTGCTTTTGAATGACTCATCGGCCGAAACACTTTTTGGCTAGATATGGGCCATGTGATAGTCTGCTACCACACCTACCCCAGACACTGCAGAAGGCATCTTGCAAGAGACCTCTGCAGCCCCAGCTTTGCAACCTACTCGGACTGAATTTGTAGAGCTGACATGACCTAATTACATTCATGGGAGCCGCTCAGCCGCCACCTAACACGAATGCAAAATAATAGAGAAGTGGGAAACGGGACGATAGAAAGTCACCGCACCAACAAAGTCGCCCACATCCCCCAATGCTTTTAATGCCTTCACGTAAACAATCGCGCGCATTTTTCAAGCTTCTACAAGTAAGAACAGGTCAATGAGGCGAGCTGTACCAAAAACATCATAGTGAGCTTCTGGTCACATTAGGATGTTTATTTCTTTCCAGAAGTAGTTGAATGATGCCGCTTCTAAAAGTGCCAAAGATGGTTGCGCATCGTCCGTGTAGATTTCAGACTAAGCAAGAAGGTGAAAAGAATTTTCACACCCAAGAGGTGCTCGCGTAAATGCCCCTTGCAAACATGTGCACAAATATGCATGACAATGTAGAATACATTTACATCGCCAGAATAGGCATGCACATAGTTATCACATCCAACGATACAAAGAAAAGAGCCTGGGCTTGTCAAATTACACTCCGGTCCGTCCACAACAAGCGATAAAGTTACTCATTAAGTGAGCTTTAATAACAGTACAACAGAAGCAAATGCCTTCGGCTTAATAGCGGTTGCAAAATGCTTGAATAAATGAACTAAGATCGAGAGTAAGCTTGAAACATCTTCTCTGAGGGCACTGGACACAATTTGAGTTTAGCCGAATGCACACACGAAGGGTAAGTCATTACCAAAGTATTTCCCGTGTCATGTAAACACTATCACGTGCCACCTGTGGTGGCTGCAGATGCCTTGGGGCAAAGCTAGCAACTGGAACACATGGAATTCTCATTGACCGCAAACGGGTGCCCCAAGGCATCCATTAAAATAGGGATTAGCAAAAAGCTATCGCGTTCCACGGTTAAGGCTGCTTACTCCCGCATCTTAACGTCAATAAAATCCTTGCTGAGAGCTCCGATGAGTCGATTCTCGTGCAGCTCCCGCTCCTCGGTGATGTGATGTTTGAAAGGGTAGAAAAAGGGCCGGTCGCCAAAATTTGAGACAACTCGACAGCCCTGGCCGTCCAAAGCAATCACGGGGTAGAGATCGGGTATGGCCGACACCTGAATGCGGAAAATGACATGAGGAGAGAAGTGCAGACTATTTAGACCAAAAGGCGGGTGCAAAACCAGCAGGTAAGAGCCTGCTTTCCAGCTCGATTGTTCGATGGATAGTACAGGTTGGAACTCATACTAGACCACAACCGGTAAACAAAAAGTAGGAGCACAATTTCCGCACATGGACTTAAAAAACTGAGTTCGAAGTCGACTCAAGTAGATGAGACTCTATGATTCACACTTGAGGACACATCAACGCATTTTGAAATATCCTACTTCTAACCAACAATGTAACAACTAAAGCATATTTATTTTCCAAGGTCATGGGTTGATAAACCAACAAATTTGAGACGGTTATTTTAAGTCGTCGCACTATTCCGTAGGCTACTTATATGGATGTTGAGTAATGACCACGACGCCACATTGGCGTTGAGGGATGCTGGAACGTATCTTGAGAACCTGTCCCAAGCATTGACAAATGAGAAGGAATTTCCCGCTTACAGGTAGTTTTCCTTCAAAGGCCTTGCCCAAATACTCTCCATTGCGAGTGTAGAAAAGCGATTTGCTTATGAGATCTACGCCACAGCCGATCACGTCCTCTTCACAGAACTTGGGACCAAATGGAGTTGGAGTGGTATGGTGATACAGTGAGCCATCGCTGTGATAGCCAAAGGAAGAAGAATCCCATCCTAAGAAAAAAACAAAAAGTCACCACTTACAACTAAGGATTGAAATGGGCCTACGCCAGACTGGGATGCGAGAAAAACAAACCTTCGTGGCAAACGCAGCAAAAAGAGCAGTATTTATGCAAGTGGGTCAAATAAAGGATAAAAAGTAAGAACTTAGGGACGATTATGTTGAACAAAGGCGACACGCCACACCACTAATTTAGCCGTAATTAGGGCCGATGACCCGCCTAAAAGTGCAATGCTTAACTGCCGAGAATAGGGAAACTAGAAAGTAAGCCTCCAGAAGCACGATTTTAAACTAACATGAACGAGTCCTAGTCAATCTTGACTTAAAGAATGCTACCTCAACGCAAAGGGAAATGGATATGCACCTGAAAATTTGGTTGCCCGTCTTGAAGCGACACCGATCATAACAGTGCTAAAGCTTAATTATAATTAGGACTCAACCTTACCAGTTAGATTTAAAGCTGGCAATCGTTGTTTCAAAGTAGTATATCCCAACACTTAAGGGTATGGGCTGATCAGCCCTTACTGTAGCCAGCTCTGAAAGCGAATCTACACAAGAAAATAGGCTAAGACGAAGCAAATATATACTGTGACGAGAGGCAGAGGCATCAGCAGTACACATTATCGTTAAGCCAAATTGTAGAAATTTGACGTTAAGCAGACGATCTTTAGAGTTCCACGATAGTGGCAAATGTTGCATGGGTTCTGATGTATACACGCTTCGGTATAATTGTGCTAAATTTGATGAGAAATCAGGCGAAACTTTGGACCTATTCGAATTCGCCATCTTGGCCTAGACAGCTGATGCTCGTACTGCGCGCCGCAACAGAAGCAAGAAATAAGCAGTCATAAACAGCAATGCATTTTCGTCGCATGTGCTACATGCTACTAAAAGCAAGCGTTTCTTAGCACTGTCAGAAGTTAAATGATGGCAACAGTAGCATTTTATTTAAATTAAGAGTAAAATTTTAAACAACAGTAATTAATAAAAATAAAGTTTAAGCGGCTAAATGATAACACAACACCTCAAAAGGTTTAAAATAATGTAATTGAAGGTCTTAGTAAGCATACCCGATCTTTACTTATTCATAATAGCATACCTTTTGTTTTAAAATTAAAAAAATGCTACAAATCTAGATTATTACTCTCTAATTTTGGGCTGCAGCAAGAAAACTAGCGATGGTAACAAAATTTCAGATTTTTTATTTGCTGTATCAAGGTCATCCAAAGGTTGTATTAGCTGGGCGTTGATTATAGTTCGTTCCCTTAATGCTTGTGTCTTCTGGTTCATAGATTTAAATTACCTTTGTACAATGAGTAACCCTCCTTTACGCTACAAATTGTGTCTCATGAATGATGCAGCCTTTCAGTCTAATGTTTATATTCCTAATTCGGAGGATGTTTTCAGTGTTTAGGGTAGGTTGCTTGAATTTATGTGGACCAAGTAGTCTGCTGAATTTGTATGATTTGAGAATGAATATCCTTATTGTTAAAGAAATTTCTGGTTTCCTTTCATTAGTCAGAGTGAGGAACTTGTCCGTTGCGAATTTAGCGCACTGGTTCTGGCATTTTTTTTTGCCACAACGGATTCGGTGAAATAACTGTAGAGTGTGAACGCAAATCACTTGTAAGCCATTTTAAGTGTTTGTATTTAATGTTGCTGCGGTTGGTAGTGGTGGCGCCAAACATTGCTGCTTAGGTGGCCCAGGTCTCATGAGCACATTGACTTGCTCACTGGCATAAGCGCTGCTTAAGCCAAATGGCTTTTTTGTACATTGGTTACTGCACATAATCGATTGCTCAAACTCTTATGATTGAGATTAGCGCTTGACCAGAGCTGGATTTTGCGAATTGATATTGCAGATGCATATTCTCATTTTCTGCTCCCACATAATTTAAAAGTAATAATAGGATTGATCCGAAACACATCCTAACTGAACGCTGTGCTTGAAGCACTTTCCTTTGCAATGTAGCTTAAAAAACTCGCGGCCAAAGTCGACAATGTTGGCTTTACTAATTCGAGAGCACAATTGGCGTCAGTGGCTTACTTGTGCAGCATGGCAATTAAGGCTGGAGGGCGCGTTCACTAAAAAATCGACGATGGAATAGCTCAGCAACCACATAGTGGGATGCGGAAGACGCGGTCTAGGGCAAGTACCTACATCTAAATTACCAACAAAATGATGGCATTAGCTGCAGGACAGCAGTGGGTCAATCACTGCCGCAAATCAAAAAGGTGCAAGGGGAGAATAAAGGAAGTTCGTGTTCTGTCACATCAGTGGAGGCTGTAACAGCAGAGGTCGCAGGCATGTTTATCTTTTTCTAGTAGGCAAATGGTGGGTTAGACTTATCTCTCAAAAAACGACAAAGCTGTCAGGAAGAAGGTGTGGATGCCTTCAAAAACCACAGTGTCGCCTTCACAGGGGCACTTGTAGGCTTTTGTCCTTGAGTTCTGTGTGTGGCTGCAGTCCGGAGTGTTACGGCTGCCAAAACCGACTTGCATACTCTCTAGTTTCATTAGAACTCCCACACAAGAGCGGTTGTCTTGTGTGGTTAGTGTGAACTAGCCACATCCAGGCCTTGTCGTTGCCAATTTCAGGTTGGCGCTGGCATGAAGTGCTGTCCGCCCCACTGCCTTAAGCGACATTAGGGAGTCAGAAAGTAAGCTTCCGTTAGGTTGGAGAGAATTTAGTCCTCAGAGGACAAGATCAGTAGACTTGCTATCGGAGGTGAGGCGGAAGACTGGAGAGGAAACGCTAGTTAGGGTCGTGGGACGAGTTCGCACCACGGAGGACTCTGATTGGCTACTACCTAGGCCGACCACTAGTGCTGGCCAATCACATTACAAGGTCGAGTTGCGACTGAACCAATTCGGTGACCCAGAGTTCAGACTGCGGCAAATAGTGCCGTGAAGCGGTTTTCAGCAGCGAGCGTACCATTGGCGACCAAGCATTGGTTCTGACTGTGTGAATGTTGCCAAGTAGAAGATTGTCGATCTGGATGAGGTGCTGCATTCATCCGCGCATCGTTTGTGTGCTTTAGCTGTGACGTGCGGATGCTCAGAGGCCTTCTTGGACCGAAGCAACCAATTGGCCCCCGCTGGAGGGTAAGCCATCTTCTACAGCCTTCCAACCACTGAGTATCCTTAATGCAGGCCACTTTGCCTTCCCAAGTAAGCAGGGCATGCATTGTCGCTACGAGGGTGGCTGTGTCACCTAGTGGCATCGTCGCTTATCACTCACCCCCGTGAATGAGATTTTGGCACCGCTCACTGTCGTTTTTGTTCAGTATGCCTGAGCGAACCGGTGCGAAGCCAACGCCTTGCCGATTTGGCCAACATCAGCTGTTGCGATGCACAGCGTCGCATGGCACCAGGCAACGGTGTGGGCGCAAATAACGCTAGAAATGAGGATTCAGAAGGGGCTCGCCCACCCAAGCTAGAAAACCACCATCAGGCACTTTGAAAAGCCCATCTCACCCTCTTCCACTTCACGCTTAGCCGAGTCGTAGCCCTAGAGGAGGCAAATGACAATTGGCACCATCGTACAGCTTGCACATCGATCACGTAAACCCCGAGTGTGCAAGACACACGCCCCTCTTATTTGCGTCGTTTGACTAATCCGTTTTAGTGCGGCATCAGCAAATCACCTCGCAACAGAAACCTCAACAGCACGACGCAAAGTTGTGATGGGAAACCAAAGCAGGTGACGGAGCCACAGGTGAAGAAGACAGGCAAGCAGGAGAATCGCGACGGGGGGGGAGAGGAACTTGACAAGCGAGGTCTATTTGATCCTCGATACCTCGCCGAAGTGTACCGCGAGTTTTACCGTGAACTTGCAAATGCCTACGCCGGATTCATAAACGGGTTCAAAAGGTACAAATAAAATAGTAAACAGTGGTGAAAAGATTCGCTTGCAGATATCCGTGCATTACCAGTTCATTACAACAGGAAGGGCAGGTGAGGGGGCGGAGCAGAAGTATTTATAAACGCATGATATGAAGGGAGTTGGTAACCTTCAGCGGGCTTCAAAGATGCTCACTAGGAAAAGCAAAAAGTAAATTGGAGTAAAAGCTGTCTTTTTTGTTTATTACTATCGATCTGCGGAGATCCCATAGCAACGGCTATGGCTATAGGTTTAGATAAGTGATTTGGGTGGACGAGGAACCTACTTCGTTTGGTTCGCTTTTTGTAGAGAATGCGGTAACCACATTCTGTACATCGCACGAGTTCGCGCGGTTTGATCTGGTTTTCTGCCCGACATTCTAAAACAAAAAAGAGCTAACACTAGCATTGCATTGTAGAATCCATGGACCAAATTATTTAGGGTCGAAGCGTTGCATTCCTACCAAAACCTGCCGAGTCCAGTCACTGCCATGCGTCCCTAGCTTAAAATATAAATTTTCAATGAAGAGCGAAAGTACTGCGCTGAAGAAAATTACATGGTGCCAGGAATCGATTGGGTAATACCGATGCCCCGATGCAAACGCTGTCAGCATGCACTGATGCCAGCACCGCTTACTCAAGATGCATAGTAAAGCTAATGTAAAGCTGTCCATTTACAGAACCCCGGATGGAAATCATCCACCATGCATTCCCTTATTTACAGTGGACCTATATATGTATTGGGTTAGCTAAATTTAGTCAAGGCACTACCCAACCCATCGCACCTCCGCATATGTATGAAATGGGACACCTTGATGCGGCTGCTGCCACCACCGCTGCAGATTCCTTCTTTGACGATAGTTCAACGTTCTTCGGCATCAGTAAAATTTAAATGAGAGCTATACTCACGACCAATTTATCATACTACACGAACATGCTTTCGGTCTTGACCTTGAGGCAGATGCAAGCAAAGGTCACGCTTCGGACAAGTCAATGGCTGGAAAACCTATGAAACTGGGTATAGCATTAACTGTAATTTAAAACATTTTTTGCATTGCTTTTAAATTTTTAGGCTGTTACTTATTTTAAGGGCTTATGACTTTGCACAGCTTCAGTTTTCACGCCTTCATGGTGAAGGCAAGTGCGATACAATAGCTTTTAAAGTTAGTTACTTAAAAGTTACTTAAAATCCATATGATTTGATTAATTGCGTACAGGATTAAATTTGTTGCCCGAAACACATTGGGTGCAATAAGTGTGGTGCGCCCTTTATTCTCCCCGCGCACCCATTGACAACCCTTAACATAAAAAGGGTCCGTCTTCCTCGATATCTTTATTTTAAGTAGCAATACAGATAAGAGACACGTAGTTAGTCTTTATGAGATAGGTCGGCGTCTTCCTCCTCGGTACCTCCGTACTGTTCGAAGTTGCTTCCCGCCACTTCCATACAGAGCACATTTAAAGAACGTAGATATTACAATTCGATCGTTATTTTCACGTTATTTGTTGCAATTTATAGTTTGCTAAAAAAATTTCGAGCCAAGTCTTTCGCTGGCCATTCCTCATTAAAATCTCAGCACAACTGAATTCTCTGTTGAGCTTTTCTTAATAAGTTCCAGTGTGTAGCGGCACTAGCATCCCTTGAAGATGAAAAGATTTTAAGTACAGCTTAGAGCGTCCACATTAAAGAAAGGAGAATACAGTTCGTGGCATGGTTTAAAAACCAATTCACGTGAGGAGGTCAAAACGGCCACCCAAGTGGTGGAAGTCCACCCAGCAGTCCGAACAAAGAAGGCATTGTACTGTGTGTTTAATTGGTGATAAACACTAGCCCTTTTTCGTTCCAGCTAGAACATCATTTTAATTACATGTTTGAATTGGCCTATTTTGCCTGGCCGTCTTTCGTTAAGTTATTCTGCCTTTTAAATCGATTGTCTAGTGTGATGTTCAAGATGCTTGAGCTCTGCGCATATTGTGAAGGACCTTGACATAGTTGCATATGTGCACGCATTGCTGTTTTAATAGACTAACAGCCAAGGATTTTTGACTTTTGTTGATTCCAATTTATTGGTAAAATGACTTCTGTATTTGGCTCAGCTCATGCTTTTCTACTTAATTCTGTGATACATCGGCTAACTTTTAAGGTTCATGTTACTCTTATTAATATAAACACAGGCCTAGTCCAATTCGAGTTGCTACAACGTGTTGTACACTGCCGATAATAACTCCACTGGCATCGCTAATATTGTTTATGAACTGAAAAGTTTGCATTTGTATTAATTTAATTAATGATATCTGATGTTTAAAGCGACTTGCCTTAACTGCTTTTAACATTGCATTTTCCTCTATCGGACTTTTGAGCTGGTTTTGAACAGTGGCGGCTATTTGAGTCAGCGCGTGGAAACTCAATATCTGACGTTCATTTTAGAATTTCCTGTCGAAGTAAAGCAAATTAATACCTATGCCAAAATGAGCTTAAGGTTTTGCTATTTAATTAATGGATGCCTCACCGCGGCCGATTTTATGGAGGAAGCAGTCTTGGACGCACAGACCCTCGCAAAACGCATCTTGCCTTATGAAACACTTTTCATTAACGCATTTTTTACATTATGTTCAAATTTTAATAATAAATGGTTGGTAGCAGTTAAAAACGTTACTAAATTTAGGCAGGAATTAGGCCTAGATTGTTTCGGTGAAAGTTGCTTACCTGCCATTGGGCAATTTAAATAATCTACAGGTTTAATGCACTATTTAAGGATTTTTTTGGTACTCATAACAGCGTTTAAAGGCTGCAATTCTGCGTTTTTTTATTTTGATTAATTTTTTTGTATTAAAGACACTGTTAGGATTAGAACTTGGATAGAATGCTCTGTCAACGGCTTCTAGTGGAGATTAGAAGTCATGGGACCCAGTAATTTTGCATTTTTGAAAAGCAACTGATGACCTGAACCCTAATATTCATGATTGATGTTTGAGCATCAAACTGTTGCCCAAGGGAGGCATCATTAACTCTCGATATCCCTTCAATTCAATTTCTCGATGTTGTTTGCACCTTCTAATTTTTCGGAGTGACTTCACAACAAAAATGCGCTTTTACATCTCTTACCTTAATAGCACTAAAATACCATTTGCGTGCCAATCAAAACGTAAGTGACGAACAGTTCCTGTTCGCTTGCACCGCTTTAACGCCTTCATTGGCATACTTTACTTATTATCATAAACGATCACTCTTGCACTGTCATCAACGACCTAGTTTATTTTTGATTCTGGATCAAATGACACATGTCAGACATATCACTAAAGCACACATCATTAGTGTGAGGGGATAGACAATTTAAAACCGGTGTGTCCGCCGCTGAAAGGCGTCTCATTGCGGCCTACTGGTAGGTCGTTTTAACGACAGGCCTGACAACAATAGACTGGCTCCCGATCAAAATTATGAATCCAGTTGTGTTAAGCAGTGTATTTACTTGAGCATACAATACCAGCCATCCACATCAAGTGATGACGGAATTATTTTTTTGTGAAAACTGTTTCCTCACAATGCCTTTCGTGCAAGCAAGTTGACAAGTCACTGCACCTGTCAAGACATAAAGCTCTACGATATGAGGAGGTCAGCTATAGTGCTGGCCACCCAGGGTACTTGATACCATCACAAACGGCATTTCCTTGCATACAAAAGACTCTTTAATTGCTGGCTTTCGACTTTGCCCATTGTTTGCTTCTACAAAATCACCTACAAAGTTCAACTTCACGCCTCTACGAGGACTTTAATTTTACGCTAGTTGGCGTGTTAGCCTCTGAACTAACCCGAAGGTAAGAACCAAGGGATGCTGTTCCCGGTTCTAATCGGGAAATCGCTAGCTGTACTTTTAATCCCTCGGCTCCAGCGGTCTCAGAGTGACCATAGGGAAAACTACTCCTTCTTCTCCTAAATGTTCAAAATTATTTTTTTGCGCAATGTAAAGCTTATTAATGTAAGTTTTACGAGCAAGTGTCCATTCAAATCACCTCAACTCTTCTTTTAGTACCTATTTAATGGATGCTTTTATTTTTCCCCTTAGCTTTGCTGCATTTGATGGTCGGACTTCTAGAAAGCACAGTGTAATCTTTTTGATTGCCGCTACTGGAATTTTTCATTTGGCATGCCCAAGGAAACCAAAATCCTTAACCTGGCTTCCTTTACAATCACACCCTCTTAACTTAGCCATTTCTTTTCGTGGTCATGTAAATATCAGATTTAGGTTTGTTAATTTCATTGACAAGTCTGCCAAATCTGCAAATCATAATGACCACTTGACAACTGTCTGATCGTGTTGTTATTGGGTGTTGAGGCTAAGACACCGCTCTGTGTACTTGAGCGCCTGCGTCGGATTTAGCGAAGGATTCGTGCTCTGTCTGAAATTGCAACATTTGACGTTGATGTTGCCTTCTCTCATTTTCTTGATTAATTGCTGCTTGAAGAAGCCTCTGCTAAAGTACAAATACCTCAACTACAAAGCAAGATTATAGCAATTTGTCGAGCTCTGGATAGGCCCCCAGTCAAAAGTCATTTACTGTTGCCACGCAAATTAATGCCTTTGGATGGTCCAAAGGTAACGCAAGCGCACGTCCAAGCTCCTTTGCAGTGCTTCTGCATTTTTTTTCAGTCAGTCCAGCGCACAGTTCATGTTCGTGAAGGCCGTGTAGGAGGAGGAGGAGGAGGAGGAAAAGGCTTTTTTCGGCTCGTCTTCTTCGCCTGTAGCTCTGGGCTATTTCCCTCCAGGTGCGCTTGTGCATGTCTGCACAAAACTCGACCATTAGCTGCTTTTGGCACGAATACGCATTAAAAAGAAGGCGAAGAAGATTCGAGATTAGGAAAAAAGGCGCACACACACACACGCACATCACTTAACTGGACAGCTGCATTTTAACAGTCAATAACACTACATTGAATACGAGTTCATTGGCATCACCACTGGGCCGATTTATCCTTCCTCTTGTAAGCTGGACAGCTGTTTCCTACCATCAAGAGGCTATGACATGAATAGCAAGTTTAGGTGCTTTTTAGTTATTCCCTTTTCGGTGAGACCATCCACCATTCCCCGGGGACGACTGTTCGTCCTCCCAAACCTACCTCTCAGGCGATAAGCAGTGCAAATGCCACAGAACGACATTTGGGTGCAATTTCTGTTCAGCTAGGCAAGTCATTCAATTTCTTGTGGTTTTAGTCGCTGTCATTTTGGTAATGTAAATATAACTAAACCTGACTTGTGAATTGTTGAGTCAGCGGTGACGCATCCCATGGAATCCTTAGCGACATTGGGAGAGAATCTCTCAAATTCCTTCGCCACGGTTCACAAAAGGGGCAAAGGTGGATGAATCATCTGCATTGGGAGACTTAAGCATTAATGGCGTTGATATCAACTGCTATATGGAAAGGTGATGTGGAAATTTTGTTTCCGATTGATGAATGTGTCTTGCGCACAAATGCGTTCCATCGGGAGACCTTTAATAGTCTTTCAATGCATAAACCCCAGGCACATCGAAGGTTTCAAGCACCGTCTGCTCTTTCCCATTACGACCAAAGAAGAACTATGTTGGCATTGTTATCCTTCTTCGTAATTAAGATTTCTGCGTCCTGGAAAGTTTCCTGCTCAAAGGCGTCCGCACTCACTGTGGAGGATCAGTTCAAAAGGAGGCCGTGTCTTCGGAAGCGCCGTTGTTCTTTGTGAATGTTCTGCTGGATGTCCATAGCCATCCGAGACACTAATGATTGACCTTTCAAAGGAGTTTCTGCCGAATAAAGAAGGGTGGGAAAGGTGCCGAAGAAACGAATGATAACCAAGAGTTATCCACACTTTTGAGTAAATGGATCCACTGGAGAACTTCTTCCATCCTAAAGTAATTCGCACTGGGTACGAAGCTTTAAATTGCATCAAATTCAACAAAAAAAGCATCTCCAACAATAGAATCAAATGTCGTTTCACTTCTAATGCAACTGCAATGGCCGCTACGGTAAATTGAACAACAGAAAAAGGGAGAGGAAGGCCAGCATTGAGTCGAGCTTTGCTTTGTGTGTGTTTGTGGAGCTACGCTGACTCGTCACTCCACCCGCCGGTGTGCCCCACTGACCTCCCCAAGCCGCCGCCGGTGGCCGATCGCAACTTTAGCGAAGAGTGAACTTTCCGTCACATCAGGCCGTGTACCTGCCTTTATCTATCCAATTGAATAAATGCAATGTATTCTCCATTAGTTTCTTCATTTCTAATTTGCTTTGTTAGGTGCAAGTCATTCAAAGATGGTAGCCTTGACGATAAATGGGCAACAAGTGAAATGTCACTTTTGTACGCATAAAATGGCACCAACGATTGCAAAATGATGCACTGCAATATTTTCGAGGTGTTAATGGGTAAGGGTGAGAATTTACGGGCAACTTTATGCCTTCCACAGCTACATGAATGCGTTGGAGTGTGGTTTGTGTGTGCTACCTCTTTCCCATCAATTCTGCCTTAAATCCTCAGTTTCTTTCATGCAATATTTTCATGTGGCAAAAATGCATAAATTTGAATGAGACGGTCATTCTACCGAGCCGTCTCCTCCCATTGTAGAAGGCAGGAATTGCCTCAACCGAGGGGTAAGTCAGTCTTGGCAGGGTTTTTCCTAGCGGTGTTACTTTATCACGTCAATTTCTATGACAATGAAAGGTTATTTGCAAGTAATAAGTAGGTCTCACTTTAATGCTTAAATCTCATAGCTTTGCTTTGAAAATAGTAGTAAAAGAGTTTTTTTAATAAAAAGCGGAGTTTACAGCCGATTGGTGGTCGGTTTGACGAGAACTGACGTCTACTTGCAGCGACAAGAGTTCTAGGAAATTGGTCGTTCTCAAAGATCTTCAGCCATCTTGCGCGTCACTCTGAGGGTGCCTTGAAGACGAAGGATTGCTAGTTGGTGGGCAGGTAGCTTGGCTAAGCTGTCAGCCTAACCCAACGGATGTATAATGACAGAGCATTGAAGTAGTTCATTGCCAAATTTATGAGTTAAATGAATGAGAACTACCGTTCCGCCTTCCATTCTCAGCTTCAGTGCTCCTCATCATCTACCAATACAACTCGGTTGGTGCCCTGAGTCAATCCTGTCAACCATCGGGTTGCCACGCAAAGAAAGAGATGCTTGAATTTTGACGTCACTGGCCGTTGTTAGTGAATCTACTGGATCCTGGACATTACCTTAGGAAGGCGAGGATTGTTCTAACCATCACCGGTAATGGAAATACTGAGTTAAAAGCTTCGTTTGAAGTGGGTAAAGCTTTGCATCTATTCCTTCTTGCCACCTTTTTCTTGCTTCTTACCCGTCAAACTGCAAACGTTTGAGTTCTTTCCAGGTGGCAGAGCAGCAAAGGTGACACCGCCATTTTACATAGGCGACACTTTCAACCAGGAAAGGTTGTGAATACCTTTACCACCGACCACGGCTCTGGAGTTGTTGTCAAAGGTCATGGCAGAACCTCTCATCTACTGCTTATGCACAACGTCCACCTAGGTATGGGTTTTCGCTCCTTGAAATTAGGCTTGCCTTCCACTACCTTGCCAAGGTATCCCTGAAGGCGAAAGAATGCGTGCTGTTAACATGCCGAAGGGATTACCGCGACGGACATGGCCCTGAATCCGACCAAACCCGGTCCTCTACAAAACACTATTCCAAAACAGAAAGCCAAACAGGTTTCCAGCCTGTTACATCTTATTTCATATGTTTTCTATTCTTGAGTTGGCATTTGCATATGGTTAAGAGGGTGTAAGATTGGTCTTTTTCATATCTAAGTGCTAGTCAAGGTCATAACCTCTCATAGCACCCACATTTCCATCGCATGCCCCGAGTTTACCCAAGTACTGCAGGTGAGACTTAGCAGAAACGGTAACGATCGCCTTCGGTTCTTCCAAGCAAAATCTAATTGAAGATCAAACACTTGCACCGACCTGAAGCATTACCTCCACTCCTTTGCAGTGGAAAAATTGCGTAGACGGAATGAAGAAAAGGCTTATTTTTTGCAGTAAACCTTAGTTGAAGGCCTTTTGATCTCTAAAGGTCGGAAAGTGGATCTTGTTGAGTGGGTTGGGTGCCTAACCGTGCAGACTTCCATCAAAACTTCCTTCTGGACGTTAAAATTAAAGCCTGAATAAGTTTTTTTTATGCTTTTTTGCTTAATCAGGTTGTGGGTGATGGATTAAAAGACCTCATTCTGAGTTCCGTACAACGCAAATCGGATTAGAGTTCGGGTAATGCAATGGTAACACGTAATTTGGTTTAAAAGTTCGTCATTGTCCGCCAGGTCGAATGCAGCCCCGAATTTTAGCTCCTACGGTAAAATGTTCTGTCACCCACATTTAACATTCAACCTGGTTTAACTTGTTGCATAAAAACCAAAATACAAGAAACTTGTCCTCTTTTGACTCGGCAGCTTTTTTTAGAAAGCGGCTGCGAAGCGACCGAGCCTTTGACCCATTCGGCACAGCGGTCGAAGGGTTGGGTACAGAATTTAGCTATTTAATTATAAACTGTTTCTTTAAGTAGGTTTTGCATGTGATAGTTTTAATCACCGAGTTTTTGTCTTCCGCCTTTTGACTGCTTCGAACTTCTTTCCCATGTTTGGCATTCCCACGGAAGTTCGTGAGAGCACCATTGAAGCATTTGGGGCCTCGATTGTCGATTATCCACGTAGCTTACTCAAATGAGCAACCTTTTTTTCCAATGAAAAACTGCAGACTGAATTTGTTTAACAAAGTAATGGCACAACCTTGATGGATGTTGTCGGTCAATTGCCTGTTCAATTATCGGTTTCTATACGGGGAGGGGCCAATCAGCGCCTCCGCTTCTGAACCATAGCATCTGCGTATGGCCTTTGGTTTACTCGACCAGTCTCCGTTCCATGTGTTAGTCGTCAATACAGGTCCTGTCCGAGTACTGTGTCGCCTTTCGGTGTCAGAGAAGTCTCGAAGCGATACATTGATGACAGTTGACATCGGACCCGATTTCAAAGGTCCACCTTGGCGGGATGGAAGTGGGACATCTCACAGCAGCGAAGGAGCGGTAAGTTGCGTTGACTAAATCACAAATGCTCCAGTCCCGTAATCTGCTGTAGAATGGTCAACAGGTAAAGTGACACTAGAAGTACTGAGCTGTCCACGGAATCCTTATAGATATGGCTGTCTAGCATTGAAGCGACAAAAGTGTGACAAGATTGGATAGCCGCGTACCCCACGGCCACGGAAGTATGTCCTATTTGGTTTTATCTCTATTTTATAGGCTAACATTCCTAGGACTAGATGTGGACTTAAGTGACGGACAGTTCGGTTCCCAAACTGGCATTCTGGATGAAACTCCAGCTCAAGCTAAATCGCCCAAGGAAAATCAGCAGCTTTGAGGTCACACACCTCCTCGGTAGGCTGGAAATTTGATGGCCATTGTGATTAAATGCTGAGGGCTTACCTACAGCACTAATTGCTGATACAGGATGCTGTCCAAGGCGAGAGTCGAGGACGACTCTCTTAGGAGGGGAGGAGTTATGCCCTCGGGGCTTTGCCATTGAATCTCTGGCCTTCAACCTGCACCAGCAGCTCCTCCTACTCTTCTACAATGTGTTTAGCCCCGGTTTTGTGTCCCCACTCGTATTCGAAGCGGTTTCTAAGTGTCATGCATTCCTTACGTAGGAAGCCCCTTCTTAATCAGTTAAATTGAATGCATGATGTTATGATATCCTGTGGAGGCGTGAAGTGGTGATCCGGCTAATTACCTGCAATTCAATTACCTTTCTAATGTCTAAAACACGAGAAAGGCCTAGTTATGCCTACACAAGGAGGAAGAAGGCTTGAAGGGAGAAAAAGATGGACAAAATCTAAAGCTACGCCCATTATCGTCGTCTTCGTCGCCGTTAAAATGGACGTAATTCTCGATGAGGAGGCTGATAACGGTGAGGAAAAGGCTAAACAGTCCTCACAACTTACAACAATGAATGGGTAATTTCCACAGACTATCTACTACCCATGCAAATGTGAAATTTGATTACATATTCTAGCTTAGTTGATCTTTTATTGTAATGAACTCAATTGACGCAAGTAATTTTTCCATGCCAATGACAACACAGCGCAATCAATGGAATCACTGAGTAGCTTGAGATGCACACAGCATGATTTACGAGTTATTGCTCGTTTGTAAACTTCTATGCTTCAAGCATTCCCACAATGTGAGGCCTATTAGTGAGAAGTGGGTCGCCTGTCAAAAAGTGGTGAGCAAAAAATTTCCACACTTCCAGTCAAAAGGTCAACTGGATTGCCTGTCAACTCGATTCGACCTACACTCATGCAAGAGACTGCTTTCGGGCAGTGATAGGTAAGGACTTCAAGGAATTCTTCTTCATGATCTTTGTTTTCCTTTATGGGAGTTTTCGCCTTGGGAGGAAACACATCGCGACCCTCAACTTGTGTACTTCGTTGATGCAGTGATGAGTCGTGGTGGTGTGAGATAGCTTTAAAGATTACTTGTTTCTTGGTTTTATGTTTGGTTTCGTTCTCAGATTGTTTTTAAATGTGGGAATGGGAAGAGTAGGTAGAAGGGAATGGAAATTCTCAGCTGCAATACGCACTACGGTTTTTCGCGTTTCTAACTTCTCGCAAAAGCCATAGATGGTGCGTTAAAAGGAGGTTTTTAAGAGACAATGGGTTTTTAGTTTGTTAAAGGAGAGAAATCGGCTTAAAACTTCACAGAGGAGCTGTGAGGTTAGACTCTCGATCTAAGCTATTAAAAGAGCCAGTTAGTAGCAAAATATGGGGATTTGAGGACCTATTCATAAATAGCTGATCGAAGAATGTTGCTGTAGCTCCAAGGAAGGCATTGTATTCTGAGAGAAGGTTTAGTGTCGACGAACGGTGAGTCGTTGGGACTAGTGCTATGGTTTGAAGGTCAGACCCCTCAGCGGTGGTACAAGAGTGGACGCACTCAAACGGCTTTTTCACCAGAATTTGATCAAATATCCAACTTATTTCGAGCATCGAGTCCGATATCCTCTTTGGCTAACCTTCCACGTCAACAGTCACAATGCAGTTGATTGTGTAGGGAATCAGGCATCGGTCTACTGCGTCTGTTGTCGATTTTGCATTCAAATGACCTCATAGCTACTAATTTTTCATGACAGTTTCACAAAATCCGGAGTTCAGTCCTATTAGGTAACCGGATTTGAGAAAGCCTTCGCGAGAACACTAACCCGAAAGTGGACGGGATTTCTTTCGATTCCGAGCTCTTCAGCCGCATCTACCTGGGCTCTGACCATTCAGACAGCTCATTACTGAAACTAGCAGCCTATCATTTATTAATGACAGAAGACAAAGTTTCTGCCGAAGGCAGAAGTCCTTTGTAGCCCCTATTTGGAAAGCCGTCGCCCCTTCCTCCATTCACGTGATAGGGTTTACAATCCAGCGGTAGAAATCAGGGCGGACGTCCTCAAAGGTTAGAGTCTTCAGTTACCGTTACGAATGTATTGCTCCAATGCAGCAGAGAATGCCAAAGGCGAGAGAATGTACATTGTTACCTCACGGTAAGGTCTGAGGGTCAGTGTTGTAGCCTACAGTCCAAATTGCTCAGTGAAAGAACACCAGTGGAGCTCCAAAATGGCTGCACTTTCCAGCCTCAAGGTGGTCTTCTCTGGGGGAGCCAAGGCTTGAATGTTTGTCTCTTCTCGTGCATTTTTGTTTGTATGCGTGTTAGCTGTTCTCGTTAATCTTGACGTTTTTTGCCGGCCAGTCCTAGCACAAAATGCAAACAGTCATGTCAGATTAGGAGAAAGGCATGGGGAGTGCCAGCTAGGGCGTCAATACAAACCCTCGCGTCCCAAATGATGGACCGGGCCTGGGGCCTAGGACGCTGCTCGCTGCCTAATGGCGGTCGCAGTTGCTTTAGGCATAGGCTTGTCACAGAAAAAGTAGGCTTCGTTTCGACACTAACTTTGGTGGCAAAGCAGTATGATTCAACCTTTTCTACAGTTCTGACAGGTCAGAGCACCAATTGAACAACATTTTATTGAAATGGAAAATTATGAATTCTACATCCTCCCCGATGGAAAATAAAGATGCAACGTTGGGGGGATTACCGGCTTGTCCGCAAATGTCGTGAGCCAATCGAGATAGAGGTTCGGTGTCATTAATCAAGGTGGGGCCGGGATGGAATGCCTTGGGGTGATTATAGGCCTCTCAGCCACTTGTCGGAATGGCATCTGGTGGGATGATTTTCGGCTCGCCACCACAACGTCATAACTAGCCAATGCGTAAGACACATAACCTAGGCATAATCCATCATAAAATTGCACAACTGGCAAATTCGTCTGTGGCATTGGTGAACATTTACGATTTCTATAAGTTAGTGCATTCTCTGTTGTCCTAAAATGGTAATGCCAAACTCGTCCGCGTCCCCAGAGCTTCTGTCCAGGGAATTGTTAACCGTTGAGATGGAGGCGTAAAAGCGATACGAAGATCATAAAGGACAGCCTATTTTATTTCCCACCTCATCAAAGGTCGGTTGTGTTGGAAAACAAAACCCTGGTCCAATTGAAAAGCTCTTTACATTCGTATAATAAGCACCTGTGCAAACATTCCAACCAACTTCGTGTATCACATGGCGTTAGTTGAAGATAGTTGGCACCAAACATAAATAAATAATGATTAAGTGCTGCGGAGGTGGCGGAGGAGGAAAGGATCGCTATTTGCGTAAGTCTTGCGTTTTCCCATTGAACCAGCACACATCGTAGGATGCGTGAAAGGTCACCCACCTTCTGCAACATCAGGTATCGCTGTACATCACACGTAACACAGGTAGCATTAAGGCGCCAATTTGTCAGAAGATCATCGTCCACACTCCCCACAGCAAGTGGCCTTCCCCCCCCCCCCCCCTTAGTAGTGGTGACGTTGAAAGCCCTATTCAAACCACGGACGCGCCTCACCTTCTAAACTAAACACAAAAGCATTTATCATGTGGCGGTCTTACGGTTTTAGGTGTTATCAAGCTGCGTGTATACCCCCTAATCCTTTTCATCCACCTAAATGCGCAGTAAAGTTATTGATGAGGGATTCTACGACTGGATTTTAGTGCCTGATAAGGTGATGAGGGATGGAAACATGCGTTTGAGGGTGTGACATGAAAAGCCTCGTGTCACCTGTTTATCTAGTCGCGCAAATTTAACAAATGCCGGTTCTTAAAGAGTTAGTCACCTGGTGGATACAAAACTCCCAAAGCGCAATATTTTGCTATAAATAAATGGCAATGATATCATAATTGTGCTGCGGATATGCTGACCCTTCGACTGTGCCAGTAGGCCCAAGCCCTGCTCCCATGCTGTCAATGCGCACCTGCTCAAGTATTGTGACATCTCTCGTCATCGGTGGCGCCTTGAGAGGCAGTGTTAGTGGCGGCGGGAAGCAAATCTTAGCCTGATTTGCCTGCCGCGACTCAGAAATCCCGTGAAGACTGCAGGCAGAAGGTTTGGAAATGGGTTCACCTGCGGTAGTCACTACGATTCTGCGGTCTGCAAAAAGGCCACTATCAAGTGAAGTTTGCCACAGAATTGTCTACGCATCCAATTTGGAAGTGGCAATTGTGCGAAATCTTGATGCGCCCTCCACCAGATTGGTGTGGTTGATTAGATGTGAAGTAGGTAAAAGGCGGCGAAGGGGATTAGATGGTAAGCCCACCCACACAAAGGTGGTACGATCCCGTACCTTGATATTTGACTCCGTTTTTAGGCCCGCATTCCTACCGGATGGCAATAAAACTGGAGTAATGACCAGCACAGTCCACCGTCACTTAGTCCTACTCCCATATAAACCGAACTTCCAGTAACACTGGAATGGCCAGGAGGGATTAAGGATGTTGTGGTTGTATTCGCCCACGAATGGATGGAAATTTGACAATTGGCACGGTCATCGATGCAAGATGGTGACCAGCGAGAGAGCTTGGGACGTCACGCAAAAGAGGGAAGGAGCTAAACGCTGCTTTAATTGTTTGGTTATCTCTCGATTTTTTCAGCAGCCACCATGAGTAGCCAGCAGCTTTCAAGTCTTGGCAGCAGCTCCCAAGACCAATTATGCGTCGAAAACGTGCATTAGACTTTAAAATACTGTCTTCTTCCTTCCTCGGGGAAGTTATGAAGCGTTACAGTTCCTACCACTGGCTCAACAGGCGTTTCGTTTCCCAAGCCCTCGGGCACAAAGGCTGGTTTAGAGGTGATAAATGCGAGTGGTTTCTGCACCATTGGCTTTACTGCCATCTTCTGGAACCAATCTCCTAAGCCTCATAAACAAGTGACGATCGCCAAATTAGTTCGATCAGCGGACGAATTTTAACACTTCTCGTTCATCTATCTGCTTGTGAGTTGCCACCTAACAGAATCATTGCCAATGACTTTGCACAATTCTAATGGAAAATAGTTCACATTAACTTGTTCTCCAACACCACCTTGGCGGCACCCGCCTCCTCAAATCTCACGCTACTGATAAGGTAGATCTGTTAAAAGTACCCTCATGAAGAATGCACTTTTTGCGGTGTTTTCCCGAGTCACTGCTTTGAGAAGTGAAAGTGAGTAAAGTGGCTTTCGGTAACACCGACAGAGAGAGAGGGAGGGAGGATTGCCACTTACAGAGCTTAATAATGCAGATTCTTCTACAATGTACCAAGTACCAACCACAAAGCCGACAAAATCAAGTAGGACAACGAGAAAATTCTCTGTAATTTTGAGATTTTATGGGAAAATAGAGCTGCACCTGATTTACCGCCAGACAAGCTGTCAAACATGGGCTTTATTGCTGATTTGGAGGGTGACATTTAACACCAGAAGAGGCAGTTTTCAGTCCCCAGTGGTTTGTAATTCTCTCCTCAATTAAGAAAACAGGTTGGGGTTGAAATCGATCCTCCTGAGAGGCAAAAAATTCCTTTTAAGATGAACACCCCACTGCCCTAGTTTGTTTATCAATCAGCTACGATTGACCTAAGACAGATGTTGACGTGGGTCGAATCTTGCGACCTGTCTGATGTTGTGGGGGTATTTTTACGGCATTTTCTTTGACACAAATCGCCTGAGATGTTGCATCTTCAATATTACAACATCTTGCATACCTGTTAGGTTGTTTGACGGCATTTTAAGTGGTTTAGCAAAAAAACATCAAATCGAGGGTACTAAGGATTTGCTTATTCGGTATGCACGTGATCAAGTATCTAATGCCTTCAAAACTCTTTATTATCTGCTCGATTGAAGTCACATGAAGGCGATGCTTAAAGGAAGGAAACAAGTTTGTCAAATGACTTGTTGTATCGGTTGCATTGACCTTCACATCAAGGCTCCATACTCCTTCCTATCAAAGTAGAAAGCTCTTTACGTCGCTAGAGCAGCAGATCCTTCAAGAGTTTGTACTCATCTAGCCTCATGAAACCCTCACCCGATGTGCGCTCTAGCTCCAATTTTGGTGTCACAACGTCGTGTTCATGTCATAATGGTCCTTTGCTGCATTCACAGTAAAGCTTCATCCAGATTCACGATACTGATAGCGTCTGTAAACGAGGTTCCGGAAGCTACAACAACACCCCAGTGTGTCACATAAGGGGCGCCGTAGCTTAACGACAGGATAGACAGGAGGGAGACGCCCTCCTCCACACCCACACGCACATACACATTCGATGTTAGAGGGGAGGTCGGGTATAAGAGAGGACGAAAGAGAGGGCCAAGTGTGGACCAGTCAGCCGACCAATCAGATGCGAGCATGTAGCTAATGGGCACAGGTCTTTGTTAGGGCTACGGCGCCCTTTTTAAACAGAGTGATTCGAAACTCGTACACAACGGAAACGCTGGACAGCATCCAAGTCTTATCAGGATTAGACGAAATCAACTAATTGTTCGGGTTCACAAGACCTGGTTATCCTAAGAGCTCAACGTAGGACAAAATGCGTTCCTTCAAGACGAACACGGAGACGCTCTACTTTTTCTATCAGCCACTGGCTTCAAGCATGTGTAACATGCAATTCTCCTTCACACGGTTTTGGTACCTGGTTGCGCGAAATCTTGTAACCAACCGAGCGATTGGGTTTAAAGCCGTAAAAAGGGCTGCATTACATTCCTAATGCGAGAGTAATTACATTTTTTTTTCATTTTCTTTTTAAGCGGAAGTTGGACCCGATCACCTTAGTGGTGCAAGCAATGGCGTCACACCAAAGCGATTAAACACCAGGGGTTGGGTGAGGTGTGGTAGGGTTGGCTCTGGGACTTCAGTGGAAAATATTTTAATAAAACCCAATTACTGGCGGATAAACAACATGCCCACAAGATTGAAAACAAGCTGGTTGCAATATTCATTTGTGGCTCTACAGGCTTGTAGTTAACGCTGATCAGTTGTTATAGTACTAGACAGTATAAACTGCTTTACGAAGTAGAAAATCACTCCACACTGTGGGAGGGAAGTTATGCATCAATCATAATTTTCCTCCTTAAAGAAGCGTGTCCTTCTTCGTTTCTCTCATGCATCCCTGAAAGGCAAAGCTATAATGAGAATAAGATGTTTCCTTAGAAAAGGCTGGAGCAACGATGAAGATGACCAACTCGTCGCTATTAGAACCGCAGTTGAATGGTTGCAACCTCCAATCACGTGACGCCTATCCCATCAACCAGCAACCATCAAAGGTGGTATTCACTGTTCAGAAGCACTTGAACTGCAACAAAAACGGCCTTGAATGTGTGGAAGAAGGCGAGGAGAATCGCTCGGATTATTACTGCTACAAGCAGTGTGGCGGTGGGATCGGGGCTGCAACCACCGATTACCAACCCGCCTTAATGCTCCGTGGCTTTTTGCCGGAGCGGCTAAGAAAGACTCACTCATGCTAGCGAGCGGCAAGAGCTAGACAGGCTTAATGGGGTCGATAGTTATTTATAATTTGTTGGAGATCTCGGAAAACAACCGGAAGATGCTCGAGGAGTTGCCTTGTTAGCCTTGATTACCGGCTTTGCTAGTTATGTATGTTCACAATGAACTCATCTGTTAGAAATTAGTGTTATTTTCACTATTTTCTGCTGCAGTCAAAGAGATTCGCATCTTTATTGTATGGAAAAAATGTTACAAATGGCAACAACAGGACGCTTATATAGAGATAAGTAGTATGGAATGATTCATCCTTTAGTTTGAATACCGTCTATGATATTTAAGTTGGGGTATTTAGGATACAAATAAAAGAAGTTCAGGTAAAGGTGATTTAAAATGGCATGAGGTACTGCTTATTTCAACGGGTTCATTTTTACTTCGTGGTGCCCTCCTGTCAAAACTCCTTGACAATGCCACATTGCAAATTGTTGCGTAAAAAGGTGTATAAATGCTGTAATATCAAAATAAGAGGTAAATGAGGTGCTTTAAAAAACTCAAGGTAAGCGTTAACCAGAAGGATCTTACCGGAGTCGATGCGCTTCGCAAAAAGATCACGGTGAGGGAAGAACGAAAATATTGCATCCAACCACCTAATCATATCCTTTTCAAACAGCTAACACAGCACAAGTGATAACTGGTGTCCTGGTGCTCGAACCATTAGAAATCAAAGTGTAATTTTGCATCTTCCACACACACGCACATGCATACACACCCACAATTATTTTAATTGCTTTTACTAATGATTATCACCCTGGTGCTTTAGACTGACGTCAAAACCCTTTTAATTTCATTCCACTATCGGGACACAATTTGATCCGCTCGCTTCCCTGACCTTCCTCCCTGTCCATTTCCCCCGCCCTTCGGTAAAGCATTAGCGCCGCAGACTGGTTAAGTGGGCGTCTGAGACGGTGAAGGAAGGCCGAGCGAAGCATGAACTCTGTCCTAGCCAAAGTACGAATTATCGTATTATTAAGACATTTTAAAGGGCCGTTTTGAGGTGAAATTAATGGACTATGAAATTGTGAGGGTAGAGGAGGGGAGGAGGAGAAGAAAGACCTCTCACCACATGGAGGGCTCAATTACAGTGTTACAACGTGAAGCTTCTCCCATCCATCTTCACCTCACGCATGTGTTCTGTTTCATCGTCGTCGACGCAACAAAAGCAACAATAACTATCGCATCTCGCATCACGTGGGGCATGCTTTGAATCACGAGTCCATGGGTGCATCGACACTCGTGTCATTACTCGCTCTCGCTCTCTCACGCACACACGTGCGCAAGCATGCAAGCACGCACGCACTAGGCAAGTGGATGGGTGGCAGTAGTGGTGTAGAGGGGGTGGCGGTAGATGTGGTAGCTTGCTATGGCTTGCGCAAACAGTCATGCGATCTCAAGGCCACTGATGAAGGCGATCCGATTCGTCAATGCAGCGCACCACCACGTGTATTGTAGGCGGCTCTTCCCACATCACTGCAGTCCATTCACAGGCGAAGCGGTTGTGACTAAGACTGTGGGCGGAAGGCGAAGGAGAAAAAGGAGTTGAGTCAGGAAATTGCATTGCTGTTGCCAAGCCCTTGAGTGATTATTCACATTGTTGGGAAACATTGCAACATATCACTACGCCTTTGCGCATGTTTGTTGTTCTCCCACTCACCCCCCCCCGGGATTAATGACGAATCATGCATTTCTCCTCCTCTAAATGAATGTGGAATGGATAGTTGCATCCAAAATGGGCTAAGTTATGATGACCAAAACTGGTGCCAAAAAGACAAACAATGACTGCTGCCTGTAGTCTGCTTGTGGGATTCTCGAATTCTGTAGACAGGCGTCCCGTCTCAGGAATAGGCGTTGAATGATACCGTACCATGGGGAAAAGGGTACTGAGTGCCGTGTGGATGCGAAGTTGGCAACATAATCACAGCCACGCATTTCCACAAACAGGTGAATGTTGCTTTTACCGCCTAATTTCAGTCTTGATGAGAATAGACTAGTACATCTTACTTGAAGGAGGAGCATGGCTCCGCTGGGAATGATAACTTGACACTCAAATCTGGAGAGCTGAATAATCACCGAATCCATCCGTCGATGAAAGCACTGTCAACATTACACATTCTATTTGGTTATCATGTGTTCCATCGGCTGCAGGCAAGTCTTGCAACACTGCATTGGTGGCAGTGGAAAGCAAGCCCACCTCTGAAGGACGTCTACTTTCACTTCTGTTACTGCGTGGTGAATCGTAGGCGGAATGCAGATGACCGATTCGATGCGAATAACTTACAGCGATGTCTACCTTCGGTGACCACTTCAGACCCGTGCTCTGCAGGAAAGCCATCAAAAATGGAAATGGCGCAAAGCATTGATCAATGTCGAAAAGTTTGTTACGGAGCTGTTTACCATGCGCTTTTCGAGGGCATTAATTGCGTGAAATCGTAACGCCTTTAATTTCCCCACTACGACGATGAAACCTAGACTGATAGAGATGTACAGAACTGAAGTGAAAAAAGAGGAGAGGCAAAGGAAGAGTAGACATGAATTCGTATTTTAACGATAATTTTGTTAGTTGACCTTATTTTCGGGGCAGTAGCCCTACAACTGATCATAGCCAAGCGTGATAGCCGGGACACTTCGCCAATCACAAGTCCAATCCCCATTTAGGGGAAGGAATTTCAGATTCAGTGGGATCGTCTGGACAGGGGTTACTGTGTTGAGGTCAAGCATCACCTCAGTTTCATGAAAATGTGACGCGACTGGGGCAGTTTGCTCGCGACTGTTTCCTTACAACACTGAGAGTGTAGTGATGACCGACGTCGGAGGCCGATCATGGAGGATTGCAAAGGTGGTTGCTTAGGCGGCACCATCACGGTTTCTACACAGAGTGGGCTGGACTCCAGTCCACACTAGTAGTTCAAATCTCCTTTCCACGTCGGCAATGCAGACCCTTCCTGAGTATCATGTCTTCTTCCGTCTTCACGTAAGTCTCAGGGCGTTATAGTTCACAAGTCATCTGCTGAATGATCTCCAGCCAGCTGGCCAAGAGACGGCTCCTCGCTCACCTTGAAAAAGACCAGATCCTCCTGAACAACAACTGAGACACTCCCACACAGCCGGCCATTCCAAGGGCCAAAAATCGATTGTGAGAGCATGACTCTTTTGTAGCATGCTAATTTAGTTCCCACGTCTCACAGCCACCTGCCTCCCCCTCCCCCCTCCTCCCAATGGGGAGACACCTTAAGCAGATCGTCACGGGTGTCGAGACTGCGGTCAGCCAGCTGCTCCACCTCACAAACTCGGATCAAAAGTATTGACCTCAGACCAACTCAGTTTCGATCCACCGAGGAGTCACGAGTCAAATCAAAACCACGTCCAGTCACAAAAATCTTTTTTTCACCCCAACTGAGACGAAAAAAAGGTCAGCCGGTTAGCGTGAAGTTTCGGGTATATTCCAACAGGCGCCAAAGTGGCACAGACAAGTGTGTCTATCTTATAATACATACACCGGGAGGAAGAGGGACGAGGGAGAGACAGCGGGGCAGGGAATGGTAAGGTATGCGATTCCTTTTATAAAAGAGCTTAGCGACACATAATAAAAAGAACAAGTAGAGGGTAAAAAGAGGGTGCTCAAAGGAATGCGCCCATACAAGCACACACACACACACACAAACAAACAGCATACGCACTTATCCAAAGTACCAAAATTCATTCAGGGCGCAAAGTATCCGCATCGCCATTGTCGGCATTGCATTACGAGGTTGGGGCGCATCCGCATTCGTTCCTTTCAGCCAGCATCGTCGTGAAAATGCAATTTTTGGCAAGCAAGTAAAAGGGCTGAAAAAAAAACACCACTGCCACCGCTGTCGAGGGATATTTACAGTTGTATAAAAATATAAAAAGAAGGATAGAACGCAAGAGTGATGGTGATGAGGTGTTTAGCATCAAGAGGCTAAAATACGACAAACAGGAGCCGGGTGAGTGGAAGAGAGTGAAAAGAGGCACGCACACACATACGCACGCACGCTGAGAAGCAACCAAAGGTGAGGCTGAAGGGATCAACTATGACTCAGGCAGTGGTGGAGGCGGATGCAGACTGGATGGTGTCGAGACAACTTGTGACGTCGGCTGAATGAGGGCTTTTAACTTATCCTGCAGACCGGGATATGACTCGGACAACTGCTCCAGATAGAGCCTTAGCTGATTCGCCTCCTTTTGGGCAGTTTCTAGCTGGGTACGCAACTGCTCCACATACGAGTTTAGCATTGATACCTCAGTTTCCAGGCTTACAATTCTGTTTACCTTCCTTTCACGACACCGCCGTGCTGCCAGGCGGTTACGTGCCCGCTTCTTTTCTATCTTCAGCATCGAGGGGATCAGCTGGGCGAATTGAAAAAGGTTGCATGAATACATCAGAAACATAGCACTTACAGAACCTGAATAGGATGACTTACAGCACAAATCTTCCTCTATAGACGTGAGGGAAGCGTCAGGTCGACCCATCGACTGAGATTCATAGGTAACGGGCATTGATTGCGAGGCCAACTGGCCTCCTGCGGCAGACACACCCACCCTGCGGCCACTTCCCGCGCTACTTGCAGTACTGATTGCTGGCTGAATGGGTTGATGATTTGCAGACCTGTCCTCCATCTTCAATGCAACCATACTTGTCACGTCAGTGGGAGCATAGGAGAGCTGCCCCATGCTATTAGAAGTGGCATTAATGAGTGCCTGAGCAGCGGCAATGGTTGGCTCGTGACGTCGACGACTGCGTTTCACGGTTGAGGGAGGCGGAGTCATAGAGGCTGTGTTGGAGAGGGCTCGCTTCTGTGAAAGCATCATGCTCTCTTGCTGTTGTTGTGGTTGGTGCGGTTGATCTTCGTTGGTGTAGGTAGGTGGTATACCTGAGGGAATGTAGTCATGTAGTTGTCGCGGGTGTGCAAGGCTGTGACTGTCATAGGAAACGAGGTTTGCAAGGTGACGTTGACTCAAAGCTCCACTTCCACGAGAACTATTCGGATCCATCAGCGGGTTCTAATGTAAAAAAGACCGCAGTTCCAATAACTGACAAAAAGATCAAGCCTATAGGAATAAGCGAGAAATTCAGGGGTAACCTCCCACTGCGGAATAGTTTCAATGATCAGTGAAAGCCACGAAGCCTTCTACTTAACCAATTCTGCACGACTCTCAGGGAGAAATCGACTGTTAGCCTTGTTGTTCCGATGGTCCGACATAACATAAATTGTTAACCGTTTTTGACCGAGCGAACCACTTCTCAAGAACTGAGAAACGTCGGTACTGTCAGAGATGGAACACACCATGCATAACTTATCACCACGTTACACAATGAATCTATTGACATAATTCACTGCAACCAGTTACCATAAATTGACAGAGCACACACGACATGCGTACACACAACGCACCCTGGCGTTAATAATACACTTAAAGGCCCTTTAATGAAAGCAAAACCACCTCAATGCAAATACACTTTTCGATACACAACTCAAGTCTACATGTTGAGCAACACGAATAAATGTAAAGACAGATCACAGAATGCAGTTCCATTTCACAACAGTCCAGTGGGACATCAAAAAGGGGAAAATTCGCCCTCTCTCGAACCCCCATTATTTTTGAATTATTTTTAAGCAAACACACTAGCCAAGCACGCTACAAACTCCCAGCACCGTTCAACCGGAGGCACCCACTGAGAAAATCTAATGGGCCCCCACCGATTCTACTGGCAGCCTAGCCTCATGGCCTTCGACTCGGGGGGCTAAGACGTCGACTGAGAGCGCGTGTCCACGTACCACGAATTGGAATAAGTCGTTCTTTGTCTACTTCGAGCGCGTGGGGAAGACATATGCAGTGCGCATGTGCGCACATGCACGCATTAGGTCCTAAAATTAGCAACGGCACGCACGGGCACAATTGTGTTTACGCGCGCACACCGCATCGGCCAATCACTAGTGGATGTGTGTACATTTTGCCTGCCCCAATGATTCATGCATCAACAACAATGTGCGCTGGCCAGCTAGCTAGCGGGCTGGTTAACAGGCTTTCGCGTCTGGGTGGGAGGGAAGAGAGAAGCGCGCAAGTGTGCATGAGTGGGGAGTCGTCAGTGTGAGTCACACGTACACACACGTACGATGATGACTCACTCTGTTGTGGACGTAGGCCCTCCACCTCTTCCTCTTCCTGGGAGAGATGGGTGGTGTACGAGACAGGCGGAAAAGCATCATCTAACTTGTGCGAAACGCTGTTGAGGTTACCACCCATTGTCAATCGACTTTGACCTCAGAGTTGGCTACCCACCTTTCCCCTCTTGGGATCTGCGCTGAGTGACTTAGAAATCATCTCTCCCCATTTAAGTAAGAATTCTTGTGTTTAAGGCGATTAACTAACCTGGTCAGTAGAATGGTGGAAGAGCTGTAAAAATCCATCCGTGGTGGGATTGACAATCACTGGTCCAGTGACAGTAGATGTGAGCTCAGCCAGAGAGCTAGCACCTCCGACCGAAGTAGTCGTGACAGGATCCTCTGCTGAGCCAACCAACATGTCGGTAAGGCCAACCGAAGCATAAGCATTTCTCCCACCGCTACCACTGTCCGTAACATCGGTCCTTAGGGGAGGGAGTGATAGACTAGGATATCGGTTATTGATGGCAGCAGCGGTGGTGACATTGGGGTACCGGTTGGGTCCCGACGGATTCTCTAACGAGGGCGAAGAGGGAGAAGTAGAGTCGCCAGTGGTGGAGGGGGGCGAACCGGTGGTACCACCGTCCTGAGTGCGCAGATTGTGCAAAGCAGCAGCGACAACAGAGGAAGAATTGCTACAAATGCTCGAGGTGGGAGCCATGGAGAAGGCTGTGTGAAGTGAAGTGACGTCGGAAAGCAACATCGGACTGGAGGGTACCGTGGGCGCGGAGGTCGTAACACTTTCAGTTTCACTGTCACTGACATGATAGAGAGGCTCGGTTAAAATGTGCACACGGCAATTCTAAGCCGCCCACTCAATCTGTCCACCGTCAGTAAAATAGTACTTATTAAAAGCGCTGAAAAACAGGTTGGTGAATTGAGCAACCTAAAAGGGCGACAACAATCAGCATTGCATTTCTGCTGCGAAGATCGAGATTAAGGATAAAGTAAGCACCGATAAGCTCCATGCACATTACGGGACTGCGAATGAGTGCACATAGGGATCCTTTTATGCGAATGAGTTAGCAGCAGTGGAGGCCAGGAATTAAGAAGTCACTCAGTGCGAATTATCGGATGTTAGACTTGCTCATCATTTAGGCCACAAGGGGAATAAAGGGCGGAAAACGTTATAAACTTGAACAGCACAAGCAGGCCAATTCGCTTTTCTTTTCACAGAAAGAGCCCATTCATGATACCTGCGACTGGGATATACGCAGCGCATAAGAGTACTTTAGAGAACAAGATATGAGACATGAGAAAAAGCGCCACATAGATCACACCAAAAGCATACGTGATAGCTAATAATTGGGCATATAGTGGCCTCGAGGAAGTACTGTTGTTAACGCAAAGGCAGCCATCAACGACGAAAGGAAGTCGGATCAAGTAATGCGCGCAAAAACTGCCGACATGAAACCGATGGTGAAGTAAATAGGTGACAAAACCAATCCGTTGTCAGTAACTACGAAATAACAGCAACTTCTTAACATCAGTCAAACCATTCTAACAAAGGACCGTGACGAGCACTGGTACTATAAGTACTTAAAAGTGCCCAACATACACACAACTTAAGACTACCGCAACAGAAAAAATCAATCACCTCAACGACATAAATACAAAAAATGCCTCAGGAATCAAGAGATAAGGCGGCGAAAAGCACAGGGGCTGCAAAAAAGCTAATGTGAATGAGAATCGAAAAGCGGAACATCGAATACCAATCAGAAGCCTGTGAGAGTTTTAAAGGGGAAGAGATGAAAAGAACGAGGAAACGGCAGCAGGTGTTGCAAACGTACCCAAGTTTGACACGAATGGTCTGCGTTGCTTGTGACGTAGGAGAAGACGGATTTGTAGCACGTTCATTCGCAGCATAACCGGGCGAAGTATTCGAGGAGGGATGATGCTGAAGATGAATTTCTTCGGACAGCGACCCTTCCCTCTCACTTTTAATTTTATCAATTGTCTTTGTAAGTTGCCTATTGCGCGAACAAAACACCGAAGTAAGCCAAACGGTTCGCAGAGGCCGACTCCGACACGGAACAACGACCATTTATTTTTTTATAAGCTCAGGATACACAGCTACCCAAAGTCGACATGAGAGCTGACACCCCGGAAGGGAGATAGGCACGTGCTCGTCAGGGCAAACGAGAAATTCCCAATAAGTAGTAGACACTAACAGAACAGTAAGAACTCGCAAAAAAATGCACACAACTAGGCAAGCCCTGAGATCCATAACCACAGAATTGAGTTAAGCATTACAGGATGGCCCAGGGAAATAAGAAAACATAACACACAACATACTCTGCGAATTGCTCCTGCTCTGCAGTTATCTCCTTTGGGTTTAAAAAGCTGGTTGGAGTCATGGGAGTGGAGCCGTTGTTCTCGAGCTGCCCAATGACTTTGTCACGATCCATGCTATCGGTTCGTTTTAGTGAATGATAACCTCGAGGCATTTGGTGAGATTTGAGATCGACATAGTTATTTGAGCTGCCCTCGAATCGAAGAGAGAGGGTGGACGGCCGAGGCGGCGCCTGATCTTGAATGTCCATGCAGTAATGCGACATCATGCGATGCGAGACCGATTCAGGTACTTGAGCAACCTCGGCGGACAAATAAGAGTCGTTTATACGGTCGCCAATCATCAAGTGAACGCGTCACTTAGGGGTTTGGAAAGAATTTTGCAAAAATTCACACAAAGAGATGGATAGAACCCAGAAGACCAAATTATCACGATGACTCACAAATAAAGACCCTATCAAAGGGCCAATTGGTTTAAAGCATCCACTGTGGTCGATTAAAACACGCCAAATTTGATAATGAATGTAGAACAAAATAGAAAAATGCAATAGTGCTAAAACAATTTCCACACAAAGTAATGCACTATTTTCGCGCAGTTAGAAAAAGTTGCAACGACACCATAGATTAGTAAAAGACTACGCATTAGGAGCATGATTTGCTTCCACAATTACTTACTCAAAATGGTATTCCTGCTACTTTTTTATGAACTCAGCCAACGCACCTCAGCAAGGCTAGGAGTATGTCTCTTCACGACTTTTCCCCATTAGCTTAGTAAATTGGTGCCTAAATTTGCTGTTGATTCGTACGTGTAAACTTTGGTAACCATTGTAGCACTTTGTTTGTTTGGGCTGCTAGTTGGCCCTACACACCTGTAGCGGCCGTCTTGTACCTGACTGCGTGGGCTGGCTTCCTGGCCCCTTTCTTCCCTATCTTGAATATGTGTATTCTGGTCAATTCTTAGCCCTCTCTCCGTCTTCTAGGGATGCTCGGGGCGCTACAGTGATGACAGCGGGAAGTGGAACCGACTTCGTACAGTCTTTACCCGATTTATCCTGTAAGTGACATTACAGCAGTGCGAAAGAAGTGCCGGTGCTGAAGAGGTAAGGACGACGTTCGTCTTTGGGACCTATCCCGTTCTCGTGCTCGACAGGGAAGCTATTAACAACTAAAGCAATCCTACCCATGGACCGTCTGAAAGGGCGGCCGGTAAACTAACCTCTCAGAGAATTCATTGATGGTCGGCTGAACCTCTTACTCCGAAGTTAGTTGGCAGGGCGGGCGAACCTCCAGGTCGAGTCTCACTACCATGAGGGATCATTTGACGTGGTGTCAAACCTCTCCTCGTTTGCGCTGGATGTCGGCGCATGGCACGGTTAGCTCGTGAGTGCTTCTTGCAGTACTGATTGCGTTGTGATGGCTGACGTGGAAGGTGGATCAAGGGGAGCGTCGGGGCAATGCTCAAAAGAAGAGAGGGGTCATGTAGCACTTTGTTTATTTGGGCTGTTGGTTGGTTCCACACATTCGTGGCGGCCGCCTTGAACCTAGCTGCAGCTCCTTTTCTCCCTATCTTGAATACATGTGTTCTGGTCTATGCTTGGCCTTCTCTCCGTCTTCTAGGGATACTCGGGACGCCACAACCATCACATGGAACACAACAGAAAGCCCCCTCTCCGTCGGAGTAATTGAGTAGCTATGCTGATTGTCAAATCCGGACCTCGCATTACCGAGGACTAATAAATTTCTTGAAGAGGCACAAGAATATTATCGCGCTCAAATAGCTTTGCTTGCAATGGAGGCATAAGGATCCACTAAAAATGCGCACTGGGATGCTGTGCAGTTTCGTGCCTTTGGGTTCTGAAGGTTGTTCAGAAAAGAACAGCATAGATGGAGGCAAAGCCGAGTTCATTAATCAGTAAATATCTACAAGCACTTGCAGCACCCACGCCTTGAGGATTAATAGCGTCCCAGTTTCAATGTCCTTTCACTCCTCATTCTCACCGTCCTAAATTATGGCTCCATAGCCAAATGAATGCCAGTCGAAGTTCTTATTTTCTCATCCCAACTATTTCGGAAACGCACTGAGGTGGAGCTCGGGCGATCGGTATTAGCTTCCGACACGACCGAGCTCGGTGGTGACTCGACTAAGGGCATCTGAAAGCAATGAGAACTGAAACCACGGATTGTTCAGCAACCGAACCTAAGCTAGATAAAGTTTGCACTACTGCAAAATGGCGAGTTTGTCTACCTGACAATCGACCAGCGCACGCCATGTTTGTGACTGAGGCAGATGTCATCGACGCCCTATAGTCTCGATTCTCCGTACATGGAATTAACCGATGTGCCCGAAATCAAGCAGTAGGAGAAATGCGACGAAAAAAAAGTTGAGTGCCTACAGACCACTGATAAAATCTACTAGTGTTCAGCATCAGGAGCGTCGTTGAGGCACCAGAGCGGGGAAGAGCATCCGAGAAGTCAGAAGGAAAGCGAAAACTACAAAACCAAAATGATTTGCGCCTATTCACGGGCTAACAACGCGTCAACATTGTTTTGTTGCTTGTAGATCAGATAATCAGTTTGAAACACCATTTGGTGCAATTGCTTGCGGTACACTAACAACAAATACACTTCGAACAGGATGTAGTGTTGAGACTCATGCAAAAAACAACTTGAGATGCCACGAAGAATGCGACGATGGTAGTCAAGGTGTCCAACCATACACACACATTATACATATATTACTAAAAAATCAAATCTCCAAGCTAAGGGAAAAAGTCACAAAAATGAGATCTAAAAAGCGAAGAGGATGACGCAAGATCGGTTAGGTGCGAATAAACACATTCTCAAAGTGTGTGATGCAGAGTTGGGTGAAGGAGGTAATGAGATTTTGTACGCGCTGCGACGGCGTCACAAAGTCCTGGCGAGACCGAATGAGGCAGGGAGCCATCGCCACGGAGAGACTCACCGCTGTCACCATGTTCTTCCCTGAGTGTTCAAGCACCTTAATAGGCAAGAGGAGGTTGATGGAGGCAATGAGTGACTGCGAAACTAATTGTTTAGCTTCCGTTCCTGACGAGTTACTTAGACCCTTCGTCATCGTGCCTTCTCCCTACCCCTGCCAGTAGCCACGATTTTTCCAAGAATATTATGCCATCTTGTGCCTTTGGGAATGCCACCGAGTGCTGGATTAGTGACAACATTAATCTCGCTTTTAACTGCCGGGTGGTGAACCTTAAAGGGGCGGAAGAAGTCCCGGGATGGGGGAACCCGTGGCGGTTCCTAACAAAAGGTCTGAAAACGACGTCATCCTCACCAGCTACCTTAGTCCTATGGTCTGCAGGAAAACTGTTCGCAGGTGGACTGACACTAAACTAGTTCTTTACGGAGACGTCTAATGTGCCTGCATGTGGATGTCAACTAAGTGAATATGCAAGACCGCCTCCAGAGGGATACGGCTGAGAGGGCGAGGGGCACTGAAGTGAAAAAAACGTGGCATAGCTGTTGTTAGACCAGTGTTCCCACTACTAACAGCTACCATATGGGCTAAAACTTTAGATTCAGTGGAATTTCCAAGAGGAATCAGTGACGCTGCAGGTAGTCAGTTTCCTCACCGAGCCAATTACTTTACGACGACTGACGTAGGTGCGGCGAAGACGATACCCAAAGGAGGTGACACGTTACTTATTTGTTCAACCCTCGAGTCCGGCAGTGAGCCAGTTGGGAGGCGCCATCAGCAAGCGACCCGGCCCCTGGGCTATGTGAGCAGCCTCATCCCCTTCCATTTGTCGACCATACAAGGCACTACACTGGCATCCCTACCTACTAGCTTGAGCACTAAAATACGTTGCAGTTCAGAAACAAACAGTTGAAACAAATCGCGTCTTAGGCAAACTGGTTAAGCGAAAAGGGGAAAAACATGGATGCCGAATGTTCTTGATCTGAGGTAGATAAAATGCGTTTTCAAGTTGTTGGATGGAACTGGCACATTTTGCAGGCCGACACTACAGAATTGGCAAACCCAAACCTTTTGAAAGGAAATATGGATGCTTCCAGCAATGCTCATGTAACCAAACAACATTCATCAGAGGGGGCTTTTAGGCAGTAAAAACAATTGCTCTTCTTCCGCGTCTGGGCCACAGCAACACTCTAGAGGGCTACGTAGGGAGGAGGTAAGGCAATCCGACGAGCTGCATTCGCAAATTTCGGCTTCTACTCTTTATCTGAGCCAGGTTTCACGCGCGCACTGCCAAATTACACCACGACTTCGTACGAAAAATCACAAAGTCACGTTATTATAGAAACACATTTGCTCTCTCTGATGAGCGTTGGGTTGCATCAGCAACTAGTGAATTGCCACAGCAATGTGCCATGACAATGACAAGCATTCGTGCCGGCATCAGCAAAGTGTGAGGTGACTTCTATCGTGAATAGACACCAAAGTGTTCTTCACTGTCCAAATTGAAGTGGAAGGATACGAACCGTACCGAATCTTGCAGAGTTTGCAACAGCCTTCGTTTGACAAGCAAAACCGCATAATTCTGTTTAGACTAGTAATGCTACAAAAATTTCTTTTTCTTGATAAAAAAAAAAACACAAACACTTAATGAGGGAAACGCCAACTAACCTCAGTGAGGAACTTGAAGATGTAATACAAAATGTCGTAGTTGTCCCGCGGGAGATGAACAGTGAGGAGTCGTCGAATGGAAATAACTCGTTGCCGAGATGGTTGACCTTTAAAATGGCAAGATGGGTGACAGGAGGGGAGAATCGCGGGCAATAACGCAGGCTTGAAAGGCATGCATAAATGCTGGCCGCGCCATGCACAATAGGCAGTCTAGACATCAAGCATGCATGTATTTCCGTGAAATTTACCTTTTTCTGTAGGTGTGAGGGCAACACACAGTTTGAGCGATCAAAATGTAATGCTTTAGAGTTGTAAAGCCAAATAACCTTCCGACTTACTGCATGACTTGAGAATGCTCTCGTAGAGGTCAAAGGTTAGAAGGGGCTCTTTCAACTCGAAGAGAAAGGACTTCAGTAAGTGGGCAGCTAGATGGGGGTTGTCGATTTCACATAGGTCAACGTATTCACCTTGAAACAGAGGATGTGACAAAGAAGGGAGCCAATCGAATTTCTGCGTGATTTGGACATGGCGACACCTACCCCGATTATACATGGATTGAGTATCGCGCAGAGCCATTAAGTGAACCGGTTTGACAAAAAGACCGACAGTGTCAAGTCCTAAAAAAATGTGGGAATATTTAATTAGCCAGGGGGTGAAATTATTCCAACGAAACCCTAGTAATGAACCTCACCGTAACCCCGGAGATAGGTTATAGTATCCTCAACAACAATGGGTAGCTTGCGTCCACCGTTGTTGGCCTTAATGCTACAATGGCCATGTGAAGACAAAAGAATAGATATTTGCAGACTGAAATCAAGAGTAGGTGAAACCTTGAAAAGCATGACACATGTCACGAGTCAGTCTAACTTCTTCTGGGTCAAGAGAGCAGGGTGAAAGCATCACGACCACTCAAAGTTAGCATGAGGAATGTCAAGAGCATGACAGCAAAAGAGGAGCTGTCTTAAATACTGCTATTAGAACAATATAACCACATTAAGTTGGCATCGCCTGTGACCAAGAAAGTGCCTTAACAATGGTAATAAAATGAGGTAGATGAAAAAGCCGTGCACCATGCGTCTACAGTTTATCCCAGTGCCAATTCCATCAGAAGGCCCAATAAAGCAGAAGTGATGCATAGAGAAGGGACCGCTTTAACCTACTACTCCAGAGATGCACCAAATTGTTGGCAAGCATTGTACGGAGTATCATTAATATCGTGGTCTCCAAGCACAGAGACGGCTGCAGGATCGATGGACAGTGATACACCGAAGAGACCGATCTTGCTGTCGTAGCTAAGGGAGGGAAGAGATAGGACGAAAAAAGTACAATGGGTTTTGCATCATCTGCTTTCAAAATGGAAAAAAAAGAGGCAGTAACAGAATATATGCAGAGATGAGGGTGTAATCAGATTCCGCAAATTGGCAGGCAGGAACACATGAAACATGACTCCATCTTTGGTAAAGCAAGCAAAAGGGACGGCATAAACATACTCACGAATCCGCAGAGGTAGATTTAACCGGCAAACGGGAACATAGTTCTCCAGTTCATGAAGGCTCTTAACGTAGTGCAGTTTCTTCTTCATTTTGGCGCTAAATTGGATACAGAGAGCGATAAACTCAAGTAATCTCGACTGCGATGCGGCAATACCCGATGCATGCCAAGCTACACAATGTTCCTTTCAGTGGAGTGAACTTGAAGTGGTTGCACACCCCGAAACCCCCCCATAATGGAGCGACTGGGGCAGCTAGCAAGATCAGTGTGATTTTAATTTCCCATTCGGTATGTGGCGACCATCCGATCGTGAGATGGACGACAAATAAGAGCTTTCAATGTCACTAGCATGAAAGGCGGACGAGAGCTGTGTAGTGCAGGAGGCGTTCAGAAGCCGATGAGTACATGAGTTTGTACTGTAAAGTACATGAACGAGATGGTGGCATCAAAGCCTACTTTATGGCCAAATAAAACCATGTCACGGATCAACATACAAAATAGTCAACTGCAAGCGCCTCAAAACGCTTGGAAGTAATGCTGAAGTGAGCACTTGACAAATGAAATTTGGCTAAAATCTATCATAGGAGGTCACTCGAGAAGTGGAGTAGCGTCGGCTGTCGTAGCGAGCCTCTCTCAGCTTGCGGCCCTCTCGCTCACCCTCGTGAGCATTCAGCCAGTGTACGTGAAGCAGTCGAGGAAGGAAGCTTTCGGTTAAAACGGTGAGCACAATCAAAAACTTGAAACGGGTAAGAAGCTACCCAAGGACGCTTCATCTATACTGCCAAACCTTTCATCCCAAACTTGCTTTCGGTGTCAAGGATGAGAGTAGATACAAGAGTAAAACAAATCAAGAAACGGAACAGTCTCAGTTCGGTTTGAATTATTTGCGCTTTTCAATTACCTTACCTGACAAGAGCACTGAATAAGTTCCAGAGGACACAAACAGTACGGGTTGGATAGACGATGATGAGCGATTTGAGATTCTTCTTGAAACTAAACAAGTTAAGCGAATCCATTGAAGGAAGTTGCTTTAATTTGCCGCGATGGGAAAAATAGAGTACCATTACACTTAAAATCACGTGAAGAGCAAAAAAACAAAGTCAAACTGGTGAGGAGGCATGAAAACTCGAAAGCGAAGGCTCGAGGCATGAGAAAATTGGTACAGTGAAAACAAGAGACGCTCGTGACACGACAATAAATCAACAAGGAGATACAAATTGACGTAGTTTTGGAAAAAAGTAACATCACAAGACTTCATCAAATTCGAAGAAGACTAGCCCTCCTTCACCCGGTCTCACCTTCGGTCAAAGGTTTGATAAGCCCGTGCGAGCCAGGGAAAGGTGGGCTTGTTTCGGCTTGTCAGACCCCAGTGAAAGTAGACAAGAGTGTAGTCCGAAGAAGCATACTGCTCGAGAGTCTTTGTCACGTACCTAAAAAAGCACCACCCCTAACGTCAATAAGGAAAAATGCAACATAACTTACTGGTCGGTTTAATGATTACATGGACGGTGAAAACACGAAACTATTACTAGCTTATGAGCAGCGGTACTCAAGGGTCGATGTTCATGCCAATGGAATCGTCCATCCCATGAAATGGGCAGCAGTTAAGAGTGTGCACAAGCACTACCGTTTGGCGGCGAAGAAGGCAAAAGACCCAACTACAACTTACGAAGCATTTCAAGGACAACGGATGAGGCGAGACATCTGAAGAGATTCACACGCCTCTACCAGGACGGTTCATCCATGCCATTGAAAAGCTCAGCTCAGTGTTTAAGCTAACAAAACAAAGTTGCAGTGCTAAATGAAGCACTGACAATTCGAACTTGTGATTCGCCCCTACACGCAATCGTTCCACACTCAGCGATTGCAAGTGACAAGTCCAATTGGTGTGATCATTATGCACATCCGACAGTTAAAGCATGACAAGTACAAGTAAGAAGGAGAATAATCCAATGATATGGCATTTGGTTTAACTACCATCATAAGATACGCCTTTCTGATCTTCTCCGATGCCATTACAGTTTATCGCAGATCAGTGCAATGGTTCAACTCACTGTAACAACCGATTGTGGTCGATGAGACCGATGTTGGGGAGACGACAGGCGAAAAATGCGATGACGCTCCTACCATCGTGATCGGTGACACCAACTTGGATAATACCCAGTCGGGCGATATCGCGAAATTCTGAGTCGATCACCTCTTGAATGGAAAGTTCCTGCAAAAGGAAGTCGCAAAAGTCAAGACAGTAGACGCCGACAGTGAATGTGCTTAAATGGCGATCTTTTGGTAGGGGACCGCATCGTGCTCCGGACACGACTGTGTTAAATTCTACGGGCTTCAGCAAGTCATCACTACTTGGAATGTGCGTTAATTTCATTGACTACCCAATTTGTCCAATCCTCCAGTCTTCCGGAGTTTCTGTGAGCCGAGAATAACTACCCGATTACGTGACATTATCCCTTGGTGGGTGAGAAAACGCTCCTTTTTCAACCTAAGTGAGTAGTAGTGCTAAGAGAGAAGTGAGTTTGAATTTCCAAAGCACGGCGAAAATCCAACCACATTGCGCGAACAGAAAACAGCGACTCACCCTAAGCCATTTCACGATGGCATTCTGACTACAAATGCCAAGAGAATTTCGGAGAGGTGACAGTGATCTTACTCAAACTACTCAATAAATTTGTAGTGCTTAAAATACGTTTCAAAAGATTAAAAATGTCAATGATGACAGGCTAGTTGAGCTAATCTCCCACAAATTTTATAAAAACAAACATCATGCCTTCACATGACACTCAATATCGACTTCCCCGCACAAACAACGCTCCCACGTTTCGTTTCACGTTTGATGAACTGCCAGGCTGAAAGCATGCGATTTGTCTTGGAGCAAAAGTAACCTTCCGGTGGTGCGCGTGGCTACGAAAGGAGGCGCCTGGCGGCAAACTGCACAAACTACGACCTTACTTGTGGGCAGTGAGAGCCAAGGAAGGTTTATAAGCGTAGCAACCACATCGAAGCCCGTGGATATGGAAGACGAATTCACGAGGCTCTAGAGATTGACAACTTTGAAAACTTAGGATCATAGCTACCCAAATGAAGGTAAAAAATAAGGTAATAGGCAGTGTGGTTACGCAAACAACGGTTTATTTAATGTGCAGGCATCAATCTATGTGATTTTTCGGCAACACTCCAGTGGAACGGCCCCATGTCCATACCTACAGCCCGTCAACCATTTTGAATGTCAAAAGTAAGCACGTCCTCTGTACTAGTGCCTTACTACTCAACCACCCAACACCACAGTGCCTTGTTTCGTATTGGAAGATGCTCAACAGCACATCGAGGTGTTAAAGCAATTTAGGGATGATATTGTTGTCGGTGAGTTAGGCCGCCTTCTAACAGTGATGAAAACCGTTTTATGACATTAATTTGCTCTCTGTTTCCCGTGACATCGACTCCTACGACGGCGGCATGTTGCCCGAGCTAATGGCCCTCCAGGCATTCAGGATGCGGAAAGTGATGTCAATGAGGAGCGAATTGGTGCTGCGCAGAGAGGATAAGCGTTAGCCAGTTCCGAGATTTTTTTTTTGAAAAAAGGTTAGCAAGCTTGGAACATAAAAGGAAGATTGACACATTGCTTTAAGAAACAACACACAACATGGAATTATGTAATAACAAGGTTAGGTGCAAATTAGCCACACTCTTTCCGTTTACCACTTGGGATCGCAAATATTATCATCAAAACAGCTTGCAGATGAAAGCGCGAATAATAGTGCGTAGTATAAGATAATTCCACACACTAATTTTGGTGATAAAATCATGAAAAAGCCGCCCACTCACAGAAAGAGATGGTTGTTGAACTAGGCGATTCCGGTGGGTAGCAAAATGGATGACAAGTGGATCAACTACGCGATCCGACCAATCAGGGCAAAGGGCGGTCAAAGGCTGAGACTGAATTGCCAACGCCGAGAACAAATAACCCCAGGAGTGCCACTAGTACAACTGTCCACTTTTGGTTGTGGACTTGTTTAAACTATGCGCATAACTGCACACGTATTTCCAACCGTTCAACGGTGGCATAGAACTAGAAATAAGCAAAAATGCTTTTCGATCTTGCCACCAGGAATTTCCGAGAAAGTCAGTCACCATGGCATCGACTGGTACTACTTCTATGCCAATCCAGCCGTTGTTAAAGAAATGAAGAAATCAATCACTCTTCCGCAGACTGAGATCATGCTTTGGGTGTCGGTGCCAAACAGCCAACAGAGGGCAAAGCACAGTCACAAAACTGTCAATGAAAGCAATGATGGAATACCACTAGCGGTTCTAATTGACGGAGGGCTAGTACAGGGTTTACTAGAAGGCATCTCAACAGCACTGCATGGGAGAGAAGGGAGAAGAACTGACTGGTATTGACCAGCACGGACCCAACACAAAGATGACCACCTAACAACTTCACAAACGGGAATAGCCCAAGATATTTAACAAATGGCTGCAAAATAACTTCTTTAAAGTTGAAATATCTCGCAATATCAAATCTACGCGAAAGAATTTTAGCAAACAACTCACGCGGGTATTAGCGTACTCAAGTGTTTAATAACTTATAAATTATGACGTTGCGAATTGGGTGTGGTAAATAAGGAATACTCCAGCGGAGACTCGGAACTCAGCGAATTGGGAACAAGAGCTCTGTATTTCTAACTATAAGTAGTTTTTAATGTTGTGCTTCCTCCAACTTCGTTACAGTTAATATATGAGTTAAGTATGAGTTTGCCTGTCCTGGAAGCCGTTGATACAGAACTAACCATTTTCCAACTGCACACATGCAAACTTCATGCGACTTTGGGACCATCGAAGTTTAAGATATGCAATCACCGAAAATGGCACATGTTTCGATGATTGCACATCAGTTTTAGGTCAATGATGAGTGCTTTTCCGACACTATTTGCAGCGTCATCGACTCACTTTACTGATGGGGGAGATGCACCATGTGCTGTTACTGAAGTAATGGCTTCAAATTGCTCAAAGAATGTCAAAGATAAAGCACTAAGACATATGACCTGCACATGCGCTGGAAAGATTGACGATGTCGCCACAACTCTATTTCAGATCAAAAGCATTACCATAACCACTCATGGGTGATAAGGCAAAGAGCAGATGCAATTTGCACTTGCCTTTTCATACCATCCCAGTTCACGTTCAAAGTCTTCATCAATGAATTCCTCAGGCGTCATCGGTCCTTCAAATTCGTCATCACCTTGGGAGTAGAAAAGGAGAAATAAGCATCACGGTGGATCAGGGCTTTGAAAATTAGGAGCGCTAAATGTTCCTGGCGGGAATTTGAGTAGAAGTAATCGTGAGCCGGATGAAAAAGTCGGCAATGGAACGGGAGCCGGCACAGCTAATAAACATTAGCACTAAAAAGTGCTGGCCTAACAGCGAAGTTTGGAGGTGGTTGAATTTTCGAACAAAGATCGTAAACAAAAAACAGAAAATTTCGTCACACACAAGAACTTCCAAATAAACCCACTTAAGACAATGCAAACACGCACGTTTTTAAGATAAATAGAAGCAGAATCGCATAATTAATTTAGAAGACCACATATCGTTTAAGACTTGTAACATTACAAGCATAAAAAAATATCTCAGAACGGAGAAATTATAAGAGTCAAGGCCTAAAACAACAGGACAAGTAGGGATCGTATGCTCAACACCGGAAGAATTAAAATACCAAGGCTCTTAGTGATAAAATGAGAGAATTTCTTCTTTACAGATGCCAACTGAATACCAGGCAGAGTAGACAAAATATGTCCGATAAAATATGCAAGTCAACTAGGAAATACTTACATAAATTTCCTTCAAGATCAGGTATTTCATCGTCAAACTCATATTCTGGGATTTCGAATTCATGTACAGATGTCAGAGGTGTTTCATCATCGAAAAAGCGGGGTGCATCCGCCGTTTGCACCGAACAAAATCGCCAATGGGGATTTGCCGAAGTGGGAACCTCTGTCCTTTCACTGACCGAGTCAGAATAGCTCAGGTCAGATTCGTTGACTGTACTGGTAACTGCGGGGTCAGATTCTACTGCATCAGCCCTCAGAGGGGGATCACAGCTGGCCTTCTCCACCGGCAGGATATCCTGGGACGAATCTGGGTGAAGAGACTATTGTACGCAAAAAACCAGTATCATTTTTAGATTACTTAACGAAATTTAAAAAATGCAAATGATGGTAGGCTTTATTTACAAACGCAATTACAGCGCCTTTGACAGTATTTTCTCAACATTTTTAAGACGTTCCGCTGCAATGGTCAACTCGATTGTTTCTTTGTAAGCATTTTTCTCATAAGGAAGACCAGCTAGCACTTGACTAAGGTAATTTAATTGAGAAATCAGTTCGAGCTCCACATCTCGTACAGCCTCCCTAAAATTGCGTGCATACATCTCGATTTGCTTTTGGGACGGGAGATCCTTTGATAATTCTTCCAAAGTACCCCCAGCCGACTGCATGATTTGCATGACTTTTGATTCTATTTCGTCCAACTTTTGAAGTCGTTCCTTCAGATTCGGTGTCGACTGTCCAGAATCCTTGAAGCTCATTTTTTCTGTTATCAAATAAACAACGCTTTTAAAAGGTGGCTTTAGATGTTATTGGTGGATCCAAGTAATATTGATAGGCTAAAACAGATGAAATATTTATGCACCTAGGCTTTTTTAAAAAAATAAAAAATAGCTTTATAACCGTATCGCTGTTACTTAGCAGATGATTTTTACATCATCAACCAGAACTGACCAGTGAGCTTAGATTGCAAAATTATGATAAAATGGCTTATAATTTTTAAGCCTTACTTGTGATATTTACTGAAAAAATGGTAAATTTAAATGAAAGCCGCGATTGTTAGCAATAGTAATTATTGTTTGGACCGAAAATTTGTAATAATCCATTTTACATCCTCTTCTTATGACCGGCAGTGGACATGATAAAACTTTCAGTGATTCATATGCCTTTTTTGGTGTACTACGATGATCCTGAGGAGTGAGCCCTCATTGATGCAGCCAACACAAATAAACTTTGAAAGTAAATATATTTACGAAACGGGAGGTGAACCCGTTGTACCATGCTGAGTCTCCCTTGAAGAGGAAAGATGGCAAAATATGTGGTGGACTACATACATATGTGTATATTTAATAGACAGAAGGAATGTGGCTACTGGCATGGCCTGGGGCCAGCCCACGCGGCTGACCAGTGTGGCCACCTAAGCGACCGAAAAGTAGCCAACCATCCATACAAACAAAGAGTTGCACATCCCCTCTTCTTTCGAGCGTCATCCCCGACGCTGCTCCTAATTGACCTCCCTCATCAGCCATCACAACGTAATCAGTGCTGCAAGTAGTACCCACTAAACTGTGCGTAATGCCGACAATCCGTGCGAATGAGCAAACTCGGCTTTTAGAATCGTCAGGCCGGGGGGTTGACTTCTGTATAAGGGGTTCTTCCAACCATCAGAATGGCCATTGGTGAGCACCGGTTCACCGGTATCCTTTTCAGGTGGTCCGCGGCTATCGTCGCTTCAGTTATAATAGCTTGCCTGTCAAAAAATGAGATGGAGTAGGTGTCGAAGTCGGACGTGGTACTTTACCCCTCTGCTAAGGTATGGTAGAGATTCTTTCGCCTGCAGCACAGGTGACTATTTCTCTCCGTTACAATATGGCACAGGCGGTATAGATTGGGTAATCCTAGTCTCCTTTGAATACGAAAGAGGTACCAATTCAAGGCAGAATATGCACATGCATTTATTCAATATTCAATGGCATGGCCCGAAGACTAGTCCACGCTGGGAGGCCAATATTGCCACTTAGGTGAACAAAGGTCATCCAGCAGTCAAAACGAACAGAGCATTATGACCGCACTTATGCCAGTGCTCTACTGGCTTTCGCAGCCTCGTCTTCTTTCCATATTGTATTATCAGGACGGATAACTGAACCGCCGTAAACAAACCTGCAAGGCTACACCCCCACGCTGGGTGTACAGTTCAGGCATGCAGTGAAGCCTCTACACCTGACCTTTACTTCCTGCACGTGGAACGGATGTGTGCAACTGACATACTCATGTATCAACATTGACTGCATTTCTTGACTCTGTCCTGCAATGATATGAAAACTGTATGCAACTGCTAACTTTTTACTTATTCATCATCAAGCACAAGTGAATATGTGCCAGCATATTGGCTAAGATTACTCGTTCGCGAAGCACTTAATCACAGTTGCATAGTATCTGGAGGCAACGCATTCCTCAGCCATTTGTAATAACTTGAAACCCTCGTTGAACCGACAAAAGCCGCGATGGGAACCATGCAAGTAAGTGCCACATGCTTTGCCAACTGGCGATAAGTCGCAAAATATGCTAATTTATCTCTCTTCGCCTCGAGTAATAAAGGAGCGGTGTTCGGACAGGATGGTTTACCAGTAGACTGATTTACAATGAGTAGCAGTACTTGCATTCCAATGTTTGCGAAACTGGCAGACACATAATGGGTTTGTACTGTACGATCCAAATGAGTGTCGGGCTGCAGACGCAACTGTTCGCCCGGTGAATGTGTAGACAGGCAATCCTAGCCACTTAAAAAATTGGGAAATTTCGTACGTTCGAACCGAACTATTGGAAGGTTGGAAGGCGCATACTTCAATCCCAGCTTCCGTATTTTCCAGCGATATGCCTCCGCTTCATAGGCATCACACTTGGACATGCTATATCGTCACTCACGATATTAAAGAGAGGGTGGCGAAAAGACTGCGTGCCCAAACTCCCACCCAGCTGCCAATTACAGCAGCAGTTGTCAACAGACCCAAGTAAACTGGAAGTAAGACTAGCTGAGGGATTGAGTGCGCCGTTGAACTGGAGAGACACCGGTTTAGCATTGGGCTTATACGAAGCATCGGCCGATCAGGAGGGAGGGGCTGAGGTCCCGCTGCTCGAGGATGCCTAAGGATCAGTCCCGTAGAAAAAGAGTTTATCACTTCCCACCGCCTTTGAAAACATTCTCCACCCACCAGAACCCTGCATTATGCCTTGTATCGGCGGTGGATACATCATGCCACAAATAGGGCTATATCATGAAGGACATTTGGAGTTCATTTAGTCTTGACGTGGTCAATGGGCTGGATTTGGATCAGAAAACAATCAACGCCATTAGCAGTCAGACGCCATTGCAGAGCCAAAAGTCTGCGTTAATGCCATAACTGGTCCGCGCTGTCGGACTCCCTAAGTGATGACTACTAAATTCAAAGTTCGTCCATAGGTTAGCAGATACAGCGGACTTTAGCAGGAGGAAGTAGCAGCTGCCGTAGTCCGGCTAAAACCTCAAATATCAAAGTCTATGTAAGATTAGCTTAAGTTGCTGTCTCAGGGCCCCCAGGCAGGACTCAAGCCAGTCGGTACAGTGGCAACTACGTATGTAGGATTGGTTTAGCTAGTGTACAATGCAGAGACTTGCGATGTGGCTTCAGGCTCCTAATGTGAACTGGTTGAGGAAGCGTTGGCATCTACCTGTTGCTGCTGCTTAAGTTCATTTTTCTGAGCTGGTAGACCACAGTAAAGTGTGGACGACGATGGAACACTTGACTTTTGATTAAACAACTCTCACACACGCATCCAACCCATTACAGTCCCAAGTGGATAGTCAAGAATGCTTATTAAGAATGACTTTCCATGTGAATAAGATCGCACCGCAGATCAGACCATCCGGAGGTTGAGCAGAACAATAGCAAATTTTCATAACCTGATTACTTTGTTTAGATGGAAAGCGATTCCATGGCTTTCAAACCGAGAGTCAGTCGGGAGCGCTAGAGACTAAACTCAGAGTTCCTGTAGCTGAGTTTCCCACGATTTGCTTTGAGGTTGCACAATTATGACTACTGAAGCGTTAAGGAATCGTTCATTCATCTTTCGGTGCTTCATTTGATACCTTTTGTTAACATTCAACTCGCGCACGCCTTACCAACCATTGCAACGTGGAGTAGACGAATAAGAGGTGAAAATTAAGTGAAGCGAGAGCTTGGAGCCTGCTCAGCTCAAACTCGAGCACTTTATTAGTCAAGAACCTCGACTTTGATCGTATTCGTCTGCCATCCTTCTTCCGTAAGGATGGGTTACAGAGCATAGGGCTGAATTGTGATGCTTCAAGGCGCCTAAAAATGTCTACAAAGGAAGGCACCTTTTAAAGTCATCCTTGTAAGAGAATATTCTGGAGTTGAAAGCATCCCCTAGGGAAGAATACTTAAGCTAGTCTCACAGTGGCAAGGGTAAATGCGTGAGGGAATCAAGATCTTAACTTAACCCACTCAATGGATGGTCAACTCTCGGTATTTTGTGAAGGTACTCCGTCTCTCACCTTTAGGTCATGCCAACAGATCCTCCAAGACAACTTGTGCGTTCACAATACATTTTCTGCCAGTTTTTGTCTTTATTCTAGGTCAAAGGAAAGTCTCGGACCTCTAGATGCGTTGAGGCACTTCAAAGCGCAGTCTTCAAATGATCTCTGAAACTCCGCCTCCCGATTCATAGACACTGAGTTGAGGTGATAGAGTCTCAAGGAATTGTTGACATAATAGACACTTAGCTTATGACACAGACTGCGCCTCCTTATTGGTTACCAATTCCTTACTTAATTCAAACTTGTACCCACTTATAGGCAGTTGTCACCACGACACAGCGGTTAGTTCGACATACTGGTAATCTATGGCTTAAATTAGTAAAATTTTACTTACACCTATAAAATTCTAACTATGAAAACATGTCTGCTCCTTAGTTGATTATTAGAACATCGATCTCTTCACCTACTCCCCAACGTCACAAATACGTGACATGGATTGGGCCACAATTTTACAGTAAATATTTGTAGAAAATCACACTGCAAACTTGTGACTTGGCTTTCTAATCAAGTATTCTAGGTGTGTAAATCCATTTTTTTCCATAATAATAGATTTTTTTGCCGAAACTGATCTCATCTTATATGTAGTGCAACTAGCTTATCTGTAACCAAGTCTCACGAATATCATAAAACAAAGGGCAATGAATTGCTCATGCATCATTTTATTCATTCTGTGTCGGGACAAAGAAAAAGTTTGTTTAAATTTTAAGCACCTTTTCAAGGTGACGCCTCCCTTGAGCTGCTGGTGAGCAATGCCATTAAAACAAATGCCTTGAAGGGAAGCACCACTTTTGGATACTAAGAGAAGAGGAGAAGCGCTGATTATAAACCCATAAACTTTATCCTTTGCGTTAATTAAAATCCCCTATTTTCATATTTTATGCACTTCCAGTGCGGGAAATGGGGCTGCTTAACTTGGAACGATTGCCGCTGTGCTTGGTGCTCCTCATCAACTACTTCCGCTACTTCTTTATCTTCCTCTACCCTCTTGCTTTGCTCCCTATCGTTTTGATTAATACAAATAACGTGAGTCCAACCTACCTTACACGCTTATTTCATCTTCTCTTGGTGTAACACACGAGATTAAAACCATGGCGAGCGAAATGATGACGAGAACCAGCTGGATGGTGGTGTAGCACAACGCATTCACTCATCCTACCCATACAATTAATAATTGCTGTCTTTAATCTTTCTAATTTGAAGATTACAAAAAGTGCTTACATTCTACTATGGATGAGTGGTTATTGGATAACGGGAGTCGTTCCGCTCTATGCAACAGCCCTCCTTCCAATGTTTGCTGGACCCATAATGGGTTTGCAGACGTCAGGCACCCTCTCTCGTGAGTATTTGCCGGTAAGCAGCAGAACATAAAACACCGCCTTAATGCCCGACAATGTTTATTGGCATGCCCTCCTCCACCAGTCCACCGATTTCTTCACATAGCTTGAGCGTCACACATATGTGACACGCGGTTCCCATTGCTATAAATGCAATTGACGGCAGTAAATTGTACAGAACTGGCAAAATAATCCATAGTGAGAAAAAGGAGAATAGGTAAAAGATATTTCTGCGGTGAGGAAGTTGTAGCCTTTTGTTTATTTTTTTTAAAAACCACCAGTCTTGCAGTGCTATTGTCAGAGTTGTGTAGGAAAACTTAAACATTTAAACCGCGATAGTTCGTTGTCTCCTGAGACCCTGGTAGTTAGCATGCTCAAATATTTAAGAGTTGACAAGGCTGAGACGTCCCTTAACCCACGAAATCTCAATTCTCCTTTTCAATGCAAGTCTAACCATCGTGAATTTAACATTCCAAAAATCCAGTCAAATTGACCAGTTCATGCGTAAAATTATCGCTCATTGTCTTGGGATAGACTTCAAACTTCCTCTTCATCGCGAGCATGTTTCTAGCCGGAGCGGCTGAACACTGCAACCTGCATCGTCGGGTTGTCATCTTCTGTCTCAAGTGCATGGGTGGCGATCCCAGGCTGTAAGTTTCCTTCGCCTAATGAGCCTCAAATCTTGAACACCAACCTTTCTGGTTGTCTGATCAGTTAAACCATCAAAAGCTCTGATTTGTAGGGAAACAGACAAGTGGACCATTGCCACTGTCTCCTGTCTGACCTTTGACCCAAAGTTATCCGCCACCATCCCGCATGTCAATGCCTCGAAATTTTAGCGGATAAAATTACTCTACGCTATTATTTAGTGTCTACTCTTGGGCCCAAAAACGCTTGTTTATGCTATTGGTCCAAAGTTCATTTTTTGCATCGAAACTAACTGTTCAAGTGGATTCTACTCCAGTAAAGAGCTTTGAAAGATTACAGAGATGATCAAATTGTGTTTCTTAAAGGATCCTGCTGGGGATCATGATTCCCACCTGGTTTTTGTCACTGTGGATGAGTAACAGTGCCACAACGCTGTTGATGGTAACCATAACGGAAACGCTGTTGAATAGGATCGACGAGGTCACCAAGAGTAAGTACAGCTTTGGTGCTGCGAGCTAGCCTTCTTTTAAACAAAGTGTAACCAAGCAGATCTCTTGTTTCAGACATTGAAGGCGCCATGGAGGAGGACGGTTCCACTGCTAAGTAGGTGTTGCTTTTACGTTGAAGGTTGAACAGGCAAGTGGTAGAGAAAAGCTAGGCGGCCAAATGAGTGGTTAATGTGTCGAGCCAGAGATACGGCGAAAGGTGACGGTGACTGAAGGCTGATCTTACTTAGCCACTGACTGCAGCCCAGCATTGAAACGCTTAGTAAGGATCCAAAATGATTCGATAGCTTCCATAAGGGTGTCGCCAGAGGCAGTAGTGTGCAGGACTTTAAACCTCCTAAGCACTCATACTGAGAGATTAATCAACAACTAAAGCGCTACTATAAGGACTTCTGATAACTGAGGTTGGTTATACTTAGAGCGGCCAATTCAGCGCATTTTTTACTTAATTCCGACACACCATGCGCTTCGAACGCATATACTACTTAAATGCAAAATTAGCCACGCATCACTTCAGGACATCGTGCGCTTACAATTTTGTATCCTACTTTCCTCCTTCTCAGATGTGGATCCGAGGAAGACGGTGGAGAGGTATTGTCTCCCAATCGTTCCAAATGGCAAAAATTCGGTGTCGGCCTCAGTCTCAGTGTCTGCTACTCCGCCAGTTGTGGAGGCATGGGAACACTGACCGGGACACCAACAAATATTGTTGTTTATAATCTCCTTACCGAGTAGGCAATTATTTGGTTTTAAGCTTACGCTTGTGGAAGGAATTAGCGATTGGTTGAACTGATAAAGTCATCTCTAATGCACTTCTTTCAACCCTTTCCCCAGAGATGCGGGAAGGTGTACCAAAAAAATTATTAGCAAATTCCATTTTTAAAAGGCAGCTTAGAGACTTTGTTGAAGAGACTTTGCCTCACCTAAGAACCTCCTTCATTTATAGCGTCTACGGAAGTGAGACTGGTTTGAATTTTGGTTCGTGGATGGCATACGCCTTCCCCATCTCGCTAATCACCCTCCTCTGTATTTGGTTTACAATTTGTCTGATATACCTCGGACCTAAGTAAGTGCCACCGCCTGCATAATAATGCCTACTTACATTTCTTAACGTCTTCTGGTCCTTTGCAGGCAGCTGTTCAGTTGCAGAAGAACAGGGTCAAGATCAACGCGCAGCTCATTCGACGAAGTTTTTGCATCAGAGGACAGTGAAGAAGGGCGTAAAGTTCAGCAGAGTGCAGAAGACATCTCCCTTGCAGATATCGTGCACAAGATTATTGAGGAAGAGGAGAAAGTTATTGGTTCCATGACGTAATCCGCGTATCTTTGCTACGTTTGACTTAACTACTTATTCTTTGGATAGACTATTATTAAAGGACTATTACATAGGTCATATTTTACCATTGAATTCATTAAATTTTGCGGTTTTAAAGCTGAGCTGCAGACTTCTACAGCTCGGAGGCTTTTCAGGGCAAAGCAGAGACATACTACTTATAATGAAATAAGGCGACGATAATCCTTAGGTCAAGGTTGTAGAAGATTTTATTTTAGAGCCTTTAAACACCATCAATCTCTGTGTAGCATTAGTTGTTGCAATTTAGTATGCTAGGGAATGCATGTCACAACTCCGTGATGCTGATAGATAGCGTGTTAATTATTCAAACAACAACAACAACAACAATGCCTGCTCTGCAAGCCATAAACTGCACCTAATTAGCTGAAGAGTCTAACTCCACCATCACTGCCTGGGCTTAGCATCACGTAATTCACTTCCTTTTAGATGGGCCGAAGGAACCGTTTTGGTCCTCTTTGTTTCCGTCGTGATTCTGTGGATAGGTAGAGAACCGGGCGTGCCAGGCTGGTCTCTTTTTATGCCCACTAAAACCAATGCCAAGGGTCGAACAATTCAGTGAGTTTCAGACCCACTCTCCTTCCATTTTAATCGGTCAAAAATGTTTATCATATTCTGCGTTTTTAGTTATGTCGGAGATACGCAGCCCATTGTGTTGGTGGCATTCCTTGCGTTGGTTCTGCCCTACAACAATCCATTTAAACTGCGTATTCGTCCGGATGAAATGCGTTAGTAGGCACTTGCTGTCTGTTTAGCCCCGTCCAGATAGTGATATAATCGGAAGGTTTTATCCTCTCCAGGGAAAGAAGCACTGGCTAGGATAAATCGACCGCTTCTACCTTGGTCAGAGGCTGAAAAGAAGTGCGCATGGGGTGTCATTATCCTCATCGGTGGGGGATTTGCCCTCTCCAAAATAGTAACGGTATGCTTCTCGGAAAACAAAACCACCCAAGATTCTACCGGGGAATGCGCAATCATTGGCTTCACTCTACTCCATTTTTAGTCGTCTGGTCTGTCAACTGTCATCAGTGATGGCCTAGTAGGCTTGAATGTTCTACCACCGTACGCTATAATCTATATTTTGACGGTGATGTGCTCATTTTTGACGGAGATGGTCTCCAACACTGCCACTGTCACCATCCTCACCCCAATCATGTTTGAACTCGTAAGTTCTATTTGCTGCCCTTCCATTGGTGCATGCATAATCCCGATCTTGGAAAGAAGTTTTTCATATGCTTTAGCCATGTCTACACAACTAGACAAAGCTAAGGTCACACCGTTTCTGTGTTTTAGGCTGACAAATTGTCCATTCATCCCTTTTGCCTCACTTTACCACTTGTCCTTGCCACTTCATTGGCCTTCATTCTTCCCGCTGCTACTCCACCAAATGCCATCATCTTTGCCAAAGGTCGTGTCCGACTATTTGATATGGTAAGTTCTACCTAACATACATAAAAAAGGGACTGGAAATTCCAAATTTTAGCGGTTATTCCTTAAAATGGGTGCCACCGGGGCTGTACTGCCGGAGATAGTGACAGCCACGTTCACTTCGTGAGACTAGCAATTTCAGAAATTTGAAAGGTAGTATGACGATGATACAAATAACCTTCCAGTGGGGAAGGAGGTTAGCTTGTTAGCTTGTCCAAGAGCCACGCCAGGTGCGGGGGCACTTAGGCTGACCCATACCAGCAGGCATTCCGTGTGGTGGATGCTTAACACGTCATGCACTATTCAGAGACTACATCGGTGCATGGAAGTGTGCCGGGGTAGGTGACAATGGGGATTTGTAAGTACCTCTTAAGTGACTTGGTGTTAACGATCGCCTGATTTGGCTTCCACACCTCTTGGAGATGGGAAGTCCGTCTGAAAGCTAAGGATAGCGGAGCGTCACTTTTTGCACAAACATTCGGTGACGCATTAGCTCTTAGAAGAGGGACAGGCGCAAGACTTTGATATTTGAGGCAGCCAATTGGGAATGCCGCACGATCTATGCGCACCACTCACACATTACCCTCTTCATTTTTCCAGATGAAAACTGGCGTCATTCTTAACTTCATGGCACAGGTTGTTGTGACATTGGGTACCATAACATACGGAGTTCCGCTCTTCGGGCTGAATGCGGTTCCCGATTGGGCTCTCAACATAACCTCGCGATACTGAAGGGACACGATGTGAACAAATGGGTTGCCGCCTTGGAACCTGTGATGTGTGAATATTATCATAAATAGTAAAATCACTGCAATAGTTATTTATGTTGTCTTTGAGGTGTGAAATGCACTGGACACAGGATGTTTCGATTCAGTGTAATACAATGTTACAGTCAAAACCGGCGTCGCACATACGTGACATTTGGCCCCTACCAACATTGCGACAAGTAATTGGATTTCATTTGATGGCAAAGAGTTTGGTTAAATATGGACAAACTTAGGCTTCTACGTATCATGGTGGTAGGCTTTTTCTCTACACTCTGTTAGCCATTTTTTCTCAAACTAATGCAAATGCGTTTCTCCATGAAAGCTACTTGGAGCTTTGCAAAAAGTTAAGTAAGGTTTGAGCTTCTTAATGAGCCCTTAAAGTATCAAAAACAACTATCGAAAAGCATTAACGGGTTGCTTGTCAAATGTGCAAGACTAAATGACTTTTACTTAAGGTCTGCCCCCTTTTAGGTGGTTGTGGTTAGTGGGTTTGAGTTACCAAATCAGTTACGTTTCCTCATGCTGTTACGTTAACAAGACATTTTAGCCTTCAATATGCATCACCTCATTCTTTCAAAGTTTGAAATTTTCGGGCCATAAATGAGTAAGAAATAACAGGTCGGAAAAGTCCACGTAGTTTTTAAAAGGGTTATTGGGTCAAAACAGAGATTGTTTAAGCGTCCAAAGCCATCCACCCATCTGCGCCTATTTGATCTCCTCCATATGCAGAGATTAAAGATGCATAAACACTGATTTAAGAATCAAGACATCTTGGATCTCCTCGTGAAAAAGGTTTACAAACGATGCCAAAACATTCTGAGAATGGAAGTATCCATAGAAATAAATTTTTGTTTCCAATAAAAGGGAAAGTGATTCAAAATAACTTCCACCTAAGTCTATGGTAACAAGATTTGGGCATTTTTGGGAGGGATATCGGGAATAACTGTCAGATGAAAGGTCAGCAGTTGTAATTGTTACATCGCCATGTTAAGCCCCCTTTTTGATGGACAGTCATCGTTATGTTTTGAAATCAAAGCGATGAATTGGTACAAGTTGATTAGGTGTACTAGAATTAGGTAGAGGTTGGGTAGGAAATAAAAACTGAATTTGTTTAACTGTAGCACAGCAACATTTATTAGCGCAACCTTCCCAATCTCAGCGGTTTTAACAATGTCTTTGGTGTCCCGGTTTTCCATTGATGACATTTTCGGCAAAAGCCTACCTTGAAAACAAAATTCTGTTCAGACTGATACGCCTATGAAGATCCGGACGCTGTGTAATAAAATGTAGGCGATAAGTTAATGACTTTTCCGTCCTGAGTGAAAATTTTGAAAAGTACTTCATCCTCTAAAGCGGAAATGCCTAGCGTGAAACTTTTATACAAATTCGTTTTGCAATGAGTGAATCCAAGTGAGTTAGTGGATGCATTAAAAAGGAAGAAAAGGGATACTGGACCCAGGACTAGAAGGAAAATGCAAAATCCCGGTTTGCGCATGCCATGGGGCATTGAAGTAGATTGGAAAATTAAACGAAAGGAATAGATTCGGGTGGACTTAGGGAAATTGAGCAGTAAAATAATGAAACACGATTATGCGTCACAGTTGATTAGTCACATGGCAGTTGAATGTATCGCATTCAAATGAAGATGTCGTCAGCCGATGCCACAACTCACATCTTTGGTTGCTTCTTTTTCTAAAGAGGCACCACTTTCTCTGAGTTCAAACTCTGTTTTAAGCTAACCTCATTTTTTTGAAAGGAACCACTTTCATACAACTTCAAAAATCGCGTTCAATTCGTCAGGGCTATTTACGCATGTAGCAGACGAAAATGCGCCTTTAGTCCTAATTTCCCTTTTGACTTATACTATTAGAGTTTGGCCTTTTTTGAAAACGTATTCATGCATATTTAATGGGCTTTTTAAAAAGTTGGCTCGATCCAAAGCGTCATAGTAATAAAAGAAGGCTCACTTCTGTGCATGTACTAAAGGGTAATAACTGACAATTTAGTTTTGCCAGTTCGGAAAAAAAACACTTAGGCGTTATATATCCTTCTTCCAGTGCAAAATAAACGAAAATGTACAATAAAAAAGCATTGACAAAGTAGCAAAAGCGTTGCTTAAAATAGACGCCTCTCAAAGGGCAAACAGTCGTTGGATAGGCTTATTTTCTGCCGCGGAAAAGGGATTTCAAATTCCTCCAAATAACTGCCTCAAACTTATCTGTTCAATGGTGGTAAAACAAGAATAATGCTTTAAGGTAGGGAGAGGCCTTGATGGGTAGGAAAATGAGTTTGGTATTCACAACCGAAGACATACCAAAGCCAGTTCGTTGTACCGAAAAAAACGCAGCCAACAGCATCAAAGTGGATCTGCGGAAAAGTTAATTACTAGGTTGACCACCACAAAGGAAAACTCTCATTACACTCAGACTTGGAAATTAAACGGGATCGCCTACCACTGGGACCCTGCATCTGAGGACATTGACTCTACCTTCCATGTCAAAAGGGCTTAAAGTCAATAACCGTCATTCAAATCGTGTAAACTATCAATGAAGGAAGCACAAACGCACGCTATTTGTACGCATGAATCTGATTCAGTAGTGGCCACTGGAAGTGGACTACGTGGGCGAATAAAGAGGACCAATCAGGAGACTCCAACTTGTCCGTTCGGTGTTTGAGAGAGAGAGAGAGAGGCAGCGAGTGGGAGCGAGGGAGCGGAACAGCTACAGCTTCTGGTGTTGCCATCGCTGCTTCTACTGCTGGTGCTGTATCTGTCGAAACCACCACTGTGGACTGCAGACATCACCAACTCAGTACGTCATGTTGTGCAAGCTCCCTTCAGCCTAATGCGGACACTGGCCTACCGAATCGCTTGGATTATTGGCCGCCTCCTCAGTGTCATTATTGCCCTGCGAACCCGCGGGACAGTCGCTGGTGAGGACGCATTGAAACTAAGGCTGAAAACCTTATCTATTTTGCCATTTTTATGTCATTCTAAAGGAATTTTTACAGGTTCAGTGGTGACCAAAAACAAGAAGTTGCTTTAAAACGACATCAGGTGGAGCGGTTTTCCATTAGACTAGGCGGCTAATTTGGCATGGTTATTAAGTTTACAAAGCGCGATATCAGTTAATCATTTTAATGAGTTTATTTTGCAAAAGAACTTCTATCCACCTCGAGGAGAGCTCGTGCGGTGATGCCTGTCGGTTGGTTCCATCAAAATTTGGCGCTTCTTTTAATTAGCACAACGAATCTTTTCTGACTTAGTCAAGCATTGTAAGATGAGCGATTTTCAGCTATCTTTGCCAAGTGTAAGCGTAGGATCCACAATAATCTCCCCCTGCCTCGTGATCCGAGGAGCCAAGATTTATTCGTGGCTGGACGAAAATATCACACGATGGCTAAAGTACACACAATGTGTTTTCCCTCAAGAGTGGCTATAACTTCATGCCAATATACAAATCGTTTTATCATTACAAAGATGATTTTATTTTGATTCACTGCAGTTGCTACCTGTTTAGCCTGTTACGCTCCACTTCAAAACTGCGTTTCGCACTAACGTCTCGAGCGGTAGCTCGTCCTTACAAACGCCTTTAATTTTGAGACGTATGCAGTCCTAGTCTATATTAAACGCGATTAAGGTGTTTATGGAAAGTCAAACGCGGTGAAGGACTGCCTTATTTTCCACCTTTAAAAAAGGCTCCATTTTATGAAAGCGTAGATTTTTTGCCACCGTTATAAAGCTCATCAAAAGGCTAATTAATCGCTCCGCCCAAAAAGTTTATTTGGACCAAATTAGGGCTTGCCATAAATAGGTTCGTGATTGCTGTCAATATTTTGATTGTGACTTGCATCACTGAAAGAAGTTCGCCCTTTTCGTTAGCTAAAATTGCGGTGAAATAACTTAAGGTAGGCAGAAAAGTTCTTTAAAAATGGCGAGGAGAAAATTTTTCAGGCAAATCGCAATTCATTTCGTGGTTACGCCATCTCTCAGTCATACCACCTGAGCAATCAAAGGTGGCAAAATTGAAGTGTTTACTTCTCCATGAAATGGCAAATTCCATTAAGTTTAAAGGTAATTAATCTTCGTCATTTTTTTGCTGCATTTCGGAAGAGAGGAAGGCATACACACTCGAATATACAGCAAATGCGCGGAAGAGCAGGCAAAAATGGCTTTGCGACACATTATTCAAGTAGCGAATAACAGTTCAGCTAATCAACCCATCATTGCCCGTCTCCAGAATACAGCCATCACCAGACAGGGACGACACGACTGTGACGCCATTACATTGAGACTGTGACAGGACCCTGGGAAAGATCAGAGTCCACGTGCTCAGCCCTACACTCAAAGGCTGTGTAAATAGCTTCTGAAAAAAACAGCAAACTCCTCTGCGCTGCATGGAATTTTAGCGAGAACCCATTGCACTAAGACTATTGTTTAATAGGGGATATATCAAGTGTTTCATTGTGAATAGAAAGAGTAACAACCTTGTCTGCAGTGCAAAGCATAGCCACATTAACAAAAATTACGTGTGCGAAATAGCGACCTGTCAAAATTAAGGGAAAAACCATGCTCCAGAACACAAATTAGCTACAAGTTAATTTGGTCGATTAGTTACATCAGATTGCCTTGGACAAAGTAAAACAACGTTGCTCATAAATAGACACTACAAAACATGGAAAACTTGTACAAAAGCAAGCCCACTGGATTAAATATATTTTAAGTACAAGCTTGACTTTGTGATTATTAAGATCGCCGCAAATTTTAACAAAATGACAAAATGAAAGGATAACTCGAGATTGTTCATGCTGTTAATGCAGAGGACGAACTCGTCCATTCCGTGTGACTAGAAAAAAACCACACAATTTTGCTATTTTCACCCGCGTTCGAAAATTATTTAGTTTAAGGTGATAAGCATGCATGTGTTGCACCCAATGACGAGTGTTAAATGAGGCTGTTGGAACTGACAATGCGTCCAGCTTTTAGTTCACTGCAATAAAATCCCAAATGACAGGGAATTTGTGCCATTCTAGCGCATCAGATCCACACATTTAAGCACAATCTAGGTGATTAACTTTTCCAAAGCATTTACCGCGGTTTGCGGTATTATCAAGACCAAAGGGAGACTTGGCGTCTCACCTTTGAAGAGGCCGCACAACGCCCTCACGGTCAGTTAAAAATGAAAAAAAGACAAAAATATTTCTGGCTTGCCTAGTGATTTGCAAGACCTGTTTCTAGCTATTTAAATGGCAGCTATTTCTTCGCATCATAATGAGCTTATAATCTCTAGGCGACAGAAAGTAAATCGCGGAATTGAATTTTAAGAGGCTCAAAAGGGGGATGTAGAAATTTGTGGTTGTTGTGCTCTTTTTGGAGGAGATATTTCACATTCTATTTTTCCCTTCGTGGACAACAATTAGTCCACTTACATGAGCCACCTACGCATTTTTTTGGCAAGTGTTCCACTCGAATAGTTTTGGCAAGCTTGATGGACGTTAAGAGTTTGGTTCCTCGGACCTAGGATTTCAACCAAAAACTAAAATCAGTTTCATGAAAAATTTCATGTCCAGACAAAAGCAAGTGTTTAGGACTGGTTGTGAAGCTCGATCAACAGACCATGCATGTGCCGCATCTTCGATTGCCTTGCTTTAGGCTTGACCACCGGTTGACACGGGCGTGGTAGTTGCTTACAGTTCAAGACCGCTAGACATTGGATGGTGTTGGCTCTTACTGTCTTTTTCTGAAGTGCGTCAGCATCGTAAAAAGTCCACTTTACGCCTACGCTCTCAGCGTCACGTATAAGTGACGCGCATTCTATACCACTTTTTGATTAGGCATTGTTGGAACTCCTCCGGGATCAAATTAGTTTAGCTTAAAATGGCGAGAGACACTTGAGTGCCCTTGTCTTTATTTTTAATGGCCTCAAATTTATCCAACATTTACGCTTGATACATCTGACGGAAAGTTTTACAAGTCAAGAAATAAATTGTTCATAAATTTGTGAATTTTTATTTGGGATAAACTCCTTGCCTTCTTTGTGGCAGCACGCGGTTTTGGTGAAAAGGCTTAGTCAATGCACACCGCTTTAAACATTTTACCGCGCGCATCCACTTTTTATGCAAATATACAACCAAAATAAGTCCCTAAAGGCGTGTTTACATTTTGATCCTATCACAAACCCTCTGGAGAGGAGGAAATGTTAGTTCTACCCCTTGGGAAGGCTGAGGTGGCTATAAATGGCATGAGTAAAACCCATGACACCGCCAATGTAGACCGACGCCGACGCGGACAGGCAAATGGCCCACTACCTAATCTGATCCTCAAGTCACGACACTTAAACTGCAAATTACTTTGTTCGCAAAAAACCTTGCAGATGCTGTGAGTCCCACCGCGTTCACATGTGGTCCCGGTGCCTCGGAGGTGATGATTGACTCGGATACATCGGGTGTCTTTCACAGCCCCGGGTGGCCAACCGCCTTCACTCCGGACAGTCGATGTCTCTTCCGTTTTGTCGCCCCACCTGGTCGCAAAGTACTTATCGAGTTCTCCAACTTCCATATCGAAGGACTCTACCCCTAGTAGGTCCACTGTTATGGGATTAATTGCATAGGCCTGCTTTAAGCAACACGTGGAGACTTGGACAGGTGTAGTCCTATCCAAATGCAGTCCTTTTTTATGACTATCCTCTTCTATTGTCCTCTTTTATCATTCATTGCTGGCTAACTTGAACTAATCTGCCACTTTCCCTGTTTACCTTGCTAATGCGGCATGCGAATTGCCTTCTACAAACTGGTTCGAATAACACAATCTTGATGATAAATAGTCCCAAGAGGGAGACATTTTAACATTCACATCGCCCCGTGCTGCATAAGTGAGTGTCAGTATTGATGCTAGTGGAAGAGAGCTTACGTACATGTTGAATCGAAACAGTGGCAACGGGGATAGGAAATTTGTCTACCACCGCCATTTGCCACGCATCAAAACAGATGACAGACAGGAGGCTTTGGAGACTATGAACCACCTGCTCCTCACTTTGTTCTCCGACCGACTAACTAACCGACAGACTGTCTCTCGGTCTGTAGGTCCAAAGTGTACCAAGAAGCGACATTTGCAGTCCGACACTAGGCTAGCAGGGGAGCACACAATCACTTCATACTTAAGTGACTAAACTGCCTTGTTTTGGCACTTTTGTGCGCATGATGGATGCCGATGCAGCCTTTTGCCTTGAAGTCAAACTTCTCTCCCCACTTTTCTCATTCCACTTCGAATGTCACAGTGAAATTCATTTTTGCTGTCATTTAAGTTTTGCTGTAAGGTATTCAATGTCAGCCGTGATTGCTTACTGAAGGTGCTTTGAAAGGCTCACTGATTGCAATCCTCGACAGGCGTGCATTTCTCCAACGCCGCAAGCACCATTCAATAGATTAACCGGCGGTATTGGCGACGCCTTAGCGAGTTTATTACCATCGCAGGGTTCGACACCAAAGTTGCCATACATAGAAATGGGGCAATAAAGAGTCGAAGTCGTTTTTGTTCCTTTTGGGGCTAAATATATCAAACCGCAACTCTCTAATATCTTCCCACTCCTAAGTGTCAAGCAACGGTTTGTTCCTTTTAAGGACGATTAAGAGGCAACGTCATGTCTCGTGTTAAGGAAACTTTCGTACGTCCTTACCTTCCTTCTTTTTCTTTAACTGTCGCCTAAACTAGGAATGTCAAGCAGCATCCTTGCAGTAAACAGACTTTTTTTTGCCTTTTTCCTTCACATCATGCTTTGTTTGAACCCCTTCAAACCTCATTTACATATGCATAATGAAGATACATTCGTCCTCCTGTTTAGTTGCAGCTTTCAGACAAACAAGAAACACCGATCCGGCTAATGCCGCCCCACTCGGACCGGCCCGCACTGCCCCACCCTTTCGTCCTTCCCGCCAGGCACCGCTCCGCTCCGCCCCCGTCCCGCCCCCTCCCCTCCACCCCCGCACCACCAAAAAAGAATTTTTTATGTGGCTACATAAATTTTGTTGTTGGACTAACTGGTAACCTAAGCATAATATATAAAAGGCAAAATTTATATTTGTGAAAGGGGTTTTATTGGTGGAGTGTTAACCAAATTTGCTGCTCAAAACGCATGCTAAAATACTTCTTTTCTTAAATCAAATAAACAAAGGAAAGACAAAATTTTTGGGCAGGAGTGGAAACAAAGAAAGAGCAGTTTTCTTTTCTTAAAATTGCTTTAGCATTTGCGAGACGAGTTACCAGCGTTGGTGGAATTCAACGCGTTTCAGTGTGGTGTTCACACTTTCCTGTGGAAGGTGTCGACCCTTGCCTTGCTCCGATGCGGTCGGTTATGTGACTCCATTCTGCTACGAGGCTGAGACCACCACCGGTGTAAAGCGATAGGACTTAGCATCCCATTTTGTGTGCTGTCCTTTGTGGAGACCGAGATGTTCCGTTCACGCATGTGTGGCGAATGCCCCCGGTACTCTCCCTCCAGTTCTGCAATTTAAACTATGTTTGGCTCTTCTCCCTTTAAAGCTGTCACAAAGATTTCCTCGACGTCTACATCGACATAGCCGCATCACATCCACGAAATGAGGAAGAGGTGCGATTCCTCGCCTACCTCCAAGAATCTCAAGGACAAAGGACCACCACACCTTTTGCAGCCCTTCTCTTCTCCTCCATGCTTGCACGCTCACGCCTTCTGGGACGCTTCTGTGGCTTCCAACGCGACAGTGGCGTGAGAAACATTCCACAGTGCTTTGTCTCCATCCATCGGGAGGTTATTCTCGACTTCTTCACTGCTCCCACCACTAAACGATTTGACCGGGGCGAAGTGTTGGGCTTTAATGGCACCTTCAAAATCATTCCAGACGGTAGGCTACATGGCTCACAATGACTTTACGATGCAAGTTGAATGAACTGCTTCATCACTACCCCATACTTCCGCACAGATCTTTACTATCCGGGAAAAGTGGCCTCCGCTCAAGACATTCCTTCTCTACCTCGTGCATTTATCACCTCCCGCTCAGATGAGACTGCCAACATGCCGACTGCAAATGAGCCCATTTGTCGTTTTGTGATCCAACCCAAATCCGAGTCGGGAAGTGTGCGTGGCGAATTTGTGTCGCCCGCCTATCCAGGTATTCATCCACCCGGTCTTCAGTGTATATACGTGTTTCATGGCCAACCGAACCAAAGGATAAAAGTAGAAATCCTCGATCTCAGTCTATCTTCACAACTGCATACGTAAGCTTCCCTTGACAAGATTACATTTCGACATTTAAACTACAATGTTAGAATAACATTTTCGACTATTTGTTAACTTTAGCGAGTCTTTGTTCTGGACGCTGACTTAGCATGGCCCATGTCGAAGTTGAATGGTCTGATTACTTCGTCCTGACACTGAAGTTGTGACAAATTGTCCATAAATTCCGTCTCATCACCACAACACGGACTTCATGCTTGATGACCACACCTGAGCCGCGGACGGAAAGCAAAAAGTGCTGTTAAACCGAAGGGGAGTCAGAACTGAACGACCGTATGAAAGAGTGAAAGTGAAACTTCGTAGTTGTGTGCTACTTAAGACGAAGGGAGGCTATCGAAACACTCCATTTTGGGCGACTATTCTCCAAACCGAAGTCATTCAGTAGTGGGTACGAGGCTGGCTGAGCTTTAGCACTGCCATGAGGTTAACCTTGGAAAGGTTGGATCAAATCCAGTTGCACACGCAGAATTTACGCATTCCATCCAATCACTGGAGACAGCCGCCGCCATAGCACAGCCTTGATTACCAGCTGGTGTGCAAGCCGCCAAACCGCTAAATATTACCAAAATCAAATCTAAATGTCCAGCTTTAAAGTAAACAACGCCTGCTCTCTATTTTGACCCACCGCGACCGCTAGATTTGACTCATGTGGCCTCCTTAATACGATCTCACAGTTCTGAGAATCCTAAGACGACGGAAACGCGAGCAGATTTGAAGGCTGCCCAATCCCTTACACCACATCAAACGCAAAACTGATGCATGAAAGGCAAATTGTGTAAATTTGGCTGAAGGCTTTTTCACTCCGATTTAATGCAAACGCGTAAGCAAGCATCGTAAAGTGAGGAAATAAAAGAGTCGCCAGAAAGCTTTGTATTTACAAACATGTATGGGTGGAGATGTAATCTGCCTCACATTAGCAGTGAATGTTCAAAAAATGTGCTCACTTTGAAGGAAAGCGGTGTAAATTTTCCATAGTTTCGATGTACAGTGGTGGATGGGTGCGCTTTTCAGTTTTTTTGACGTATCGTAAAATAGAAATAGACTAGCAATGCAGAACAAGCAAAGAGACACAGAAAATGAAGTAAAATGGATGAAGTGAAGGCGTTTGGCATTACTTTCATGCGCTGGCTTTGAGGTAACGACGTGAATAATCTCGCTTTAAATGTGGTCTTTGAAATGAGCGCCATGATGAGTTGGGGCAAGGGTTGGCCTCTAAAACTAACAAGTCATCATCGCCCTGCGAGGAGGGCGGACTCCTTCAGGGTTTGAGTTGACGATTGGTTAGTTTAATGGTGACTAATGCAATTTTCCACTTTTTATTACAAAGTTAATGAAGAGAAAGGCAGTAATTGAAACAGTCGGTTGGACGGTCAATCGGCTGGTCCGTCGGTCGACCGATCGGTGAGCGATCGGATCGACTGGCTTGACAGTTTATTTTCCCAAATTCTTCTTCCACATAGCCTTTGTAGATTGGAAAAATAGTTGTAATCGGTGTGAGAGTGCTTTGAGGAATCATACAAAGCCTCCAAACTTCTGCATCAAAGGCTTGGTAAGCAGCTATCCATTCTCGAGGTACAAAGCGTCCTAAATTGGTTTTGGGAGGCCTGAGATTGTTTGCAATAGCTGAGGCAGCCTTTGCGCCTACGGAGCACGTCCACTGCACGTCAAAATATTTTCTCTACATTATTTTTCTTGACACAATAGCAGAAGAATATAAAAGTTCCGTTTTTGGCACACATTGCCTGGCATAACTCAGAAGCCACGCCAAATGTCATCTTCTTCAACGGAGATGGACACGGGATTTTGAAGGTTATTCACCGTTGGGAATCTTATCCACACTCGGCTTGGGTGACCACTAAGATACATCCCACAGCCTTCTTTGAAGTTCTAACAAGTTATACAACTTTAAAATGCGAAAAAGAAGCATTGAAGGAGGTTATACTGACCGGTTAAAGGCAACAACAAGACCAAGTCCGCCCACTATCCCTGCACTGCCTTTCTCTGTGGATCAAAATGAGCATTCCAGAATCAGAGAGAGGGAAAAATCATGCTTTCAGTTTGATGTGGAAATGGGTAAGGAGGGAGATGGCGTTCAACCTTCGATTCGAGTTTGATGTAAGTCGTCAATTCTTTACTTTGGCGTGTAGAGGTCGAAGGTGAGTGACTGTCGACAGGTCGAACACTCTGGCAGGGACTTTGACCACTGTAAAGATGGCTAAGCGTCTATATTCAGCACGTGGAAGGAGAGGATGGAGAGACGTGTTGGCAAGGGACAATGCAAATCATGGAACACCTCCAAACCATTCATGCCTCTTGCAATCATCATATTCCCAAAATAATCCCTCCGTATTTAATCATTCCTACAGGTGCTCTACGGATTATATTCAGTTTTTCGATGGAAACGATGTCCTTCAATCACCCAGCATCGGTAACAGAATTTGCGGTGAACAAAAGAGTGTACAAGTATTCTCAACCGACTCATCACTCACCATGATCTTCGTCACCAAATCGACAACAATAAATGAGGTGACTTTCTCCACATATCGAGGATTTCGTGTTTCTTATCAATTTTGGGATAAATTCGTACAGATAGAGCCAACGTTCAAGGAGAAGCATGTCCGTGGAACGGGTGAGTCGAGGGGCATTTGCAGCCACTGAACTTCTAGTTGATAAGATTTGAAAGTTCAAAGCCATTTTCTCACTTACTGAATAGAAAGCTACAAGGTTAAGAGGCTTCGGGGAAGGAAGTAGGTCACAGTGGGAACAGTGATTTGTAAAATACGGATGACTTTGCATTATCCCGGTACCACCAAAAGGCACCGCCTATCGGTTGAGACAGATGAGCATCAGTCTAGCGGTTGACTAGTCCCTCATTCTGTCAATCAGTTCCACCTCATATAAACTAGACTCGGACTCGGCTCTCTAGGCCGAGATTAACACGAATTAGCTCGGCAATGAGTAATAATTGCAGTGGGTTGAGAAAGCCTCCCTCCCTCTCTGCTTGTCGAAATCAATGTCCCAAAGGGAATCGCGATGATGTGTAAAGACTGGTCTTCAGACATCGAATGCGGGTGGCACTCAGACGCCACCTTCGTGCCTTTTCACACTCGCACTCAATCGCATCCCCTCCCGGCTCACTCCTGATCAAACATCCGCGCCTCGTTCCACCCTTTCCCACCCAAAACGCACTTCTCCAGCTCACATCATCTCTTTTCCAGGAGATTGCTCTGTCATTCAAAGGTTTTGTGGTCAACTCTCATAACAGTTTTCCCCTTTCAGTTGGAGTTTGACAATGAATAGCTTGCTTTTTAACATTGCAGCAATCCACAGTTCCGTGGTTCCATTGATAGCACTTAGCGACAAAACACCCTCCCACTTATTAAATTAAGCTATTCAGCCGCATGAAAACCGCAGTACACGAATGTCCCTCTCTCCACCGCCTCCCTCTATAACAAAAGGCAAACCTCAAAGCCACCTCCTATTTCATTTTAAAAACTGCTGCTCATTTGACCTGCTTTAGAGTGTGACTTTGCCGTTCGAAGTGGAAGCAAGGACGTTCACGAGCAGTCCACCAATGACGTGTCAGAGGTGCCAAATTTCTACTACAGTATGACTTTGCCACCATCGCACACGTGTACCTTCTTTTTCCTTGGACGACATGAAAAGCAGAGGGTGGAGACGATTCGCGTGGCATTCAGTATCCTCGACTTACCGCCTATCAATCAGGACGAGAAAAAGTAAGCGTTTCCTTCACTATACTTTGCGGCAATGTAATGCATAAGTTAAGTTAAATCGAAATGCGATTCCTGCTGCACACCCATCTACCACACATAGATTTACATTCACCGCGATCCCCGACCACCGACCAACCTCCAAAACCTGCTTCGAATAATGGAGGTGTGCTGCATGGAATGGAATCCCAGTTTGTCTTGAGTAGGATTTTTCGGCTTCAGCTCATCACATCTGAATGTAAGCTTTCGCTCGACTGGAATGGGCTTGACTGTTACCACTTTCCGCTAGCAAAGAAGTACAAAATTAAGTTCCAGTGAGAATCAAGCACCTGCTGCACAAGATCACGAAGTCGAGGTCATCTTCCTCCCCCCTCCCACCACAACAGCCTTTTATAGGCGCGTATTTTGACAAATGTGTTTTGGTTTGCATTTTGGGTCAGCCCAAACAGGCCCAACGGCGATCCCCACACCTGGACGCGTGTGCAGTGAAGAGGAAGGTGGAAAAGCCCTGTATTTCCGTTGACGTGACTATTAAATGTCAAAAAGTATAAGTTTGCAAACAAAACCAACTGATACTTAAAAAAAGCTGCGCAAGAATGCGGTTGCGTTCCAAATAGGCGGAAAGGCCACTAGAAAACAGTTTGATGCAGCTTTCAATTTATTTCATCAAAGCATAGTACACGCTTCGATCCGGAAGTTTTTATTGCCGCCTCGTATGATTAATCCGCGGCCTAGGGTGGTCCAATTTTTTGCCTATCTATAATTTTTGATTGACCTTGACTTTATAGTGGTTATTATGACTTTTTAAAGTACATTTGTAAGTGATGTTGAGCCATTAGGGGCAGCGGGTGGGTGTGAAGGTGTGTGCGGAGCTCCGGCGCGCTTGGTAGTTAAACTCTCTGCATCGCTGGATGGATGGGATGGGATTGAACAAGCTGCGGTGGGTGGCTGTGTTAAAGTTAAATGAAATTTGGTGATTAGTGGGTGGTGGGTTGACTATTTAGAGGTAACTGATGATATGGCAATTCCTCGTGATAAATCGGTGGGTAAAGCGGTGAGCAAAGAAAAGGTTTTATTGTTGTGCTTCCGGTTGCCGAAGCACGCATGGAAACAAAGTTCATGACGCCCATATTTCACGTTCCTCCCACGGTTTGGGAGGATATTGCCTTCTGGGTAACGAATTAATGTCGGACGCTTTTAATATCCGAGGATTGGTCTTCACACAGCCATCTCAGGTTTCTTCAACACATTCAGACTGCCAAGTCCAGAGTTTCCACACTCAAGATCTGCTGCCTCCTGTTGCTTAGTTTAAGGGTAGGCGAGCAACTAGACTTGATCCAGAAACCGTCGAAGTATGCAAAAGCATGTTTAGAGTAGGCCACCACTTTATGGCGGGCTGGACTAAAGGTTGGAGGCTTTCATTTGTTCATTTGAGAGAATCAGTTAATGTGAACCATCGTGATGGGAGGAAAAATTGGGTAAACGTAAAACTCTAACCACTCTGATGGTTGGCTGGAAGAAACATAGGGTTTTAAATCTTCGAGTTGCCTAAAATGTGCATTCTTTGTTGCACAGATGCACATACGGTCACATGGCTGTCTACGGAGCTCGTATTGAGACTGACGAGGAGTTCAATCTGCATCCACTCTACTCATTCAGTGAAGACGATCTGGCAGCCGAATACGAGGCTGGTTCTCTCACCACACCCACCAGTTCACTTGTGGCCCTACAAAAACCATCGCAAGTGTGGTGTGGCGACCACCTGACCGCCATCAAGACCAAAGGTGATGTAGACAGCTCAGCAATCGTCTCACTTCGTTCAACATTGGCGTTAAAGTTCAATGCCAGTGGAAAGACGCCGATGAATGTGCGATTCCAAGTCTTCTATAAGTTCGTTTCAGGTAGATCTTAATGTCCACCGCCCATCAAGACGGCCTATGCAATTTCTAAATAATTAGACACATTCAACAGACAGGCTAATTTGCAGCTCTACCTGCGCAAATTTGCAAGTGATGCACCATTAGTAAAGGAATATGTGAGGGTGGATAAATTTGGCAGGTATGACAAGCACATCGGCAGGCATAAAGTAGGGCTTGTTGTCAATTTGTCGGAAAGCGTATATTATTGTCAGTTGGATTCAGGATTAAAGACAAATTCTTCCTAATCGAGAACTTTTAGCTATATAATGATCATCTTCAACTCGTTCGCAAGTTTACCACAGCAAGATGACCGATTTATCTGACTGGACTCAGCATCGCATGCAAGTGTGGAAGGCGATTCGCTGCACTTAGTGACAAATGACTTGGTGCACATATATTGGTTGCAATTTCTATGCTTAAATAAAAGAATGCAAGCAGTTTCGCGTGTGGTGGCAGGTTTTGGTTTGCTACGTTCACCTGGGCGACCCAATCGCGCTACAACATACCAGGGATGAGTTACGTGTGATTCCGATCACTTGACTTGATCAGATTTGAGCTGGTTCGTAACAGGGAAGCGGAGAGATACTGTCCATGTCCTACATCCTGCCAACCACCATTAACTGGCACAAAACGCGATGCCTCCTGACCCACTCACTAATTCAGTTTTATACCTATCAAAAATATCGCAACACACTTCCTCGGTAGCCCCAATGCTGCCGCTACCTCCACCGACTGCCACCTCCAAACTGCACACGCCAACTACTTCCTGTCCTGACAGATTACGGCATCGCCGGTCTCATGCTCGTCCCAAACATGTGCTGGTTCGTCTACAACGGCAGCAATTACCGCGACGGCCAAGTGGGGTGGACCAACTCGCCTTTCTTCGCCAACACCTATCCAGCAAACGCCACCTGTCTCTACCTCTTTCAATTCGACCCCGATCAGTCGGTGCGCCTCGCTTTCACCACGTTCCAAACAGTCGCCGAGTCGGATGTCACTGCAGTCGGAGGCAGCCACTTCCACCACTGTCGCAGGAAATGCAACAAGGTGGGCGATCAGCAACTCGCACTTACAAACTCACATTTTGTGCACCTGTACAATCGCACACAATCGGCTATCTTGAAGATCGCTGTACATACCTGCCTGCATTTTACTAAGCCGCCTGCAACACCACCCTTCCTAGAGGTAACGCCCACCGATTTGGCAGAGGGGAGAGAGAGACAGAGAGAAACAAAATCACCTCCTGTGTTTCAATCAAAGTTGAGTCGAATTGTCCCTGTTCCCTCTCTCTCTTTGCACCTGACAGGACTACCTCGAGGTGATTGAGCTGCTCACTGAAGTCACCGACGCAAGGCGCCTGCTGCAGCAATTTGCCATGGACAACACACCAGCGCACAGACAGGTCGGCTTCGATGATTTGGCAGTCGAGTGGCGAATGCAGGAGCACCGCAAAACGCACTCATTTTGTGGTGACTACATTCCCGGTCCCCTCATTCCCAGTGCCGATGCGAAGGCACTCCTCCTGGCTTTCCGCACAGACGAGGCAGAGGCTGGTGTTGGCTTTCAGCTGAAATTTCAGTTCCTCCCCACTGCTCATCACCTCTCCCACCAACAGGGTAGGCCATGCACTCCTCTTCCGGATGCACACTGACTTATGCCATTCCTGATGATGAGTGCTGTCAAGCTGATGATGCACTTTCTAGACCAGTGCGCGAGTGCCGCCGCAAACGCCAGTGAATGGGGAGGAGTGCTGCACAGTCCAGGCTATCCCTCCGCCTACCCCAGTGGCATTAATTGTGAGTGGAAACTCAGCGTCAGCCAGCCAGCACAAGGAATCATCATTCACTTTACAGACTTGGCTGTGGAGGGATCGTTCAAAGGTGCAAACAGCGTTTTGAGCAACCGTTTTCTTGCATGTGGCGACAGCAACACATTTGAACTAACTTCCACACAGTTAGCTTGGCTAGATAACTGCTAGTTTGCCTACGTCACTTGGCGTAGGAGGGCGTTTCGCGTCGACAGTGTTAGGGCACCGGATGTGACGCACATGCTCAACCACCACAGGCAGCGAGCGGTGTGCGGCTCCACCCATCACCACACCACCCAATTAACCGCGTTAGGCAAACTCGTCTTCTTCGTGCTTTCCACTAACGATGTAGGTGGCTGCGACATTGATTGCAGTCACAGGCATCACAATCTGGTAGTGAACACGTCACGCGTGTGTGATGACAGACTTATGCTGGGAGCTCATCATCCTGCCACTGCCATGTTATGAAGATGACATGCGACACTCAGCCTTCACTTGACTGCTTTGACGATGACCTTCTTTAGAATGCAGAAATGCTGTCATTCGGATAGGAGCGGACGACTCCACCCAATCCGTCGCCTCCATTTGCGGCTTCGCGTCTGTGGTGCCCGCCTTCGTGACCAACCGCACCTCACTCACCATAAGGTACGAGTCTATCGTCTGCCACCAGGCCACAATAGGAGCTTACTGCCAAGAGATCGGACTTTCCAAATGCTGTGCCGACTATTGCTAAGCATTGTCACTTAACCTTCCTAGTGGGAACAAGTCTGTTGGAAGTAAGGTTGGCACTTGGCACGATTGACGCCTTCGATACTTGGAAGAGAAGGAGCACGCTAGAAATCTGTCCCAGTCTCTCCACCTTTGGTTAATTCTTGGATGAAGCGCAAGAGGCAGTGACAAGTTGGGACTTTCTACCATCTGTCGATAGGTGACAAGAGTGCAAGGCGGAGCAGGCAGTGACTCCGTGGCTCTATTGCAGCTATACAAATGTGGTGGGTGGCACCAAGGATTCGCCTCTCATAAGCAGCCATTACTGGCTTGCACAAAAATTCGATTCAATACATTGCACTGTGAGCAGCACCGGGACAATCATGACCACAGCCTCGTGGCAAAGCCAACTACCACATCCGCATTGGGATTTCACTGTTCAGGTGTGACATCGCCTCTCATCGATGTGTTGTGACCGCCCCACTTCCTCTAATAGCAAACACCCATGCCAGAATGACGCTTCCTGCGATACTCCTAGTCTGTTTGCCGAGCACCAATTAGAGTTGGAAATAAAGTTGCATTTGCACACGCGTGTTGACATTTGACACCTAATCGCGCCATGTCATGTGTCATCCCCAAATGTGGAGCACATGTTATTGGCAATAGGTGATACTCGTTTTCACATGCTTTTCCACTTCTAACCCGCTTTGGATGCACTCCCCTTCCAGCATGCTCACAACCGAAAATGCAAACGGTGCCAAAGGCTTCCAACTGGTCTGGACCAAGTTACTACCCTTCACTGAGGCCAGTAAGTGCTATTTATGAAGACCTTTTGGTCGTGTCAAATGCTCCCCAGCATTAATCCCAACCGCCTCACCACAGGGGATGGGGCGAGAGGGATGGCACAGTCTTCCAAGTGGTCCACATGACTGCTGAAGAAGCATTTGTTTTACGTGCTCTAATCTCTGCCAAATCTCCGTCTTCTTGCGTGTTGGGAGTATGCGCGTGTTTTTGACGCAAACGGAGGGCTAAAAGCGTCGTGACTTGGGTGGTGGTTTGGCGGAGGCAGGAAAACAATCACACTGAAATCTGCTCAGTGATGCGACGCCAAGTCTAAGGCCACATCTCTGATCCACCATTTAAATTGAGCCTCCACTTTGGCAGGAATTAGCCTGCAAACAATGTGCGCCACTGTGGCAAAGACCAGTGCTTCGTGTGGGCAGTGGACTTCAAAGGCTAGCACAAGAACTAACTCGTCCTTCCTCATAGTGGATGTAAAGTGAGATCTCCAAGGAAAAACGAAATTAAGCTGCCACCTGTAGAGCCTAGTGTGTGCATGTGGTAGCACACAAAATTCGGGTGAATTAGCAGCAATTGAAAGACTTTCCAGCCGATTAGGACGCCATCCTCCAGCCTTCGCTTTTCGCCACATCACCTTAGCTCAGCCATCATCTCCACTCCACGATGAATGCGACATAAAGAAACGAGCGGAACGGTGGAGACTGAATGATGTTTTCGCCTAATTGCAGATAACTGTGACGGCTTCTTGTGCAAGCACTCGCGTCACTGCATCGCAAAGCAAATGCAATGCAACGCATACACGAACTGTGGGACCTACACCAAGGAGGGTCACATATTCACTGATGACTCGGATGAAACCACCAACTGTAAGATCACTGGCGCCTTCTACTTGTGGTCCTAATGAATGCTTTTCAACTAATTTACAAGAAAATCTTTTCACGCCATCACCATTATCATTATCACCACCACCGACATCATCAACAACAGCATGAACAGTTTTTGACATCTGAGCTTGACCACCACTGGGATAGTGAAAGTTGAACTTCCTCACCAATAATTGCATTCATTTAGCACCCTCGCCCCACGCCCCCGCCCACCATCTAATACTCGCCACCAAGGTGCTTCTCATGGATATAGGCAGTACCTGACCCGCCCCATCACATGCCGTTACAGTGTTCGTTAAGCGTCGGTTTTGATCAGAATGGGCTGGAGCACACCAGACTTGCCCATCACTGGCAAGCTTGAACATTTGGCGGTGTGTGTGGTGCCATGACTAAACCACTTCTCGCTGCGGTGCAAGAAGACGATGCAAGCAATTCGATGCTATTTGTCCACAGAACACTGCGCTGCATACGGTGCCCACTCAGTCGACGTGGTGTGGCAAACTCACGATGCTACTTCACCTCACAAAGCTGACATGCACTTTGAATTGTAGGTCAAGTTACGGACAACTACAACTACCTGCACATCGGCGTAGGCATCCTCCTCACCATTGTCATCCTGGCCTGTCTCTCAGTCTACATAGTGTATCGCGAGCACCGACGCAAACGCAGCAAGGCGCATGATCCCCTTGACAACGTGCCGGCTGATGAAGACGAGGAGGTTGCTCTGTACAGTCCTCACAACCCCACCACCCCCACGGACAAACCATCCCCCTCCCTCAAGCCACTTGTTAACACCACTTGCCGTCGTTGTCAACACCTCACCAAGAGTCAGGCCTACTCACCCTCACTGCAGAATGGAGGCGTTGGTGAATTGGCAGTGCACTGTCGTCACAACACCCTCCACCGTGATGTGGCTCCCTACCGTCCCAATGACCCGCCAACCGCCTGTGGTCACAGCAGTAATCACTCAGTGAAGAGCAGTTGCTCACCTAACTCCCCCATCATGTCTTTGGCAAGTGTGCCAAACTTGCACTGCGCCACCTGTCCTTACGGCCACACTCTTTTCATTTCCTCACCGCCCCTCCAACCACCCCTTCCACCAACACCAACTCTAACACCAACTCCACCTCCACCTCCACCTCCACCTCCACCACCACCACCACCACCACCACCACTAGCTCTAGCGCTAGCAGTACATCAGGCACCACTGCACAATCACACCCATGCAAGCGGTAGCAAGGACAGCTGTGGCGGCGAGGCGAAGGAGAGGATGCAAAAGATTTCTATTGTCTGACACTGATCCACACGTGCCCTATCCTCGAACAATTTGAGATTCTGCTCTCCAGTGATCATTATTGTTTGTGATGGGTGGGTGACAGCGGTGGTCGGTGGTTGAGGGGCGTTGAATAGGTAGCATGGAGCATGGACGGGTGTGTGCAGTGCAGTTTGATGCTGCCTCTCCTCCATCCACTCCTCGACAACGAGCTGCCGACTGGAGGGTCGAGCTTAACCCCAATCGGAGGCGTGAGTAAGTGGAGGACAGATGCGTCGCGTTTTGAAATGGGGTACCATTCTGATGTTGCTACTGACGAATTCGAGGTTGACACTTGGTCCACAGAGTTGTGGCCCCAGGTGACGCGGTGCATTTGTGTGCCACTAACGTACGCAGACACTGTCGACTCGTGGAGACGTAGGCGCCTGCTAGTCGAGCGTCACCTGGGCCACACCAAACCACGCAACTGAGGTAGAAAACTGCAGTGGTGATGACATTGGCTTTAACAAGCACTAGGTGCGCGACTGTGTCGTTGTGTTGGTTTTCGCCAAGCAATCTGCTCACCACCACCATCACCACCAGCATCACCACCAGCATCACCATTACCACCACAACCACCACCATTGCCAACATTGCCACCCACATCCCACGTCTGAGTCACTCACCGATTTATTACTGTCAGGGGACCGATTGCCGTGCGGTAGTGGGTGGTGGGGTGGACACTAGACACCAGACTTCGCCGTCCATTTCCAGCTCTTCACACGCAGAGGTGAGATCGAGTTCGGGCGCTATGATATGTCTACTCATTGCACGCCAAGTTGAGCAGCCTTGACATCGAATTGGGACTGGTGAGGGTGGCAAACGAAGGTGGCCCTCGCCACTTTGCTGCACGAATCCACAAACAAGAATCTCGCTCCACAATAAGGTGATGCGATGACGCTGACCTACTTTTCCACCACCATCACCACTAATGCCTGCCACTAGTACAACCTTCGTAGTTGATGAACCTCCCACCTACCAAAGGGTGGGAGTAGTTGTCGGAGGTAGACGTCACTCCAGTATGGATCGACACGGGTTCTTTCTTGTGCAGCTCATTCATTTCTTCGCCTCGACATGACTTGTTTGCCGGTAACCACCATCAGGCACACGTCCTCTAAGATGGCGTGTGCATTCGGCCGCCACGTATAGAGCGACTCCGTTCTTCCTTCGGGTTGGCAGACGAAGGAGGTGCATTGTGGAAAAAACTTCTGCCTGTGCATGGAATAGCTGCAACCACCACCGTGGTCTAGAGGCCATGCCGAATAATGCGAGAGTTGTTCAATTCGTGCAACCAAACTCGAATTCCTGACCACCACCGGCTGATGATAGGCTGCTTACAACTGCTCTCCACCTACTCCTCCTTCCTATCCTCCTCGTCACCGCCCCATGGTGTGACCAGCTCCAGTCCTGCCCAACAGCTTCCATAACGCACCAGGTTTTATTGCGTACTAATCTTCATGAGAGGTAGGGCAGTAATGACGCATTTCGTCCCGCAATGGCTGGCCATCGTCGCCTTAGGCACGAAGTGGCGCCAGACAAACCAATTCCCGCTTAACTGCACAGTTTAGTATCTGCGAGCTTCATTTGCACCTTCCACTTGCCAACGAATCTGCTTGCCCAAATACGCAATCTGAGGGATTTACACCACCACCACCACCACCACCACCACCACCACCACCACCACCACCACCACGCAAGAAACGAAGAAGTACTGTTGAATAATTAATCTGACTGAAGGTGAGAAACAATGAGGGACTATCGAGTCAAATCAGCTTAATCACAGTGTCCTACCACGAGTGCCACACATCGACGACCAGAGCCAGTAGTAGTCGATGCACCGAGTGTGTGTCGGCTAATTGGGCTCAAGCACTTTCTAGCATGAGGCAGCACGAAGTGACAAACGTGGAGACAGTAAACGTGTAGACATGCACCACCTAATTTGTTAACGAGACAGATGGCGTTCAATTAGGTCTGCAGTGGTTTTCCTGTTCAGTGAAGCATAGCAATGCCGCCTCCAACCGACTTGATGCATTTCCAGGACAAACGTGTTGGCGCACTCTGGCTAACACACTGCCTTTCGGTGCGAAGCCGGCACTCACTATCTGAAGATGTGCTCTGTGCAGGGCAGTCATGTGGGATAATTGGACCAGTCTGCTGCCTTAGAGCAAGGAATTGCTCCATGCGTGCTCACAACTCTGCGCATGCCAAAGCTACTAGACAAGCCAAGAAGAGGGCCACCGCCGATTGCTCCACCATCGCAGCCTCACAGGCCGTGTTAGAAGCCTCACCATCTTCTCTTCCTCAACAATGCATTTTATGTCCAGGTGTAGTGCTGCTTGTCCTCCTCATGGAGGCCATGGAGTGCTGTGGTGCTGGCAGCACCAAGACGATTTTCTCACAGGACATGACCACTCTGATTCTCTGAGTGGATGCTTGACGAGATCGGAGTGAAATTGGTGCAATAACTGCTGAACTGTCCACCGTCTAATGAAATGAAGACGCTATGACCATCCCGATTCTTAAGTGACCGCACTGGACTCAGGCAGACGGGATTGATTGGCACTAAAGTAAAGTGGGAAAAGTGTGGCAATGACGGCGAGACTCGAGTTGCCCTGTCGCGCACCTGCGCCAAAATCATCGCCAGTCGACCTTGATTGTGCGAACGCAATCGAAACGCAACCCCAATGACCAGCGCATACTTTCGGCTTCAACACGAATTCTACACTGGACATCACCTGAAAAGCAGTGCATTAATGCTCAAGCACCCTCCTAGTTGCACAGACACACACTCATTGGTGAGGATGGCCATGCGGTGATTCTCTTCTAAGACTGATTGCATTATATTGACTAGTTGAGAGGACTGATTCAGTGCAACGTTGGGAGTAGGAATTGAGAATGATAGGTGGCTATGCACTGTCCCACTTGGTTGCTTGCCGAACTCTCGACTTCATTAGCGATTAATGTGAGGACTCCGCCACTGCACAAGCACAAGACGGCATGGCACCCAACAAGTGGAAATTAGAATCCGCATTCGCCTCCCATAACGGATTCGCTCGCAACGTCAAAGCGGCACTTTGAAGTGAAACAGTTGTGTTCGGCTGTTGCTGAAGCACCGGCAACAAAATTTGCCTGTGTCGTGTCTGCAAATGATCTGCCCCCCACTCGGCCGCCAATTTGCATGGATTTGGGAGGTGTTTACGGTCCACAAAGTATCACGAATTGGCATCACAAGGTTTGTGGTGGCTGACTGCGTGAGTCCGTCTCCTCTCCCCTTTGAAAGTTCCACCCCCAGCCTTGATGAGGACGTTTTCCGAGTCATTCTTTTCTTCGCTTCAATACAATCAGTCATCACTTCTTTGTGTCTCTTCTTCAAACATGCAGGTACCTCAGGTGAGCTTAAAGTGACAAGGGAGATAAACTAGTTTCTGTTGGCTTTGAATAACATGAGAAGTTGCCGATGTCTGACTTTCCTTGGCATCCAAACAATGATTGTTTTTAACCTATCGGTCGTTAACGTTACCAATGGTTAATGGATGGTATATGGTCTTACATAGCCGTTTGCATAGCATCTTTAGACAGCCTCCAACTTTAACTTAGACAATCAAATGCAGCTCATTTGAGTTTCTATTAAATTATGATTAAATTCTCATCTTTTCTGGTACTATTTGACCTCTGTAGAAGGGTCCCATATGGCATTTTACAGCCCATCCCAAATTAAATTCCATTGAACATGTTTGTGTTTTGACGCTGCCACAAAATCACTGTGGAGGTTGAACCGTTATTCCTAGCCCTCGAAAGCCCTGAAAGGATATAAATGGCTTCAGCAGAACCCATGGCACGGCGATCGTACTACGATGCTGACGCACACGGATGATTGACACACTTCACAATCCAATTCCCAAGTCGGGATGCCTAAATTGCATGTTACTTAGTCCCGGCGACTCAGTAATGACGAAGGAGTCGGATACGTGTGATGTCTACCGGAATTCCTGGAGGCAAACTCCTGTCCATCCAGATGGTAGGTAGTAAAAACGGTCATAAATTCGTCGATTTTCGTAGCTGTAGGTTCTACCCAACGCAAGCTTACCGATTCATTTACCCACTGACTTGACGCTGAGAGTGTATTTGTCTCGCCACTGCCATCTGGAGAGATGCTAAGGCCTCTCCGATGCTATGATAACACTGAGTGAAATCAGTGAAAGTTAGGGTGCATTCCATCCTCCCATGCTGTTTCACAATGCGACATGAATTGGTTTGCCAAAATCTACTAAACAAAGGCACCCGAACCTGATGTACATGCTGCATATCTGATTGAGCCAGCCGAAAAGCATAACAAAAGCATGAAAGCCATGCACAGTCAAATTAATCATGTAACTTCAGCCAAAAGCCCCCTCATTCCACATTCATGAGGTGAGGAAATAAAATAGTTGGCAAAAAGCGTTATATGGACAGAAATGTTTAAGTGCGGATGCAATCGCCCTTCCTACAGCAATGAGTGCTCAAAAAGGGCGCCCATTTTAGTAAAGGCTTTGCCTAGTCCTCATGCTTTTCCCGAATCTCTCTTTTTGCAGTTGAAACACCAAAAGATTGTACTGACAGGCAGGGAGGCGGACAGAGTACATTCCTCATTTGTGGCGTAAAATATCACTATCAAAGTGGCTGATGGGAAGGAGGTTCACACATCGTCCTCAATGCAATGCAAATGGTCAATTTTATGAGGCTGTTTTACGCATTTTTGCTTAATTACAATTGCCAGCCCAAAGGCAAAACAGATTAGGATTATTCCTCCAGTCATCACTGCCCTCCGAGAGGGCAATTCACCAACGCCTCCATTCTGCAGTGAGGGTGAGTAGGCCTGACTCTTGGTGAGGTGTTGACAACGACGGCAAGTGGTGTTAACAAGTGGCTTGAGGGAGGGGGATGGTTTGTCCGTGGGGGTGGTGGGGTTGTGAGGACTGTACAGAGCAACCTCCTCGTCTTCATCAGCCGGCACGTTGTCAAGGGGATCATGCGCCTTGCTGCGTTTGCGTCGGTGCTCGCGATACACTATGTAGACTGAGAGACAGGCCAGGATGACAATGGTGAGGAGGATGCCTACGCCGATGTGCAGGTAGTTGTAGTTGTCCGTAACTTGACCTACAATTCAAAGTGCAGGTCAGCTTTGTGAGGTGAAGTAGCATCGTGAGTTTGCCACACCACGTCGACTGAGTGGGCACCGTATGCAGTGCAGTGTTCTGTGGACAAATAGCATCGAATTGCTTGCATCAGTCTTCTTGCATCCGCAGCGAGAAGTGGTTCAGTCATGGCACTACACACACCGCCAGCTCATCGTTAATGCTGACTATTGTTGTGTTAGGCCACAAAAATGCAAGTTTTACAAGGCCTCACAAATTAGGTGGATAGAAATGCCCTCATTTGGGCAGTCAGTCAGTCGGTTGGTTCGTAATTTAGTCAATCAGTAGGCGACCGATTGTTAAGTCCAAAAACCTCCTGCTCGTCAGTTCGTTATCCCGAAATGACAACAAAGTTAACTCGTCGTGCGAGATTCTATAAAAGCTCTAATTGCCTGCATCGTGTGAGAGGACGACACTACTTTACTAAATGACTAAAGTTTACCTCCCTTCCGCTTTATACTAAATACGTAAATGCAGGAAATAATTTTTAATTGAAAAATCTCTACGTTTACGATAAGTCTCAGCAGTGAAACACACCAAAGGCTTCATAATTTTTTGCCACCGGAAACTCCTTCTGAAAAGGTGGACGCAAAAATTCCGAAGTTTTCGTCAATGCTATTAATTGGGTAGGGATTCTCGCTCATCCGCCCAACAAAATGTGCATCAAGATGCGCTACTGACCCTTCTTCCGAAGTTTTAACAAGCTATGCTGGCATGAAATGCATGCAAGAAAGACTAGCAAGGCAAGCGAACCTCATGCCATGCGTCCACACTCCATGCTTTTCGCACTCTTCGGATCTGGATGGATTTCAGCAGACGCGCTGCAGGATCGCCTTTAGTCCTACTGAAACCGTCTTTAGGCGGTGCCGCATGCCACGCGTCTTGGTAGGGATCAGAAGACGCAGTCATCTTCATTGCGACCTGTCATGGTGACGCGTTAATACAGTGATTGTGCCTAGGGAGTCCTTTCACTGCACAGCAGATGAACTTCGCGATGACATTGCGTTAGATACAAAGATCGCCTTATGTGACCAAATATTCAATCATCATTCAATGCATTCTGAGTCAATTACAAAGCGCCGGCTGAAGATGAGGTGGCTGCCGAACTAGTGAAGACTTTGGCTGCATCCCAGTCCACTCATTCTGCAGCTCTGTAAAACACTCCAAGGTATCGAACAAGGGCGTAGAGGTCACTCAGCAGCTTCATTGCTAAAAATGGTCCTCATGACCAAGCATACTTTCTTCACAAACCGAGGAATGCGTGCTCCATGCAGGTGGAGCCAAAATTTCAAGAAGAACCATATCCGTGGAGCGGGTGAGTCGAGAAGCATTTGCAAGCACCGCACCTCTGATCGGTACGATTTTAATCTGCAATATCTTTGCCATTTACTAAACGCAAAGTTATAATATTATAAATAACCAAAAATAGAAGTGAATTAATTTGTGGACAACAATCGTTTGAATTCGGAAAAGTTGACTTGTCTCATCGCTGACCATCAACAGCGACATACGATCATCTCTCTTGCGCTTGACTATCCCTTCACTCTGACTCTGCCTTCTCAATCTCATTTAAACCAAATTAGTTCGAAATGAGCTGGCATATGTGCCTAGACATTGTCTTTTGCCCTCCGGGACGAGTTTAACCCAAAATTAGCTTACTGATGAATGATGAGTGCGTAGAGTTTGGACACTTCCACTACTCTCAAAATGAGAATTCCGATCTTCAGATAACGACTGCGATGTTGATTGCTTGCCTGTCGAATGAATGATCGACTGTCTGACTGACTACCAGACGAACTAATCCACTACTATGTGCTCTTTGGCGTTCCCTAGTTAACCGTATCTCATCTCGCCCTAACTTTTTTTCCATCAACCCACCCAAGACGGATCATTGGGGCCCCAGTCCATCTGCGGATCGCATCACATCATTCCCAGGCAGCTGCGCTGCAACCGACGAGATGTGTGGTCCTCTCACATTCCAAATTTTCTCCCCTTTAGCCACGATCTTGTGGTCCCAGAATGGATACACACTTCGATGTTACGCGTCACCACTCTTCCAGCTTTCTCTGCTTTAAGAGAATTCTTAATCCACTCTTAATTTTCGTCTGACTTGTTTTAGAGTGTGAGTTTGCCATTCAAGGTGGACGGAAGAGCGTTCGCGAGCCATCTACCGATGACGTAGCAGAATTGCCAGATTTTGTTATGGCATAACTTCGTATAATCCCTTCTACCCTCCTTTTCATTTGTCAACATGAACGAGAGAGGATAGAGCACATTCGAGTGGCATTTAGCATCCTTGACTTACCATTTCCTAATCCTGACGAGAACGAGCAAAGGTTCCCTCCATCGCATATTGCAGCAATGCAAAGGATCGGTCTGGTCAAACAGGAAAGGGATTCGTATAAGAGAAGGAATGCATTGTCTCTTGGAAAGTTTTGTCTACATATAGACCTAATCCGTAGTCGGATATCAAAGAGTCGAAGCGCAGTAAACGAAGTAGGTAAATGTTTGCGAGAAGCTACCTTATTCATGATCAGGTTTTACTCAATCTTGCAATGTATGTCGCAGACAAAACTGTCAAAGAAATTGAAGTCTCTTTCTTCCTAAACGAATTCTTTTACGTTTTGGCAAATCTGTGCAGCGACTCACGGTGGAAGTGGCCCTTACGAGTTCCCGTCCGAAGTGATAGGAGGTAGGTAGGGGATACTGAATGCCGCTTGAAACGACCCCACAATTTTCTGTTAATGCCGCTATATGAAGAAGAAGGTGCAAGGTCATGTTATTGAGGAACTTCGCATTCTCAAACGACGTCGAATGAACAGCATTTGTTAAATGGAGCGGATGAATAAAGGATTGCCAAGAATAGCATTTATGTGCCACAGTCTTTTTTGCATCTGGAAAGCTTAATTTGGTCGATCATTGTGAATAACATTTGCCTGTAGTGGCATAGTACGCCTTTTGTCCGGGATCACGGATGTGCGGATTGCGTCCACTTCAAAAGGGATAATCTGCGTGAGGGGCAATCGCACAGCCCAGCACCCAATGGCAGATTTGCGCTATTTTCGACCACATTCGATGCCTGAAGTTCGTTGAAAACAGCTCTCTTTGAGACGTCGATTTTGACACGCAACCCTTCACGGCTACCGAGATTAGAAGGATTCCCTCGATTTGGTGTCACCATCAACCGTCACTTCAACTCTCCCCGGAGGACAACAGACTAGGTCCACCTGTGTGTGTTGGATGGATTCGACCAGTTTGGTTTAGAGGAGGGGCATGAAAGCAGAATTAGACTGAGAGAATTTCCCATCGCTAGACTGATCGCCGCCTGCCTTTGTTGGTGGCCAGTGCCTTCTGGCGCCGGTAAGACAATGTTTTGTTAACTGTATCTATATAACGACTATTTTTTGTCATCGGTTACTCACCCTAAATCAGTTTTTGGCCTTACAGACATCTACAAACTACTTTGAAACTATGCTTGGAAGTGCTTACGAATGCCCCTCGACGCACCCGCTCCACGAACTTGATTCGTCTTGAAATTACTCCAAACGTGATACGGAATACGAAATCCTCAGTTTGATGAGAAGGTCACCTCACCATGGTGGTAAAAATCATGGTGATTGATGAGTCGGCTGAGAATACTTGTACATCCTTTTGTTCACCGCGAATCCGTCTATCGATACTGGGTGATTGGAGGACGTCAATTCCACCATAAATTTGAAAGTAAATTGTCAAGCAAACGTAGAGATGATGAAGTAACCAATGATAATTTTGGAAATTTGGTAGCTTTTTAAAGGGAACGAAAGTGGAATAAGGATGCGCCGTGGTGTGTGCTGCTACTTGACATCACGTCCCTCCATCTGTCGCTGCAGTCACTAGCTCAATCCACACGCTTAAAATAGACCTCCAATTATCTTGACGGTTGTACATGATGGCACAGAGAGGGGAGGGCGTAATTGTTGTCGAATCATTCCAACTTTTACCAACCACCTCAGTGCCAATCTCTTTACTCAAACGACAGAGGATGTTGGATGAATTATCCATGACTGGCAAATTACTCAAGTGAAATGCTTATACCATTCATTCACGCAAATTACTCCCAGAACTGACAGGAAACATGTTCTCTTCTTATCTAATGATATGTTAAGTGATTGGCGTTGTTAGATGATTGTGATATTAAGGCATTTGGAGTCTCCTCACGATGGACTCACCCCCATGACAGATTCCGATGGAGAGGATGGGGTCTTCAAGAATACGGGTAGACGTCTGGTCTGTGCTGCTCCAAAATGACGGCTTCATTAGCATTAAGAAAGATTCTGAAATGCGCCCGCTGCAGCCCAACCATATTCAAAGGGACAAGATTAGCAACGATATGTGGGCAAACAGCACCAGAAAGGCAAGAAGAATAAGTCTTGGCATTCTATTTTACCTGTCAGCTTAACTCTCCGACAATACCCACATCCTCCGCCCCGATGATTCTATCGACAAACCGACCATTTCATTAACTAACCAGCAGCCTAAATGGCTTTCCGTCCACCTGAAGTGTAATAAGAGGTTAACTTCGCTTTCAAAGATTAGCTTTGTAAACGAGCATACCATCGGTCATCACTGAATGATGCTCCTTCCACTCCGCCCTCCTCAGGAGCATTCCCACCTCGGAGAGGGGCAATGAAGGAGGAAAGAATTTTAGCCATTCTCGTGTTCACACCTGGAATCGCAACGTCACTCACCTCAACAGTCAATTTGCTTTGCTCTTGCATGTGAACCAATGCATGAGACTTGGGCCTAATCTTCTCCTCGTTATGTTATAGTTAATGCCGTCATTCAGGATTGCACTCTCCCTGCCTGCTTGCCTGCTTTGCCGTTTTCTAGTATGGTCCTCCTATATGCTCAAAAGGCTAATTTGGAGCACACACCTCTACACCAAATGCATGAGGTATTCACAAGGCCTTTACGAGGTGGACGCTACCTTTGAGCACTCATTGTTCATCGGTACGGTGCTTTTATAGTGTCTGCTTGCGAACATGCATAAGAGTGGAGCGATGAGGCTTTTGGTCAAATTCAGGCATGCAGCCATTGCCTCTTTTTGGTTCCTTTTGCGGTGTGGATATGGAAATACCAACCGATGTTGCAGAATGAAGTTGAAACAGGGAACGCAATGGTGTATTCATTTCAGTAAGCCTAGAAGCTCCAGAAAGCTGGGCCGCCTCAGATTTGCTTTTAGTGATCAGCTTAATGTTGGACCAAGGCGGCTGGATAAAATGTGAATTTTGCGTGTATGCATGTGTGCAGAGTTGGCTGAACGCAGTAAAGAGGATGTCCAGACAGCTATAAAATTTCACCACGGTTGTTCGGGCCGTAGCTCTCTGGGGACTATTCCCGGTGAGAATGGTCCGTGGCGCATATAAATTTTGCCCCGATCCGTCTTGAGCAGCACACAACCACCAACTTTCATTTGTCCCTTCATAAATCTGATTCAACTCTGAGTCCACAATGGTTGGGCATAGCTAACCATTTGTGTTTCTGGCCCACGCGTGGCTATTTAACGCTGAAGCTACGTTAGTGGATGGGAACATACCATCAAAGCCAGAACTTGGCGACATCACAACCCTATTGTTAGGGCACATTACCATCGTGAGACTCTTCAGCATCACATCAAACAGATGGCCTGACTCCGCCTGGGGTCGCATCAGACCTAGAGAGAGTACGGGCTCTTTAAAGTTGCCAAACAGCAATCCAAACCTTGAGGTGGCAACAAAATATCTTCAGAAGGACTAGAGACTTGCAACTATTAAGACATTTGCTCCATTGCCAGGGCTACGCATTGAACGCCTTATCCACTGAAGTCTGGGAGGATAGGCACTTAGATGGTCGGGCGACACGAATCCGCCACGCACGCTTCCCGACTCCGATTTGGGTTAAACAATGTACCTAAGAACTTCGTCTTTTATTCAATACACTTAAGTAAGCAGTTGGTTTCATAGATAAAATGTTTATGCAAGCGTATAAAGAGACTCGTTTCTGATGAAATGGGGTAGGGGACAGGAGCAAGTTCGTGGAACTGGGGGGTACGCAATGGAGAGAGTGAGGCAGTATAAGACGAACCCTCGTTATATGTTCGTTTGAAGTCGCTACTACAATAAAGGTGAAGGCTATCGCCATTATGCATACGCAAATGGGGCGTAAAGGAAGTTTAAACAGGGTATACACGATAGAGGAAAATGACTTTTTCTTTCGAAGATGCTGAATTGCTTCTCTGTTTTAGGCAACAGTTGAAGAAGGGAAAATGGAACTGATTATTATAAAGTTGATGGAGAGCGTACGAAAACTTCCGCTGCACGAAATACGACCTTAATTCTTAATCTTTACAAAGTGAAGCAAACTTTTGCTTGACAGTTTTCCTCATCTTCAACGCCTCATAAGTACGGTTTGGGAGGGTGAAATTAATAAGGGTTTACGATTTGAGTTGTATGTTCCTACGAAGAAAAAAAAAGCCCTGAGTTCGCTTTTGCTCTATTTGAAGGCATGATAGCCTTTAGGTTGGATTTCTTAAAAATACTAAAATCGTCTGGCAGCAGCCATCACGACTAGTCAGCTTATCAGATATTTGCTGTGTTGGAAGAGTTCCTGACTCACGATTTAGTGCAGAGCGTCCAAGGTACCTGCCAAAATCCTCCTACAGCAGTAATCATAGTTGGCTTGCCAATCACTCCAGCTCAGCAAAGCACCCCTAGATTTATGCTGCTGTGACATATGATGTAAAGTCGGAAGGTTTCGCGTTTTCATTTGGCTTAGCGAGTGCAAAATTTTACCAACTCAAAGCAGTCGATTTCATCTACCCTCTCCATCCACGTACTGGTCCCCATTTGTAAGGTGGTATGTTCTCCTGACAATGTGAATGCCATCTCAGGTGCAAGGGTAGAAAGGCAGGAGGACAGACAAAGAGCCGGTCGGCCTGTTGATGAATGAAAAAGCAGTGCCTTCTCAATCAAAGTGAGAAGCAGCTGGTTAAGACTTCTTGGCTGCCATCTGCTGATGAATGGTAAATGTCGGTGGGCATGAGCTGCTCAGCTTGTCCTCTACGAATAACTCCTTGTCCCAGTTAAGTCAGTACGGACGCAGCTTACCCAGTTACATGGAGGATCTAGTTGTTTTCAAACTTGACACTACACCACCAAGATCACGTTCAGCTAACCTGTCCAGCTTTCAAACGACCTGATACCGTCTTCAAAGTAGTCTCGGGATATGCATCCAATGGTAGCCACGAAACATAATGCACACTCCTGTGTAACAGAGTCCTTCTGTATAAAAAGTCGGTGATTTCGATGGACGCTTCGCGATCAGGTGCAGCCACGGCAAGTAAGAGAAATCGACTATTTGGAGTGAAGAAGGATGGTCACTCGAGGCTGCGAAATGCACCCCATGCGTCCACGTCAATTATTGTCTTCGAGGCCCCGCCACTGTCTGTGAGCGTCGGTAGTGTCACAGGATCTGTGCTTATCATCGTCACGCTAAAATTGTCGTGTCAAGGGATTGGATATGCTTCCTACGGTCTTTCGAGGGGTAAGAATAACACCTCCTCTCCAGCCGATTTGCAATGGGATCAGGCTATGGGCTTGCATTTGGAAGTAATTTTGGTTTGGCTACATGATTGATAAGTGGCTTGAAGAGATGTGTCGTGATTAAAGACTATCACTGAAATTGGGCACCATGGTAGCAAAGGCGAAAATTCGTTCGCCTTCAAAAATGTAAAAGAATAAGAACATTTTTCTATCGTACAAGACCTCTAGAAAATTATGTGAGCAAAATTTGCAAGGTAATTACAAGGCAGTGATGTTTTAAGTACGAATCCCAATCCTGTATGCAAATGGGAGCAGCCTACACCCAAGTTGTTCCAATTTTGAAAGAAACACAATGATTAAGGCTGCTTTAACCGAAGCCAAAAGTGGGTTACAGATGCTTAACAAAATTCAGTACAACGGAATGAGTCAATGGAAGAAAATAAACTAAAATAGTAGGACATTGACAATCTCATAATGTTGTTAAGAGTCAAAGCAACTTTGTGTCTCCCTTGTCACTTTAAGCTCACCTGAGGTACCTGCATGTTTGAAGAAGAGACACAAAGAAGTGATGACTGATTGTATTGAAGCGAAGAAAAGAATGACTCGGAAAACGTCCTCATCAAGGCTGGGGGTGGAACTTTCAAAGGGGAGAGGAGACGGACTCACGCAGTCAGCCACCACAAACCTTGTGATGCCAATTCGTGATACTTTGTGGACCGTAAACACCTCCCAAATCCATGCAAATTGGCGGCCGAGTGGAGGGCAGATCATTTGCAGACACGACACAGGCAAATTTTGTTGCCGGTGCTTCAGCAACAGCCGAACACAACTGTTTCACTTCAAAGTGCCGCTTTGACGTTGCGAGCGAATCCGTTATGGGAGGCGAATGCGGATTCTAATTTCCACTTGTTGGGTGCCATGCCGTCTTGTGCTTGTGCAGTGGCGGAGTCCTCACATTAATCGCTACTGAAGTCGAGAGTTGGGCAAGCAACCAAGTGGGACAGTGCATAGCCACCTACCATTCTCAAGTCCTACTCCCAACGTTGCACTGAATCAGTCCTCTCAACTAGTCAATATAATGCAATCAGTCTTAGAAGAGAATCACCGCATGGCCATCCTCACCAATGAGTGTGTGTCTGTGCAACTAGGAGGGTGCTTGAGCATTAATGCACTGCTTTTCAGGTGATGTCCAGTGTAGAATTCGTGTTGAAGCCGAAAGTATGCGCTGGTCATTGGGGTTGCGTTTCGATTGCGTTCGCACAATCAAGGTCGACTGGCGATGATTTTGACGCAGGTGCGTGACAGGGCAACTTGAGTCTCGCCGTCATTGCCACACTTTTCCCACTTTACTTTAGTGCCAATCAATCCCGTCTGCCTGAGTCCAGTGCGGTCACTTAAGAATCGGGATGGTCATAGCGTCTTCATTTCATTAGACGGTGGAGAGTTCAGCAGTTATTGCACCAATTTCACTCCGATCTCGTCAAGCATCCACTCAGAGAATCAGAGTGGTCATGTCCTGTGAGAAAATCGTCTTGGTGCTGCCAGCACCACAGCACTCCATGGCCTCCATGAGGAGGACAAGCAGCACTACACCTGGACATAAAATGCATTGTTGAGGAAGAGAAGATGGTGAGGCTTCTAACACGGCCTGTGAGGCTGCGATGGTGGAGCAATCGGCGGTGGCCCTCTTCTTGGCTTGTCTAGTAGCTTTGACATGCGCAGAGTTGTGAGCACGCATGGAGCAATTCCTTGCTCTAAGGCAGCAGACTGGTCCAATTATCCCACATGACTGCCCTGCACAGAGCACATCTTCAGATAGTGAGTGACGGCTTCGCACCGAAAGGCAGTGTGTTAGCCAGAGTGCGCCAACACGTTTGTCCTGGAAATGCATTAGGTCGGTTGGAGGCGGCATTGCTATGCTTCACTGAACAGGAAAACCACTGCAGACCTAATTGAACGCCATCTGTCTCGTTAACAAATTAGGTGGTGCATGTCTACACGTTTACTATCTCCACGTTTGTCACTTCGTGCTGCCTCATGCTAGAAAGTGCTTGAGCCCAATTAGCCGACAAACACTCGGTGCATCGACTACTACTGGCTCTGGTCGTCGATGTGTGGCACTCGTGGTAGGACACTGTGATTAAGCTGATTTGACTCGATGGTCCCTCATTGTTTCTCACCTTCAGTCAGATTAATTATTCAACAGTACTTCTTCGTATCTGGCGTGGTGGTGGTGGTGGTGGTGGTGGTGGTGGTGGTGGTGTAAATCCCTCAGATTGCGTATTTGGGCAAGCAGATTCGTTGGTAAGTGGAAGGTGCAAATGAAGCACGCAGATACTAAACTGTGCAGTTAAGCGGGAATTGGTTTGTCTGGCGCCACTTCGTGCCTAAGGCGACGATGGCCAGCCATTGCGGGACGAAATGCGTCATTACTGCCCTACCTCTCATGAAGATTAGTACGCAATAAAACCTGGTGCGTTATGGAAGCTGTTGGGCAGGACTGGAGCTGGTCACACCATGGGGCGGTGACGAGGAGGATAGGAAGGAGGAGTAGGTGGAGAGCAGTTGTAAGCAGCCTATCATCAGCCGGTGGTGGTCAGGAATTCGAGTTTGGTTGCACGAATTGAACAACTCTCGCATTATTCGGCATGGCCTCTAGACCACGGTGGTGGTTGCAGCTATTCCATGCACAGGCAGAAGTTTTTTCCACAATGCACCTCCTTCGTCTGCCAACCCGAAGGAAGAACGGAGTCGCTCTATACGTGGCGGCCGAATGCACACGCCATCTTAGAGGACGTGTGCCTGATGGTGGTTACCGGCAAACAAGTCATGTCGAGGCGAAGAAATGAATGAGCTGCACAAGAAAGAACCCGTGTCGATCCATACTGGAGTGACGTCTACCTCCGACAACTACTCCCACCCTTTGGTAGGTGGGAGGTTCATCAACTACGAAGGTTGTACTAGTGGCAGGCATTAGTGGTGATGGTGGTGGAAAAGTAGGTCAGCGTCATCGCATCACCTTATTGTGGAGCGAGATTCTTGTTTGTGGATTCGTGCAGCAAAGTGGCGAGGGCCACCTTCGTTTGCCACCCTCACCAGTCCCAATTCGATGTCAAGGCTGCTCAACTTGGCGTGCAATGAGTAGACATATCATAGCGCCCGAACTCGATCTCACCTCTGCGTGTGAAGAGCTGGAAATGGACGGCGAAGTCTGGTGTCTAGTGTCCACCCCACCACCCACTACCGCACGGCAATCGGTCCCCTGACAGTAATAAATCGGTGAGTGACTCAGACGTGGGATGTGGGTGGCAATGTTGGCAATGGTGGTGGTTGTGGTGGTAATGGTGATGCTGGTGGTGATGCTGGTGGTGATGGTGGTGGTGAGCAGATTGCTTGGCGAAAACCAACACAACGACACAGTCGCGCACCTAGTGCTTGTTAAAGCCAATGTCATCACCACTGCAGTTTTCTACCTCAGTTGCGTGGTTTGGTGTGGCCCAGGTGACGCTCGACTAGCAGGCGCCTACGTCTCCACGAGTCGACAGTGTCTGCGTACGTTAGTGGCACACAAATGCACCGCGTCACCTGGGGCCACAACTCTGTGGACCAAGTGTCAACCTCGAATTCGTCAGTAGCAACATCAGAATGGTAGCCCATTTCAAAACGCGACGCATCTGTCCTCCACTTACTCACGCCTCCGATTGGGGTTAAGCTCGACCCTCGAGTCGGCAGCTCGTTGTCGAGGAGTGGATGGAGGAGAGGCAGCATCAAACTGCACTGCACACACCCGTCCATGCCCCATGCTACCTATTCAACGCCCCTCAACCACCGACCACCGCTGTCACCCACCCATCACAAACAATAATGATCACTGGAGAGCAGAATCTCAAATTGTTCGAGGATAGGGCACGTGTGGATCAGTGTCAGACAATAGAAATCTTTTGCATCCTCTCCTTCGCCTCGCCGTCGCAGCTGTCCTTGCCACCGCTTGCATGGGTGTGATTGTGCAGTGGTGCCTGATGTACTGCTAGCGCTAGAGCTAGTGGTGGTGGTGGTGGTGGTGGTGGTGGTGGTGGAGGTGGAGGTGGAGGTGGAGTTGGTGTTAGAGTTGGTGTTGGTGGAAGGGGTGGTTGGAGGGGCGGTGAGGAAATGAAAAGAGTGTGGCCGTAAGGACAGGTGGCGCAGTGCAAGTTTGGCACACTTGCCAAAGACATGATGGGGGAGTTAGGTGAGCAACTGCTCTTCACTGAGTGATTACTGCTGTGACCACAGGCGGTTGGCGGGTCATTGGGACGGTAGGGAGCCACATCACGGTGGAGGGTGTTGTGACGACAGTGCACTGCCAATTCACCAACGCCTCCATTCTGCAGTGAGGGTGAGTAGGCCTGACTCTTGGTGAGGTGTTGACAACGACGGCAAGTGGTGTTAACAAGTGGCTTGAGGGAGGGGGATGGTTTGTCCGTGGGGGTGGTGGGGTTGTGAGGACTGTACAGAGCAACCTCCTCGTCTTCATCAGCCGGCACGTTGTCAAGGGGATCATGCGCCTTGCTGCGTTTGCGTCGGTGCTCGCGATACACTATGTAGACTGAGAGACAGGCCAGGATGACAATGGTGAGGAGGATGCCTACGCCGATGTGCAGGTAGTTGTAGTTGTCCGTAACTTGACCTACAATTCAAAGTGCATGTCAGCTTTGTGAGGTGAAGTAGCATCGTGAGTTTGCCACACCACGTCGACTGAGTGGGCACCGTATGCAGTGCAGTGTTCTGTGGACAAATAGCATCGAATTGCTTGCATCGTCTTCTTGCACCGCAGCGAGAAGTGGTTTAGTCATGGCACCACACACACCGCCAAATGTTCAAGCTTGCCAGTGATGGGCAAGTCTGGTGTGCTCCAGCCCATTCTGATCAAAACCGACGCTTAACGAACACTGTAACGGCATGTGATGGGGCGGGTCAGGTACTGCCTATATCCATGAGAAGCACCTTGGTGGCGAGTATTAGATGGTGGGCGGGGGCGTGGGGCGAGGGTGCTAAATGAATGCAATTATTGGTGAGGAAGTTCAACTTTCACTATCCCAGTGGTGGTCTAGCTCAGATGTCAAAAACTGTTCATGCTGTTGTTGATGATGTCGGTGGTGGTGATAATGATAATGGTGATGGCGTGAAAAGATTTTCTTGTAAATTAGTTGAAAAGCATTCATTAGGACCACAAGTAGAAGGCGCCAGTGATCTTACAGTTGGTGGTTTCATCCGAGTCATCAGTGAATATGTGACCCTCCTTGGTGTAGGTCCCACAGTTCGTGTATGCGTTGCATTGCATTTGCTTTGCGATGCAGTGACGCGAGTGCTTGCACAAGAAGCCGTCGCAGTTACCTGCAATTATGCGAAAACATCATTCAGTCTCCACCGTTCCGCTCGTTTCTTTATGTCGCATTCATCGTGGAGTGGAGATGATGGCTGAGCTAAGGTGATGTGGCGAAAAGCGAAGGCTGGAGGATGGCGTCCTAATCGGCTGGAAAGTCTTTCAATTGCTGCTAATTCACCCGAATTTTGTGTGCTACCACATGGACGCACTAGGCTCTACAGGTGGCAGCTTAATTTCGTTTACCCTTGGAGATCTCACTTTGCATCCAGTATGAGGAAGGACGAGTTAGTTCTTGTGCTAGCCTTTGAAGTCCACTGCCCACACGATGCACTGGTCTTTGCCACAGTGGCGCACATTGTTTGCAGGCTAATTCCTGCCAAAGTGGAGGCTCAATTTAAATGGTGGATCAGAGATGTGGCCTTAGACTTGGCGTCGCATCACTGAGCAGATTTCAGTGTGATTGTTTTCCTGCCTCCGCCAAACCACCACCCAAGTCACGACGCTTTTAGCCCTCCGTTTGCGTCAAAAACACGCGCATACTCCCAACACGCAAGAAGACGGAGATATGGCAGAGATTAGAGCACGTAAAACAAATGCTTCTTCAGCAGTCATGTGGACCACTTGGAAGACTGTGCCATCCCTCTCGCCCCATCCCCTGTGGTGAGGCGGTTGGGATTAATGCTGGGGAGCATTTGACACGACCAAAAGGTCTTCATAAATAGCACTTACTGGCCTCAGTGAAGGGTAGTAACTTGGTCCAGACCAGTTGGAAGCCTTTGGCACCGTTTGCATTTTCGGTTGTGAGCATGCTGGAAGGGGAGTGCATCCAAAGCGGGTTAGAAGTGGAAAAGCATGTGAAAGCGATTATCACCTATTGCCAATAACATGTGCTCCACATTTGGGGATGACACATGACATGGCGCGATTAGGTGTCAAATGTCAACACGCGTGTGCAAATGCAACTTTATTTCCAACTCTAATTGGTGCTCGGCAAACAGACTAGGAGTATCGAAGGAAGCGTCATTCTGGCATGGGTGTTTGCTATTAGAGGAAGTGGGGCGGTCACAACACATCGATGAGAGGCGATGTCACACCTGAACAGTGAAATCCCAATGCGGATGTGGTAGTTGGCTTTGCCACGAGGCTGTGGTCATGATTGTCCCGGTGCTGCTCACAGTGCAATGTATTGAATCGAATTTTTGTGCAAGCCAGTAATGGCTGCTTATGAGAGGCGAATCCTTGGTGCCACCCACCACATTTGTATAGCTGCAATAGAGCCACGGAGTCACTGCCTGCTCCGCCTTGCACTCTTGTCACCTATCGACAGATGGTAGAAAGTCCCAACTTGTCACTGCCTCTTGCGCTTCATCCAAGAATTAACCAAAGGTGGAGAGACTGGGACAGATTTCTAGCGTGCTCCTTCTCTTCCAAGTATCGAAGGCGTCAATCGTGCCAAGTGCCAACCTTACTTCCAACAGACTTGTTCTCACGAGGAAGGTTAAGTGACAATGCTTAGCAATAGTCGGCACAGCATTTGGAAAGTCCGATCTCTTGGCAGTAAGCTCCTATTGTGGCCTGGTGGCAGACGATAGACTCATACCTTATGGTGAGTGAGGTGCGGTTGGTCACGAAGGCGGGCACCACAGACGCGAAGCCGCAAATGGAGGCGACGGATTGGGTGGAGTCGTCCGCTCCTATCCGAATGACAGCATTTCTGCATTCTAAAGAAGGTCATCGTCAAAGCAGTCAAGTGAAGGCTGAGTGTCGCATGTCATCTTCATAACATGGCAGTGGCAGGATGATGAGCTCCCAGCATAAGTCTGTCATCACACACGCGTGACGTGTTCACTACCAGATTGTGATGCCTGTGACTGCAATCAATGTCGCAGACACCTACATCGTTAGTGGAAAGCACGAAGAAGACGAGTTTGCCTAACGCGGTTAATTGGGTGGTGTGGTGATGGGTGGAGCCGCACACCGCTCGCTGCCTGTGGTGGCTGAGCATGTGCGTCACATCCGGTGCCCTAACACTGTCGACGCGAAACGCCCTCCTACGCCAAGTGACGTAGGCAAACTAGCAGTTGTCTAGCCAAGCTAACTGTGTGGAAGTTAGTTCAAATGTGTTGCTGTCGCCACATGCAAGAAAACGGTTGCTCAAAACGCTGTTTGCACCTTTGAACGATCCCTCCACAGCCAAGTCTGTAAAGTGAATGATGATTCCTTGTGCTGGCTGGCTGACGCTGAGTTTCCACTCACAATTAATGCCACTGGGGTAGGCGGAGGGATAGCCTGGACTGTGCAGCACTCCTCCCCATTCACTGGCGTTTGCGGCGGCACTCGCGCACTGGTCTAGAAAGTGCATCATCAGCTTGACAGCACTCATCATCAGGAATGGCATAAGTCAGTGTGCATCCGGAAGAGGAGTGCATGGCCTACCCTGTTGGTGGGAGAGGTGATGAGCAGTGGGGAGGAACTGAAATTTCAGCTGAAAGCCAACACCAGCCTCTGCCTCGTCTGTGCGGAAAGCCAGGAGGAGTGCCTTCGCATCGGCACTGGGAATGAGGGGACCGGGAATGTAGTCACCACAAAATGAGTGCGTTTTGCGGTGCTCCTGCATTCGCCACTCGACTGCCAAATCATCGAAGCCGACTTGTCTGTGCGCTGGTGTGTTGTCCATGGCAAATTGCTGCAGCAGGCGCCTTGCGTCGGTGACTTCAGTGAGCAGCTCAATCACCTCGAGGTAGTCCTGTCAGGTGCAAAGAGAGAGAGGGAACAGGGACAATTCGACTCAACATTGATTGAAACACAGGAGGTGATTTTGTTTCTCTCTGTCTCTCTCTCCCCTCTGCCAAATCGGTGGGCGTTACCTCTAGGAAGGGTGGTGTTGCAGGCGGCTTAGTAAAATGCAGGCAGGTATGTACAGCGATCTTCAAGAAAGCCGATTGTGTGCGATTGTACAGGTGCACAAAATGTGAGTTTGTAAGTGCGAGTTGCTGATCGCCCACCTTGTTGCAGTTCCTGCGGCAGTGGTGGAAGTGGCTGCCTCCGACTGCAGTGACATCCGACTCGGCGACTGTTTGGAACGTGGTGAAAGCGAGGCGCACCGACTGATCGGGGTCGAATTGAAAGAGGTAGAGACAGGTGGCGTTTGCTGGATAGGTGTTGGCGAAGAAAGGCGAGTTGGTCCACCCCACTTGGCCGTCGCGGTAATTGCTGCCGTTGTAGACGAACCAGCACATGTTTGGGACGAGCATGAGACCGGCGATGCCGTAATCTGTCAGGACCACCTTCCGTTTGGAGGTGGCAGTCGGTGGAGGTAGCGGCAGCATTGGGGCTACCGAGGAAGTGTGTTGCGATATGTTTGATAGGTATAAAACTGAATTAGTGAGTGGGTCAGGAGGCATCGCGATTCGTGCCAGCTAATGGCGGTTGGCGAGTACACGACATTGGAATTGAATGTCTGCTTCCCTTAAAACGAATTGAGCCTCTAAGTTAGATTAAGGCAGCTATTTCTTGTAGTGTATAGTTGATAAGTAGAATTGACTCGTTGAATGTGAAAATCATCTATTCAACGTCAGGTGTCGCGGATCACCTCCATCTTATCCATTCAATGCTGAGTTCAATTCAATGAAAAGGAAATGTGATTGGCGTTGATAAGACAGTTTGTTCGCTGCTGTGATAAAATGCCTAATATTCCATGTTTACTTCACAACCGTGTACGCATCCTACGCATTGACAAGAAGCGTAATCCTTTTCTAATAAGATGCATTTCATGCATGCCAGATTTCGCCTCTCTGACATTCCCTTTTTTCCTGATCTATCTTTTCGCACAGTCGTAAAGGCAGAGTTGCTGATAAATCTATTTTCAGAAAAGACTTTATCTTGTGCAAAAGTTTTACATCCATCTGGTTGATTGGAGGACATTGGAATTTTAACGAACGCGAACCTATTGAAGACTTTGAATCTCAAATTCATCCGCATTGTTCATTAAAGCTAGACGATTACTGTACGATTCATCTGTCCTTTGGTCTTTGTGGCGGTTAAGTTTTCGTCCCACCACACCTGCGATGGCCTCTACAGTGCCACCGACGAATTTGTGGTTTGGTGAGAGAGCCAATAGAATAGATTGGAATAGATTGAACCCGTCCTCGTTCTCTATACGAGCTTTGTAAGTGGCAAAAAAGAATTGGTTTTGAGGAATCTGCAACTGGATTTGCGCATTCCGTCTACGCATTCCGTTAGCGGCTCTCACTCGCTCTTGCGGCTACAAGGCTCCTATATCATCTAAAATTACTTCTTAGTTAATAGATTTGATGCACGATTCATTACCAGAAGGACACTTGCGTAAAGAGCAGCTTCCATTCTTCTTATGGTAACCGATTCTCACTGAATCCTGCACCATAATCAGTATGACTACAACAAAAGTAGTGAAATCAAAGAATAATGAAGCGTGTCACTAAGAGAACATTAAAATAAATGAGCTGTGACTGTCAAGGCTAGAACCACCAGATAATTGGATGAGAGCTGAAGAATTTAGATTGATTTGGGGCGTTATTAATCTTGGGCTTGGGGTCTCAAGTTTAGTACGTGAGGTACAGTATGACGAATGACCTTTGGGCACCAAATACAAATGACACTGGTCAGTTACCCGACACCTTAGTCAACTAAAGAGTGGGAATCAGAAATGGCTTGTTAACTCATCTTCTTATCTAGGATGGACCAATCGACCGACTACATTTACATTCAACTTCTACGGCCGAACACGCCCATCCCAAACTAACTCACCTCAACACATTGCAGCCTTTTCCATGCTTTCAATGATAACAGGGATCCGATCACTCAGCATTGCTCAAGAAATCATCCTTAGCACCCTAATAACCATCACAAAGTCAAGGCTAATCGAAATATTGAAGACAGGCGTTTATTGGGCCACCCTGTGTCTCCACCTATCAACCAGTATATGACAATCTGCAGGTCATAATGCTGCGGCTTGCTTATATGCCAATGAACAATCCTGATTGAAGCATGTAAATTGCTTTGGATGGATAAATATAAGATTCTGCTAAATCATATCCGTGGTGCTCCAGGCACATAGAGCAGTAACAGAAAACATTTATCCATCATAATGTTCTTGCTCGAACCACTCTTAACGTTAAACTATTTGCCTGAAAACTTACTTTTGTGGCAAATTCCGGTCACGTCAGCGTACTGATAAGCGATATTCATCTTCACCATCGCTGGCGATGTGCACAGGCGTCGGACGTCACCAAATCACGCCTGACCTTGAGGTCAGCCAATGGCAGTAGAGGAGGTGGAAGGAAGGGAGAGGAGAGAATCTGCACGTTGTCATATCACTAAGGCATGACCTACACTCTTTGGCCCTATGCAACAGAAGTTCGAGTCACACTGGGACTAGATTTTGCGCCTCCATTTAATCTTAATCAAGTAGAATGAATGCGTACATGCAACTGTAAGGTGTTATGAAACAAGTCCCGCATCGACAAATTGACATGAATTTCGAAACTACAAACATGCGCACAGTTTTAAAGAGGAATCAAAGCACTGTACGCTTCAATGCAGTGATAGCAATTGTGAATCCCACCATAGAACGTAAAAAAATGTGATATCCAATTTTATCCTCCTTCAATGATGCAGAACATTTACTTAGTTGTGCACAATTGGACTGACTTGCGGACTGAGAAGTAAAACCTCTATGGTAAAGCTTCTAGCCACAAAGGAGGTATAAAATCAAGCTACTGCATGATTCCAGCACCTGTTGCATACGGTCACGGAGTCAAGGCCACGCTTAAGTGATTTGACAGTGCACAGATCGTTTTCCGTGCCTTTCCCTCTCTCACTAAGAGGGTCTTTTATGGATGCAGATTCTAATGAAATGAGCATATTTACGAATTTTGAATTGCACTTTTAGCCAACACAAAGAAGAGCGATGGTGACCTTAAACGCCTTCGCAACTAGGCAGCGAGGCCGAGATGGACTAGGCTTAAATTCCTGTTAGTAAGTTGATTTGACTGACAACTGTCAGATACGAAAACGTACAAATAAATAACTAAGTAATTATAGGGATGAGTGACCGAGTAATTTGTCGGTATGCGTAAAAAGCACCAAAAACAACTTGATAGACCTTCCCATTTATTTAACCAATGCAAATTGTCGGTTTCAACTCGGCATTTTTGTTGCCGCCTCGTGTAATTAATCTGTGGCATTGCAGCGATCGCAGTCTTTCTGCCCGTGAGTTTTTGATTGGCTTTGAGCTCATAGTGGTTGCCACAGTGCTCAAAGCACATGTATAATGTAGGTCGACTGAAGGGGATGGATGGCTTCAAAGCCTTCACCATTCGATGATTTGACTGTCTGTTCCAGTTGGAGGGTGAAATGGGATAGAACGGGTGCTGCGGGTCGCTGTGTTGAAGGCGAGTTAAGCTTGGTGAGCAATGGGTGAATGCGAATGGTTCCACTGTCATTGCTACCACAGTCTCGGGGCATAGTGAGCGATAGTGTCCACCTTTCTCAAGCGTGATAACGTCTTCATTCAATGTGTTTTAATCACCACAGTTACTGTTTACTAATTACTAATGAGATCTTCTTTAGGCTGGAACAGTGCCCAAATGTAATTGAGGCACGAGAGCCTGAATGACTAGATGGCGCCCCATCCATTTACGAGGTCTAATTAGCCATCGGTGGCAAAAGCATCGGAGAGGTTGGCGACTCATTGTTCCTGATTCTGCGGTGGGGACGGAGGCTGAATTTTAACTTGTGTTGAGCATGCGATAGTGGCGTTGGTCATCGCCGCCACCAGTGAAACCGCAGTCCTGAAAGCACCGTTATCCCCTTTCAAGGCTTTTTTCTCCTCCCCCTTCACAAGACACCCACCTCTGTTCCACTTAAGCGTCTTTTTAAACCAAATCAGCCAAAAGTTTCAATGTCCAGCCCTTCTAAACTGCCGGATGTTGCTGTTGAGATTGCATCTATTCTGTTTACTCAAAGTCAAAAAACTTTTCTTCAATTGACAATCCAATCAATTAAACACTGCTATTTGGATCATTCACAATTAATCTCGCATCATAATCTGGCTTCGCAGTAAACGCCTTCTGTTCCTCTTTTAAAGATTTCCTTACTTTCCGCATAACTTCCCACTAAGCGCTGCTTTTTTAATAATTTTCCATGTGTGTAAAAGTGGGACTTGAAAGCCCCCTTTGCTTTTAATGCTTGCTTCGACTAGCAAACGTAAGCCTTTGCCTTTGATTGGAAGCGATCGCCTTCGAATGACTCCATAACTCCTCCAATGGCATCACATGTGCCAAGAAGTAACTCACTTGGACTTGGTGGCCCATTTACGTGGGTCCAGCGCTGCTGCAAGTTCTTACTGTGAACGCCTTCGACCTCTTACATTTTGCTCTACTCTGAGTTCTGATGAGGGCGACTATGAAGACACGCTAGCGTCGTTATTAATTCTTATCCTTCGGGGCTTTCTCTTTGCAATGTCGTCTTTTTGGCAGTTGGGATGGCCTGTTTGAGCAATAATGACATGACAAGCTTAATTTTGAGCTATTCTGGCCAGATCGCCTTTTCCGTTTGTCAGTAAGGCAGAGTTCATCTTTTATTGTGGGTCAGTAGCAGTGCAGTAGCCGCTTAGGATGCTTAACGCCTTCTTTGCCAACGTCACATATATGTGACGTGCATTGCGCCTAGCTCTGTGAAAGACGATTGCGTCACATCCTTCATGAACTGATCCGCTATGGTTCGGATGACAATAGACATTCACCTGACATAGAGTTTTAATGGCATTAAGAGGTTGTCGGCGCCAACCATCCACTGACAACCTATCAAGAAACTCCCGAAGCTTCCCATTCAGTTTTGAATGAGCGATTGCATACAAATTTACTACCCATCTCTGCCAACGGTAGAAGCAAATTCCTCAATTAGCTTGTTTTTAAAAGGCAATTTTACATGAGCAAGGGCAGTGACGTTTTTTGTGCTTGTGGTTTGCTTAATGCGGTCTCTACTTTACCCTCTAATTACTTTTAACGCACTTTGCTAAAGGTTTTCAAATTAGAAAGAATTGCTTGTAAATTTGTGGGTTTTTAAAAAGTGTTTGATTTGCGGATCTTGTAGGAGGGTTATGAGTGGGCATTTGAATGCTCGCATCCATTTTTTGTGGATTGTGCAACCAAAAACGTATTTACACTTCGAATCTACCCCCCAACAAAACAACTTCATGCACAGACGTGAATCATTTTTTGCACAATAAAGTTATTTGTTGCAAGGAGGATTAATTCGTGAAGTTTGGCCAAACTTTCACGCAAAAATGTCACCCAGAAATGCTTGTTTCTCCAAGTCAAAGGAACGAAAGAGCTAATTTACGACGAGGAGGAAGAGACTCGTTAAGAGGCGCTGACTGCAGCAGCACTTTGCCGAATTGCTTGAGCATTCGCCTTGTGAATGGAGAGTTTTAGAGCAACGAGATTTACTGGAACGTCCAATTCATTCCGGGTCATTCAGGTGGCACAATCCATGCGGAAGTTCAACCTGCTTGTGTGTGGTGTCTGTACCTTCCTGTGGAGGCGGCTGTCATACTTAAATGCAGTTCAGCCAAGGGACTCTGTTCCACCAGGTGGCTAAATAACTCTTGAGATTGAGGTTGTCGAGCCATCTCGATTGAGTTTGTTGCTGACGTGACGATGCATGCGTTGTTATCTCGTCAATCCGCCGTGCTGGAAGAAGCTGAAGGTGTTCTGTCCATGTATTTGAGACCCACTTCTGAGGCTGACTTCTGCTGACTCCTGCCAACAGGGTTGAAATGCGTTTTTCTCCACTAAAAGATGTCACCCAAATCACCCATCATTGACTATTCTCCAAGACACCCCGTCCTAAATCCACAGCTATCCTACAGTCCACAGGGAGCTAAACTTCGCACAACCACAGTTGGAGTTTAGAGCCGCTAAGACGTCTGACTCGGTTTTTGTTAGCCAAACTCATAAACCCACACACACATGCATAGTTTGCAATTAATCCGATCGTTGCAGACAGCTTATTAATCTTTATATCACTGTCGCCTTCGTTCGATGTTGGTAAAGGGATGCTGTGCGTTTAAACGACTGCCAAAAGCAGGTCTGATCCTCAGTCTTCCAACTTTGATGCCAAAACTTGTTAAGCAGCCAATAAAATCAGAACTGGTGCCTATTTTAACGCTACAGATCTATCAAAATCGGCTCCGGGAGCCTCCTCACGGATGAAATAAATTGAATGAGAAGGAGAGGTGGCATCTCATGCTTACCAGCATGACTACATTTTACCCCTTGATGCTGTGCGATATCGTTTGGCTTCCACGATTCGCAAACAACGGAAGCCGAACGGATGGAAAGGCTGCATATCAGATTGAATTACTCAAAATCTGTGCTTCGCCAAATGAACGATGCAAACATGACCGAAGAATCTGCCACTGCAAAAGCATCACAAAGGAGAGAAGTAAAGGCGTCGCTGAAAAGCATTGCATTTGTAGACACGTTTGGGGTAGTGCCATGATCCTACTTCCACCAAGCCAATAACGTCGCTACCACTCTCCGAGGAAGAAGCACTCACTTCAGTTTAATCGTTTGATGGTGATGCATTCTGCAGTGAATGGGCAAAAAGGCAGTCACCGACAGTTCGTCGGTCGATGGATAATCGCCAAGGTTGTGTAGCTGCCAGATGAGCATCTCAAATTTCACATTCCACACCACTTCTAGAGGATGCACAAGACTTGAAACCGAAATGAACTCGCCTTGCATATCACCAGCAAAGCTTTAGTCTCCTCCAGCAACTCCATTTGTGTAAGTTTATGGTGGAGATAACTGGACGAGAAAACGACGCTGCCACACTAAACAACTAAGGCCTATTTGTCTCCCCTCTGCAAAGAATGAATGCAAAGGATCCTTATGAATAATAAAATCACAGCGCTTAATGTAAGTTTTAGTAGCAAGACACTTCAAAGTTTGCTTATACCTTTTGCCGACTTCGTGGCACACTGCATTCCCAGCACAGTTATCTTCTGCAGGGACAAACGCAAAATTCCGAGTGGATTTTAGAAGGCTTCATTCACTCTATTGCAAACTGTCTTAGGGACAAATCAGTCGCTGAAGAAGCCTTCGTGCTTTGGGAGCGCAAGAAGTTTTTTGGTGACATGACAGCTGAGAAAGAAGAAACTCCTGTGTTCGGCGAATCAAGTCAGTCTCGTTGAACAAAGTGGACCGAAAACTATCTTCTGCGAAAGCAAACGCAATGGATGCACGTTTGGCCTAAGCGAGCCTTCCTTGAATTTACAGCCACTCATGCCAGTAGAAAGCTAAAGATGGTTGAGCTGGAAGGTGGAATGAAAGATCAAGACTGAGCCTTCCCATTCGTCTGAGTGGCCTGTGACAAATTCACGATCGCCTTCAGAAGCACGTATTGTACTTCTGAGGAGGTTTCAGAAGACTCAATCTTCTTTGTGACCTGCCCTGTGATCGTATCATCGTTGAGACAATCAATGCGTCTAGAAAGCGCATTTTCCTACACTTCAGGACGTTTTACCAGTATCAACAGCACAAAAAGGAGTTAATGAGATTCTTGTGTGCTTTGCAAAAGATTTGAGAGAAGAAAAATTCGAGTTTTCCTTCTAATTTACTCGCAAATGGTTAAAACTTCATTCAACTCTTTTTGCCGTTTTCTTGAAGGGGTTGAATATGAGGTGGTTGTCGAGGCATTCAATCCTAATCAGCACTTCTTGTGTGCTCTTCCAGTTGCACTGCTGACCACCTCTGAAACGAGTGAGAAGCCATGCGGCCAAGAGGCAGCTTGCATAGCAGAGTCTCTCAATTCCACTTTTATGCCCATTGCGCAGTGCGAGCTCGTTGGATTTCCGGAGTCGTAGTCAAGTACAATGCAAATTTCATAATCCTTACAGGTGTTTGACGGATGGCGTTGACATCCGCCTATCACCCAGGACAGGCAATCGAATTTGGAGTCAGCAAAAGGGTTTACGGACATTCTCAACCAACTTAATGCCTCTCGGGACCTTTGACAACATGCTGTCAACAAAAAGGAGGTGGATTTCGTTCTTCTTGTCAATTTCGAGATAAAACTGGCATTAAATGAGAAGCATTTTAGTAGATCGGGTGAGCCGAGGAGACATTTGCATCCACTGAATTACTACTCAATGAGATTTGATATTGTCAAGCCTTGACCTTATTTGAAATGACATTTACAAGGCGAAATACTTAAAAAAGGGAATGATTTGCACTTGAGACAGAAATTTTTTAAAGTCCGTTAACTTGGCACTGTTTTGTAAGAACCCGAAGGCACCCACCACCGACGTAGACATTGAGCATCAGTCCGGCGGTGGATTATTTCCTCACTCGCAGCCGATCCCGGTTAAGCTAAATTTGGTTGGACCCCACTTACCCATTTGGTTGGATCTTGTCTGCTGGCCTGCAGGGCGATGTCAAGTGACGAGTGATGGGTGCATGAAAGTCAAGTGAATCCTCCAATCTCGGCAGCCTTTAAGAGTAGTTTACTGAGGATGGCGCTAGAGAGGGAGTCGTGGTGTTGCGTGAAGACTGACCTTCTGACATAAAAAAGGGAGGTTACCAAGATGCTGCCTTAATACCGAACGCAAAATGGAAGCTAATCATAGTGCAGTCGAGGCTGCTCGCCTGTATAATGAATGATTGTCTAAGCGACTGATCAAGCGATCGACTGTCTGATCAGGTCCATCGTTTGATGGCTCCCCTTCTTCTCATCCCCATCCAGGACTTCACCATACTTCTCCTCATCACACAATGGAACAGCTCAAAGTGCCATGCACGAATGTCGTTCCCTGCGCCGCCTTCTGTTGCCACCAAAAGGCGAAATTCCAAGCCTCCTCTTCTTTTGTGCCCTATGGACGCTTCATTTGAACTATTTTCGAGTGTAACTTAGCCATTTGAAATTAAACAAAGGGCGAAGGCGATCAGCCAGTAGACGACGTCACTTCAGAAGCGCCAAATTTTTACCACAACATGCCATTGTCACCATCCAACACAGGCGCTTCGGGATAAACATTTTACCTCTCTCCAACCCCTTCCCACCTTGACCAGACACCAAAGTCGCTTTGCTTATTGTACATACTAAGGAAAACCTTGGCCATCAGAACTAACTTACTCTATTGTTCTAGTAATTCTATTCTTCTTACCACACTACCACCCTGTGACGAAAAGGTCACAACTACTCTACTACTTCCTATCTAGTCAAACTGTATTAATGCTGAATGGATTGCAACTTCGTGACCACAGAAAGAATGCTTTGCACGCGTCACATAAATGTGACCGCGATTGTCAACCTCTAAAACAAAGTGCAAAATGAAGAAGTAGCTATAAAGTAATTCCAGAAAACTCTGATTTTAGCTGCACCTGACACAATGAAGCTCAGACATCACAACACGAGAATGGCGCTACGGTTGTTGCGGAACAACGCTTAGAGTCTCTGGTTACTGGGGCCAAATGGTCTTTTGTTTAAATGCGCATGCTTTCACGTGATCATTTATGACCTCCATATTGGAACTATTGCGGAGGTAAATCTGTGTCCGGTTTGCTCTTTTATTGAAGCTGGTCTGGTGGCTGAAAGTAAAGCATTCGTCGATGGCCCTGACGAGACCGTCGCAAGGACTTGGCCCTTATTAAGACCAAAGGCGAGTTGGACAGCTTGACAATCACCTCACCTCGTTTGACACTGCCACTGATTTCAACGCCGGTGGGAAGATGCCGATGCATGTGTGGCCACAGGGCTGCAGTTTGACTCAATTGCTGTCTGCTCATCTAACCAGCCTGTGATAAGTTATTTCTTTAAAGCACTTTTAAAAACGGACTCAATCGCAGCCCTATCCAAGCAAATTTGCGAAACGATGCATCAGTAGAGAGAGGAAGAGACAGGATGGGGAACTTTGGCGCATGTAACATGCATGTCCTTAGATAATGAATCGAAACTCTTATCATTGTGTCGGGCGCACAAATTCTCACCAAGTAAGTGAGAGTCACTAAGCATTGTTATCCTTGACAAGAAGCTGGCAACTGTTTTACCTCGTTGTGTGCATATAATGCTTTCAGTTTTCCATCGGTCCAGCTAAACACTGGTTCGTCTATAAGGACACCGGTTACCCCAATGGTCAAGAAGAGGGGATGAATGTGTCAATCTCCGCAATTATCACTTTGACTAGCTCCGTCTGTCTCTATTTTTTCCATTTTGGCTTCGGCCAATCAGCTCAGTCTCACCTTTACCATCTTTTATGCCATCGCTAAGGCGAGTGTCGTGTAATTGCAAGGCCTCCATTCAAACCCTGTCGAACCCAAACAACTTTAGTGATAAGAATGGAGGAATGAAGCGTTCTCTTAGTTAAATAAAATTGCTTCCCTCTTTTCCTTCTTCGTACCTGGCGGGCGACTCACTGAAGTTGTCGGCGCAAATCACATGCTGCATCATACCACCATGGACAACATGCAATTGAAAAGATGATAGGATTTTAACGAATTCGAAGTCCCGCAGAGGATGAGAAAGCACCGAAAGCACATTTGTTTTTGTGATAACCACATTCCTGGTCCCCTCACCTTCATCGCTTTTCGCAAGGGCAAGGCATCGGCAGCTGCTGGATTCCAGCCAAAGCTGCAGTTTCTTCTCATTGTCCAACATTTTTCGAGGGGTGAAGGCAACTCACATCCCTCATTCTCAAACACAAAAAAGACGATTTCGTTTGCGTTTTTGCTGCTTAAAAGTGGCATTTTGGTAATCTGTGGGAGAGTGCCACCGCTCCATTTCGTAAGGCTGTCTGTAGAGACTTGATCGCAGATGGTTAAGCGTTCGCCAAAGGCCTTTTCCCACTGCGGTCCTTCAATTTAACGTTTTTTTATTCATGATCAGCCTAACAACAGCAAGATTGTTTGTCTTGTTCATCGTAGAAATGGGAAGGCAAACCATTGCCATTCAGTTTTTTTTGGAATTTGAAGATGCTATCGGGATGTGCATTGCCTACCTCACCGATTCATGGGTAGCTCATAAAACCACAAAAATTGCTCTTGCCTTACTTCTGCTTTGAACTTTACGATAAAGTACAATCACGAATGCCATAAAATTGTAGAAATCGCGTGTCACACGCATGTGACGCTCAAATTGGGCAGAAGAATCTGAATCCAACTTTGCCAACTTTCCCAAATGAATATTCCACTTGGGCCATGGTCGAAAGATTTTCTTTACGATTACCATCTTTAGAATGCAAAAATGCTGCCATTCGATTGGAGTAGGCGACTCGGTCCAATCAGTCGCTCCCGCTTGCGGTTACGACTCCTTCAGCCCCGTCAACAGCGAACCATACTTTAGCCACAGTAAAGTACGACTGTGTTATCTAGCTTCCAAACCATTACTGATATCGCTGCCGCGGAGCCAAAGGTTATAAATGTTGGATCATTAGCATGATAGGCGAATTTCATCCCCTGTAAATGCGGGTAGCTACCAGTTGAACAAATAATTCAGCCTAATTTAACAACCAAATAGGCCGACAATTGCTTTTTGGAGTGTCTAGCCATTGGAGAATGTGAAGCTAATGCGAGTTTAGTCATTGGGCCAAAGGAAATGAGAGGGTGTGACCAATCTTGATCAACAACTTCCGTTAAGGAGTACCGCTAAAGGGACCAAATCACGCACGGATGCATGAAGCCTGCCCCTCATCGTCAGTCGCATTTGTTTAGTCAAACGGTTGACCCCATTCAAAAGGGCGCGGAGGGTAACTAGGCTAAGGCTGAGCAATTCGCCGTCGGATTTCTCCAAAGCCACAAAATAATCCTCTAATCCATGCAACTCACTTCGCTCACCAACAGGATCCTCAATTGACCTTGGAGATCAATTCAAACAAAACGCCAGTTTTATTGTTTTGAAGGAAGAAACAACAGTAAGAATTCACTTTATCTTCTGGACTTTTGGTTGGTTATAAGGGGAAGTGGACCATGAAGCGACGAGTCGAGGCATTCCATTCTCTGTTTGGAAGACGAAAAGACGGGATAGCGATTAGATTTCCCCTGGGGTCGCAGGCTAAGCAACCACTTTAGCTAGGCAAGCATTATGGTATAAATTGCACAGCATCATTATTGTTGTGCGAAGGCTTCGCTCCCTTCGTGTCGGAGAAAGTGCACAGATTGGATGCAAAGGGATGTGAATAGCTCCAATATCTTTGCTACTACAGTCTCAGGCCAAAGTCAGCAGCCGCATTCACCCAGCACAAGTGTGAAAACGCCCTTCATTAATGTGTTTTTATCACCGCAATCACTGCTTACTAATTAATAATGCGAATCGTGGAAGTCCGGCTAAGAAGACGGCGCCCCATCCATTTGCAAGGTCTAATTAGACAATGGAGGCAAAAGCACTTGAAAGGTTGGCGATTCATTGTGCCTGATTCTGTGGTGAGGAGAGACGTTGGCTTTTAACTTGCGCTAAGTAGGTTATCGCCAAGCGACCCGCCACCCATCCTTACTTCTGAATCACTCTATTTTATTACTGGAGGGCGACATTATGTGTGTTGGTCTGGTGGAGAGCAAACGCTGACGTTCATTTTGAGCTCTTCAAATCAAAATGGGATGTTGGAGTGGTGCTGTTTCTTTCCCCCAGAACTAGGCAATCACTGAATCACACTGAAGAAGTGAACTAGCTGAGGATGGAATCCAAAATGGTGCCATTGCATTCGGTTGGGCATTTTGTCTAAATATTTAAAGCCATGTCAGTGAGCATGTGCCAAAGTTTGCTAAAAATCTCACAGCCACAGCTGCCATTGCTTGGGCCGTTGATGTCGATTCTGTAGAACAGGAGGCTGGGATGGTTGAAAACGTGGCCGTCAATTTCAGCCAGCTCAGAATAAGAATCTCAAGAATTGGTTCAGTAATAGGTGATCAGAGGACTCCGCCGTCGTACCTTTACAGGACGGCTCAACCTCCAACTCGCGCCTCAATCAAAAGCTCTTTTCTCCTTAACAATGCACCGGTTGTCCAAACATTATGTCCTCTATATACAGATGGCTTCCAAAGGGCTGTTTGAGGCAGCAAAGGCAAAATGATCCGACCTCAGTGGATGACTGTGCAAAATTTCGACGAGTGAGTGATTAATGATGGCGGGACGGAGGAAGTATAGGTACCGCGGGTGGAGGCATTGGTGATAACGCATGACAAAATGGATGAAAATGATGTCCACCAATGGCAACTGCCTCACCCCTGTGACCCACATGAAAGCAAATAGCAGAGGAAGGGCACTAGCCATAGATAACATTGAATAGTTCATTTGAAAGTTGGTTACTGATTCTGCTGTGATCGAAAACCGATGTCAATAAATTGGATCTGGGATGCCTACCTCAATTTTCTAATGAATAGCACTGAAGTAGGATGATGTGGCATCGAGAAGAGAGACGCGATACCTCTGCTGCGTAAAGTCCGCTGTTACTTCACCCTGATGTTAGTCCGGGGTCCCTGGTGATGAGCATATGCAATTACACAAGTGAACAAAACTTGAGCTATGAAGGATCAGTGACGTTATTGTCAGCTGCTCTTCCAGTAGGATGGGTAGTTGGTGGGCAGTTTCTCTTTGGCACCGGTTGCATTGAAATGGCTTATTTGGAAAGTTGGCAAAGAAGGGAAGCTGAAATTAGGGCTAATAAGGGGCAGAAGACTATGCACCACACTAATAGTCTGTTTGTTTGGCTCGCGATTTAGGTACCATTTGACTGTGGGGCTTCATCATTGTAGATCAACCGAGCGGCCTGAACTTCGGGTCATGCCAGTAACTCTCCACCCACCAGTGTGCCGATGGTCCGCATCCTGTGGTTTGTGGGAGGTCCCGGAACCCAAGTGTAACTAATAAAGAAGCACTAGTTTACATCTTCTATAACTTTAGCTCCCTATTCCTTGAGCCCCCACAACGCACTCATCATAGTTCCAACTGGACGTCTTTGTATTGTTTTAGCCCTCTTAAATTATGAATCATTGTTGTCAAAACTCCACATGCGTGTGTATGAGAGGAAGAGTAGATGAAAAGTTAAATCTCTTCTTTGCTCCAAAACTTGGTTCTTATAGCAATGATAAATAAGGGCTTTGGACTTAGAGCAGTTGTTTGCTGCTGCTTTGGAAGCTCCATCAAAAGAACTTACATGAGGCGCGTCTGCCTTTTCTTTGACTTGACCGCCAATTTGCAGAGATAGCAGATGTTTATTTTGCAAAGTGATTGTTTTCATCTTGCGCTGCTCAAGCTATTTTGATTTCTGCTTCACTTGCTGTAGCGTCCTGAACATCCCTAAAGGAAGGCGAGAGGGCTGGGTGTAGGTCAGAATACTTCCATTCTAGACGGAAAGGAAGAGGACTGCCAGCATGGGCGGCAGGCCAGCCCACGCAGTTAGCTTCAAGGTGGCCGCCACTAATGTGTCGGACCAACCAAGAGTCCAAACAAACAAAACACTACATAGTCCCTCCCTTCTTTTCAGTGTTGTCCCCGACGCATTCCTTCATCCACCTCTCGCGTCAGCCATCACAACGTAATCAGTCCTGCAAGAAGCACTCACGAGCTAATCGTGCCACACGCCGACGTCCAGCGCAAATGGGGCGAGATTTGCTACCACGTCAGTGGTCCCTCATGGCGGTCCGACTCCACCTGCAGGTTCGCCCGGCTTGCCAACTAACTTCGAGGGAAGAGGTTCAGATGACTCTCACTGCATCTTTTGAGAGGTTAGTTTACCGGCGGTCTTTCCAGATGGTCCACGGCTAGGATCGCTTCTGTTGTTAATAGCCTTCCTGTAGAGCACGGGAGTGGGATAGTATCGGAGATAAACGCAGTTCTTAGTCCTTCAGCTAATGCACTACTTCTGCATCGTTGTTACATGCCACTTGCAGGACAAATCTAGGTGGGAAATGCACAAAATCGGGTCCGCTTTCTGCTGCCACCACTGCAGCTCCCCGAGCATCTTAGAAGAAGGAGAGAAGTCTGTGTGCAGGTCAGAATACTTGCATTCTAGACGGAAAGTAAGGGTACTGCTGGTTTGGCTGGCAGGTCAGCCCACGCAACTAACTTCAAGGTGGCCAAACCAAACAAACAAAACACTCTACCCGCAGCCTCAATGTTAGCATTCGTGAGGCTACACTGTTGTCATTACTATTATCAAATTCATTTCCATAATACAATGCAATTACGTCCCGTTCATTCATGTCTGTCCCACTTTTCTCCTCTCCCTTTCAAAACCGGATCTGTCCGCTTTTGTGTGAGTTGCTGAGGTGCTCATTTACGACTTTATCTGGACGTATTCTTTCCAATCTTCTATGCAGTATTTTTATCATTGAGCCCAATAGGGGAGTTTTCCTCCACTGACATCACTTGTATTTCACAAGTGTCCAAAGTCTTTTGTAATTAGTAATTTATTGAGCCTAAAATGACAAATAAGGTGTTTTCTGGGCATTCGCATTTGACCAACCACCGACAACCCGTCACCCCTAGTTTATACTCTCCCGTTTGTTGGCTCGATTATGCTGGAGTTTTTTTAATGAGCAATTCACCAGCTGTGACTATGTGCGACATCCACCATCCGATTTTGATGCTCAGTTGAAGCAGTTGAAGCCAACTTCAGCCTGCTTTAAAAGTTGTCCGCTCCCTTGAACAGGGACGATTGGCGATTGTGCTGGAGGTTTGTTCACACTTGTCCCTGATTCACTCCACAACTACTTTTGGTTTATTGTGCTAAAGGTTGTACAAAATAAGGGAAATTGTCTTGTAAGTTTGTATCCCTTTCAAGAGGGACTGCATTTTCGCCTTGGGTATGGCGATACACGTTTCATTTGGGCACACCGTTTCAAGCATTTCCATGCTCATAACGGGGTTTGTGCAAGCGTGATAGAAGCCGATGCTCCTACCTGTTGGGAGAATTTGGCTAGCAACAAACCTGCGACAACGCCGATGCAGACAGATGCAAACGAGGGCAGCCTGGTGCCCACTTTCTAGTCTGATGCTCAAGTCATGGTACTTTAAACAAAAATAACTTTCTCCGTACAGTCCTACAGTCAATTGACACCTCAGAGATGGTGAGTGACAGGATGTCGTCTACAGCTCCAGGTGGCTAATATCATCCTTCACTCCGGACAGTACAAGTCTGTCTTAACCAATCTCAAAGAGCTCATTAAGTTCAACGACTTCCACATCAAAAGCCTCTTTTTCAGCAGGTCAAAGATTTGCTGTATCGTTTCAAATGTAGCCTATAACAAGCTGATCGCGGCGATTTAATCGTTGTTGAAAGCTGATCTGGTATTTGGAAAATTAAGAGCACTTCGTGCTTGTAACATGCTGTGGGGAAACAAACTTCCAACCATGACCGAATCAAAAGCATGTAATTAGTGAAATATTGAGCGAGATTTCAGGCGTAGAGCACCAGAATGGAGGATTTGACGTCGGCGCCAATGGGAAAGGCAGAGGCGTCGTGCAGAGAACTGCCATACATCAGTGGTTGCCAAATGGCAGGACTCGGAGGCAGCATCCTAAAGCTTTTGACTTTATGTTGAGAATGAAGTGCTTGTTCGCCGCCAGACTGGCAGGCTGTCAGCAGCATTGATGTTACGACGTTACTTAAGCGAGCGAATGTGCAAGTACTCCATCATTGGGAGGCTGCACTATTATGTTTATGCGCTTTGGTACATAAGTAGGGTGGCGCAGACGCATCTTTTGAATTATCTTCGTAAAAGTCATTCGCCAGATCCAGTAACCACACAAAACCGCTTACCCCACCCCTTCCAATCCAAAAGAAATGCTATACCAACCCCCATCTGTGAATGAATGGATGAGCGGGAGCGACTGGCGTGTTGAGACGAATGCTATGCAGTGGGCTGCTTTTAGCTGATGCATCAAAATCGTGCTTACAGGCATTCAACTAGCAATTCTTGATAGCCACACACTCTTCCAACACCGCCAACCTCCTCCGGAATGCTGGTGACTTTTCCGCGAGTTCGGTATCTTCGATGAAGGCAATATTATGACTTCTGTGTATAAAACAGAGGAGATGAGTGTAGTGTTTTGTTTGTTTGGACTGTTGGTTGGTCCGACACATTGAGTGGCGGCCACCTTGAAGTTAGTTGCGTGAGCTGGCCTGCCAGCCATACCAGCAGTACCCTTCCTTTCCGTCTAGAATGCAAGTATTCTGACCTGCACACAGACTTCTCTCCTTCTTCTAAGATGCTCGGGGAGCTGCAGTGGTGGCAGCGGAAAGCGGACCCGATTTTGTGCATTTCCCACCTAGATTTGTCCTGCAAGTAGCATGTTACAACGGTGCGGAAGAAGTGCCTTTGCCGAAGGACTAAGAAATGCGTTTATCTCCCATACCATCCCACTCCCGTGCTCTACAGGAAGGCTATTAACAACAGAAGCGATCCTAGCCGTGGACCATCTGGAAAGACCGCCGGTAAACTGACCTCTCAAAAGATGCAGTGATGGTCGTCTGAACCTCTTCCCTCGAAGTTAGTTGGCAAGCCGGGCGAACCTGCAGGTGGAGCCGCACAGCCATGAGGGACCACTGACGTGGTAGCAAATCTCGCCCCATTTGCGCTGGACGTCGGCGTGTGGCACGATTAGCTCGTGAGTGCTTCTTGCAGGACTGATTACGTTGTGATGGCTGACGCGAGAGGTGGATGAAGGGATGCGTCGGGGACAACACTGAAAAGAAGAGAGGGACTATGTAGTGTTTTGTTTGTTTGGACTCTTGGTTGGTCCGACACATTAGTGGCGGCCACCTTGAACGGTGCTGCGTGGGCTGGCCTGCCGCCCATGCTGGCAGTCCTCTTCCTTTCCGTCTAGAATGCAAGTATTCTGACCTACACCTAGCCTTCTCCCCGTCTTTTAGGGATGTTCGGGGCGCTACAATGAGAGCAAATGAAGTTAGTCAACACACTGATTCGCTTGTTTTAGGGTTGAACGCACCTAGCTACAACCACTTAATTTTTCCATGCCCGTGGGTAGTACTTTTGAGGCGGTTTAGACGGGATGGCTTCATGATCTAGTTATTTAGTTAGGAACCAGTGCAATTCATCAAATTCTGCGCGTTTTTTCGATCCTTGAAGCAGTAAATTAGATTTTATCCTTCCTCAACTGTCGCTCTAAACCGAAGCGCAATGCAACAGCTTTTAGGTGAAAAAAATTACTTTATTAACTTCGCAATTGGCTAAAGCTAATCGAGGCGATTTCTTCACCGTACCATTCACAGGTTTCGGGCGCGGGATTGGCGAGTGTTTCTTTGCTCCGCATTGCTCCTCCTCGACCCACGCCACGTCGCCTTTTCCGTGCCGAATCCGTCCCCTCCCCTTCTAGGCCCACAAAAATCTCACATTTATAAGCAAATGCACAGACTTATTTACTTATCGGACCAACCGGCAGCCTAAATGTAATAAATTATAGGCGAAATTATTCAGCACGAATGAAAATGTTGGGCAAAATTTGGCCAAATTTTCACGCACAAATCCACCCAGGAATACTTCTTTCCCCAAGGCAAATGAACAAAAGAGCCAATTTTAAGACGAAGGAGAGGGCGTTTTTTTAAGAAGCACTGGCTGCAAGACTGTTTCATCAATTTCTCAAAATTGTTTGAACATTTTCCCAGCGGGTGGAAATTTCCAAAGTGGGACAATTTCAAAAGCACAGTTGATTTATCCCAGGCCATACAATGGCACTATTCATGTGAAATTTTATGTGATTATGTGTAGCGTCTTCACTTTTCCGTGGAAGAGGCGGTCTTACTTCGATGAAACCGGTTATGTGACCCTATCCCGCCAAGCAGCTCAATGAAAGCGACGTCGAAAGGATCGTCGCCGAAGAAGAAATGCACGGCTTGTCATCCCGCCCCGTGTCGTGCTGTCCGGAGCCGGCAGACTTCCATCCATGTATTTAAAATCCTATCTCCGTGATTGTTAATGGGAACATGCATTCATCAACTGGTTGTTGTTCCCTTCCATTCCGACTAACCTTTGGCATGATGGGGCTTGGAATTCATCCAGTTCTTTAGATGCCTTTGAACTTGACCACAACACGTCTAGCTGCCTTTCATTCTTCTCTCCTTGAAGTTGCCAACTCGACCCATGCACCACTTTCTATTCCCTTCAACTATTCGTTCAAAAACCACATCTAATTCACAGTCCATGGAGAGCTAAACCTCACACAATGTGGTTGAATTTCGAACTGTCTAGACATCTGGTTGTGGGTTGTTGTGCTAACCGCCAGATTGAAATGACTGCCAAAAATTGGTCTGAGTCACAGCCACCTCCGTCTTTGATGTAGAGGGATGATAAGACAGCCAATCAAAATAAGGCGTCTGATTTGACTCACCAAAGCCAGCGGATGGACTTCCTGAGGCCTCGTCGGTGACAGCAGAACATTCGGCAAAATCAGCTCTGGCCTTGCCAACATGATTAAACTTTCCTCCTTAATGTTTTCTTAAGCAAAAAACATTACAATACAAAGGGAATGGAACAGATGAAAGGGCTGCATATTTGTTTAAACTACATCAAAAGCTAAACCGAGCACAGGAGCAGTGCATAGCCAACTAAAGCACGTAAATCTGGCCACAGACCTCCTTGCTCTCCATGCATGCCAACGTGTAAGTCAGTCATCATGAAGTAAGGAAATAAAAGGATCATCAAAAGGCACTGTGTCTGTAAACATGTTTGGGTGGAGATACAATCTCCCTCCCACCTGCACTGGGTGCTCAGAATGAGTGTCCACTTTCGAAATGCTTTTGTAAATCCCCACCATGTCAATGCGCTGGCGAATGAGCATTGAAACCCGCTAGTCATTTGAAAAGCACAATGCAAGTATGAATTGACTGACACCATAAGTTTGGCAGTTGGGCGAGCGAGTAGGGAGATGCAATGCATTTCTGAAACGTGGCGCAAAACGTTACCTTCAAAGTGGATAGTTTCGGGTAGGTTTGCTCTTGACCTCAGACATTGGGCATAAAAGTGCATTCTTTAAAAAAGCGTCATTCCAATCCCGGCATGAAGATGAAACAGACTACGATTTTTTCTCAAAGTAAGCCACAAAGCCATTACTGCTCTCCGAGGCAGGCGCATTTTTTATGAATGTTGAGAAGGAGTGTAATCCGTGTGATGGAGACCGACGGCGTGCTTGCTTACAAAAAAAGAAGGTGGGAAAACTGACTCCACTTCTCGTTGTAATGGAGACTGGGCAGGTAGCCGGTTTGGTCGGTGGGGCGGTGGGTCAGTCAATCTTTGGGTGATCAGACGAGGGTCAACAACAGTCAAAACTTTGCGTTTCTAAGTAGATTGTTGAAATCATTTTCAAATCCACTTTTAAATGGGCCATTCAATTTAAAATTGCCTTGAAGAAGTGCTTAAGATGTGGAGCAAAACTGAAGCGCTACCCTGCTGTTTGGCACCAGCATGCTGAAAGAATTTGTCTCTTAATGCCTTCGGGCACTCACTGCCCATTGCATCTCATTTCACCTCAACATATTTCCATCCAGCATACTCGGATCGTTTACATCCCATCCGGATCTATTCCATCAAATCACGAAATACAGAATCGCACTTCTACAGGCCGTTTCGCCTCATTCTCAGATGGCTGTACTGTCGCGCATAGTTTGCACCGTCACTTATGATTCACATCAATTGTTCTTTCAGACTAAACGTTTGGTAACTAAGAGCTTGGTCTTAATACTGACCCTGTCCCGGATTCTGTGATAGGAGGGACCAGCATTCATCACTTCCATTCGCCTCGAAGCATCCTTGGATACCATGTGGCGGAAATCTGAGCTGCCTTCCACCTCATTCAGGATAAGCGGTTCATTGGACATGTTGTGAAGCAAGTCGAGACGGGGGAAAGGGCGGAGGCGATCGGCCAGTGCGTGACGCTGCACCGAAAGCGCCAAATTTTCGCTACCTCTTCCTTGAACTGTGCGGAAGCCGGAAATCGGTGACGATTTCGTTTGCATTTGACAAAAAATAAGAATGTCTTCCATGATGCATTTTGCAATATAAAAGATCAGTTTAGTCAAGCTATAAACATTTGATTTTACTTACTCGACTGCTGCGTGGTTCCATGCATTCCCACTCGGACCTAATTGACACTTCGCGGCAATCAAGCAGAGAGGACTGGAAGGTCGTTGCATGAACAGGGCGATTGTTTATAATGAATAACGGCTGGATGCTTAGACCACCTCAGCCGACACTTTTCCTCTTTGGTGCTATGTAGTTGAGGTTGCTACCACCGCAGTTCGCCGTAGTAAGGCTGGACACAGCTTCAGATCTGCGCCAAATATGTGTCTTTTCAAATTTCACACCACGTTGCTGATACGGTTTCTGGCACGCATTCAATCGACTCTAATATCACTTTTTTCGCAAATGAGGCATGAAATCCAACCCGAGCATAACCTGTTTGCCTGCTTAAGTAAACTAACAGCGCTTGAAATCTTTCCCTTCCTCGCCTTTCCCTCTCCCATCCAGCCATGGGAAAGCCCTTATGAACTTCCCGTCGGCGGCAATCATCTCTATCCGCTTCGCAGCCTTACCCGTCGCAGCTCATTTACTTTATTTTTCTACTACTGCTATTCATTTAAGCTAGTTTTTATTACGTTGTATTCAGGAGAAATTCATAATCATTGCCCCACTTCCGCTTCAGTCAGTGTGTTAACGACGCGTGGGTATGGTGGAACCCGTTGCCATAGGAAGGGTGAATAGCACACATCAAATAAAAGCCGAGCGGCCACAACTCTCTTGTTTAATTAAAGCCTCTCAATTCCGGAACCATCATATTTGCAGTCTTATTTGCAAAAGTTGGGAAAAAGTTTCGCCATAGGAAAGAAAATAATGCCAGGGAGGATTGAAGTGGAGAGCTTCTTGTCAGCACGTCGGATGCGCATATCATTGGCAAGTAAATGCAGGTTATTAGTGATTTTGTCCTCGGTAGAGAAGTTACCGGTGTGTCACAACTATTATCAGTTCTATGAGTGCAGATGGTAACCATCGCCCATCCAGTTGTCCAGAAGCAGCGTCGCATGCACATGTGGAGGGCATTCCACAACGCCTGATCACAGATGGTTGATTCAAACCATATTGCGCACGATTTGCTTGCATTTGTAGGCAATAACAAAAGAGCGGCCGTGACTATGTTCAAGTCAAAGGTTTACACACTCACCACGTCGGCTTTGCCACTCTCCATCGCGATGCAAATGAGGATCGGTACAACCGAGGCGCCCCAACTCGATCCTTTGTCAAGGCTGTTTTTGTCAGTGATAGGATGAGGAACGACTTCCATTACCAACGCCACACCATCATAGATAAAACTACACATTTTATGGTAAATCATGAGTTACATCGTTCATAATCTGCAGATCATTTCAGTGTCACACTCCATGAGTCAACTTTCAGCCGGTCATTTCAATAGCCAAACCTGCAACGTTATCCTCGGGATTAAGTGGAAGGACATCAAAGATATTTCCATTCTGAGTTAAACACAGACGCGACGTAGACAGCTGTTAGGTTTCCGTGTTAGATTTCTTAAGGTGAGAAGGAATTTCGCAGTTTTCCTTGTTGAAAAAAGTCTAAAATTTTTTCACTCCTCCTAATTGGAAGTGCTAAATTGGTGATTCACCCTCCAGATCTCCGTGCCACTGTTGCTGCAAGTACTACTGGAATTGGCGGAGTCTCGCACGGTCCCCATCATCCTTCCGTCTTTTTTTCAAGTGGCATTAATTGTGAGTTAAAACTCAGTGTGAATCAGCCAACACAGAGAATTATGTATAATTTTACAGACCTCTCTGTGGAGGACTGGTCTAAAGGTGGGCAAGAAGTTATAAGAAATTTTATTTCCTTTCGCATTGTCACTCGGTTGAGCGAGCTGTTTCGTGACTTGCCTCATTAAATGACTGCTGGGGCGACTGCTTTGTTTGGTGTATGAATAGGTTTGCACCAGTCTGTCACATATATGTGACGCCCGGCTCAGGTGAGCAACTCAGCAATAAAATGTTACCAAACATCAAAATGAGCAATCTGGTGTAGCCTCAATTCAAGCGTTCTGATAATCACCTACTTTAGAATGCATAAGTGCTGCATTCAAATTAAGAATGGAAGACTCAGACCAATCTGTTTCTGCAATTGCAACCAACTAATATAATACGACTTCTCCATCAACCGGGATATCAAAATTTAAAAATGCTGCGCTTATTGTTATGACAGAACTGTCACATCTGCCATAAGCCTGAATTTCCGGTCAACAATTGCTTAAAATTCTAAATTCTCAGGCGAATTTTTTTCTCTTATAAGCAAAAGTAGTTAATTGCACATTTCGGCTAGTTCGACGCCTCTGTATAGCAGAGGAAAGGAATGAGTATGGAGAGGATCAAACATTTTAGAGCAGTCTTCGTCCGCGAAAACGTAAAAGTAGTTAAGGCCAAGCAATTCGTTTTGCAAATTCCCCTCATTTCATTTTTCCACTGGGGAAATCACCATTACCATTTTTGTGACGACTGGCGTGGAGGATAATTTGGAAGAGGGAGGTGCCGAGTAAAAGGCTACGCAATCATTGTCGCATTTACTTAACTCTTGAGAGGTGCGTACCATGCAACGACAAACTAAGAAGCAGCACTCTCTATTCAGAAGACAATGTAATGCGCAGTTTTGCTTGGACTGCTGGTCGAGACATCAACCTAGCAGCGTGGACTGGTCCTCGAGCCACTCCAGCAGCCACATTCTCTACGTTCATTTAATGTATGTACTTGCATTTTGCCCCGCATTTTGCCGCCTTTCATCTACAAGGGGGTCTTGGGACGCTACAACAGGAGTATGAGAGAGCAATCGGAATCACCCTCTGAGGCTCTGGTTAAAATGTAAAAGAGCTTCACAACACTAGCGGCTACCAGCTTGGAAAAACAAGTGTTATGGATAATATGAAGCGTTTCGGTTAATTAAATGGTTCAACATTGTCATTTCTATGCTGAGGCTGCGCAGCAGTCGCATGCGGGTGTAACGACGTGGCCGCCCACATCAGATACGCTGAGATGGGACTGGCAACGATGCCTTTGCTGCCGCAGTCTCAGGGGATTTTAAGCGCCTCATCCACCTCTTTTGCGTGTAACATTGCCAGGCATCAATGTGTTTTAATCACTTCAATTACCGCTTGGAAAATGATAGTGAAATCATCTTTAGGCTGGAAACACGCTCAATTTAGTACTAAAAGAATGTGGTGTTGGTAAAACCTTGACACTAATTAAACCATTATAAGCAAAAGGCACGAAATTCAAGCACACTTGACAATTTTGCTGTCAGTGATGTCCAACTTTACGCGCTTTTTCCTTTTCTAACCTGCCTTAAGTGCATCCCCATTCAAGCACAGGAATGTCAAAGGATTCCAACTTGTCTGGACAAAACTGCCGCCCCTCAGGAAGAGAAGTGGGCTGAATTAAAACAAATTCATTTAACTGGGTTAGCACCTTTTTTGCTGTTTTAAGTGCTTCTCGGTATGATATACAACAGACTCATCTCGGAGCACAAGCCAGTAGGTATGACTGACCTTTCCGAATGGTCTGCATGAATGTTGAAGAAGTGTTCCGGTCACGGTCCATCAGTCATCGTCTTGTGTGTTGGGTGCATACGCATGATCTTTGACGCACGAGAAGGAATAAAAGTCTTTTGACTTAGCCGGTGTGCTTTGAGGGGCCGGAAGGACAATAACTTTTAAAGTGGCACTAGTGGTGGAAATCTTGAGATGCAATCCCGACCTGACTTTTGCTACCCTTTTTGATTTAAGATTTTTTCTTTAGAATTTTATGGTCATTGGTACATTAAACATGGTCACTCTCCTTAAAAGGAAAGCTTTCATTAAGTAGCCGGATGGACTAGTGTGAAGCAAAAGTAACTGTTGGAATGGCTTGAGTGTCATATCCTGCTGTGCAGATGTTCAACATTCGAAGGCTAAAGTACGTAGAAGGTTTAATGCTCAACGCTCTAATAAAAGAAGAGTCAGGCTAAAGTCGGCTGTAGCTCATCCTGAATGGGAGTCAGGTGGAGGAGCTCAAGGAAGGGAATGGTACCTCGAACACACAAATGCTTTCTTTGACCTATGGTGCATGCAACCAACGCGTTGTACCAGACATCTCACGCCAGTCACTAAGGCCAGTTAAGAGGTCGCATCGGTACATGGAGCTAAAGAAAAGGCTTGTTTTCAAGCAGTCGTAGAACCTAGACCAGATAGATAGTTAAAATCGGTGCTGTCTGCGCAGCCGACTGCTCTAGTAAAGTGGTTAAAGGTGGATGAAACATGTAGTCCCGTTTTAGTCACGTTGTGATGTTAAACATGGGGATTACCAGTGAGCAAGCCTCATTTAACGAGGAGAGCAAGTTGAATGATTTGGCTTGCTTATAGAACTGGACAGTGAGTTTGACTGCAGTAGTGTTGTTGATCCAGATGCCAAGGGTTTGAAGGTAGATGTTGGGCTGAATTCTCTCCTTGGCGAAGAAGATGCTCTTGTTGATGTCATCGGAGAGTAATAAAGCTTCCACAGCTCTGACACGGTCAAGGGGCTTGGGTGGGCCTCTTGCAAGAGGGGTGGTGGAGACATTGAGAGATACACGCACAGTTTAGCCGGGGACTGGTGTCAACTGCTCCGCCGGCCCTCACCCACTGCCACTGCTTCACTGCTTCCAGTCACTCCTCAGTACAAGAAAAAAGTCAAAGGTGTTAATTAATCAGACATCCTAAGAAAATTCAAGGTAAAATGGAGCCTTTGAATTTAAAAAAGGGGAAAACTATTTAGAGAGAAAGAGAATTGTAACACGCAAGTGAGGATTTACTCTAGTTAGCCAACCTTCTTTGCAAATCGACGACGTTTGATTAGAGGTGTCTTTATTATCTCCTCTTTCGATGAAGGAGCGATTCTTAGGAAGCGTTTTCTTCACCTGAAGCTGTTTGGGTTCCCTTTTCTCTCCACTTTCTTCTCATTTGTGAGCCGCTTTGCTGACAGCCGAGTCCAACCCAACTTGAAGAGATGTTATTTAGCAGATTAGAGGAAGCCCATGTTGCCGGGTCGTCCACGGTTCTGTCAATGCAACAGATGAAGAGGAGATCTTGAGTTGGCATTTGTCAAACAGCTATTTGTCATAGTGAAACGGAGGAAAGTTATCAATGGACAGGCAGTCAATTCGTAAAGGTCTGGACGACAAAACGGCGCCCTATCCGTACGCCAGGGCCAACCAGACAACAGACACATAAACACTTTAGAGGCTTCCAATTAATTGCGTTTTGATTCTGTGGCAGAGGGAACGTCAGCTTTAGGCCGGCTTTACAAAAGCGGCTGTGGTGTTGTTTACTGCCAGGCTATTCACTAATCACCGCCATCGCCACTTACCTTCAGTTCGTTGGAGCCAATTCCCATTCCATTATCTGAGCAGAGTTTTGTGTGCTGGTGTGACAGATGCCAGACGACACCTTTCACTTTGAGCACTTCACATGCAGAAAGCGAGAGGTCGAGGTCTGTTTACTCACTTCGTCTCAAATGAATGAGTCCTCACATGGAAAGGCTCTGGTGAACAGGATAAAGGAAAGTCCCAATCATCGCTTGGCCTGCCAGTGCACAGCCTCTTTCCTCCGTTCCTCCAAATTCATTCCTAAAACGTATCTTTGAGAAGATCTTATAATTGAAGATTGGAATTTTGAAGTAATTCTACTTCATTTAATTCAGTTAAAGTAAAAAAGATCAGTTGGGAAATAAAGCCCGTGCACTGTTAATGCAGCTGGAAAGAGCATTTTTATTTGGAGAAAAAGACTTCATGATAAAGCAGCAACGAATTTTCACAAATAGTTCCCATCTGCGGTTGCTGTCTTTTTGAAACGGAGGGAGGAGGGTGGAGGAAGTAGACGTCATCTTTAGCCCTCTCGGTAAAATCATGAAAAATTTTCCCTTTCCCAGTCTGTGCACTTCTTCCACCCCATCTTTAAAATCAAGTTCTCTCTCTGCTGCCACCAATTTAGCTGTCGCAGCCTTCCTCAAAGTTGGGTCGAGGAAAATGGCGCATTGCTAGCGTTAAAAAGGAAATGGAAGGTCCCCAGTCTTCTCTCTATATGATGCTGAGCTTTGAATTATGTTGAATTATGAGCTCCTCTACTCCGGATGGAATGTAAGGGGAAGAGGAGCGTTTGGAGCTGATGCTTTGGGCACAAGGTAAGGCTTGCTTTCCAACTTGGCGGTTGAGTGTCTGAGTGTTGTATTTGCCACTTTCGCCTGCCTAAAGCATGCAACTAATCGGCCTTCATGGATGGCAGCCTCAAATCAAAGACATTCTAGCTGATGCATCGCAGCTCTGTCACCGATCCTCGTATTCTACAGTCGCAAATTTCGTCTGCTGGCATTGGTTGGGACTCAATCACTCACAAATAAGAAGACAATTAAAGCATCCTTCCGTCTTAGTCCCAAGGGATGGTCCAGCCATGCCGAAGCCAATTTCTATGTCAGGAAGAAAATCAAGCTTTGGCTTTCGTAGTGAGACTGATGGGTTCCAGCGTAATCGGTCGGCGGGCCATGTCCGAAGCCATGCGTTCTTCTGTCCATCAACATTACACATTTCTTCCTAATGTAATGCTGCCTCATGCCTTCTGGGAAGCAAGGCGAAATGAGAGCTACGAACCATCTTCGCTACTGAACCTCGGTTTTGAGCGAGCGTTTAAAGGGCTTCAATGATCAGCGCATTCCCTTGCGTTTAATCCACTTGCCGAAATAGACCAAACTCACGATGCAGTCAACGATGCCGAGATTAATCAAGTACACTATCGTCAATCATCTTCTCAGTTGCATAGAAATTCGATGAGTAGTAAGAATGGCTGGTAAATAACCTTCTTATAGCACCGACGAATAACTTAAGAAGTCGACAAAGAAGAGTTCAGGGAAAAGAGTTTAATAGGGACGAGAAACCATGCACTGTACTATAGGGCTGGTCGTTCAACTTAAGTTTTAGTTGGTAGACGACTTTGAGGCTTCACTATTGCAAAGGTGCTGGACGGTCTGGCCCCGGGGCCTTAACAGTACCCTCCAGATCTGCGGTGCGCCCGCATTTTCCTTCTTCCCAAGGACCATCATGCAGCAGAAGGAATGTTTGGACAAGAAAAGCAATTCAAGCTCCACTAAAGCTTCTTCCCTCCTCTTCTTCCTCCTTTGCAATGCTTATGCGTTTAGCATTCAACTCTCATACTTTCAGTCGCTGTTGTCCAAATTGCGATTGTTTGAATTGGCTTGACAGTAAACCAATCAAGCGCCACCAATTGGCTCATTCATCAAAACGCTGTTTGTGATGACTGAACGTGTTTCACATTGCTCTCTCATCATACAGGCTTGATTTTACTATGCTGGTTGAATGGAACAACACAGAGAACGCTAGCAATTACATTCGTGCTCGTTTGCAATTCTCCATCGCATATTAAATGTGGGATTTGGATTAAAAGCAGTTGTTTTGCCACTAGCAAAATCCCATCACCAGCAATTTCACGCACCGTGTTTTTAAAAGATTTGCTTTGCACTTGAACGCCAATGTCAGTGTTTGAGTCACTAAGTCAGCAGCTTGACACTGAGGCGCAAAATAGTCCTTTGAACTACCGCCTTGACTCAGTGGAGGTACTTACAGTAAGGCCTTTGAACGTCTCCCTCTTTTGCCCCAACCGAGGGTGTTAGTGAAGCCATATTGTTGCCAGCATCATCAAACAGTTCATTTTCTTATAACAATGTAATTGTTTCCAGGTCCTTTGCGACATTTCATCTTTTAACCCACCTTTTGGAAATTATGAAGAGTTTGTAGGAGCACAAATGCGTGAAGTTCACTTAAAAATTTATCCTAGGCTACTTGTCAGTGTAGCGCCCCGAACATCCCTAAAAGACGGGGAGAAGGCTAGGTGTAGGTCAGAATACTTGCATTCTAGACGGAAAGGAAGAGGACTGCCAGCATGGGCGGCAGGCCAGCCCACGCAGCACCGTTCAAGGTGGCCGCCACTAATGTGCCGAACCAACCAACAGTCCAAACAAACAAAACACTACATAGCTCCCTCTCTTCTTTTCAGTGTTGTCCCCGACGCATCCCTTCATCCACCTCTCGCGTCAGCCATCACAACGTAATCAGTCCTGCAAGAAGCACTCACGAGCTAATCGTGCCACACGCCGACGTCCAGCGCAAATGGGGCGAGATTTGCCACCACGTCAGTGGTCCCTCATGGCTGTGCGGCTCCACCTGCAGGTTCGCCCGGCTTGCCAACTAACTTCGAGGGAAGAGGTTCAGATGACTCTCACTGTATCCTTTGAGAGGTCAGTTTACCGGCAGTCTTTCCAGATGGTCCACGGCTAGGATCGCTTCTGTTGTTAATAGCCTTCCTGTAGAGCTACGGGAGTGGGATAGTATCGGAGATAAACGCAGTTCTTAGTCCTTCAGCTAATGCACCTCTTCTGCACCGTTGTAACGTGCCACTTGCAGAAAAAATCTAGGTAGAAAACGCACAAATTCGGATCCGCTTCCTGCTGCCACCACTGCAGCGCCCCGAGCATCCCTAGAAGACGGAGAGAAGTCTGTGTGCAGGTCAGAATACTTGCATTCTAGACGGAAAGTAAGGGTACTGCTGGTATGGCTAACAGGCCAGCCCGCGCAACTAACTTCAAGGTGGCTGCCACGAATGTGTGGAACCATCCAACAGTCCAAACAAACAAAACACTACAGTCAGCATTTCATAAAATTATTTAGTTCCAGATTGTTATTTGGTTGCTGGTTCTTGCATATGCTCCATGCTTGCACCATTAGCGTCACGTATATGTGACGCGTGTGCTATATCACTGTAAGACGAATAATTTAAATAAAGTGAGTGCCTTTAAATACAAACAGTAAAGTGATCTCAGTAGTCTTTGAGAAGAGCACTGCCAGGATTCCTTGTTTATGGTGACACGCGATTTTAGTAGAAATCATGAATCAAGGCACACCACGAAGAGCATTTTACAGTTTGTACTTCGTTGTGCAACCAAAAATAAACCCGAGAGGCTTGTTTACAACCTGATTTTATCACTAACCCTTTGGAGAGGAGGAAATGTTATTCCTACGCCTTGGCAACGGTTTGAAGTCTATAAATGGCATAAGTGGAACCCATGACACCGCCGATGTTGACCGACGTCGGCGAACACAGGGCAGTGGCAAAATTTCCAATCAGATGCCCAAGCCAATTGCATTTGCACTCCATGCGTTTAATCTCTGAACTAATAGGTCTACCCTAGCTTCCAGTCGGTCCCGACGTCTCGTAGCGCGATGACTGATTTGAAAACATTGGGTGTCTTTGACATCCTCGTGTGTCCAACTTCTCTCTCTCCTGACGGGTGACGTCTCTTCCGTTTTATGCCTCCACAGGTCTCAAGACGCCCGCAGTACTCTAATTTGCATAGTAAGCATCTCTATCACCAATAGGGGAGCACATTTGGAATGGGCAAGTTGGGCTGATTTCGGATTGCATGCATCGACTTGTGGAGACGAGTCGCAATTTTAACAGAACTTCGGAACTAATTTCCTCCTATTTTGTAGCCTTATAGTATTAAATTTAGGCCAGATTGAGCTGGTCTGTCCTTTAACAAACAGGAAATACTTTCCAGGTTGCCTTGATGCCAACGAAAAGAGGCCAAAATCCCTCACCCAAACTGACCTAAAAAGAGGGAAATACTTGTTTATTGCAGAAGTAACTCCAAAAGGTACGTCGTGATGTAGAGGAAAGGATGAGTATTTGCTTCCACTTGCATTTATCATGCATTAACTAGTGACAGGCAGGAGACTTTAAGGGCAATTAACCAACTGTTTCTCACTTTTGTTCTTCCATCGTCTGACCAACCGGCCGGACTATGTCCGCATGTGTGTCTAAAGTAGACTAAGAGGTGACAATTTTATCACCAAGTCACCTAAAAAGGCAAAAAATGCAAGCACATGATTCTCGCAAGACCGTTTAGCCATGGTTTGTTCGTTTTTTGCCATCATCCGTGTAAAACAGCTCGTCTCGCTCCTGCAAACTGACCCCGAATGGCCCAGAGAAATTCACCTGCGAATGCTCCACCGAACGAGGATGATGTCCATGACAAACAGGAGCACTTTAAACAATAAAACGCCTTAAGAGGCTTTGTGCAGATGCCTCGGCTCCTGGTAAATGAAGGCCATCAACCAGCATTCTTCCAACACCGCAGACGAGTTCGAAAATGCCGTCCGGTAGTGTCGACTGCGACTGGCGATTTCACTCCTTTCGATGGGTTGACACCGAAATTGCCACACATTGGAAAGGCGTAATGGAGATTTACATTCATTTTTATCTCTTACAGGTCCAAATAAATTAAACCACAACAGCGTAATGCTTTCCAACTCCTAAAGCCTGCTTATGAGGTGTTTGAGTTGGGGAAATGTCAACTACCAATTTGTTCCGCTTCGGGAAGATTGAGAATTAATGCCGTATTTCGTGCCAGGGAAGTCTTCGTACATCTTACACGATTCTTACAACAATTAATAACTTAATTTTTCCCTCTTAAACTGTTGCCTCAAATGGAGGAGCGAAGGGGCATTCTTACAGGAAAGAAACTTTTTCCTTTTCACTTTAAACTTTGCTTAAACTTTCTTTAAGCCTCATTTGCATAGGAGAGCCGAGATAACTTCTCCCTCCCGATCAGTTGCGGCTTTCAGACAAACCAGCAATGCGGATTTCGGTTGGTGTTGCTCACTTTTTGGTTTTTCACTGCCTCCTGTCCCACACCTCCGTTCCCGGCCCTGCCCGGCCCGGCCCGTCCCGTCCCATCCCCTCCCCTTCCCTCTTCCACCAAATGGAAAATTTTACGTGCTTGATTTTCCGTTCGAAAAACTTTCTCGAAGCTCAAATATAGCAAATAAAAAGACCACTTTTTGTCATATTTGTTAAGTTTAAGCCAAATTGGCAAGATTAAACCCACATAGGAGTGATCGTTTCACCAACTTTAATCAACAATGGAAAGGGAAGCGCCCAAAAGAAGGAGGAAGAAAATCACTTAACGATGACCGAAATTCCCTTTGCACAAACTTTTTTGGTTGTTTTAGCATTAGCTTAGTAGGTGGAAGGCTTTGGAGGGTAAGGAATTATCAACACGATGGAACCATCCCAAGCCGCATAACTGCCACTAACTATGTGGAGGATCACGTGCTTCTGTGCGGTGTTTACGTTTTCGGTGGAAAGGTTAGCCCTTGCTTTACTTCGATGCAGTCAACCTTTGAATCCCTTCTGATAAGCGCCTCAGCGATAGTCGAGGCTATAGTAAAGGCGCCGTCTACACTAAGATCATGACCGACGGAGGGGGTGCGGTTCACTATCCCGTCCATGTGCTGTTTTTTATGATGTCCAAGGTGGTCTGTTAACGAACTCGTGTCCCGAATGTGCGTCCATGCTGGCGAGGGCATTCGTTGATCACTCCTTTATTCTTCTGCCATGTGGATCAAGCACATGCTGACTGACCTTTAGCACGCAATTGCCCTCAGCACTCTCTCCAGACACCATTAAATACAATTTCGACAGTTTACACTGCCTTTTGCTCTTCTCTCTTCAAAGCTATCACGTGGATCTCCTCAACGTCTACATCAACACAGCCCCATGGCATCCACGGACTGAGAAAGAGGCTGCAATTTTCTCTAAGGACAAAGAACCACCACGCCTTTGGCAGCTTCTTCTCCTCATGCTTGCACGCTCTTGCCCCCTTGGACGCCTTGGTGGGGTGAGGAGCGTCCCATAGTGCTTTTTCTTTATCCATAGCGAGGTCATTCTCGACTTCTTCACTGCCCACGCCAACAAATTGATTTGAAAGGAGCAATGGGTTAAATGAGTCAAAATTGCCCTAGAGATGGAAGCTGGTTGATCATCCTTGATGCTGTGCTTTGTCTCCACACAGACCTGTTCCATCTTGGTGAAGTAATATCCTCTCAAGGCATTCCTACTCTACTCCTTGCACAGACGAGGCCGCCAGCATGCTAACCGTAAATGAGATGTAGCGCCCTGAGCATCCCTAAAGGAAGGAGAGAAGGCCAGGTGATGGTCAGAATACTTGCATTGTAGACGGAAAGTAAGGGAACTGCTGGCATGGCCGACAGGTCAGCCCACGCAGCTAGCTTTAAGGCGGCCGCCACTAATATGTCCGACCGACCAACAGCCCAAACAAACAATACGCTAAATGAGACCATTTGTCGTTTTTAATCCAACTCGAACCGGAATCGAAAAGTGTGCATGGCTACTTCGTGACGTCTAACCCTCCCGGTCCTCAACGCAGGTACGCATTTCATTGACAGCCAAACCAGAGGATGGAAATAGAAATTCTCGACCTCACTCTCTCTTCGAAGGTGCATACATGAAACATGTTTTACTTCTTAAAGGGCGGTAATATTTTCAGTCCGTAGATTTGGCAAATGGAAGTCGATAGTAGAATGGCATTTACTGCATTGAGACTGGGATCAACCTTCAGGCCTGACATAACCCAAGTCGGAGATAGTACGAAAAGTACGCCGCCTATTTGTTTTGAAACTGAGGATGTCGTTTGCTGTGGAAATGTGATGGCGTGGTTCAGGCAGTGAGTAGCCGCACCTGGGTCAGAATCAAAAGGATAATCTAACCCACCTTAAATGGATCCAGATCGGATTTACGCCTTAAAACGGCAGTTGCGTACTCATTTGGGCAGATGGAGAGTAGAGAACTACCTCATTTTATGATGATATCGTCTACCTTTTTTTAAGATTAGCTTGCAGAGAGCCAAGCACCCCGGTGCGTATTGTTTTGGCAGGGCATCAAAGAATAGAAGGGTGTCGAACAAATAGGATAAATGCTCACAGAAATGACAGATGACATCAGCTAACACTACTACTCTTTGGTGCACAACCCGCCTTTGACTTGCTGCTGAGTAATCAAAGGTACCGTCAAGACATCTCGCTGCATAGTATTCGGATGTGGTTTCTGATCTTACACCACTTCAATGCATGCTGGCATTCAAACGACTTAAGCAAGGCTGACTGAACTAACTCAAGCTGTCAAATCCTGCCAAGAATGAGGAATAAAATCCACCTCTAGTATGACTCTAGCAGTTGCTGAATCAGGTCAAAGGGTCGAGGTCATGCTTGAGCAAAGCCGGCAATGTGCGAATTCTTCCTCTTCTTCCTCTCTCGAGTCCCATGCGCGGGCAGCACACAGAATGCGGAGGGCAAAACACCTCTCCGAGTTTGCGACGGCACTATTGCCTTGCTTTAGACATGCGATGGTAATGTTCAATATCTATGTGCATAAACAGCGAAGATGACAAGGCATAATGCCCAAATGCCTGTCAGCATATTGACTTAATTGACGGTAGCCACGACAGTAAGTTTGCAAGCAAGTAATTCGGTGTTCAAAGTGCAGCCAAGTACGATCATGACTATAATTGAATGCATTCGAAACAACTTCCCTCTGTGCGTGAGGGGCAACGGGTGCGTTCAGCGCGAGATTCCAATTGACCTAATCAAAAGAAAGTGCAGGCAGGGACGTGTAATGAGGAAGTTTGTATCGTCACAGCATTACGGCGCGTGGACAGGTCATCTGCTACTTCATTGGTCCAATCTGTATCCGTCCTTTTAATACTTTGATTAATCTTTACTTAATAGTGGATATTTGGTGCTCACAGAACACTTGTAAGCAATTCAGGCGTATCCGAGAAACGCCACAGCATGTATGGCAGTCAGAGCCTCTACAATTAAAGTGTGCAATGAGGTGGACTGTTATTGTTGAAATTCAAATGGTTATCTTCCCTACCACAAATAATATGGCCTATTAACCTGTCAAATGTAAGTAGAATATAGGCTTCTCACTTTCTTGTGGTCGGTGTTAGCGTCAGGATGATAAATAATTTCATCCATATTCGACCTCTACTTGCCATTCATTCCACCTTGAAGGTGTCAATGTTGACACAAGAACTTAAGGCACTCTAAGTCTATAGTTGTAAATACCCGTAACCCCTAGACCTAAAAATGGTTGCGTCTCGAGGCTTAGCTAAAGGACAGGCTGACCACTAGACCTTCACCAAGTATGCAAAGAGGCGACTTTCATTTTATGGTGAGCTACACTAAACGCTTGGAAGCTATCGTTCATGCGACACTTCGGAAGCGGAGAGAAATGGCTTAGCGACAAACCCTGACCCACGTCAAACAGGCAAGCATTGAAGCTACTTGTATTCTTTATCAGTAGCATAAGCAATGCTTGGGAAAAGATACAGCTGTGTTTAATACCAACGTTGCATACTTCAAAAAAAAAACAAATGGTGCTCGATAACTCACTGCCCACCCAGTCATAAAATAGCTTCCATCTTCCCAAAACCAATTTCTTCCACCTTCTAACTGTTTCAATACCAGTGCAAATTGAAAACTTCACCTTCACTGTCGCAACCCACTCGTTTTAGTACTCTAGTAAAGCTGTTCTTTTTAGCTTGTTTTTGCAATGATTTCACTACTTCCGATTTAGTCAATGCACTCACGCCGCGTGGGTATGGTAGAACCCGTTACCATAGGAAGGGCGACTAGCACGCGTCACATAAATGTGACAGTGGTTGCCATTCTCTCATTTAATTAAAACCTTTTATTCTGCAGCTATCAAATTTGCAATTTTGGTGCACAATAATGCATTAACAGAAATTAAAATGTTAAAAATGTGAAAACTGACAAGCTAGACAGGGAAATATGTTGAAAAGTGTTAGACTTATGGTCAGTAAGCTGAATTGCAGGTAGCGTTTTCAAGTAAACAGTGTTTTTTTTAGGCTACCTCCTTCCAAACGAGAAGTATTCGGTTTATTGTTGGCCATTTTTCCAGCTCTATGTGTGCATACGACACCCAGAGTCTGCTGCCATCTGGCTGGCGGATGTGGTTGGCGTTCGGCAGCACCTGATGGCAGGTGGATGTGCTCAATTATGCTACGCACAATCTGACCACCTTCCTCTGCGGCGAAAAAGGAAGCGGAAGTTGGCTGATCCAAGCCGATGGTCTCCTCGGTCATCACGTTGGACGCATCACTCCACACCTTAGTGTAAATAGATCCTCTAGCACTACTAATTTTTAGGGCTGAGGGACTAAACCCCAACACATCGTCCCACTGTTGAGAACAAGGGAAGAGCTTTCGTAGTGCCTCATGAGCTTCAAAGTTAGTGGTCAGAAATAATCACCATTTAAGACGCCTTAATGCAACTTTGAGAAGACCCGTCCAATGCCCTAAATGGCAATGCTTGCACAAGATCCGCTAAAAACATCACGGATGCTTTCCTTCTGGGTCCTGCGGTGCCGAAGGCCATTAGATGTCGACTCTACCCATTTGTTGAACATCATTTACCTTATCTTCAAAAAGAAGCCGGAAATCCTTTAAGTTTTTGATAATTTGAGGCGCCAGGTCGAGGATCTACCCTCCGGATCTCTGCGTGACCGCCATTGCGAATACTACCGGATTTGGAAACGTGTTGCACAGTTCCGGATGCTCTTCCGAAAATCTGAGTTAAAACTCATCATAAGCTGGTTAGTACAAGAAAACGCGAGTCATTTTATTGACGTCCCTGTGGATGACTCGTGAAAGGGTGGTCGTCAGCTTTGACTATGCGTCTCACCGGTAGCCCATTTAAAAACTGCTAGTTTATTTGCTCCATTTCGTGCAGGCTGGTGCATTTTGGTCGCTTTAACTACACTCCAGCATGAATTACACCAGCCCCATCACGATACACGGGCAGTAGAGATGGCGCAATTTTCTAAATGGCCCACCTAAATGTTGAAAGAGAATTCATTTCATGTGCTCTAATCTCTACCAAATCTCCATCTTCTTGCGTGCTGAGCGCATTCGCGTGTTTTTGACGCAAAAGGAAGACTAAAAGACATTTTCACTTAGTCTGTGGGTTTTGCGAAGGCAGGAAAACAAGCATTTGTAAGTCTGCTTGATTGGTGGGTTTCTGGGGATGCTTTCCCAATCTAGCCTTTGCAGTTAGCTCCTAAGTTTGCATGATCGGGAGTGGTACACGGGGTGAAATGCGATTGTGCTTGCAGTGCCGTGGATGTGGTGGACAGGACAGACACTGCAAGTGCAGGAAGGAGTTGGTAGTCAGTGTGGCGTGGATGGAAGGTCACATCCTGCTGAAGGGAGTGCGACCTGTGCCAGTGCGCAATTTCCCCGACTCAGTAGCAATCCGGAGACACTAGAGTCACTCGGGTTGGTAGCATGTGGTGACCAGTCTTGGTAGTTCTGCAATTACCTTCTCCCAAGTGGTGCACGAAACCCAATGCAGAGCGACGAACAATTGGAGAGATGGTGCGCCAGCAATCGCATCACTGCATTGCGGAGGGGATGCAATGCAACGAACACACAAACTGTGGAATTTACACTAATCGAAGTCACATATTCACCCACGATTCAGATGAAACCGCCAATTGAATGATCACCCTCGCCTTCAAATTATTGCTTGAATGGCAATCAGCACAGGCATGCATACGAGTCAGATCTGGCATTTAGAGTTCGTAGGATTGGAAGCTGACAGCAAATTAAGAACCAAAACTTGGCTTTCCTCCATGCATTAATGTCACCGACTAACACCTACCCTCCGAGGTGACATTGGAGTTCGTAACCAGTGTCTGAACTAGCAAATTTAGAACAAAACGGTCTCGGCACCACGCAGATATGCTCATTGCAACTGCCTCTGAGACCTGGATCATTCCGACTTAAACCTTTGTAGCACGGCCAAGTATCCTAACTAATACGAGCCTACACACACACTTCAACTTTCGAGTCAAGGCACGGACACTTATAGCTGCCTGCACAGTGGAGTGGGCACTCTCCTCGACATTGCCTTAGTGGCCTGCCCCTCGTCTGCGTAATCCACCGGAGTACAAGTGTGAGCGCGAAAAGGCTCATGATCCCCTTAAATGTGTGCCACACGATGAAGACGAGGTTGGTGCTTTGCACACTTCCCACGATTCGACCAGCCCCAAGAACAATCCAGCCCTCTTCCCCAAGCAATTTGTTGACACTAGTTGCCTTTGATGTCAACGGAGCAGTAGGAGCTAAGTCATATCATCTTCCCAACAGATTGGACGATTTAGTGATGAGGCGATTTACTGCCACCACATCACTGACTGCTTGCAGTCACAGCTGTACTCACTCAGTGAAGAGCAGCTGCTCGCCCAACTCTTCAATCACGTCATTGGCGAGTGTGCCAGACTCGCACTGCTCCACCTGCCCTTGTGGTCGCACTCCTTTAATTTTCCCACCGCCATTACTAGCACAACAAGCGCTACTGTACAACTGCATTCATGAAGGCCGCAAAGGCCAGTTGTGGCAGTGGGGCAAAGGAGAGGATGCAACCGATTTCCACTGTTAGGCAGTGCTCTGTTCTCAGAATTTGCTCTCCTACTCTTCAATGTGAGAGGTTACTTGCGATGGGTAGCAACACTAGTTCAGGTGGATTGTAGGCATTCTCTAGATAAATGTGCGTTGTGCAGATTGTAAATCCTTCCCTTTCTTCTGCTCCTCGTCATTGAGCCGCTGCCTTGGCAGCCCAGTGTAACCCGACTCGAAAGGATGAAAGAGCGATGGACCATGCTTTGGGACAGTCTACAGTCTAAACAATGCAACAAATGAATCAAAGACATACATGACTGACTTATGACAAGCAGCTATTGCGTTACAGTGGAACGGAGAAAAGTTTGTGCCGCAGACTCCACGGGCACGTGGTGATTTAGCGAAGAGTGGGCGACCAAACGCCGCCTTGCCAATATGTTAGGCCTTAACAAAGAACAGGGCCAAGATCACTTCCAAGGGTGCACGCACATGGCTGTTAAATGCTGTGAAGGATACGGTCATCGGCTTCCAACGTGATCAACCGCAGTGTAAGTTATCGCCGTTCCATCTATCCGCTATCCACCTTCGGATCCTTAGCAGCTCACTAACTCTCTTCTGTCAAAAGGCCATTTCGTGTGCGTAGATAAGGTGGACGCCAGACTGAACCCTTCGCCATGAGTTCTTCAAACACAATAACGAGATCGGTTTTGGGACTGAGATCCATCTACTCAATGCATGTTAAGTAGAGGAGCCTTGGGGTGGAATGGGCACTCGTGAAGGGATTGGAGGCTACTCCAACTTGCCGCGTTGCAGCAAGGATCCCCGGAGGGTAATGTTTACTCTGGTATAAAACGGCAAGATGATGGCGTTTCTCTTTTTCTCTGCTGAACGATCACATGACCAGTTTCGAAAGTAGACCAAAGTGTTGAGAATGAGGTTGTGGGACCAATGTTGGGGAACAACCGTTTCGAAGGAGAACTCCGCATCAAATAAACATGGCATTATTATTTGGGAATTGCTTAATGGTTTTTCGGTGACAAGTGTTAAACAGGCCAATATTTAAAGGAGGAAAATGTTGCACTGCCACACTTCTCAGGCGACTAAGGAAGACGAAGCATAGGAGTGAGAGAGCTGCCGGCATGTTCCACAAGCCGGGTTGCCCATCCAAATGTGCATTTGGTAATGCCGAGAATTAAAATAATCCAAGTTTTCAGAAGATCCGCTCCCACTTCGAGCGTCGTCCCTGGCGCTTTCCTTAGTCGCCCTCCTGAGTCAGCCATTACACCGCAGTCGGTTCTGTCAAGAAAATAACCATCAGAATACATTGCCATTCATCGACTCTCATGCAACTGAGAAGATCCCAAGCCTAAGCATCCTTCCATCCTCCTGGGAGATTACTCACAGCCTCAAGCTTAGTCCAGAACTGTGATGGCTGGCAATCATGCCCAGCTTTAGCAAAAGGAGCAATTGATGGGATTTAGCGTCGTTCGACAAGGCAGGCATGATTCTCCATCCCTGCCTGGTGAACTTCTCCCTAATTGATCTCGTCCGGCCATTCCTGCCTGTGTTTTGTGCGGCTATTAGGAAGGCAAAAGAATGTGTCGCGAGAGCACACAGTACATATTCTCGAATGGAAAGGTTAAACACCTCTGCAACGAATTTTACAAATGGTTTCCGGCTGCTGCTACCGCTGATTCCAAAGCTATTGACCTACGGAGGAGGAACGGGGCTTGAGGGGTTGGCAGAGGCAGGCATCATTCGGTTGTGGGCCGAGACAGATCCTTCCATGCGCGGCGCTTGCACGTCTTTCGCTCCGCTATGGTTTACCGTTCAACAGTTATCGCCGTTGCTGATTGTGTGGCGTCTTATTCCCTCTTGGGGCTGGAAGGAGAGGAAGGAGTGTGGAAGGTATGCTACTGAAGGGAGGCCGTCAGTTTACATATCAAAGGATTGCACAATTCGTTGCTGCAAATTGCGATCTTGTCAGCTACTTATTAGTAGTAAGTCTCCCATAAACGCTCTCCACCCACTTCTCCTTCCCTCCAACTAAGTGTGTCAAGCCTTTGGCCTATCCAACATGGCATCAACATCATGCCCAGTTTTGAGTCGCCGTGCCTCCGATGCGATGCAGAGAAAGTGGCACGATTCGTCCTGTGAGGAATAGCTATTAGTTTAAGCACCAAGTGGCTCCAGACAAACAAATCTCCCCCACCTTGATGATCAACCGCCTGCGTTCTCCATCTGCAGCTTTTGCTTCCCAGACGCAAGCATTCTTTTCAGCAGTTTGCGCGAAATTTCGTTCACACATATTTGAAGTTGAGAGACATCAAACATCACTTAGAAAACGGAGGGTCGCCTTTGAATAATTATTCTGACTGCAGGTGAGAAGCACTGAGGGACAATCATTACATCCCGAGTTTACCTGAGTGTTCGGTTGTGGTGGCACGCGCTGGTGACTGGAGAAGGAACAAAGCGACGTGGGTAGAGGAAGCGGACATGCAGGCACGTGACGATTGTATTGTCAACGAGGGAAAGGGTGCATAATCAAGTCTGCTGAGGGATTTTGATACAGTGTAAAATGCTGATGTCACATCCAGCTAATCGGGTGAGTTCCAAAAACGGACTCCTTAGTGCACGTTGGTAGCAATGCTGACTTTCGGTGGGAAGCAATCACTAATGAACGGCAAGATGGGAACTGTGGGGAGACGAACACACACAGACCATTGGGAGCGCCTGCAGTCTTTGGCCAGAGAGGCGATTCACCAACTCCGTCAACATCATGGCGACTTCACAGGGCAAAAAGGGAACCGAATCTCGGTTCTGTTGATGAGCCACCGAATGAGTGCACCACCATACCTTTGCCAAGTAGCTCAATCTCTGCAGCATGCCCGTGTCCACAGTTCCTTCTCTCCTATTTTACCAATGTGGCATGTGGGAAGTCACGAACCTACGTATTTCTGGCAGCAGTAGCGGGAAAACCTCCTCATTCCTGTCATTTTATTCATTCCAATTTTTCAAGGTGAGTGATTGATGGCGGTGGGCCACAACAAATGCAGATTTACTAGATGGAGGCAGAGATGACGACGCACCAAAGAGGGGCACAAAACGACGTCTACCATTGGCGAGTACTTCAGTTATGCGAACTTGGTGATAAGTACTGACAACGGACCGAACAATGAATAGTGAGAAGTTAAAACAGTTCGACTCAAAGCTGTACATCGTCCCTGTTGGAGTATGCTAATGTAGTGAGCCTAAATACCTTCTCCGCGTCATTAGTGTTCGGTCGGGATCCAGCTGGACATGGCCAAATAGCACCGAGGCGAGGAGAACGAGGCAAGGGAGGAGGCCCGAAAGGCCTCTTTGCAACAGAATTACGCCAACTCCTGTTTGAGAACAGTGCTTGGGTGATCAGCGACAGACAATGACCGGCACAATCCATTCACCTCCACAGCAATTGCCTCAACGGACATTACTCGAGCTACAGTAAAACAGTCGTGAAAGATCAGTGATGTTATGGTCAAGAACACTCTTCGTTGTATGGGGGTTAGACTGACAAAATGGTTGACTTCTAAGCGATTCCCTTAAGGTCTGGACGCTGGTTTAAGATTAAGGGGTACCGCAATGCTTGCCTGCTCGTTTGATATAACCTCAGTGTAATTAGCTGACGACTGAGGACCTCTGCCTTTGCTGTTCATACTTTCCCACTTGTTCGTCATTCTTTTGGAACTTGCTTAATTTCCCGTCGTGACCTTAACAAAGGATGGTTTGTGGGAGGATGGCAAACTGGAAGGCTAACATGGTCAAATGGCGACTGCGTTTGTGTGTGAGGGAGCATGGGAGAACCAAACCCTCGTTTGCCCCATTAATCCAGTTTATGTGGCAATCTCGTATCTTTGCTTATCATTGAAAAGACAACCGTTTTCATCCACCTCTTAAGCTGAGCCAGCAGAACTCGCGTGCGCCGTGTCTGTGAATGACTTACTTTCACTTGACCGCCAATTTACGTGACTTCGGCAAATGTTGGCAATTTTCCATCATTTGCTCTACTCTGAGCTCCAGTGAGAGCGTTTGTGGAGCCACAGTGTTGTCAGTTCCCTTGAGCAATTCAGTTCGCTATTCCACTCCCCTAGTGTTCCGCTCATTTACTTCCTCCCTTTTCACACACAGTCTATTGGAATGTGAGGCGCTTAATTTTGCATTTACCCAGGTACATCATTTCATCTCTCATTCGGGGTCAGCACTTAAGCATTGGACTTTACACGTGCTTAGCACCTTCGCCGCCAGCGTCACATATTTGTGACATGCATTGCATATTGCTATGGCGCAAGTGATTGTGTCGAGTCCTTCGTTAGAGGAATCAGCTGAGCCCAAAATGCCAAAAGAGACAAGTGGTTGATTTCGCCTCGCAATAGCATTAACAGGGTGCCGGTGCCCCACCATCCGATGCCAGCCGACCAATGAGTGCTTGATACTACTCGTCCATTGACTCGAATGGATTAGAGTACAGCCCGAATGGACAAATCACCATCAGTTGTCACACACGCCGCCTTCAACCCACATGACTGCATGAAGCAGTGAACTTCATCTCTCACCTCACTTGCATGCGAAAAGGCGAGAGAGGCTCGTACTAACGACTTGTTGATAGTGGCCACTAATTCAGTCTGCAACTGCTTTTCGCACACTTTGTTGAGGGCCTCGCAAGCTGAACGAAACTGTTAACTAATTGCTGTGCTTTTGAATTAGGGCCGAATGCATGAACATAGTAAACGGCTTTGTTAAGGCACTCCGCACTAAGCATTTATGCGCTTACATGCAGGCCTAATGGAACATTCAAGGAAAGGCATGCCTACGCTTTGATGCCATCCCTGACAAAGCACGAGCATAAGGCATAACTCACAAGGCAAAATGCCAAACGAAGGTATCTGTTACAAAGGGGCTTGTCTGTTGGAGCTTGGCCTAATTGCCAAGCAAGGATTCAAGCAGATTTAATTGTTTCTCTGAGGCAAAGGGGCAAAAGAGCCAATTTCAAGGCATGAAGAAAGGCAATTTTTTTTGACACTGACCACAGCACTGTTTCCCTTAATTGGTTTAGCTCCGCATGGTGAGCGGTTGGATTCAGGGCAAAGCAAAGTGTCGACACAAACAAATCCTCCCAACCATCCAGCCGACCATTGTGTGGCATGTTTTCACTTTCCTGTGGAGGAGACTGTCTTGCTTCGATGCAGTAGTAAGGCCACTTCGTCCCACATGCTGGTTTATCGTCGTCACATACTTGCGCTTAGCAAAATTAACCACAATTGCGACATTTCACCCCACCTTCAATTCTCAACCCATTTTAGCTACCATCCACTTTATGTGCTGTTGATTGATCCCAAAATCAGCCTCCTCATTACCGCAGCTATTTAACAGCGCACAGGGGATTAAATCTCGTGCGACCATAATAGGCTTTCAGAACTGTCCAGACGTCTGCCTCGGTCCCACTCGGCCGAACTTACAAACACGCTCATACACATGCCCGTTTCACGCCTTCCACCCGAGCGTTGCAGCTGGCTTATTGCTCTTTGCCTCAGTGGCGCCTTGGCCCTTCGTTGGTTTTCGGCTGCTTTGCGAACCATAAGGATGAAAAGCTCGCCCGAAGAAGGCTTGGTCGCAGCCTTCCGTCTTTGATGCTAAGGGCTGCTCTGATAGCCAATCAAACGCGGGCTGCCGTCTGATCCGACTCACCACAGACACTTAATATGAAACCTGAGACCTCTTCGCAGATAGCACAACATTCACTATGGCTGGCCGAAGGCGAGCTTAAGCACTGGACACACAAGCATAGCCAAATTTTGTCCACCCATCTTCTCTTTCGTACGTAGCGTCACCAGAGAAGGGGGATGGAACAGACGCTCGGGCTGCATATTTGTCCAAACTACATCAAAAGCAAAAGGCTGCACAAACCCAAAGGTATCGAGCAAATTCCACCAAAAGCCTTTTCACTCCACAGCCACGCAAACGCGTAAGTGAGGAAACAAAAGGTGCGCCAGAAGGCATTGTGCCTGCAAACAATGGATGCTCAAAAAGGCTGTTCCTTTTAAAACGCTTTTGTGCATTTCCCGGGCTCTCGGTGTGGTGGTGAGTGAATACAGAAATGTACTTTCCAGGTTGAACATACAATGCGAACGCAAGTAGACTGGCATGCATAAATTGACAGCCAAACAGACGAGCTGGCAAAATTACAATTTGCATTAGCAGAATGGAAAGTGTGGGAGCGGATTGACGTTGATTTCATTCATTGTCCGCCAAGGCAAAGAATTGGGCACCTACAGCAACTGAACGCTATTGCAACTTCATGCGCGAAAGCAACAGAGACTGACATTTTCCCACGAGGCAGCGTGTTGCCTCTGCTAATCACTCTCTTAGGCCGATGAGGCAGACGGTAGGTAGCTTAATAGTGGCCGACGATGCATTCGTTCATGAAAATGTCTTTGGTAGCAAGTCTCACTTCTCACTGCACAGGAGATGGACAGAAAGGCAGTCATTCAGGCAGTTGGTCGGTCGGTGGGTCGGTGAGTGATGAAAATGCTCAGAGTTGTGTGTTTGTCAGCATAGCACCCCAAATGCCAACTCCTCCAACCGCATCTTGAGGATGCACAAGATTTAAAATCTGAGCGAACTTGCCTTTTGAAATTGCCAAAGAGGCTCCACTGTCCTCCGTCGATTTCGATTGTGCGAGTTTCAAGTAGAGGCGACTGGACGTGTAAGTGATGGTGTCACACTACCCGACTAATGGCAATTCAGGTAGCTTTTGCAATGAATGCGGACGCAAGAAACTCGTGAATAATGAGGCCGCTCCGCTTAGAGTGAGTCCCAGCAGCCTGATACAGCAAAGTTGGCGCGAACTCTTGACGGCCTCGTGTGGTTCAGTGCATTGCTAACGCATCTCTCTTCAGCACAAATGAACATAAAAGCGCAAGTAGTGTAGTGTAGTGTAGTGACGTTTTCCTCTGAATGACAGCAGAATAAGGAGAAAATACTGCAATTAGCACATTCTGCCAGTCTTGTGGTACAATCACGATCTTCTGCGAAGATGACTACGAAGGATGTGCATCCAACTCAAGTGAATATCGAGGCACATCCCCGAGCCTCCCCCAGTATTTTTGCAGCTTGTGCTAGCATGAAAAGTTAGAAAGGAAGTGTTCGCGAAATTGAATGGAACCTTTGCCTTCCTTTCGCTCTTTGTACATGGCAGGACTACCTCGAGGTGATCGAGCTGCTTGCTGAAGTGGTCGACACAACTAGCAAACCATTAGTGCAAGGCCAAGTTGCTTTCCATGGTTTCACTGTCGATTGGCGGATGCGAGAGCACCAAAGGACGCATCTGTTGTGTGGCAAATACATTCGTAGCGCCAACCCAACCCCAGCCCCAATGCAAAAGCAGCAATGATGTGCAGGAAACGGTTGGAATTCTGCTGAAACCGCGTTTCACCTCCACCACTCAACGGTTGGAGGCAAGTCACGTTCGTCATCACAAGAAGAACTGCAATTCATTGCACTTCCGACACTTTGGGCTCCCAAGCTGACGTCACACTCCATAGGTCTAGCCAACCTCGCGGACATGTCTATGGGATGGGCATAAGAGGTGGCATTTCCTTCCTTCTAATTTAATCCTTCCTTCAAGCGGTCAATTCCATTAGACTGCCTCGTTCATTGTGGAGCAAATTTTGCGGCACCACCTTCAAGTCGCCTACTGGTGGCAACAAGGCTAATCGCTGCCATTCAGGTTTCGGCAGTTGGGAAAAGCTATCACGTCTTGCATTGTCGAACTTGTGGGTTCAAAGGCACTTCATCAAACCAAAAACGTCACCCTCGCCTCGGAGGCCATCAACTGGGAGGAACCGCGTCCATCATCCAGGTTTGCTGACTTCGCCAAACAAACCACCCTCTTGACGCAAAGTCCGACAATGCTCATGCTCACCGTCTTTTGCGTGCTAAAGTGCTGTGAGTTAAATAAGCGCCAAAAACGCCGCCCACCTGCCGCCTTCAACTGTGGCATCGCCTCCCTCATCCAAGCCCTGTACTCACAATAAGCGCAGTTGTGTAATCCATCATCAGGCTGTTGGTGCGTTTCCCTATCAAGGGATCAAGTGATGTAAGTGTCACACTTGTCAATTTTTGCCTAAACAGCTCCGCTTCTAGTGTACTTGGACCATGACTGGGAATAGCTTTGTAGGCTGCCTAGTAAATGCGGATGCGAGAGTCATGCAAGTCCAACCGTTAAGTCAAGGGAATCAGAGTGTTTGACCGAGCTGAGAGCAATAGTTTTGCATCAAATCACTCACCGGTACATGCGAGCATCTCCTCTTCGTCAGTTGCTTTCGTCAGAGCAAATGGCTGACCTTCTACCTCATCCACTCACTCAACGACAGTCGATTTAGATTGAATTGGAAACTGTCAATGCTTGATGAGTAAGTGGTGAGATATGCAGGACTACTGACTCAGATGATGGCTCACTGTTAATACCTTATTTGACCCTTGCAACTGGAGGCGAACGGAGACCTGTCCAAGCTTCTCAACTTCTGATTACTTCTTGAAACAGGTGGAACATGCAGCGGTAATTGGAGGTGTTCGTAAACAGGATTTCACTGTCATGCGATCAAAGTGTTGAGACACTGTGCAGATTATTGCCACGGAACTGTCACATGTGTGCAAATCAACATCCGGGTTAATGTCTACTTACTCACCCAAATTCTGAGGGATGAGAACCTCAAAAATCCCAGCACAAACAGCTAGAACCCTCGATGTGTAGAAGAAATGAAGCCAAATGACGAGACCTGATTACTTTGTCTGGGTCATAGCCTATGAGCATGCGAGCGTGGATGAGTCGCGGTCACGTGACTTGCAAAATAATTTCCAGAAACAAGGTCGTGAAGGGTAAACATAGACAATTCGTTTTACCCCCTGAAAGAATCCTCGATGATGCTGACCGAGACAATAACTCGGCGAATGATTCGTAATTGATGCCACATTTGTGGTTTGAGAATGAGGAGAGACAATGGAATACACATTATCTTCTCGACTTCTGGTCAACCAGTAAGAAAAGTCGACCGCGCTATGAATAGCTGAGACGTCGTGTCCTCCATTCAATACATAGGCCGACGAGAGCGATTGGCGTCACCCCGTGGGGCTCCGACTGACGTGCATTGCGGCTGCATCGAGCTCTCATCAACCAGCCTGGTGAATCAAGTGTTATAAATACGTAAAACTTTGTTCACTAATGCTGCAACACGCCGTGACAGTGCGATTATTTTCGGGCGGGACAGCTTAACTGGTGATTGTTTCGTGGATGCGTGGATGATCAAGTGACGTCCCCTCCATATGCCAGACATGAACACTTCAGAGGCATCCAAATCATTGCTACTTGATTCTGCAATGTAATTGGACGGAGAAGTTTGAGGTGCTTTAAGCAAGCGATGGTGACGTTGGTAACCGTCAAACCATCCACCCGCTGCCATCATCATCGCCAGATCAAATAACACCGAATCCTGCAGTACAGGGGCTCGGAGTATTTAGAAAAGGCAGATAGCATTTTCAGTTGGCATAGAAGGGAAGTCCAGCCTCGAGTTCAGCAATGGACCACCAGTGGATTTCACCGTTGTAACTTGACAGAGCCACTCATCCCCTGCACTGTGCTCCAACCCACAAGTCCTCATCCTCCTACTCCTCCTCTACCTCAACAACGCACAGTTTGCTCAAGCATTATGTCGTCTTGTACTTTCCTGCAACAGTAAGATCTTTCCATCCTAGAAAACGACTGTCTTTGTTTCTACGACTAAACGAATAAGGATTGCGAAGGGGGAGAAATGCAGACACTGCGAGTGGAGGCATTGGTGATGGCGCATTACGTAGGAGCTGAAGAATGTCACCTACCTTCCTCAGCTACGCCAGTCCTGTGGCATGCTAAGCAGCTAATAAGGACATGCAAGCAGCACTCACAATGGGCAATTTGGAATGGTTTATTATGGCGCTGCTTACTGTTTTCATCCTCTAGTGGTCGGACGGAACTCAGTTGGAGATGGCCAAGTAGCACTGAAGTGGGAAAGATGCAGCGAGGAGGGAGAGACGCGAAATCCCTTTGCAACGGGACCACGTTGAGTCCATTGTCACTCCACCTTGGTGCTAATTCAAGGTTCCGAGCATTTAAACCATCTTTTGGCAGTAATCTTGTTCACACAAAGTAAGAGATGAGAGCATTGTAATCAATACACAGGGAATGAGGAAGGTTATTCGGATCATTGACCTGACTGAAGGTACGCCACAACGAGGGGTGATTATATGGGATTAGAGTTGCTGTTGCTGCCAACTGTTCTGGGTCTGCAATAGTCGGTGCACAAGCCATGAGTCCATCAGTTCCCTCTGGACACTCTTCGCAAAGATGAGGCATTAAGTGAACGACGTGGAGGGGCGCACGAGAGGCTATGCGGAGGTAGACTCACAACGTGGTTTCTTCATGCTGATTAATCCATCCACTCCCAAAACACCTTTCCGGTCAGAAAATGAAGCCAGCCTAGAGTGCCATTGTGGAACTCTGCCGTTAATTTGTCAGCTACGCTGCTTCTCCGCCTCGATATGCTTGCAGCCACAAACTCTCCTCCTTCTCGGAATTGCATCCTTCGCTCAAATATCACATCATCAAAAACATTCAGAGAAGGCTTAGCGCACTAGTGGTAGCAACGCCAGCTATATCTCGTCTAATGGAGCGATCACTCTGATTTCCACTAGTGGATAACTAACGATAACAAAGCGGAAGAAGTGCACAATACTGTGAATGGGGCAGAGGTGATGATCCACAGCGGAGGGGGGGGCTGGAATTGACCTCTGTCTTTAGCAATTGCCGCTCTCCTGTGGCATGTGGGAAAGCAAATGCTAGCAGTGGTGACAATAGGCATTGATCATTTGCAACAGGTCGTTACCGAGCTGCCAACCGTTCCTGTTGTAAAACGCAGATAAAATTGGACTCAAAATGAATCATCCACTTCTTTAGTGGCTGGATAGAACCCAGGCAGACATGGTTAGGAAGCAGGGAGAGAGAGAAGCGAATCACCATTCTCACTGAAGTATGACGAGCTCATTGGCACTCGACCCTGGTGTAAGGCGAGGATTCATTCGACTAGCAACGGGCACTCACTAAGGCCAGGGAATTCCATTTTTATTTAATGGAGCAAGAATTGCAGTCGTCAGATCAGTGACGTTCTATTCAACACTTCCTTAGATGCACAAAAGTTGAAAGTATGGTAAGGTTGGGTGAAAGGGGTTTGTCTTACCTACCATTCACATTTCAATGACTGATGCTGGAGGCAAACCAGGGCCAGCGATGGCAACGAGGCCTCGAAGAGGCAAGAGGTGATGAGCTGCACTGCTCGATTAGTTGACCACTTCGAGGGCTCGCCCCTGCACATCAACTAGGGAGCTGAGCCTCCCGACCATGTCACAGCTTTCAGCAAAAGCCTTCGGCTCTCCTGCACACCGGAAACACACCCTCGTCATGCATTTCCTCTTCAGCCTCAGGGAAGTCTCACAACAGAACAAAATTTCTACTGTTCTGCAATATTCGAATAAGGCATGAAGCCCTTTACCGCCTTGTCTCCTCTGCCAATGCCCACAGTTCGGTTCCGGACGACCATCTTCATGCTCCCTTTTGACCAACAGCTTTGAGTTTCAACTTTATTCATCTGCTGGTGGTCAATGCGATTGCTGCAGCCATTTCGTCACTTAGCATGCGAATTCCGTTTTCCTCTGACTGTCAAGCCAATCGGGTGTCACCAATTGGCTCATTTCGCAAAGTGCTCTCCTGTTGCATGTGGTTCCTCTTTTCCAGGTTTGTTCGCATGTTTGCCTCAAAATTATTCCTTGACTTTTCTGTTTAGGCCCACCAAATTGCGTTCGTGCATGTGGGAGGGTCAGTGGAACCTAGAAGCCTCATTCGCTCCCAAAGCTTGGTCCCCAAGGGCGTTAAAGCAATTATTTTTGGCTGAATCCAAAGACCCACCAACAGAATCAGCTTGAATGCCAACTTGGAAGGAGTTGACAGTTGTGCATCTTGTCAAACAATCACTAGAAATGGCACTACGGGCGGGCGGTGGTTCTTACTGTGCGTCCCCCTAACTGCAACCTCATTTGCTCTACTCAGAGCCTTCAATGAGGGCGATTTGAGGCCACACTGTTGTCAGTATCATTCAACGACTCATTTTTAATTCCGACGCGGTTGTCTCCCTCCCTCCCTCGGGTCTTTTATGTTCTCAGCCCTTCGGTAGTTAAGAGGCACCTGCATTTGCTGCAGTATGTGAGGTGCTCATTTTGTGAGTTCACCCAACCATTTCTCACATTTAGTTTGTCAACAAAGTTTACTACCTTCCCATTTAACATTTGCAGTTGTGTGCTAGTCTACAGTGTGGGCATGGCGCTTTCTCCACCAGTGTCACAAATGTGGGACACACATCGCATGTGTATTGGCGATGAGTTTTTGCTACTAATCTTACCCGAGCAGATAAGCTAAGCTTACAAGATAAAAGTGAACAGTCGAGTAGCATTACCAGGTTGAGGGTGTTTTACCGTGCCCTGAAAAACGGCCAACGGGTGTTTCTGTGACTCGGCCAAAGTGAAATGAATTGGCCAATAGTTATTTTGCTATGAATACAAAAGGCATCCACAGCCTTCCTGCTCTTCTGAGTGGGACAATTAAGTCCACCATTCACCTGGTCTAAGAGTGGTCACTCCCATGATCGCGGACTACCGGGGCTTACACGAAGTTTTTATCGCTGCTTTGCCCGTGACCACTTACAGTGCATCTTCACAACAATTTCCACACTCAAAAACAGTACCTGAATTTGGGTGCTTTTATTTCTGGCAACACATTTATCCACCGGAAAGACTTTCGTCAAGGCACATCGCTTCAGGCATTTGGGCGTTTACATCCCATTTTGTGGGCAAGGATGCGGTCTAACTAAGCATTCACGTGCATGCCTGCATTTTAATCCCACTACGTAGCCTGCCAAGAAAGGAAATGTAATTCTCACCTCCTGAGTTGACTGGAGAAGCTACAAATGTCGTGAGCACAGCGACGGCACCGCCAGTGTAGACCGACGCTGTCAGGCACAGGGGAACGGTGCACTTCCCAATCAGATAGTCAGGTTAGGCTGTGAAGATTGCAAAGTCTGCCTTCACTCCGTTCAGCCAAGGTGCCCTCATTTTGTGGCTCCTTCTGGTAGCGAAGCGCTCATGGATTCCACCAGCTGCCACGTCGAGGATTTTCATTCCCACTTGGTCCACTGATGCGGAGTGGACTGGTTGGGCCTTCTACGAGCAATGAGTAGGGACAATGGTCTGTGGTTCAAAAGCGGTATTCCACAAATTGTTCCTTATCAACACCATAATTACGATTGAATGACGGTGGTCTGCTGCTCGTTTGTTGCTCCACGAAGCACGAAAATGTCCCAGTCGGCTTCACCTTTGGCTCGTAGTATTGCTATGACCGGTAAGAGGACTAATTTACGAACCAGGAAGACTTCAGAGACTGCAAGCCTGATGATTAGTGGAGTGGGGGTGCAAAGAGACATTTAGAGCTGAGGACATCCCTTTTCTTTGTGCTATCGAGGAAATTAAGCGTCGGTACTCACGGAAGTAGAGGAGAGCTGTTAGAATTATTGCAACGAAACGAGATGCTTGGTAAAAGTATCAGCCAGAGAAGAGAAATGTGTTGTGGGGAGCGAGTTAAGCAGTTTGCTTCCACCCACACGTGCCATTCATTAGCGGATGACAGGCAGGAGGTCCCGAGGGCTACTGACCAGTTGCTTGTTCACCTACTCATTGACTGACGGTCAATCTGCCTGATTACCCGTCCTCGCGACATTAATTCAGATGGCCAACAAACAAGTGGACTTCACCCTCTGCTTTGACCAAATCAAGGGTCTAATCTTCAGCTCCAATGGCATCCCAAAGATTCGTCCTCATTCCTTGCAGTTCACCTTGGAGTGTTCTGCTGAGCAGAATGCCTAACATGCCAATGACTGTCACATCAAATACTGAATTGTTGTTGGAGGATTGGAACAGGTACGTGGGAATCTCGGTGACAAGTAATCAACCGACGATTTGTGAAGCCAGTCAGTAATGCTGCCGACTGCTTGGCAGGAGGCTACGAAGAATAGAATCCGTTTGTGTGGATACATTAAACCACAAATCCTGAAGATCTCAATACCCCACTACCATGCTCATGTGGCAGTTAAGGTGAAAAGCCTATCAAGCAACGGTCAGTTCCCCACAGGGACAATAAGAAATGATGGCGTATTTCGTACAAAGAAAGTCCATTCACAAAACCAAGTAAAAAAGGAGATCGTCTTTCACGAGGGAGATCAACTCATTATGATTGGCCAAATTTTCACGCACAGTCTTCCCCAAGAATGCTTCCTTTTCTGACGCAAACAAACTGACTGATTGCAGCATTGTTTCGTCGGTTTCTCTTAATCGTTTTAGCATTTGCCTGGAGGGCTTAAGTTTTGAGGTCAAAGCAGTTACTCTGCACAGTTGCATCAGCGCAAGCCATGCAAATAGCACCAACTACGCCTGCATCCACGCATCTGTGTGTAGTGCTTCCAATCTCATGTGGCAGAGTTCGTCCCACTTCGACTCAGTTAGCCAAGAACCTGCTCCACCAAACGACTCAATGCCTCGCCAGCTTTGGAGCTCTTCAAACAGGCATTGTCATCGGCGCAGACATGCACGATTGGCACCTCGTCTCTCTGCCAGGTTTTGCGCCGCCTACGGAGTTCTCTCGACGCGGTTGAGTCACATTGTTGTGCGTATGTGGATGTGAATGTCGTCCGTCACTTCAGTTGCTCCCTGTCTCCTACAATCAAGGTGCCTTGGCCGACCCATGCCACATAATTGGGCTTCAAACTAATTCAAATCTCTGCGTGCATTTGAATGCCATCCAAACATTGTGCACCAGTCTTTACCTTCCGCTCTTTACCTTCAGCTCTTCAGAGCTGTCACATGGACTTCCTCGACATTTGCATCCACGAAATGAGGAATAGGTGTGACTGCTTGCCTAACTCCAATAATCTCAGAGAAAAGGAACACCACATTCTTTGCAGTCTTTGCTTTCATCTCCTCGGGGTTTTGTGGCCGTCATAGCGATGGTGGCGTAAGCAGCATCCCACAATGCTTCGTGCCTACCCATCGTGAGGTCTATCTGCACTTCTTCACTGCTGCCCCAGCTAAACAATTCGACCAGGTTGAAGTGTTGCGTGCCGACAGCTCAAGGGGAGGAGATCGGTTGATGGTCTTCATCATTGACCTCTCCTACACCCATATCTGTACTGTCCGCGAAAACTGGCGCTGCCCAAGGCATTCCTCAGCACTTGCTCCGATAAAACCACCAAATCACCGGCCCAAATGAGCCAATTTGTCGTTAGATAGGTTGTTGAGCCAAAGGACCACTCACCTGTCCGGGCATTCGTAAAGCCCACTCTAATGTGTATGTGCATTTCACGGGTGATGGTTCAGCTAAAGCCTTCAAACAGAAGCCGCGATTCCAGTTCTTCTTCGTTGCAACTGCAGGACGCTTCCGATTTTTCCCCAGAGAAGATAGCTTTTTTCACAGCAAATTAGAAATTTAAACACCCTTGATCGAGTCGAATTTACCACCATTTGGCAATCACGGTGCGTCCTCGATCTGTCTTTGGTAAGGATCGCTTTTCGCCTTCGATCATCACAAAGCCATCCTGGCATTGGGCGACCACACCTAGGCCAGAACCGGCAAAGGAAAAAAGGCGCTCTGGTGTAACGGACGCAAGGCTGAAGCTGATTTTGACTGAGCACTTGCAAGTCGGCACCTTTGCACTGCTCCAGCCAAATCAACCCATTTCTTGCACCATCGTTCATTGCTCAATCTCATTTCTTCTCCAAACCGGGACCCTTGAGAGATCTGCTCAGAGTTATGTCTCATACAACTGTGTTTGAGCTTTGGAGAAGTCTAGACGTCTACTTTGGCTCTTTCGGCCAAGCCGACCCATTCGCACACACACACAAACATACGCACACGCAGAATACCAAAAACTGGGTCTGAGCACAGCCCTCCGAATCCATTGTTGAGGACTGGTAGGTCAGCCACAGAAGTCAGAGCCACTGTCTGTTGTAAGTCACTACAGACATTGTGGCATTCAGTAAAATCAGTTGGAGGAAGAGCGAGAAGCCGGGCCCATCGAGTTGAACACATTGCACTCCCCGATCCCATCTCATAATGCAGCATCATTTGGCTTGCCATAATATACAACATGAAGGAAACCGGCCACACACAAAGATCGCTTATCCGACAACTTCTTCGAAATACGAAAGCCATGCACTACAAAATAAGTCATGCAAATTCGACTCGAGGCCTCCTCACCGCACATTTATGCAAATGCAAAAGCATGTACCATAAATTGGGGAAATAAGAGAGTCGCCAAAGTGCGTCGAACCTACGAAACAGTTGGATGTGGACGTAATTCTCCTGCCATCAGCGATGTGTGCTCAAAGTGGCATCCACAATGGAAGGGATGGTGTGGTTTCCTGATTGCATTGCGTGTTTCGTCTTCAGCAAATTAGAGATAGACAGACATCAACGGACGGGCAGAGCACATTTCTGCAATGCGGTAGAAAGTTGCACTGGTGGAGGAGTGAAACGTGCGGTGGTGGGGGATGCTTGACCTGGGTTTCATTCATTTTAGTGGAAGGTAAAGAATTGGAAGTTGACAGGAATCGCCTTTCCTATTTTGAATGCCATTTGGCATGAGCGTCATCGTAATTGCAGCCAATGATGCGAAACAGGCTGAGGTTTTGTCCTTAGGCCATACTTGGTGTCTTAAGACCTAAGCGGCAGGAGCAGGCAACGAGGAGGGGGTGGTCCCTTGGGGGATAAGGCGGAAAGTGAGTCCCTTAATGGTGACCAGTGGTGTGATGGTTCGCGAAACAAGCACCGAAAGAAATAATCCACCTTCATTGCAAAGCCCACTACCACAATATTTAGTTAGGTAGTCGATGGTCGCTTCTTCAAGACGACAATCCATCAGTGAGCCATTGGAGAGATCCATTGACAATTGGACAACATCCATCAAATTACCTCCAGAGGAAACACAGGATATGAATCGAAGGAGAACTTGTCGTACGAAGTCATTAAATGTCTCAGTCTCATCCATCAGTTCTGTTTTATATGAGCTTTAGAAAAAGGGAATTGGGAGTAAGAATGGTGCTGCTGCGCCCAAATCATAGATTAAAAGGTCCCCATAAAACGGTGTACGTTTTTGAAAAATCGAGTATCAAGGCACTCGATGTGTCATGTGTAATATCCTCCTGCTATGCTAAAGACGAAATCCCAAAGATCCCTCAATGTCTTGCATTTGTTTTGAGATATCTCACCTTGCCGATGACCGAGTGTGTGCATACGACTAACCTGTGTGCTCGTTAGGATGCATTTCCGAGCCTTCGCCTACATTCGCAACTAATCATACCAGTGCAAGAATGACGGAATGAAGGGTGAGAAGGCCACGGATGTTGTCAGAGGGTTGGGCAGTGCCCTGACCTTCCACTGTCCCGCCTTTCCAATCTGTTCGAGCTGCAAAACGCACAGTTAGGATTCCCTTCCCATCCTGACGAAGTCATCTTTTAGCGTGTGGGTGGCATTCTCATGATCCCATCCACTTCTCTGCTAGCTGTTTCGAGGAGTATTTGGATTTACATTGCAGCAATGGGACAAATCAGATTAGCTACACTGTGAGAGTCAAGTTTCATGAGAGATCGATTTGCACAGACGAAGCCATGGTCCGTTCGTCTGTTGAAGCCCGTCTGGCGGGAAAGGGCAAAGTGTCCACCGGATGTAATGCCACTCTGACCAGTTTGCCGGTGGTCCTGCCGAGGCTGTCACACGTGTGGCTACCAGTGAGCCGCCATCAAGACCAAAGTTGATGTGGACAGCTCCACACTCATCCCACTCTCGCAGCATTGGCACTGGAATTGAGTTAGCGATTGCAGGTATTCCATAAGTTCGCATCAAGTGAATCCCAATGTCGTCTGCTCAAGTGAATGCCTTGTGAAACGCCATTGAATCAGAAGGCTTTCCTTCATACTAGTGCGTTTGCATGAACACGCATCCGCAGAAAGAGGGATGGTGAGGAGGAGAAAACTGGCAATCAAGGTGCCGGATGTGCGCACCCTTGTCAAGTGAGCAAGATTTTGTGTCAGTCAGGACATCGGTGATGCACCACGATTGGTGTAGATTAGTTCCAGGTGTACAGCGGCGTCGTCGCCCACCTGAATTGAGCCACAACCATCACACACTGATGATGAACACGTGCCACACGATGTGGCGCCAAGTCTTAGGCGACGGAATCAGCCTTCGCCTCTGCTGACCATTTTTAGCATGAACAAGTCACAAGAGTCTTGATTTGATGACTCACAGGATCACCTCCTCTACAATGCGAAAGAGCTGCGATTCGGTTGGGGGTGGATGACTCAGTCCAATGTGTCGTCCTCGTTTGTAGCTACGCCTCCGCCATCCCCACCCCTGGAACAAACTGCACTTTGCTTACATCCAGGCGCTACTTCACCACCTCGTTTGTCAAATCACAATTGCTTTTCTCTGACCCTTAACAAAAGGTAAAGTGTTACGTCAACTGCCATAACGAAATTGTTACCTCTGCCACGATTTGTCCCCCCCAGATGGTATCTATTCACTCTTGAGAATGGAGCCCCGTTAAATGGGAGTGGCTGTCAATTGCTCGGAAAATTCCACCTCCTAGAATGACAGAGAGGTAGTGCAGATGGGGATGGACAACGCTTCCCTTGGGTGTGCGGCCATCAATGAGGATACAAGGGCAATGCATATCCTCTTGGTGCAATGAAATGACCCAAGCATGTGCCAAATTCAAGGGGGTACTGAAGACACGTCAAACCATGCATGACCACTTGCGGTCCATTCCTCATCGTCAAAGGCATTCGCACGGTTGAAGGATTGACCTCTTCCGTTGTCTATTCACTTAACAGTAGTCAGCCTGGATTGCATGCGATACTGCCAGGTCTTTGTGAGTAAGTGGTGAGGCCTGAAAGACGAGTGATCCGAGTGGTAGCTCATAATCACTGCCCCTGTTAACACTCAGGCTGACGGCCAATCGAGATTCTGCAAAGCCTCTGATTAGTTGTGGGCAACAATAAAGGAGGTCCTACGCCAATTTTGTGGTGGGATTGCCGCATCTGTTTGAGAACTTGCAGCTCCCGTCAGTGCGTGTCTATGTAAGAGGACCCTGGACGAGGGATGTTTGGATGTAAAAGTGGTGATGCAGTTAATCAAATGGCTCAAACTCCTGAAACAGTGAAAAGAAGAAGTAAACTACAATGAAGGCGGCTGTTCAGTTTGTCGCAGTGGCAGCATAATGGAATGTTGAGAAACGCCGAAAAGGCTCTTAAGAGGCTGCGAGGAGGGTGCAGTGGCTCAGAGAGTGAGAAGGAAAGTGGGTCCCTTAATGGTGACCAGTGATGAGTTGGCCCACAAAACTAGCACCGAAGGAAATAATCCACCTTCATTGCAAAGCCCACCACCACAACATTTGGTTAGGTAGTCGTTGGTCGCTTTTTCAAGACGACAATCCATCGGTGAGCCATTGGAGCGACTGATTGATGATCGGAAGGCTTCCCTCATATCTCCTCCAAAGGAAGCGCTCGTTTTGCATCTAAATAGCACTTTTATGCAATTGACGAACCTAGACGAAGGATGTCCAGAGGTGAAGGTGCTGAATCAGTTAATCAAGTGGTTCAACTTCTCGATACGGTTCAATAAACATAAACATTGCATTGCAGAATCTTAGCCCATGAGGATGCGAGGATAGCCAAGGTGAGGTCGTGTGACTTGCGGCGCAATTCTGTGAAGACGTAAAACAAAACAAGAAATGATGTGACGTAAACCGGTAGCTGAAGGAGCGGTGAGCGGAGGTATGATGAAACGCTGCCAGTCTCAGGGAATGTCAAGGGCGGCATCCGCCTTGTGCATGTGTGGCAAAGACCGCCAGTAAGGTGCTTCCACCGCTGCGGTAAATGCTTTCGAGTTGGCAGCGCGATCCTCCTTAGTCTGCAATAGCCACACAAGTGATTGAATTGCGTGGGCCTGAATGGCCAAATGGTGTCCTGTCGGTGTGCCAGGCATAACTTTACAACAGATAAAAAGATCCCAAAATACGTCTCTTCATTGCCTTTGACGTTGTCATTTAAGGTACGCGAAGCGGTTGTTGGTGGCTTTGCTTATCGCTAAACTCTGCCCTCTGCCTGCTGAACTGTCCACTAGTTCAGAGGACAAGCTGACGGTTGCACACCGATTGGTGAACGCCAGATCCCATCCGTTGCATTCGGCTCTTCACATCGCAATGAGATGTGAAGAGGTGATGCTGCCGCGTTCCTCCCAAACCAAACTATCACATGCCTACATTGAAGGCACAATAAGCTTGTTTAGTTCGACATTCAAAGCAGTGCCAGGGCAATGGATTGGGGTAATTTCATTGCTGGGAACAACGCTGAAATTAGGATGGAATAGCTACGAATTTTGCAAGTAACTCACGTTTGCGCCTCTGTTGCTTCGCTTGGTTGCACCAGTTCTGCAGGACACAATGACGAGGTGGTTGAGATAGCAGACGCCATTTCCAGACAGCGCTGGATAGAAATTAAGCCCGGTGTTAAGGTGCAGGTCATCAAATGGCTCCACGATTGCATCATTGCAGAGCAGCTTAACATCCAAACCACGGCCTGCTCACAAAGTCCCTTTCGTTCTCCACAATGCATGGCTTGCCCAGGCAGTATTCGGTCTCATTTCAACAAAGTAGTCATGGACTGCCGCAAAGTTGGCAGCACCATGTGAATCACACATTCCGGACCATCATCCACACTTCTACGAGTTGATGGCGAGGAACGATGACAAAGGAGAAGGAGCGTGGAGAGAGTGGATGGTGGCCTAGGTGACACCGAATAACAGAAAGACTGGAGATTGCCTCCACCTCCGGCAACCTCTACGCACCTGAGACAACGAAGACAAATATACTCCAGTGGTTGCCACTTCATCGCCTCTGATTGTGCATTAACGAGGGTGCTGTCTTTTATGATGTGTTGGTCGGGTGGTGAAGGCTGAGCTAAAAAATAGAGCAGTTTGGAGCGGAAACCGGAATAGCGACATCGCAGTTGGGTGCGAAGTTGTAGCGTTGAAGAACAAAGCTCTGAGATTAACTGGCAACACGGAAGTGAGGCAGCTGGAGAAGGTGTGCGTCATTTCCAGACAGCTCAGAATAAAAATTGAAGCGTCAGTCAAGCAATGACAATCGTTGGTCAGAGCAATGGCCCCTTTGCAGAACAGCTCAACATCTGAGCCATTTCCTCACCCACAAGTCCTTCTCCTTCTCAATAATGCAGCCTTCACCTAAGTTTGGTGTCATGCTGGACCTGCAGAGAAATCACGCATTGGCGTATTGTTGGTAGCGCCAAGGGACTCCTACCTTAGAAGACGAATGTTCGAATTGACAGTAGTGGTTGATGAACGATGACAAGGAGGACAATGTGCAGGCGCTGCGGATTGAGGCCTAGGTGACAGCGAGTAGCACAAAGGGTGGAATTCACTTCTAACTTCGGCAACCGCTTCCCACAACTGGCTTGCATGAAGGCTAAACTAGCTGTCCACCACTGCTGTCGTAAAATGCCAATAAATTGAACTCAGGATGCCCCATTCACTTCCCTCCTATCCAAATGGAAGCCATGTTGACGTGATCAAGTAAAAAGGAGGAGGCAGATTGAGTCCTCATTTTCGCAAAGCACAGTAAATCCACTGCCGCTCAATACCGATAGTGGACTGGGATTCTGTTCGCATTCGATGCATTTACTGGGCTGAGCAAAACCTTAGATCTTGTGAAAAATGCCAAGAATATGCAGTTATATCATCGCCAAATAATCTCTCACATTCGCGCATTTGGGTGATTGATGAGGCTGTCCAGAAGGCGCTTTACCCAGGACGCCAAATACATGTTAACAGCTGACGCGGAACTGCCTGGGAGGGACCGAAGGCTACGCATTGCACTGCCTCTTTGTTTGCTTGGTTCTCGCCTTTGCCAGCAGACGACTTGGGGGAAGCGTCACTGCACATCTACGGCTGGCCGAACCACCGACATTCTCGTGCTTCCACCTAACATCACTCATTTCGTTTTGTACCATGGGTCCGTGGTGGTCTTCACTGCAAGCCTTGATAACGTCGACTTTCATGTTTGTTACACCACGACCTCCTTGTAGAGCGTTCGTGCGACCACACTGTTGGCAGCATCATTGAGCAACATATTTTCACATTGAGGTGCAGAAAGCAGTCTCTATTTGCATGGGATCGGATGTACTCGTTTCCGACTCCACCTGGACACATTCCTCCGCTTGTCAGCAGAACATTGCATTCCTTTTAGCAGGATAGGAAGTTGGGCATTCGTCATTGATTATGTGTCAACGCTTCTTCTTTCACCGACGAATCTTCTGTAGACATGACGGAAAAATTACTCACGAGTTTGTGCTCCTCATAGTTCGGGTTAAGTGTCTGTCTTCGGAATGGCATCACAAGTATGCAGTGAGAGCGCATGGTCAAAACGAATCGGTTCCAGCATTCTACCTCTCACAATCGAATTTTATGCAAGCACTCAACCCAAGCCATGTTCCAAGCGCATTTAGCATTCCGTATCATCATGAACCCTCGGAAGAAGAGACAATTGATACGCCCACCCCTTGAGAACATGGAGACGACTTTAAATGGCATTTGCGAAACGCACGCCACCACCATTTTGAATGCAATTTCTTATGCATCATGTCCTCACCCGCATACGGCCAGGGTAACAGCGGCCAACACTTCAGGCGCCTCACAGTCCGGTTAAACAAGCGCCCTCACACCAAATCAGTTGGTGTCACTTCCACCCTGCAGCTCCGCCTAATCGCAATGTGTTCACTTAACCTACCAACTCATAAATGAAGGGGCTGTACCCACCACCCTTCGTAATCTGCCTTGATGAAATTAGTTTTAACTGATGTGCAGGACACAAAGGGAGGATATTCGCAATTTAGATGCACTTTTCCCTACTTTTCTTCCTTATTGACCAAAACTTTGTAAAATAAACCATTGCTTGAAGCCCCTCCTTCCGTCCCGAATCCAAACACTTCCCGATCCACGTCATCCTTAACCGGTGCTAGTGCAATACGCCTTGAGTGAGAATGTTTCCCAAGGCGACTGACACATGGAACGTGAATTGGATGACAAAGTGCCCACAGGTGGGGAGAGAGGCATCGCGGGCTTGAATGCATCTCCATTCTCCAAATCATCGGGGACGTTGCATCGCTACTGACATGCGTGGAAGAGAGCTTTTGGACGTGCTGCACCGAAACGAGCGCCTTCGCATCAGTGGCAAACGGACAGGGAAATTAGTCGTGCAAGGCAAGCTGAGCCACCTACATGTGACATGCATTGGCAGATGACGGTCGATAGGTGCCAAGGTATCTTCACCAACTCTCCCTCACATTCTATTGCAGAGACCGTTTATTCGCCGATGGACAGACGCTTCGTCTGTCTGTATTTTCGTCTGAAGTGGCATTTCCGTTCCTACGTGCAAGCACATGGTCCTCAGCAGACACCACTGCCATGGTTAGGCACTTCAGTGCGTGACTGCAGAAGTGAAGGCACAACACTTCCCTTTAGATGATTGGAAAGTCCCATTGTGTTGGCTTCAATGACAGCCAAAAGCCTCCTTCCTCACTCATCAAGGCGGCGTTGATAAGCACAGCAAAATCCACCTCAAAATGATGAGCTGATGAGGAATGCTTAACTAGCTGACCGTGATTACTGCAAGCAGCCCAAAGCCGCAGGATGTTGGCATCTTGAAATCTTGCCAACACCATCCACCAAACCTACCAGCAGTGTTGCCAACCGTGAGGCCATTGCATCACTTTGGAGGGACTCAACACCACTGGCACCGAAACTGAAACTGGTGCATTAAAAAGTTGAAGTGCTTCTGTTTCTTGTAGGGATACAAATAGGTAAATGGAGCCACAGGACTCTCCATTTCCTTGCACCCAATCTGGACCTACAAGGCGCTTGAGAAGGAAAACTGTCAAGCATCCGTTGGTGCCACCTAGCGAACATTGCAAATTCCTGTCGCATTTCAGTCGGCGTACGTTTCTTTTAACCTCTTCGATTGTTGAATATTTTAATTTGTTTTATTTTACCCTCAGATGCCGCCCCAAAAACAAACGTAATGCAAAGAACTAACTTTCGTCACACCAACCTCATGTCCTATTTGTCAATTTGGCAAAACCTCATTTGCCTGTGCATAGCACAGATGGCTGCTTTGTTTCCAATGTTGTGGCTGTCAGAATGCAACTACCACCGGATCGGCTGATGCATTTGCAGACCGGCTCTCGCCGTTCTCTCCTACTCGTCCCTTATCGTACTCCACCCCACCTCACCACACTGCACTGCCCAGTGCCTCCAACCTGCTTGCCTCCATCCACATCCCACCTCCACAATTAAAGGCCTTATGCACGTACATTAAGATTTGTAGGCAAAACCAGCCAGCAGTTGAAAATGAATTGAAAAATGAAACTTGCAGCTGTGAGGTGGACTGAGTGTGGCGCCTAGCCAAATGTTTACTCAACACCTCATCCAGGGCTTGTTTATTTTGTTCACAATGCTCTTCTTCTTCCATGAGCACCTGAAACTACACCACCGTTTGTCTGCTAAGTGGAAAGCTTTAGAGCGAGACGGTCTATTCCCACCACCACACCACCCACAGCTAGGCAGGCGGCACTGACTACGCGCAATCCACCAGCCCATGCGTGGTGTTCATACTTCCTCGTGGAAGGTGATGGCTCTTGTCCACCTTGCATGTAGTCAACAGCGATTGCTTGGCTGACTTTCTACACGTATCTAGGAGTTAATGCTTGTTGTTACTTTTAGAGCGAGTTCAAAACCGCACGAGCTGACGTTGGAGGGGAAGCACGCTCGTGCAACCGATGAAGCGAGAGGCAATTTTGACCACCGCATTTCTGGTCCGTAAGACTTGATCTGCTGAGCGTCTTGCCCCAATCACTGCACAGGTATTGACAGGCTCACATCCTACAAAAAGGAAGGGGCTTGTGTTGGGCTTAGCGAATTGCAAAATTACGCTGACATGGCGCCGACAGAGACCATTTTTCCACTTTTTGTCTGCCTTCAAAATCGCACTCAAACAAAAGTTGGTTGAGTTCAACTTATGCATGTGACCAGACGTCGTCTGCTGCCCGTCTTATTGGCTTAACTGTTGAGTGGCAGTTTCACCAGGCTCAGAAACCTTGCCAGTCTGGGTGGCCACATTGGGATGCGTGTCGACAACAGCCAAGGAGAAGACCTCCGTTCATAGTTGGGCCAGTTCGTTGGCTTGTCAAATGACCGGCTGATTAATAGTTGCCATTTTGGCGTTAGTAAGGCATCGAGCCCTTCAATTGGTGCGCTTCGGCACACACAACGCAGTGCATCTCATTCTGCCCACTCACATCTCCATCCAGAATGCCCACCACAGGTCGACATTGTGCAGCTCACTTTACCCCGCTTTGCCTCACCTCATCACACAATGCAACACTCCACTCCTTCTCCCGAGTCGCCATTGCCATCCACAGGCTGTGCGCTCATTTCTGTGCAGATTGTTCCCCTTCTTGACTGAATAATTAATGCTGATTTGATTGGTTTTGCAGCGACACAAGCCACGATTCTACAATCACAGAAAATAGGCACTCCTTCATAAGACTGATCAACATCTCTCCTCCAGCCAACCAAGTCGAGTATTCAGCAACGCCACTTGCAATGCATTGCACGAACCTGTTCTTTCCGCCGCCTTCTTCTACCTTCGAAAGGCAAATTTCTGGGCTACCATTTCTGGGTGGACTGTGTTCCACTGCAGCTCCACTTCACCACCATAATACACGTGTGTCGTGTCATGAGTATTTTGCCTTTCCAGCCAATGCAATGCCTCCACCTCCACCTCTCCACCTACGACAGTCACTAAAGTCGCCTCGCCATTACTGCTTGTAAGGAAGCACCTTGACCACTGCAGCTCATTTGTTCCATTGTTCGAGCAACAATAATCATCTCATAGGGGTGGGTGCACGACCATTGTGCCACCGTAAAAAGGACGGAAAGCACGCGCCACACAAACATGATGCAGATTGTGAATCTCTCATTTGATCATCAAATGAGGGAACAGCCGTAAAATAGGGATGACAAAAACCCTGCATTTGTTGATGCTTAGTCTAATGAAGCTAAACCACTGCAACACGAGAATAACGACACTGAGGAGGGAGACTTTGGTTCCCACCAATGCGCTCAAACAACTCCTCATTTCCGAAAACAAATTATCCCATTGTACCAATGCTGCCACACGACCGTTCATGGCATTCGAATTGAGACTGCCGAGGATGTCAATCTGCCTCCAGTCTGCTCGTCCAGTGAAATCATCTTGGAAACTGAGTACAAAGCATCCGGTGGCGTCCCAATCGCACCCACCAATGCGTTGGCGACGCACGATAAAACAGTCGCAAGTGTGATGTGGCGACTACGCGGTTGCCACCAAGATCAGTAGTCAGTAGCAGTCTCGCCTCGTTCGACGCTTGCCTTTAAAGTAAGATGCCGGCGGTCTAATATCAAGTAGATTGAAGCTTTCTCTGCGCATCCAACTGGCCTGCAAGACGTGCTTAGCTAATCTGCTTTTTAAAATGTCCCCCACACACAACTGCAGGAAGATGTATCAACAGTGAGCGGAATATGAGGAATGGGAAAATTGCAGTGTGGCATGCGTGTTAGTGGGTGAGAAATGTCGCTTCTTGTCAATCCGTCCATTAATATAGCAAATCGTTGGTTTAGCCCCAAGGCCAGCGACTTCTACTTGTCCCAACCCGACCCGCGTCTCTACCTCCCGAACAGTCGTGGCGTCAGATGTCGCCGTAGTCGTTCACGTTTGCCTTTGAATCTGTAAGAAAGTGGTGATTAGAGGCTCGCCTGTGCCAAAATTCACTCGACCGTCTCAATGAAAGAATCCCGTCTCAACTGCAAGAACAGAACCACTCACATCCACACTTAGCATGCTGCATTTTAAGCAAGACTTCTCTCCATATCCAACCAACTGCAGTGACTTAAAAAGCACGACATGAAGCGATTGCTGAGTTAAATTTAATTGCCTCTCTCCCCATCCCTCTGTTTGCGACAGTCTTTGCCAAGCACGTCATAGCAGTGAGAATGCTTCTAAATTTAGAAGATTTGACAGTCTCACGGCAGATGAAACAGCAACGCACCACCCGTTTGCTTTGCGGAGAGTGCTTGCCCAGTCCCGCGTTCCCAGCACTGATCTGCTGAAATGGAACATTCTTCCCGCCTAACTCATCACAAGCAGTGCAGGCAGGTAGGCCACGTTTCTCATGCCCATACAAAGCTAAATTGTTTGGCAAATTTGGTGGTTGGAGGTGCCAAGCTGACAATCTGCCTTCTCTTCCTGTGTGCCACTGCCACTGTCACTGCAACTGCCACTGAACTAGGGGAGTCTTACAAATCCAATTCACAGAACCGGCTGTGGGAGATCGTGCGACTCATTTCACGAGAGCTTTGCAACTGGGGAAGGCTTTGGTCCCAAACACAGTTCTTCGGTTGTATCGGTTGCATGCGATTAGCTAGTTTGCTTGCCGCATTCGTCGTAGCAACCAATTTTTTGCCAATGTGGCAGTGTCATCATGACTTGTTCGACCCCACCTCACCGGTTCAAAGACAGCTCAATAAACAGCACAGATTATTCTCACTCCACTTCTCCTCCTTTCTTAAGAGCGAAGTACAATCACGGATATCAGGAACTGGCAGAAACCCTGTGTCGCGCGCATGCGGCGCTCGATTGTGACTTGGACAGCTTCCTAAAAATGAACGGCCTACTTGAACTGTGGTCCAAACTTTCATGTAAAGAACATCATTGGAGTGCGGAACTGCAGTGATTTGGATGCGAGTACAAGACTGGGTCCAGTGTGCTGTCCTACTTTGCGGTTACGCCTCCGGCATTCCCGTCTCGCACTCTTCACTCACACCAAAGCACGACTTCGTCTTCTACCGCCAAGTCATCTGCGCATTTTTGCCTCGGGATCGAAGATTCCAAGTGGTGGGTGGAATACTGAAACAGAGCAGTCTCCCTGCCCAGACTTTATCATGGTGAGTGACTCTTTGTTTATTAGAATGTGCAGATCAATGCCATTCTCTGCAAATGCGAGTTGTTACAGTTTGCGCAATCGCTTAACCTCCACAAAGGGAGCAGAAGAGGTGGGTCTAGGTGAAGATGGACGTGCACTTTGTTGGGCGTCTAGCATCTGATAAAGATGTGAGGGCAGTGAAGGTCCACACAGTGTGTTCAAGTAATTGCAGTGCGTAGCTAAGCCCAAGCCACGAATTTCTCAGTGAAGCTACTCAAGGAAACAAATGAAACACAACTGCATGCAACCCATTTCTCATCATCAATCGTGTTGACGGAGCACAGGCTCCACTCCAACTTGCGTCCGCTCGTCCGACAGCATTCAGTTCTCATTAAGAGGGAAGTCATCCACACCCAATGAATTAGTGCTGTCATTGAATAGACGAATGAACCTGCGTGACAGCCTACAATTAACGTTGTCTTTTATCCTTACAAATGGACAAGCTAATCAACATCCACCGCAGTCATCCAACTCTGAATATGTTCTCGGGATAGTAAACCAAGCAACCAACAGTTGAGGCACTGCTCTCATCATTTGGAAGACCAACACTCTTGACGGGTCTGCGAATCACTCTGCAACGTCCATCCCTTTTAGTGCATTGTCAGCCACTCGTTTGGCCACCAAGGTGCTACAGGTGGCGCACAGCACTTTGTTTTTCTTACCAGAGCAGCGTCGCTGATCGTATGATGGGATTGCACGACAGTCGCAGGCGAGTGTGTGACGGAGAAGCAGCATGGATTTGATGCACTCTGATGTGGATGCCACCACTTCCTTCGGCACCACAGTGGTGGACGAAAGCCAACCACCACATCCACCTCATTGTCTGGCTGCTCAAGCTTTACATCGTCTGTCATTAGTGACTTTCAATCACCTCAATCACTCCTCATCACTTCTTGATGCAAGCATTCGCAGACTAAGACAATGCTACTACACGCAATTCTGTAGCACTGCCGCAAACGGGTGTAAATTTGTGACACTATAACGGCATTTGGAACGGATCGCACCACAAAGGAACAGCAGCAATTGTAGACTCAGTTGCACTCTTGTTGGTTTGCGCTTGAGGAGCTGGTTCTTCATGTTTCCTTCCAACACCCTCTATCATAGCTCACATTGCTTCCACGTGGTATGGTTGAACGTTGCATCAGCAGTCATTTCATGCGCTCTAATTTCCGTCACATCTCCATCTCCTTGTCTCATTGGCGCACAGCCACGTTTGGCATCCAGCAATCCAAAGGAGGATTGTTTGCATCGTTACCTCAGCTTGATGACAGTAGAAAGGTGAAATGGCATTCCATTTTTACAAGTGAGCATTTTGGCGTAATTTCTCACATCCTTCCCTTACAACTGGCTGTTTACCCATGGAACAGATGGAGCACTTTGGGACTTCCCTGCGCCAGAGTACCACGACATCACAAAATGTGCTGGTGCAGAGCACAGTTGGAGTGTGTGTTGCATGGCTTGACGATCGCAGCCTGCACAGCGCAGACACAAACCACGCGGTTTCAACGCTTACCGCGCTCCACACGCAATTCCGATGACTTGGCACCCATCCAAATGCACTACAGCCACGCAGGACGGCGTCACGCGGGCTGTACTTTTGGCGATAAGCCTCCACTCCAACCATCACCTCCTCTCATTCGTGCATGGCGAATAATGTGACGAGATGAAGAGTTGGCATGAATGATGCGCTTCCTTGTGTGCGGATGAAATGGGGAAGCAAGGGAATGCAGCTGATAAACAAGCTACGCAGACTACACTGAGGAGGGTGAGGCCTTCCCTGATTGCCACAACGAGACCACCAATTGTACCATCACGACTACACTCATATCAGTCCTTCACTACTCCTCCGCAAGCTGTTACCAGCTAAAGAAGAACACGCGAATGTGCTTGCGACGAACGGTGCTTGTTGCTAGATTGGTCCACGCCTCTGGCACTTACCGTCGAACATGTCTTCTACGCAAACGGAGAGTGTTTAAAGTGACGCATTGAAGCCAAGACTCGGAATCACACACCTTGCTGAATTAGCTGCACCTACAAGGTGCTCGCATTGACACACCTTCCAATCCTGTGAACCGGTGTGTTCTCATCGCTTTGGTTAGTGCTCACCTCATGATTGCCTATCAAACATCCACACCCTCTGTTCTTCCCCACTCGACCTGTCCATCGTTGTGCACCCCGTGTCCCATCACATCCTGCTCGACCTCACAAGTCCACATCGAACAATGCGTTGCCACACTGTATTGCACTGCATTTACTGCTCCACATCGAGCATGACCGTACAGCACTGTATTGCACTACAATTACTCTGTAGGCACAAGCAGACTTCCACCAGTTCCGAGTTTGCAGGCACTTCCTCTACGTTGAGAAGACAATCTGCTCACCTTTGTGCAAATGGTTCTGCTTGCTCACGTCAACTCTCTGAAACTGTGCCTCTGTGAGTTTGTGTAGACTGAACTGAAGTAGACTGAACGGACCTCTACTCGGTAGACTTGGACACTCATCGGTGTGTACGACACCGTCGCTACAGCATTCTCTTTAGCAATGCAACCCCATAACGATTTGTTCTAATTGGGTATGAGCAGCTGACGTACAACTGATGCACTGTGGTAGTGAGGATCATAATTCCCTTTGAGGAATGAGATGTTGAAAAGTAGATTAGAGATTAATCTACCGCTATGAATGCGTTTGCATTATTGTGAAAGTTGAGAGGCGCAACAGACATGGTAGCTCCTACGGACGCAGCAGCGATTCAGGCAACTTGACAGCAACCAAACGGCATCGATGTCCCTCAGGTGGCATCATTTAGCTTTCACTTTTAGCAATAAACCTTGGGTCTGCAGCAATTCTCCTCTTCTCAATGGTGGGTGGGAAGTAATGCAGCGCAATGAACAGTGGGGATGATTTGTGTGTTCCGCTAATTGCAGATAAATTTGAAAGGTTGCCGTGCAAACAATCGCATTCCTGAATAGCATGAGGAATGGAATGCAACGGATACATTAATTATGCCACTACACTAAGGGGAGTTACGTATTCGCTGATAATTGCACGATTCCCATCGCCTGCCTTACAAGTGACTAGCAATGAAACCAGAAATCGACCTCTTCTTATGTAATTTGAATTAACTTTTATCGCAGTATGCGTTCACGCTCTCTTCAGGATTATACCTCACCATACCCGCAGCTAACATCTTCCTCCAGACTGCCTTTAGTCTTAAAGAAGTTTGCCGAACAGGTGAATCATTGTGCTCTCTTCGTTATCAATGTACACCAGCTTCCATTGTCTTTATAACGCTCCCTCCATATACTACTGTGCTCTCTTCTTCTTTGTCGAATCTCACCTCTAATTCGCTTATCCAACTTGTATGCTCTCTGTTTGGACTCCACTTGGCCTTGCGTACCCTTCGATGCCATGTTGCATCTATTCCCTGCGCAAAAATTTCAGTCCACCTCTTCACAGTTCATAACACCCTTTTTCGAGCTCATCCGTTCATGACATGGACGTTTAAGTATCTGCTTTGTTGTTTTGGAATAGAGCATCTGAAATTTCCACCACAGCATTTATTGTGGTAACCAAACGGACTCGTGGTACCTTGAACGCCATCAACCGTGCATCTTCTGATCCCGTGTTATTCTGCTTCACATCATACTTGGGACACCATTTTGTCTAGCTGAAAGCCCATATGAACTGTGGCTTTCGATTCTAGGCAAGATTGCTCACTGCTGTCTTTTAATTCTCAAATTGGTGTGCCTCCTCATCTGCACAATTTGTTCCGGCCATCGAAGAAAGCTGTGAGGCGCACGACTCTCTCAGCCATCAAAATCCCTCTCCAGCAATAATATCTCTTCCGGATGGGAGTCTTTGCTTCGATTGGACAAACTGATTGCTCTACCAAATGGTATCTGTGCTGGGTCATGCATGTGGAAAAGATGTTTTTTGCATCGCTCAGTCATTTGCCGTGTTTTTCTTTCCTTCCTTGTCAATTAGCAAATCTAATTTGCACACCTCTTTTTATGACAAATGCTGATCAAATTGACATGCTGATAAGCATTTGGGCACAATTTATCGGCTTCCTCACTGTGTATGCAGACAGGCCCGCGGTTCACCATTTTCCAGTAGGAATCTTGCAAACTTGAATGTACCATACTAAAACGAAATGCGGAATTCACCACAATGCGTGTTCCAACCAAAAGCCCATTCATAATTAAATGCGGTCCCGAAGATCACTTTACTTGAGGAGAGGGTAGAGAAGGAGAAAAGATTGATCGTCTACACTGCCTGGGGTGCGAGGCCTTGACTTGCAACTTTGTGCGGCCAGTGCTCGACCCACATTGAAACTTGGTTTTACCCCCCAGCTAACAAGAAGCAGTGCTTAAAAGGTGCTACTCTAAGTACTTCGGTTAGCCCCTTTCAGGTCAGAAGGCATGTGCCAATCTGCTAATCTAACCTGTCAATCTTTCCCTGCTCAAGTCGAGGCGCCAGGAACTCACGTTTAGTGAGCGATGGCAAGCAGTCAACCAAAGGGGGCTGTATGACAGGTACAGCATTCGTAAAGTGGTTTAAAACTCCAACTGACAGAGCCTTCACAAACTCAAAGTGGGATTCTAACATTGCTTGGCGAATTGTGGTGGTGGTGCCCACAGCCACTAGTCGGTCAGACAAAAATGCATGGAAGCCTCTAATAAGCAGCGTCGGCTTGTGTGGCTTTCATCTTCAGCAGTCGGTCTCATTATGATTGGACAGTTCATTACTTGATGCCGGAAGGGGTAATATAAAACGAGTGGAATTACTTTTCCCATGGGACTCTTTTGGTAATTTGGTTGAGCTGACCCTATTTATTGTGGCGAGGATGGGCGTAGGTAAGTTATCTTTCCTCGTGTTCAGATCGACAAGCATCAAGCTAAGGGTTCTAGATCGCCTTAAACCTCTGTCCAGCATGTCGTCTGCGGTGAATAAAGGCGCACGTGTGCGATGGTAGCAAAGTCACGCTGTAGTGGAAATGTGGCGATCGCGGAGCAGCGTCAAGGGACTGGTGACCTTTGCGCTTTCCTCTCCCTTTGAAGTGACGAAATCATTTTCTAGGGCAGGTCAAATGAAGTGACGCTGCTGGAGTGAATGCAAATTGTGTACAACAGACTTTACGTACTCAGCTCAAGTAGGGAAGGGAAGGGAGAACCAAAACACGCACCACCTACACTCACAAAGAGAATGTCGTACTGGACACTACCTTAACATTGAAGGCCACGAAAATCATCCGAGGAGGCAGGAGTTCGTGAGCACGGAAGGAGAGAGAAGAGCTGCACAGGGTGCATAAGTTTTGTCCTGTCGATCCTTGATGGTAGCCGAGGAACCTAAATTTCCTCCTCATTTTGGGGTTATGATAAGTCTGAATCAAGGCAGATGCCCAGAAAATTCCTTTTTACATCCACCAAAGGAGCACAGACAGCTACAATTTGAAGTGACCCAATTGCTCACAAAAGGCAGCGGCTCTGAAAACCCAACCTCAGCGATCTTAGAGCTGCTTGGTGAAATGGATGAACTGCATCAAGTTGTGCAAAGATCAACCCCTTCCACAGAATAGGACAAACTCTACAGAGGAGCAATTTGAATTCCACAAAGTCAGTGCGAATTGCACAGCTTAAAGTAATTGTATAGTGGGAAAAGTTTGCTTTTCACTTCCCGCGCAATGCTCCACTGCTTTCGAAAAATGGTCAAAAATGTAAGATTGAAACTTCCTTCTCCCTTCCCCTGATTTTATCTCGTTCGTCAATTTGCCTTATGGAAATGAGCATTCCTGATTGAGTTTAAATACAGAAATTCGACTATACTCTACCAACCATTCCCCTTCGAAAAAAAACTCTCTTTTTGCTTTTAATATGTTTAAGCTAAGAGACAGTTTCCTACACAAGACTTTACGCGTGCAGGGCGGTGTGGGACAGGGCGAGTGCGGAGCGGAAGAACCCAAACCGAGTCCTCTTTTCTTTTTGCCTGCCTCTCTTTTTGCATGGATAAACAATTTTATGGAATGTAAGAATAAAATACGGAGTCATACAAATAACCGCTTTGTAGGACTTAAGACGGCACTTCTAAATGTTCTCTAAGGGGAGCTCATTATTGCTTAACACGATTTCTCAACCAACACACCTCGTGATATGCTTAACTGCCTTAACTGCATGTTTTCCTTCCCTTGAGTCGTGACCTCGGTATTACACCTCATAAAAGCAGTAGCGTCAGCAAGAAGACACACCCACACTTTGCCATTGCATCGGAAGGTGCCTGCAGTGTTGGGCGAATGCGTGGCCTTCAGGAATAGCTGGTTGATTGCCTGCCGCTCGGGTACTTACTGGAAGTCATTGTTCAAAGTGTTTCCTCATTTTGTCAGCCTTACTTTCCGAAGAGGCTATTTTGAGTCGAGCTTTCCCATGGCTATCAGGGTGGATTAAAAGGAGTGGGAAAAGAGGTTCGGGGCCATCTCTACAGCCGAAGCGTAGGACTTTCCGCCAGACTGAGGCGGAAGTCTGAGGCTCTGCTCCATCGTCCAAACGCTAAACTGTCATAATAAGACAGTGTGATCCATTGAGATTCGAAGCATAGTGTGCTTGTTTGCTTTAGTGGCGTGGAAATATAAGGGCAATTTAAGCGTCACACATATATGACGCTTGTATTTAAGCAGTTCGAGTAGTTAAACACCAATGTACAACTAGAATCGCCAAAAAATCTGCTTTGCCATAAAGCGAGCTAAAGATTTTATTGCGTTTACAAGAACAAGCATCTCAAGCCGTTGAATAAATGTGGGCAGCTTTTAAGGCTGCGATTAGGACTACATTGTGGTCGTTTAAAGCATCAAATATGTAGCCAAAAGATAGTAAAATATTAACGCACGATCACACTTTGCCTTTAAAACAAATTATTTTGAAGCGCTGACAAATATGCATCGGATATGGGCACGCTGGAAGTCATTACTGTGGGAAGAGCTACCTATTCATGACTCCATTTCAAAATAGTTTCTCATGTCTCAGAGACAAGCCAAACACTTGGCCCCCTCGAACGATGAATCGTTTGTCTTTCGCTTTGCATGTGCTACCACAGAACTAAACAAATGAAGCGATTAAAGGAGGACCAGTGGCCTGTGCCTTTCGGTGCTGGTTCACATTGGCGGTGTGGCGGACTCTGCTTATGCCACTCCCCAAGAAGAAGGGATAGCATTTCCTCCCAAAAGATTTTCAAGGGAATTAAAGAGTTACTGCCCTTGCATGTTTGCGTGGGGAACTAAATGGAAGTCGCGCGTTCATGTACCACTGCATCCAAGACAAGATTCATGCCCCGAGTGAAATGTGCACAAATTTATGGACAAATTCCTTTACCTGGATAATCTTTTGGGATTTGTGAAGCTACGCCGAAAAATCACTGGTACGGATCTCAACTTTCCTTGATGATAAGACTGACCACCTGTAAGCTGTTCTACGAGCTGAGATTGCATTGGACTCGATAACTATTCAGCAGACAAGCGAAGTAAAGTGGTTTCTGGAGTCGGATGTTGTTGACAATTTATTTGTTGTGTGTCATGGAACATTCTTCTTTTAGTATGTGCACTTCTTCTGTTCTGTTAAGGACGAACGGCTGTACCTTCAGTTCACATCCATGTAAGACTTCGAGCCTTCTACAAGTATGCGCTGTAGACGTAAACCTGACCGCTGCCACGGACTGGAGGTTAACGGCAGAGCCCCTCGCTGCCTCGTGGCCAAAACCTTGGCGAGTAAATAAGCAGCAATAGATCTGGGCCTCCTCTACCAAGACAATTGTTCTCAACTAGCTTCTGCATTGCCCCTCTTTCGCTTCTTGAATTAGGGCTTCCAGATTAAGGCTGCACGTAAAGAACAATGCGATCACAAGCGATGCAGACCAGCACTGCGACTCGCGTTTGATCCAAAGTCTTATCACTGAGTGGTTGAAAATGGCATCAATGTGTCGCACTCCTCCAGGAGTTCTCTGTAGGCCTGGTTTGCGCCTACCATCCGGTCCACCGTATCAGCTTGGCAGAACTGACCGACACATGGTTCATACATAGAGTATTACCAAGAAACTGGTCACCGAACATCCGATGCACCCGGCATTGAATACTTGGATCTGCCCTTCAGTTAATTTACTGATTGGATGGGGGCTATTCGGTTTTACATTGTGTTAGCAAAGGTTACTTAAGCGCTTAATTTTGGCAGATCTATGTGGAAATAGAGCCCAATCAACTGCAAACCCACCTTGTTTATAAAATAGTGGCCATTCCACTATATTTGGAATCACCTTTTTTAAATGGTGCACCAAAAGTAGAGCAGCTCATACCTAGGCACGATTAAAAGACCTTGCTGGATGGTTTGAAGGTTAATCAAACTGTGGGATGCGTAGGAGGATTTAACCATCATCAGTTTGGGTAGTAGACGACCGAAAGGCTCTACCGTTGTGCATCTGTTTATTAGTGTGGCATTCTAGTCATGCTCATAACTCCAGCTCCTTTCTTGTATCAATTATATTTCCCCACCAAGCAACCGTTCCTCGTGCCAACTTCTGAAAGGCCTGGAGTAGCTGCAGTGACAGCAGCAGAAAGAGAACTTGACAATAAGGGGTAGGGTGGGACTAGTGTCCGTTGTGTTAACAGGAGAATTTGTGACAAAAAGGCTGAAAATGGCGTTCACCTTCCCGCACTACCTTAGTCCTATGCTCAACAGAATTGGTGTCATCAACTGAAGCGAGGAGTTGTGGAAGTAATTTATTTGTAAAATTTGTTTGTGCTTTGCCGTAATGCTTTTAAACTTTCAGAGAAATGTCCTCATCAACAGCCTGGTGATAACCAACGCCGCAATGTCTTGCCAAAGAGACGTTAAAACAAACGCCCCACCCCATCACGAAGACAATTTTGTTGTCCTTAAGGTGAGGAATGACAGCTTCTAAATTTTTATGCTGCTGCCATCTGATTAGGCCTGACACACAGACAGGGCGCCATTCGGTAACTTGCGCTTCAACGACCCAGCTGTGTGCGGCTTGGTATCACCGGCCTTGTCATGGTGTGTTTGATGAGCAGCTGCCATTCGCTGCTGTGACCACGGCCTGTCGGTGGGTTATTGGAGCAGTAGTAAGACACGTCATGGTGGAGGGTGTTGTGATTCGAGAGAATCGTCAAATCAACATTTCCACCACTCTGCATTAAAGGCAAGTAAACCTAACTCTTGGCGAGGCGTAGGCAGCGATGGCAATCATTATCAGCAAAGTACATGAAAAAGGGCAGCGGTTCGTCCTCGAATATAATGGAATTGTAAAAAGTGTGCAAAACAGCCACCTCGCCTTCACTACGTCTTTTAACTGCGCCTAACAAATCTTGCAGCATCAGAAAAAAAACCCAAAAAGGCGAGAGTGGGGAAGATTTCTGCTGCAGCTTTTATGGAGCTGTGAGGGTTCCTACCATAACCTGACCATAAATGCACACGTCAGCTTTCATTGGTCAGCATGATGTGACTTACGATTCCATCAGTTGAATTATGGTTGTTCATACCCAATTAGAACAAATCGTTATGGGGTTGCATTGCTAAAGAGAATGCTGTAGCGACGGTGTCGTACACACCGATGAGTGTCCAAGTCTACCGAGTAGAGGTCCGTTCAGTCTACTTCAGTTCAGTCTACACAAACTCACAGAGGCACAGTTTCAGAGAGTTGACGTGAGCAAGCAGAACCATTTGCACAAAGGTGAGCAGATTGTCTTCTCAACGTAGAGGAAGTGCCTGCAAACTCGGAACTGGTGGAAGTCTGCTTGTGCCTACAGAGTAATTGTAGTGCAATACAGTGCTGTACGGTCATGCTCGATGTGGAGCAGTAAATGCAGTGCAATACAGTGTGGCAACGCATTGTTCGATGTGGACTTGTGAGGTCGAGCAGGATGTGATGGGACACGGGGTGCACAACGATGGACAGGTCGAGTGGGGAAGAACAGAGGGTGTGGATGTTTGATAGGCAATCATGAGGTGAGCACTAACCAAAGCGATGAGAACACACCGGTTCACGGATTGGAAGGTGTGTCAATGCGAGCACCTTGTAGGTGCAGCTAATTCAGCAAGGTGTGTGATTCCGAGTCTTGGCTTCAATGCGTCACTTTAAACACTCTCCGTTTGCGTAGAAGACATGTTCGACGGTAAGTGCCAGAGGCGTGAACCAATCTAGCAACAAGCACCGTTCGTCGCAAGCACATTCGCGTGTTCTTCTTTAGCTGGTAACAGCTTGCGGAGGAGTAGTGAAGGACTGATATGAGTGTAGTCGTGATGGTACAATTGGTGGTCTCGTTGTGGCAATCAGGGAAGGCCTCACCCTCCTCAGTGTAGTCTGCGTAGCTTGTTTATCAGCTGCATTCCCTTGCTTCCCCATTTCATCCGCACACAAGGAAGCGCTGTGCAGGCTGCGATCGTTAAGCCATGCAACACACACTCCAACTGTGCTCTGCACCAGCACATTTTGTGATGTCGTGGTACTCTGGCGCAGGGAAGTCCCAAAGTGCTCCATCTGTTCCATGGGTAAACAGCCAGTTGTAAGGGAAGGATGTGAGAAATTACGCCAAAATGCTCACTTGTAAAAATGGAATGCCATTCCACCTTTCTACTGTCATCAAGCTGAGGTAACGATGCAAACAATCCTCCTTTGGATTGCTGGATGCCAAACGTGGCTGTGCGCCAATGAGACAAGGAGATGGAGATGTGACGGAAATTAGAGCGCATGAAATGACTGCTGATGCAACGTTCAACCATACCACGTGGAAGCAATGTGAGCTATGATAGAGGGTGTTGGAAGGAAACATGAAGAACCAGCTCCTCAAGCGCAAACCAACAAGAGTGCAACTGAGTCTACAATTGCTGCTGTTCCTTTGTGGTGCGATCCGTTCCAAATGCCGTTACAGTGTCACAAATTTACACCCGTTTGCGGCAGTGCTACAGAATTGCGTGTAGTAGCATTGTCTTAGTCTGCGAATGCTTGCATCAAGAAGTGATGAGGAGTGATTGAGGTGATTGAAAGTCACTAATGACAGACGATGTAAAGCTTGAGCAGCCAGACAATGAGGTGGATGTGGTGGTTGGCTTTCGTCCACCACTGTGGTGCCGAAGGAAGTGGTGGCATCCACATCAGAGTGCATCAAATCCATGCTGCTTCTCCGTCACACACTCGCCTGCGACTGTCGTGCAATCCCATCATACGATCAGCGACGCTGCTCTGGTAAGAAAAACAAAGTGCTGTGCGCCACCTGTAGCACCTTGGTGGCCAAACGAGTGGCTGACAATGCACTAAAAGGGATGGACGTTGCAGAGTGATTCGCAGACCCGTCAAGAGTGTTGGTCTTCCAAATGATGAGAGCAGTGCCTCAACTGTTGGTTGCTTGGTTTACTATCCCGAGAACATATTCAGAGTTGGATGACTGCGGTGGATGTTGATTAGCTTGTCCATTTGTAAGGATAAAAGACAACGTTAATTGTAGGCTGTCACGCAGGTTCATTCGTCTATTCAATGACAGCACTAATTCATTGGGTGTGGATGACTTCCCTCTTAATGAGAACTGAATGCTGTCGGACGAGCGGACGCAAGTTGGAGTGGAGCCTGTGCTCCGTCAACACGATTGATGATGAGAAATGGGTTGCATGCAGTTGTGTTTCATTTGTTTCCTTGAGTAGCTTCACTGAGAAATTCGTGGCTTGGTCTTAGCTACGCACTGCAATTACTTGAACACACTGTGTGGACCTTCACTGCCCTCACATCTTTATCAGATGCTAGACGCCCAACAAAGTGCACGTCCATCTTCACCTAGACCACCTCTTCTGCTCCCTTTGTGGAGGTTAAGCGATTGCGCAAACTGTAACAACTCGCATTTGCAGAGAATGGCATTCATCTGCACATTCTGGTCAACAAAGAGTCACTCACCATGATAAAGTCTGGGCAGGGAGACTGCTCTGTTTCAGTATTCCGCCCACCACTTGGAATCTTCGATCCCGAGGCGAAAAATGCGCAGATGACTTGGCGGTAGAAGACGAAGTCGTGCTTTGGTGTGAGTGAAGAGTGCGAGACGGGAATGCCGGAGGCGTAACCGCAAAGTAGGACAGCACACTGGACCCAGTCTTGTACTCGCATCCAAATCACTGCAGTTCCGCACTCCAATGATGTTCTTTACATGAAAGTTTGGACCACAGTTCAAGTAGGCCGTTCATTTTTAGGAAGCTGTCCAAGTCACAATCGAGCGCCACATGCGCGCGACACAGGGTTTCTGCCAGTTCCTGATATCCGTGATTGCTACTTCGCTTCTTAAGAAAGGAGGAGAAGTGGAGTGAGAATAATCTGTGCTGTTTATTGAGCTGTCTTTGAACCGGTGAGGTGGGGGCGAACAAGTCAAGATGACACTGCCACAATGGCAACATTCCCGATTGGTGATGGTACACCATTGGTTGCCACGACGAATGCGGCAGCTAAACTAGCTAATCGCATGCAACCGATACAACCGAAGGACTGTGTTTGGGACCAAAGCCTTCCCCAGTTGCAAAGCTCTCGTGAAATGAGTCGCACGATCTCCCACAGCCGGTTCTGTGAATTGGATTTGTAAGACTCCCCTAGTTCAGTGGCAGTTGCAGTGACAGTGGCAGTGGCACACAGGAAGAGAAGGCAGATTGTCAGCTTGGCACCTCCAACCACCAAATTTGCCAAACAATTTAGCTTTGTATGGGCATGAGAAACGTGGCCTACCTGCCTGCACTGCTTGTGATGAGTTAGGCGGGAAGAATGTTCCATTTCAGCAGATCAGTGCTGGGAAGGCGGGACTGGGCAAGCACTCTCCGCAAAGCAAACGGGTGGTGCGTTGCTGTTTCATCTGCCGTGAGACTGTCAAATCTTCTAAATTTAGAAGCATTCTCACTGCTATGACGTGCTTGGCAAAGACTGTCGCAAACAGAGGGATGGGGAGAGAGGCAATTAAATTTAACTCAGCAATCGCTTCATGTCGTGCTTTTTAAGTCACTGCAGTTGGTTGGATATGGAGAGAAGTCTTGCTTAAAATGCAGCATGCTAAGTGTGGATGTGAGTGGTTCTGTTCTTGCAGTTGAGACGGGATTCTTTCATTGAGACGGTCGAGTGAATTTTGGCACAGGCGAGCCTCTAATCACCACTTTCTTACAGATTCAAAGGCAAACGTGAACGACTACGGCGACATCTGACGCCACGACTGTTCGGGAGGTAGAGACGCGGGTCGGGTTGGGACAAGTAGAAGTCGCTGGCCTTGGGGCTAAACCAACGATTTGCTATATTAATGGACGGATTGACAAGAAGCGGCATTTCTCACCCACTAACACGCATGCCACACTGCAATTTTTCCATTCCTCATATTCCGCTCACTGTTGATACATCTTCCTGCAGTTGTGTGTGGGGGCTATTTCAAAAAGCTGATTAGCTAAGCAAGTCTTGCAGGCCAGTTGGATGCGCAGAGAAAGCTTCAATCTACTTGATATTAGACCGCCGGCATCTTACTTTAAAGGCAAGCGTCGAACGAGGCGAGACTGCTACTGACTACTGATCTTGGTGGCAACCGCGTAGTCGCCACATCACACTTGCGACTGTTTTATCGTGCGTCGCCAACGCATTGGTGGGTGCGATTGGGACGCCACCGGATGCTTTGTACTCAGTTTCCAAGATGATTTCACTGGACGAGCAGACTGGAGGCAGATTGACATCCTCGGCAGTCTCAATTCGAATGCCATGAACGGTCGTGTGGCAGCATTGGTACAATGGGATAATTTGTTTTCGGAAATGAGGAGTTGTTTGAGCGCATTGGTGGGAACCAAAGTCTCCCTCCTCAGTGTCGTTATTCTCGTGTTGCAGTGGTTTAGCTTCATTAGACTAAGCATCAACAAATGCAGGGTTTTTGTCATCCCTATTTTACGGCTGTTCCCTCATTTGATGATCAAATGAGAGATTCACAATCTGCATCATGTTTGTGTGGCGCGTGCATTCCGTCCTTTTTACGGTGGCACAATGGTCGTGCACCCACCCCTATGAGATGATTATTGTTGCTCGAACAATGGAACAAATGAGCTGCAGTGGTCAAGGTGCTTCCTTACAAGCAGTAATGGCGAGGCGACTTTAGTGACTGTCGTAGGTGGAGAGGTGGAGGTGGAGGCATTGCATTGGCTGGAAAGGCAAAATACTCATGACACGACACACGTGTATTATGGTGGTGAAGTGGAGCTGCAGTGGAACACAGTCTATCCAGAAATGGTAGCCCAGAAATTTGCCTTTCGAAGGTAGAAGAAGGCGGCGGAAAGAACGGGTTCGTGCAATGCATTGCAAGTGGCGTTGCTGAATACTCGACTTGGTTGGCTGGAGGAGAGATGTTGATCAGTCTTATGAAGGAGTGCCTATTTTCTGTGATTGTAGAATCGTGGCTTGTGTCGCTGCAAAACCAATCAAATCAGCATTAATTATTCAGTCAAGAAGGGGAACAATCTGCACAGAAATGAGCGCACAGCCTGTGGATGGCAATGGCGACTCGGGAGAAGGAGTGGAGTGTTGCATTGTGTGATGAGGTGAGGCAAAGCGGGGTAAAGTGAGCTGCACAATGTCGACCTGTGGTGGGCATTCTGGATGGAGATGTGAGTGGGCAGAATGAGATGCACTGCGTTGTGTGTGCCGAGGCGCACCAATTGAAGGGCTCGATGCCTTACTAACGCCAAAATGGCAACTATTAATCAGCCGGTCATTTGACAAGCCAACGAACTGGCCCAACTATGAACGGAGGTCTTCTCCTTGGCTGTTGTCGACACGCATCCCAATGTGGCCACCCAGACTGGCAAGGTTTCTGAGCCTGGTGAAACTGCCACTCAACAGTTAAGCCAATAAGACGGGCAGCAGACGACGTCTGGTCACATGCATAAGTTGAACTCAACCAACTTTTGTTTGAGTGCGATTTTGAAGGCAGACAAAAAGTGGAAAAATGGTCTCTGTCGGCGCCATGTCAGCGTAATTTTGCAATTCGCTAAGCCCAACACAAGCCCCTTCCTTTTTGTAGGATGTGAGCCTGTCAATACCTGTGCAGTGATTGGGGCAAGACGCTCAGCAGATCAAGTCTTACGGACCAGAAATGCGGTGGTCAAAATTGCCTCTCGCTTCATCGGTTGCACGAGCGTGCTTCCCCTCCAACGTCAGCTCGTGCGGTTTTGAACTCGCTCTAAAAGTAACAACAAGCATTAACTCCTAGATACGTGTAGAAAGTCAGCCAAGCAATCGCTGTTGACTACATGCAAGGTGGACAAGAGCCATCACCTTCCACGAGGAAGTATGAACACCACGCATGGGCTGGTGGATTGCGCGTAGTCAGTGCCGCCTGCCTAGCTGTGGGTGGTGTGGTGGTGGGAATAGACCGTCTCGCTCTAAAGCTTTCCACTTAGCAGACAAACGGTGGTGTAGTTTCAGGTGCTCGTGGAAGAAGAAGAGCATTGTGAACAAAATAAACAAGCCCTGGATGAGGTGTTGAGTAAACATTTGGCTAGGCGCCACACTCAGTCCACCTCACAGCTGCAAGTTTCATTTTTCAATTCATTTTCAACTGCTGGCTGGTTTTGCCTACAAATCTTAATGTACGTGCATAAGGCCTTTAATTGTGGAGGTGGGATGTGGATGGAGGCAAGCAGGTTGGAGGCACTGGGCAGTGCAGTGTGGTGAGGTGGGGTGGAGTACGATAAGGGACGAGTAGGAGAGAACGGCGAGAGCCGGTCTGCAAATGCATCAGCCGATCCGGTGGTAGTTGCATTCTGACAGCCACAACATTGGAAACAAAGCAGCCATCTGTGCTATGCACAGGCAAATGAGGTTTTGCCAAATTGACAAATAGGACATGAGGTTGGTGTGACGAAAGTTAGTTCTTTGCATTACGTCCGTTTTTGGGGCGGCATCTGAGGGTAAAATAAAACAAATTAAAATATTCAACAATCGAAGAGGTTAAAAGAAACGTACGCCGACTGAAATGCGACAGGAATTTGCAATGTTCGCTAGGTGGCACCAACGGATGCTTGACAGTTTTCCTTCTCAAGCGCCTTGTAGGTCCAGATTGGGTGCAAGGAAATGGACAGTCCTGTGGCTCCATTTACCTATTTGTATCCCTACAAGAAACAGAAGCACTTCAACTTTTTAATGCACCAGTTTCAGGTTCGGTGGCAGTGGTGTTGAGTCCCTCCAAAGTGATGCAATGGCCTCACGGTTGGCAACACTGCTGGTAGGTTTGGTGGATGGTGTTGGCAAGATTTCAAGATGCCAACATCCTGCGGCTTTGGGCTGCTTGCAGTAATCACGGTCAGCTAGTTAAGCATTCCTCATCAGCTCATCATTTTGAGGTGGATTTTGCTGTGCTTATCAACGCCGCCTTGATGAGTGAGGAAGGAGGCTTTTGGCTGTCATTGAAGCCAACACAATGGGACTTTCCAATCATCTAAAGGGAAGTGTTGTGCCTTCACTTCTGCAGTCACGCACTGAAGTGCCTAACCATGGCAGTGGTGTCTGCTGAGGACCATGTGCTTGCACGTAGGAACGGAAATGCCACTTCAGACGAAAATACAGACAGACGAAGCGTCTGTCCATCGGCGAATAAACGGTCTCTGCAATAGAATGTGAGGGAGAGTTGGTGAAGATACCTTGGCACCTATCGACCGTCATCTGCCAATGCATGTCACATGTAGGTGGCTCAGCTTGCCTTGCACGACTAATTTCCCTGTCCGTTTGCCACTGATGCGAAGGCGCTCGCTTCGGTGCAGCACGTCCAAAACCTCTCTTCCACGCATGTCAGTAGCGATGCAACGTCCCCGATGATTTGGAGAATGGGGATGCATTCAAGCCCGCGATGCCTCTCTCCTCACCTGTGGGCACTTTGTCATCCAATTCACGTTCCATGTGTCAGTCGCCTTGGGAAACATTCTCACTCAAGGCGTATTGCACTAGCACCGGTTAAGGATGACGTGGATCGGGAAGTGTTTGGATTCGGGACGGAAGGAGGGGCTTCAAGCAATGGTTTATTTTACAAAGTTTTGGTCAATAAGGAAGAAAAGTAGGGAAAAGTGCATCTAAATTGCGAATATCCTCCCTTTGTGTCCTGCACATCAGTTAAAACTAATTTCATCAAGGCAGATTACGAAGGGTGGTGGGTACAGCCCCTTCATTTATGAGTTGGTAGGTTAAGTGAACACATTGCGATTAGGCGGAGCTGCAGGGTGGAAGTGACACCAACTGATTTGGTGTGAGGGCGCTTGTTTAACCGGACTGTGAGGCGCCTGAAGTGTTAACCGCTGTTACCCTGGCCGTATGCGGGTGAGGACATGATGCATAAGAAATTGCATTCAAAATGGTGGTGGCGTGCGTTTCGCAAATGCCATTTAAAGTCGTCTCCATGTTCTCAAGGGGTGGGCGTATCAATTGTCTCTTAAGAGACAATTGATACGCCCACCCCTTGAGAACATGGAGACGACTTTAAATGGCATTTGCGAAACGCACGCCACCACCATTTTGAATGCAATTTCTTATGCATCATGTCCTCACCCGCATACGGCCAGGGTAACAGCGGTTAACACTTCAGGCGCCTCACAGTCCGGTTAAACAAGCGCCCTCACACCAAATCAGTTGGTGTCACTTCCACCCTGCAGCTCCGCCTAATCGCAATGTGTTCACTTAACCTACCAACTCATAAATGAAGGGGCTGTACCCACCACCCTTCGTAATCTGCCTTGATGAAATTAGTTTTAACTGATGTGCAGGACACAAAGGGAGGATATTCGCAATTTAGATGCACTTTTCCCTACTTTTCTTCCTTATTGACCAAAACTTTGTAAAATAAACCATTGCTTGAAGCCCCTCCTTCCGTCCCGAATCCAAACACTTCCCGATCCACGTCATCCTTAACCGGTGCTAGTGCAATACGCCTTGAGTGAGAATGTTTCCCAAGGCGACTGACACATGGAACGTGAATTGGATGACAAAGTGCCCACAGGTGAGGAGAGAGGCATCGCGGGGTTGAATGCATCCCCATTCTCCAAATCATCGGGGACGTTGCATCGCTACTGACATGCGTGGAAGAGAGGTTTTGGACGTGCTGCACCGAAGCGAGCGCCTTCGCATCAGTGGCAAACGGACAGGGAAATTAGTCGTGCAAGGCAAGCTGAGTCACCTACATGTGACATGCATTGGCAGATGACGGTCGATAGGTGCCAAGGTATCTTCACCAACTCTCCCTCACATTCTATTGCAGAGACCGTTTATTCGCCGATGGACAGACGCTTCGTCTGTCTGTATTTTCGTCTGAAGTGGCATTTCCGTTCCTACGTGCAAGCACATGGTCCTCAGCAGACACCACTGCCATGGTTAGGCACTTCAGTGCGTGACTGCAGAAGTGAAGGCACAACACTTCCCTTTAGATGATTGGAAAGTCCCATTGTGTTGGCTTCAATGACAGCCAAAAGCCTCCTTCCTCACTCATCAAGGCGGCGTTGATAAGCACAGCAAAATCCACCTCAAAATGATGAGCTGATGAGGAATGCTTAACTAGCTGACCGTGATTACTGCAAGCAGCCCAAAGCCGCAGGATGTTGGCATCTTGAAATCTTGCCAACACCATCCACCAAACCTACCAGCAGTGTTGCCAACCGTGAGGCCATTGCATCACTTTGGAGGGACTCAACACCACTGCCACCGAACCTGAAACTGGTGCATTAAAAAGTTGAAGTGCTTCTGTTTCTTGTAGGGATACAAATAGGTAAATGGAGCCACAGGACTGTCCATTTCCTTGCACCCAATCTGGACCTACAAGGCGCTTGAGAAGGAAAACTGTCAAGCATCCGTTGGTGCCACCTAGCGAACATTGCAAATTCCTGTCGCATTTCAGTCGGCGTACGTTTCTTTTAACCTCTTCGATTGTTGAATATTTTAATTTGTTTTATTTTACCCTCAGATGCCGCCCCAAAAACGGACGTAATGCAAAGAACTAACTTTCGTCACACCAACCTCATGTCCTATTTGTCAATTTGGCAAAACCTCATTTGCCTGTGCATAGCACAGATGGCTGCTTTGTTTCCAATGTTGTGGCTGTCAGAATGCAACTACCACCGGATCGGCTGATGCATTTGCAGACCGGCTCTCGCCGTTCTCTCCTACTCGTCCCTTATCGTACTCCACCCCACCTCACCACACTGCACTGCCCAGTGCCTCCAACCTGCTTGCCTCCATCCACATCCCACCTCCACAATTAAAGGCCTTATGCACGTACATTAAGATTTGTAGGCAAAACCAGCCAGCAGTTGAAAATGAATTGAAAAATGAAACTTGCAGCTGTGAGGTGGACTGAGTGTGGCGCCTAGCCAAATGTTTACTCAACACCTCATCCAGGGCTTGTTTATTTTGTTCACAATGCTCTTCTTCTTCCACGAGCACCTGAAACTACACCACCGTTTGTCTGCTAAGTGGAAAGCTTTAGAGCGAGACGGTCTATTCCCACCACCACACCACCCACAGCTAGGCAGGCGGCACTGACTACGCGCAATCCACCAGCCCATGCGTGGTGTTCATACTTCCTCGTGGAAGGTGATGGCTCTTGTCCACCTTGCATGTAGTCAACAGCGATTGCTTGGCTGACTTTCTACACGTATCTAGGAGTTAATGCTTGTTGTTACTTTTAGAGCGAGTTCAAAACCGCACGAGCTGACGTTGGAGGGGAAGCACGCTCGTGCAACCGATGAAGCGAGAGGCAATTTTGACCACCGCATTTCTGGTCCGTAAGACTTGATCTGCTGAGCGTCTTGCCCCAATCACTGCACAGGTATTGACAGGCTCACATCCTACAAAAAGGAAGGGGCTTGTGTTGGGCTTAGCGAATTGCAAAATTACGCTGACATGGCGCCGACAGAGACCATTTTTCCACTTTTTGTCTGCCTTCAAAATCGCACTCAAACAAAAGTTGGTTGAGTTCAACTTATGCATGTGACCAGACGTCGTCTGCTGCCCGTCTTATTGGCTTAACTGTTGAGTGGCAGTTTCACCAGGCTCAGAAACCTTGCCAGTCTGGGTGGCCACATTGGGATGCGTGTCGACAACAGCCAAGGAGAAGACCTCCGTTCATAGTTGGGCCAGTTCGTTGGCTTGTCAAATGACCGGCTGATTAATAGTTGCCATTTTGGCGTTAGTAAGGCATCGAGCCCTTCAATTGGTGCGCCTCGGCACACACAACGCAGTGCATCTCATTCTGCCCACTCACATCTCCATCCAGAATGCCCACCACAGGTCGACATTCGTGCAGCTCACTTTACCCCGCTTTGCCTCACCTCATCACACAATGCAACACTCCACTCCTTCTCCCGAGTCGCCATTGCCATCCACAGGCTGTGCGCTCATTTCTGTGCAGATTGTTCCCCTTCTTGACTGAATAATTAATGCTGATTTGATTGGTTTTGCAGCGACACAAGCCACGATTCTACAATCACAGAAAATAGGCACTCCTTCATAAGACTGATCAACATCTCTCCTCCAGCCAACCAAGTCGAGTATTCAGCAACGCCACTTGCAATGCATTGCACGAACCCGTTCTTTCCGCCGCCTTCTTCTACCTTCGAAAGGCAAATTTCTGGGCTACCATTTCTGGATAGACTGTGTTCCACTGCAGCTCCACTTCACCACCATAATACACGTGTGTCGTGTCATGAGTATTTTGCCTTTCCAGCCAATGCAATGCCTCCACCTCCACCTCTCCACCTACGACAGTCACTAAAGTCGCCTCGCCATTACTGCTTGTAAGGAAGCACCTTGACCACTGCAGCTCATTTGTTCCATTGTTCGAGCAACAATCATCATCTCATCGGAGTGGGTGCACGACCATTGTGCCACCGTAAAAAGGACGGAATGCACGCGCCACACAAACATGATGCAGATTGTGAATCTCTCATTTGATCATCAAATGAGGGAACAGCCGTAAAATAGGGATGACAAAAACCCTGCATTTGTTGATGCTTAGTCTAATGAAGCTAAACCACTGCAACACGAGAATAACGACACTGAGGAGGGAGACTTTGGTTCCCACCAATGCGCTCAAACAACTCCTCATTTCCGAAAACAAATTATCCCATTGTACCAATGCTGCCACACGACCGTTCATGGCATTCGAATTGAGACTGCCGAGGATGTCAATCTGCCTCCAGTCTGCTCGTCCAGTGAAATCATCTTGGAAACTGAGTACAAAGCATCCGGTGGCGTCCCAATCGCACCCACCAATGCGTTGGCGACGCACGATAAAACAGTCGCAAGTGTGATGTGGCGACTACGCGGTTGCCACCAAGATCAGTAGTCAGTAGCAGTCTCGCCTCGTTCGACGCTTGCCTTTAAAGTAAGATGCCGGCGGTCTAATATCAAGTAGATTGAAGCTTTCTCTGCGCATCCAACTGGCCTGCAAGACTTGCTTAGCTAATCAGCTTTTTGAAATAGCCCCCACACACAACTGCAGGAAGATGTATCAACAGTGAGCGGAATATGAGGAATGGAAAAATTGCAGTGTGGCATGCGTGTTAGTGGGTGAGAAATGCCGCTTCTTGTCAATCCGTCCATTAATATAGCAAATCGTTGGTTTAGCCCCAAGGCCAGCGACTTCTACTTGTCCCAACCCGACCCGCGTCTCTACCTCCCGAACAGTCGTGGCGTCAGATGTCGCCGTAGTCGTTCACGTTTGCCTTTGAATCTGTAAGAAAGTGGTGATTAGAGGCTCGCCTGTGCCAAAATTCACTCGACCGTCTCAATGAAAGAATCCCGTCTCAACTGCAAGAACAGAACCACTCACATCCACACTTAGCATGCTGCATTTTAAGCAAGACTTCTCTCCATATCCAACCAACTGCAGTGACTTAAAAAGCACGACATGAAGCGATTGCTGAGTTAAATTTAATTGCCTCTCTCCCCATCCCTCTGTTTGCGACAGTCTTTGCCAAGCACGTCATAGCAGTGAGAATGCTTCTAAATTTAGAAGATTTGACAGTCTCACGGCAGATGAAACAGCAACGCACCACCCGTTTGCTTTGCGGAGAGTGCTTGCCCAGTCCCGCCTTCCCAGCACTGATCTGCTGAAATGGAACATTCTTCCCGCCTAACTCATCACAAGCAGTGCAGGCAGGTAGGCCACGTTTCTCATGCCCATACAAAGCTAAATTGTTTGGCAAATTTGGTGGTTGGAGGTGCCAAGCTGACAATCTGCCTTCTCTTCCTGTGTGCCACTGCCACTGTCACTGCAACTGCCACTGAACTAGGGGAGTCTTACAAATCCAATTCACAGAACCGGCTGTGGGAGATCGTGCGACTCATTTCACGAGAGCTTTGCAACTGGGGAAGGCTTTGGTCCCAAACACAGTCCTTCGGTTGTATCGGTTGCATGCGATTAGCTAGTTTAGCTGCCGCATTCGTCGTGGCAACCAATGGTGTACCATCACCAATCGGGAATGTTGCCATTGTGGCAGTGTCATCTTGACTTGTTCGCCCCCACCTCACCGGTTCAAAGACAGCTCAATAAACAGCACAGATTATTCTCACTCCACTTCTCCTCCTTTCTTAAGAGCGAAGTACAATCACGGATATCAGGAACTGGCAGAAACCCTGTGTCGCGCGCATGTGGCGCTCGATTGTGACTTGGACAGCTTCCTAAAAATGAACGGCCTACTTGAACTGTGGTCCAAACTTTCATGTAAAGAACATCATTGGAGTGCGGAACTGCAGTGATTTGGATGCGAGTACAAGACTGGGTCCAGTGTGCTGTCCTACTTTGCGGTTACGCCTCCGGCATTCCCGTCTCGCACTCTTCACTCACACCAAAGCACGACTTCGTCTTCTACCGCCAAGTCATCTGCGCATTTTTCGCCTCGGGATCGAAGATTCCAAGTGGTGGGTGGAATACTGAAACAGAGCAGTCTCCCTGCCCAGACTTTATCATGGTGAGTGACTCTTTGTTGACCAGAATGTGCAGATGAATGCCATTCTCTGCAAATGCGAGTTGTTACAGTTTGCGCAATCGCTTAACCTCCACAAAGGGAGCAGAAGAGGTGGTCTAGGTGAAGATGGACGTGCACTTTGTTGGGCGTCTAGCATCTGATAAAGATGTGAGGGCAGTGAAGGTCCACACAGTGTGTTCAAGTAATTGCAGTGCGTAGCTAAGCCCAAGCCACGAATTTCTCAGTGAAGCTACTCAAGGAAACAAATGAAACACAACTGCATGCAACCCATTTCTCATCATCAATCGTGTTGACGGAGCACAGGCTCCACTCCAACTTGCGTCCGCTCGTCCGACAGCATTCAGTTCTCATTAAGAGGGAAGTCATCCACACCCAATGAATTAGTGCTGTCATTGAATAGACGAATGAACCTGCGTGACAGCCTACAATTAACGTTGTCTTTTATCCTTACAAATGGACAAGCTAATCAACATCCACCGCAGTCATCCAACTCTGAATATGTTCTCGGGATAGTAAACCAAGCAACCAACAGTTGAGGCACTGCTCTCATCATTTGGAAGACCAACACTCTTGACGGGTCTGCGAATCACTCTGCAACGTCCATCCCTTTTAGTGCATTGTCAGCCACTCGTTTGGCCACCAAGGTGCTACAGGTGGCGCACAGCACTTTGTTTTTCTTACCAGAGCAGCGTCGCTGATCGTATGATGGGATTGCACGACAGTCGCAGGCGAGTGTGTGACGGAGAAGCAGCATGGATTTGATGCACTCTGATGTGGATGCCACCACTTCCTTCGGCACCACAGTGGTGGACGAAAGCCAACCACCACATCCACCTCATTGTCTGGCTGCTCAAGCTTTACATCGTCTGTCATTAGTGACTTTCAATCACCTCAATCACTCCTCATCACTTCTTGATGCAAGCATTCGCAGACTAAGACAATGCTACTACACGCAATTCTGTAGCACTGCCGCAAACGGGTGTAAATTTGTGACACTGTAACGGCATTTGGAACGGATCGCACCACAAAGGAACAGCAGCAATTGTAGACTCAGTTGCACTCTTGTTGGTTTGCGCTTGAGGAGCTGGTTCTTCATGTTTCCTTCCAACACCCTCTATCATAGCTCACATTGCTTCCACGTGGTATGGTTGAACGTTGCATCAGCAGTCATTTCATGCGCTCTAATTTCCGTCACATCTCCATCTCCTTGTCTCATTGGCGCACAGCCACGTTTGGCATCCAGCAATCCAAAGGAGGATTGTTTGCATCGTTACCTCAGCTTGATGACAGTAGAAAGGTGGAATGGCATTCCATTTTTACAAGTGAGCATTTTGGCGTAATTTCTCACATCCTTCCCTTACAACTGGCTGTTTACCCATGGAACAGATGGAGCACTTTGGGACTTCCCTGCGCCAGAGTACCACGACATCACAAAATGTGCTGGTGCAGAGCACAGTTGGAGTGTGTGTTGCATGGCTTAACGATCGCAGCCTGCACAGCGCTTCCTTGTGTGCGGATGAAATGGGGAAGCAAGGGAATGCAGCTGATAAACAAGCTACGCAGACTACACTGAGGAGGGTGAGGCCTTCCCTGATTGCCACAACGAGACCACCAATTGTACCATCACGACTACACTCATATCAGTCCTTCACTACTCCTCCGCAAGCTGTTACCAGCTAAAGAAGAACACGCGAAAGTGCTTGCGACGAACGGTGCTTGTTGCTAGATTGGTTCACGCCTCTGGCACTTACCGTCGAACATGTCTTCTACGCAAACGGAGAGTGTTTAAAGTGACGCATTGAAGCCAAGACTCGGAATCACACACCTTGCTGAATTAGCTGCACCTACAAGGTGCTCGCATTGACACACCTTCCAATCCGTGAACCGGTGTGTTCTCATCGCTTTGGTTAGTGCTCACCTCATGATTGCCTATCAAACATCCACACCCTCTGTTCTTCCCCACTCGACCTGTCCATCGTTGTGCACCCCGTGTCCCATCACATCCTGCTCGACCTCACAAGTCCACATCGAACAATGCGTTGCCACACTGTATTGCACTGCATTTACTGCTCCACATCGAGCATGACCGTACAGCACTGTATTGCACTACAATTACTCTGTAGGCACAAGCAGACTTCCACCAGTTCCGAGTTTGCAGGCACTTCCTCTACGTTGAGAAGACAATCTGCTCACCTTTGTGCAAATGGTTCTGCTTGCTCACGTCAACTCTCTGAAACTGTGCCTCTGTGAGTTTGTGTAGACTGAACTGAAGTAGACTGAACGGACCTCTACTCGGTAGACTTGGACACTCATCGGTGTGTACGACACCGTCGCTACAGCATTCTCTTTAGCAATGCAACCCCATAACGATTTGTTCTAATTGGGTATGAACAACCATAATTCAACTGATGGAATCGTAAGTCACATCATGCTGACCAATGAAAGCTGACGTGTGCATTTATGGTCAGGTTATGGTAGGAACCCTCACAGCTCCATAAAAGCTGCAGCAGAAATCTTCCCCACTCTCGCCTTTTTGGGTTTTTTTTCTGATGCTGCAAGATTTGTTAGGCGCAGTTAAAAGACGTAGTGAAGGCGAGGTGGCTGTTTTGCACACTTTTTACAATTCCATTATATTCGAGGACGAACCGCTGCCCTTTTTCATGTACTTTGCTGATAATGATTGCCATCGCTGCCTACGCCTCGCCAAGAGTTAGGTTTACTTGCCTTTAATGCAGAGTGGTGGAAATGTTGATTTGACGATTCTCTCGAATCACAACACCCTCCACCATGACGTGTCTTACTACTGCTCCAATAACCCACCGACAGGCCGTGGTCACAGCAGCGAATGGCAGCTGCTCATCAAACACACCATGACAAGGCCGGTGATACCAAGCCGCACACAGCTGGGTCGTTGAAGCGCAAGTTACCGAATGGCGCCCTGTCTGTGTGTCAGGCCTAATCAGATGGCAGCAGCATAAAAATTTAGAAGCTGTCATTCCTCACCTTAAGGACAACAAAATTGTCTTCGTGATGGGGTGGGGCGTTTGTTTTAACGTCTCTTTGGCAAGACATTGCGGCGTTGGTTATCACCAGGCTGTTGATGAGGACATTTCTCTGAAAGTTTAAAAGCATTACGGCAAAGCACAAACAAATTTTACAAATAAATTACTTCCACAACTCCTCGCTTCAGTTGATGACACCAATTCTGTTGAGCATAGGACTAAGGTAGTGCGGGAAGGTGAACGCCATTTTCAGCCTTTTTGTCACAAATTCTCCTGTTAACACAACGGACACTAGTCCCACCCTACCCCTTATTGTCAAGTTCTCTTTCTGCTGCTGTCACTGCAGCTACTCCAGGCCTTTCAGAAGTTGGCACGAGGAACGGTTGCTTGGTGGGGAAATATAATTGATACAAGAAAGGAGCTGGAGTTATGAGCATGACTAGAATGCCACACTAATAAACAGATGCACAACGGTAGAGCCTTTCGGTCGTCTACTACCCAAACTGATGATGGTTAAATCCTCCTACGCATCCCACAGTTTGATTAACCTTCAAACCATCCAGCAAGGTCTTTTAATCGTGCCTAGGTATGAGCTGCTCTACTTTTGGTGCACCATTTAAAAAAGGTGATTCCAAATATAGTGGAATGGCCACTATTTTATAAACAAGGTGGGTTTGCAGTTGATTGGGCTCTATTTCCACATAGATCTGCCAAAATTAAGCGCTTAAGTAACCTTTGCTAACACAATGTAAAACCGAATAGCCCCCATCCAATCAGTAAATTAACTGAAGGGCAGATCCAAGTATTCAATGCCGGGTGCATCGGATGTTCGGTGACCAGTTTCTTGGTAATACTCTATGTATGAACCATGTGTCGGTCAGTTCTGCCAAGCTGATACGGTGGACCGGATGGTAGGCGCAAACCAGGCCTACAGAGAACTCCTGGAGGAGTGCGACACATTGATGCCATTTTCAACCACTCAGTGATAAGACTTTGGATCAAACGCGAGTCGCAGTGCTGGTCTGCATCGCTTGTGATCGCATTGTTCTTTACGTGCAGCCTTAATCTGGAAGCCCTAATTCAAGAAGCGAAAGAGGGGCAATGCAGAAGCTAGTTGAGAACAATTGTCTTGGTAGAGGAGGCCCAGATCTATTGCTGCTTATTTACTCGCCAAGGTTTTGGCCACGAGGCAGCGAGGGGCTCTGCCGTTAACCTCCAGTCCGTGGCAGCGGTCAGGTTTACGTCTACAGCGCATACTTGTAGAAGGCTCGAAGTCTTACATGGATGTGAACTGAAGGTACAGCCGTTCGTCCTTAACAGAACAGAAGAAGTGCACATACTAAAAGAAGAATGTTCCATGACACACAACAAATAAATTGTCAACAACATCCGACTCCAGAAACCACTTTACTTCGCTTGTCTGCTGAATAGTTATCGAGTCCAATGCAATCTCAGCTCGTAGAACAGCTTACAGGTGGTCAGTCTTATCATCAAGGAAAGTTGAGATCCGTACCAGTGATTTTTCGGCGTAGCTTCACAAATCCCAAAAGATTATCCAGGTAAAGGAATTTGTCCATAAATTTGTGCACATTTCACTCGGGGCATGAATCTTGTCTTGGATGCAGTGGTACATGAACGCGCGACTTCCATTTAGTTCCCCACGCAAACATGCAAGGGCAGTAACTCTTTAATTCCCTTGAAAATCTTTTGGGAGGAAATGCTATCCCTTCTTCTTGGGGAGTGGCATAAGCAGAGTCCGCCACACCGCCAATGTGAACCAGCACCGAAAGGCACAGGCCACTGGTCCTCCTTTAATCGCTTCATTTGTTTAGTTCTGTGGTAGCACATGCAAAGCGAAAGACAAACGATTCATCGTTCGAGGGGGCCAAGTGTTTGGCTTGTCTCTGAGACATGAGAAACTATTTTGAAATGGAGTCATGAATAGGTAGCTCTTCCCACAGTAATGACTTCCAGCGTGCCCATATCCGATGCATATTTGTCAGCGCTTCAAAATAATTTGTTTTAAAGGCAAAGTGTGATCGTGCGTTAATATTTTACTATCTTTTGGCTACATATTTGATGCTTTAAACGACCACAATGTAGTCCTAATCGCAGCCTTAAAAGCTGCCCACATTTATTCAACGGCTTGAGATGCTTGTTCTTGTAAACGCAATAAAATCTTTAGCTCGCTTTATGGCAAAGCAGATTTTTTGGCGATTCTAGTTGTACATTGGTGTTTAACTACTCGAACTGCTTAAATACAAGCGTCATATATGTGTGACGCTTAAATTGCCCTTATATTTCCACGCCACTAAAGCAAACAAGCACACTATGCTTCGAATCTCAATGGATCACACTGTCTTATTATGACAGTTTAGCGTTTGGACGATGGAGCAGAGCCTCAGACTTCCGCCTCAGTCTGGCGGAAAGTCCTACGCTTCGGCTGTAGAGATGGCCCCGAACCTCTTTTCCCACTCCTTTTAATCCACCCTGATAGCCATGGGAAAGCTCGACTCAAAATAGCCTCTTCGGAAAGTAAGGCTGACAAAATGAGGAAACACTTTGAACAATGACTTCCAGTAAGTACCCGAGCGGCAGGCAATCAACCAGCTATTCCTGAAGGCCACGCATTCGCCCAACACTGCAGGCACCTTCCGATGCAATGGCAAAGTGTGGGTGTGTCTTCTTGCTGACGCTACTGCTTTTATGAGGTGTAATACCGAGGTCACGACTCAAGGGAAGGAAAACATGCAGTTAAGGCAGTTAAGCATATCACGAGGTGTGTTGGTTGAGAAATCGTGTTAAGCAATAATGAGCTCCCCTTAGAGAACATTTAGAAGTGCCGTCTTAAGTCCTACAAAGCGGTTATTTGTATGACTCCGTATTTTATTCTTACATTCCATAAAATTGTTTATCCATGCAAAAAGAGAGGCAGGCAAAAAGAAAAGAGGACTCGGTTTGGGTTCTTCCGCTCCGCACTCGCCCTGTCCCACACCGCCCTGCACGCGTAAAGTCTTGTGTAGGAAACTGTCTCTTAGCTTAAACATATTAAAAGCAAAAAGAGAGTTTTTTTTCGAAGGGGAATGGTTGGTAGAGTATAGTCGAATTTCTGTATTTAAACTCAATCAGGAATGCTCATTTCCATAAGGCAAATTGACGAACGAGATAAAATCAGGGGAAGGGAGAAGGAAGTTTCAATCTTACATTTTTGACCATTTTTCGAAAGCAGTGGAGCATTGCGCGGGAAGTGAAAAGCAAACTTTTCCCACTATACAATTACTTTAAGCTGTGCAATTCGCACTGACTTTGTGGAATTCAAATTGCTCCTCTGTAGAGTTTGTCCTATTCTGTGGAAGGGGTTGATCTTTGCACAACTTGATGCAGTTCATCCATTTCACCAAGCAGCTCTAAGATCGCTGAGGTTGGGTTTTCAGAGCCGCTGCCTTTTGTGAGCAATTGGGTCACTTCAAATTGTAGCTGTCTGTGCTCCTTTGGTGGATGTAAAAAGGAATTTTCTGGGCATCTGCCTTGATTCAGACTTATCATAACCCCAAAATGAGGAGGAAATTTAGGTTCCTCGGCTACCATCAAGGATCGACAGGACAAAACTTATGCACCCTGTGCAGCTCTTCTCTCTCCTTCCGTGCTCACGAACTCCTGCCTCCTCGGATGATTTTCGTGGCCTTCAATGTTAAGGTAGTGTCCAGTACGACATTCTCTTTGTGAGTGTAGGTGGTGCGTGTTTTGGTTCTCCCTTCCCTTCCCTACTTGAGCTGAGTACGTAAAGTCTGTTGTACACAATTTGCATTCACTCCAGCAGCGTCACTTCATTTGACCTGCCCTAGAAAATGATTTCGTCACTCAAAGGGAGAGGAAAGCGCAAAGGTCACCAGTCCCTTGACGCTGCTCCGCGATCGCCACATTTCCACTACAGCGTGACTTTGCTACCATCGCACACGTGCGCCTTTATTCACCGCAGACGACATGCTGGACAGAGGTTTAAGGCGATCTAGAACCCTTAGCTTGATGCTTGTCGATCTGAACACGAGGAAAGATAACTTACCTACGCCCATCCTCGCCACAATAAATAGGGTCAGCTCAACCAAATTACCAAAAGAGTCCCATGGGAAAAGTAATTCCACTCGTTTTATATTACCCCTTCCGGCATCAAGTAATGAACTGTCCAATCATAATGAGACCGACTGCTGAAGATGAAAGCCACACAAGCCGACGCTGCTTATTAGAGGCTTCCATGCATTTTTGTCTGACCGACTAGTGGCTGTGGGCACCACCACCACAATTCGCCAAGCAATGTTAGAATCCCACTTTGAGTTTGTGAAGGCTCTGTCAGTTGGAGTTTTAAACCACTTTACGAATGCTGTACCTGTCATACAGCCCCCTTTGGTTGACTGCTTGCCATCGCTCACTAAACGTGAGTTCCTGGCGCCTCGACTTGAGCAGGGAAAGATTGACAGGTTAGATTAGCAGATTGGCACATGCCTTCTGACCTGAAAGGGGCTAACCGAAGTACTTAGAGTAGCACCTTTTAAGCACTGCTTCTTGTTAGCTGGGGGGTAAAACCAAGTTTCAATGTGGGTCGAGCACTGGCCGCACAAAGTTGCAAGTCAAGGCCTCGCACCCCAGGCAGTGTAGACGATCAATCTTTTCTCCTTCTCTACCCTCTCCTCAAGTAAAGTGATCTTCGGGACCGCATTTAATTATGAATGGGCTTTTGGTTGGAACACGCATTGTGGTGAATTCCGCATTTCGTTTTAGTATGGTACATTCAAGTTTGCAAGATTCCTACTGGAAAATGGTGAACCGCGGGCCTGTCTGCATACACAGTGAGGAAGCCGATAAATTGTGCCCAAATGCTTATCAGCATGTCAATTTGATCAGCATTTGTCATAAAAAGAGGTGTGCAAATTAGATTTGCTAATTGACAAGGAAGGAAAGAAAAACACGGCAAATGACTGAGCGATGCAAAAAACATCTTTTCCACATGCATGACCCAGCACAGATACCATTTGGTAGAGCAATCAGTTTGTCCAATCGAAGCAAAGACTCCCATCCGGAAGAGATATTATTGCTGGAGAGGGATTTTGATGGCTGAGAGAGTCGTGCGCCTCACAGCTTTCTTCGATGGCCGGAACAAATTGTGCAGATGAGGAGGCACACCAATTTGAGAATTAAAAGACAGCAGTGAGCAATCTTGCCTAGAATCGAAAGCCACAGTTCATATGGGCTTTCAGCTAGACAAAATGGTGTCCCAAGTATGATGTGAAGCAGAATAACACGGGATCAGAAGATGCACGGTTGATGGCGTTCAAGGTACCACGAGTCCGTTTGGTTACCACAATAAATGCTGTGGTGGAAATTTCAGATGCTCTATTCCAAAACAACAAAGCAGATACTTAAACGTCCATGTCATGAACGGATGAGCTCGAAAAAGGGTGTTATGAACTGTGAAGAGGTGGACTGAAATTTTTGCGCAGGGAATAGATGCAACATGGCATCGAAGGGTACGCAAGGCCAAGTGGAGTCCAAACAGAGAGCATACAAGTTGGATAAGCGAATTAGAGGTGAGATTCGACAAAGAAGAAGAGAGCACAGTAGTATATGGAGGGAGCGTTATAAAGACAATGGAAGCTGGTGTACATTGATAACGAAGAGAGCACAATGATTCACCTGTTCGGCAAACTTCTTTAAGACTAAAGGCAGTCTGGAGGAAGATGTTAGCTGCGGGTATGGTGAGGTATAATCCTGAAGAGAGCGTGAACGCATACTGCGATAAAAGTTAATTCAAATTACATAAGAAGAGGTCGATTTCTGGTTTCATTGCTAGTCACTTGTAAGGCAGGCGATGGGAATCGTGCAATTATCAGCGAATACGTAACTCCCCTTAGTGTAGTGGCATAATTAATGTATCCGTTGCATTCCATTCCTCATGCTATTCAGGAATGCGATTGTTTGCACGGCAACCTTTCAAATTTATCTGCAATTAGCGGAACACACAAATCATCCCCACTGTTCATTGCGCTGCATTACTTCCCACCCACCATTGAGAAGAGGAGAATTGCTGCAGACCCAAGGTTTATTGCTAAAAGTGAAAGCTAAATGATGCCACCTGAGGGACATCGATGCCGTTTGGTTGCTGTCAAGTTGCCTGAATCGCTGCTGCGTCCGTAGGAGCTACCATGTCTGTTGCGCCTCTCAACTTTCACAATAATGCAAACGCATTCATAGCGGTAGATTAATCTCTAATCTACTTTTCAACATCTCATTCCTCAAAGGGAATTATGATCCTCACTACCACAGTGCATCAGTTGTACGTCAGCTGCTCATACCCAATTAGAACAAATCGTTATGGGGTTGCATTGCTAAAGAGAATGCTGTAGCGACGGTGTCGTACACACCGATGAGTGTCCAAGTCTACCGAGTAGAGGTCCGTTCAGTCTACTTCAGTTCAGTCTACACAAACTCACAGAGGCACAGTTTCAGAGAGTTGACGTGAGCAAGCAGAACCATTTGCACAAAGGTGAGCAGATTGTCTTCTCAACGTAGAGGAAGTGCCTGCAAACTCGGAACTGGTGGAAGTCTGCTTGTGCCTACAGAGTAATTGTAGTGCAATACAGTGCTGTACGGTCATGCTCGATGTGGAGCAGTAAATGCAGTGCAATACAGTGTGGCAACGCATTGTTCGATGTGGACTTGTGAGGTCGAGCAGGATGTGATGGGACACGGGGTGCACAACGATGGACAGGTCGAGTGGGGAAGAACAGAGGGTGTGGATGTTTGATAGGCAATCATGAGGTGAGCACTAACCAAAGCGATGAGAACACACCGGTTCACGGATTGGAAGGTGTGTCAATGCGAGCACCTTGTAGGTGCAGCTAATTCAGCAAGGTGTGTGATTCCGAGTCTTGGCTTCAATGCGTCACTTTAAACACTCTCCGTTTGCGTAGAAGACATGTTCGACGGTAAGTGCCAGAGGCGTGGACCAATCTAGCAACAAGCACCGTTCGTCGCAAGCACATTCGCGTGTTCTTCTTTAGCTGGTAACAGCTTGCGGAGGAGTAGTGAAGGACTGATATGAGTGTAGTCGTGATGGTACAATTGGTGGTCTCGTTGTGGCAATCAGGGAAGGCCTCACCCTCCTCAGTGTAGTCTGCGTAGCTTGTTTATCAGCTGCATTCCCTTGCTTCCCCATTTCATCCGCACACAAGGAAGCGCATCATTCATGCCAACTCTTCATCTCGTCACATTATTCGCCATGCACGAATGAGAGGAGGTGATGGTTGGAGTGGAGGCTTATCGCCAAAAGTACAGCCCGCGTGACGCCGTCCTGCGTGGCTGTAGTGCATTTGGATGGGTGCCAAGTCATCGGAATTGCGTGTGGAGCGCGGTAAGCGTTGAAACCGCGTGGTTTGTGTCTGCGCTGTGCAGGCTGCGATCGTCAAGCCATGCAACACACACTCCAACTGTGCTCTGCACCAGCACATTTTGTGATGTCGTGGTACTCTGGCGCAGGGAAGTCCCAAAGTGCTCCATCTGTTCCATGGGTAAACAGCCAGTTGTAAGGGAAGGATGTGAGAAATTACGCCAAAATGCTCACTTGTAAAAATGGAATGCCATTTCACCTTTCTACTGTCATCAAGCTGAGGTAACGATGCAAACAATCCTCCTTTGGATTGCTGGATGCCAAACGTGGCTGTGCGCCAATGAGACAAGGAGATGGAGATGTGACGGAAATTAGAGCGCATGAAATGACTGCTGATGCAACGTTCAACCATACCACGTGGAAGCAATGTGAGCTATGATAGAGGGTGTTGGAAGGAAACATGAAGAACCAGCTCCTCAAGCGCAAACCAACAAGAGTGCAACTGAGTCTACAATTGCTGCTGTTCCTTTGTGGTGCGATCCGTTCCAAATGCCGTTATAGTGTCACAAATTTACACCCGTTTGCGGCAGTGCTACAGAATTGCGTGTAGTAGCATTGTCTTAGTCTGCGAATGCTTGCATCAAGAAGTGATGAGGAGTGATTGAGGTGATTGAAAGTCACTAATGACAGACGATGTAAAGCTTGAGCAGCCAGACAATGAGGTGGATGTGGTGGTTGGCTTTCGTCCACCACTGTGGTGCCGAAGGAAGTGGTGGCATCCACATCAGAGTGCATCAAATCCATGCTGCTTCTCCGTCACACACTCGCCTGCGACTGTCGTGCAATCCCATCATACGATCAGCGACGCTGCTCTGGTAAGAAAAACAAAGTGCTGTGCGCCACCTGTAGCACCTTGGTGGCCAAACGAGTGGCTGACAATGCACTAAAAGGGATGGACGTTGCAGAGTGATTCGCAGACCCGTCAAGAGTGTTGGTCTTCCAAATGATGAGAGCAGTGCCTCAACTGTTGGTTGCTTGGTTTACTATCCCGAGAACATATTCAGAGTTGGATGACTGCGGTGGATGTTGATTAGCTTGTCCATTTGTAAGGATAAAAGACAACGTTAATTGTAGGCTGTCACGCAGGTTCATTCGTCTATTCAATGACAGCACTAATTCATTGGGTGTGGATGACTTCCCTCTTAATGAGAACTGAATGCTGTCGGACGAGCGGACGCAAGTTGGAGTGGAGCCTGTGCTCCGTCAACACGATTGATGATGAGAAATGGGTTGCATGCAGTTGTGTTTCATTTGTTTCCTTGAGTAGCTTCACTGAGAAATTCGTGGCTTGGGCTTAGCTACGCACTGCAATTACTTGAACACACTGTGTGGACCTTCACTGCCCTCACATCTTTATCAGATGCTAGACGCCCAACAAAGTGCACGTCCATCTTCACCTAGACCCACCTCTTCTGCTCCCTTTGTGGAGGTTAAGCGATTGCGCAAACTGTAACAACTCGCATTTGCAGAGAATGGCATTGATCTGCACATTCTAATAAACAAAGAGTCACTCACCATGATAAAGTCTGGGCAGGGAGACTGCTCTGTTTCAGTATTCCACCCACCACTTGGAATCTTCGATCCCGAGGCAAAAATGCGCAGATGACTTGGCGGTAGAAGACGAAGTCGTGCTTTGGTGTGAGTGAAGAGTGCGAGACGGGAATGCCGGAGGCGTAACCGCAAAGTAGGACAGCACACTGGACCCAGTCTTGTACTCGCATCCAAATCACTGCAGTTCCGCACTCCAATGATGTTCTTTACATGAAAGTTTGGACCACAGTTCAAGTAGGCCGTTCATTTTTAGGAAGCTGTCCAAGTCACAATCGAGCGCCGCATGCGCGCGACACAGGGTTTCTGCCAGTTCCTGATATCCGTGATTGTACTTCGCTCTTAAGAAAGGAGGAGAAGTGGAGTGAGAATAATCTGTGCTGTTTATTGAGCTGTCTTTGAACCGGTGAGGTGGGGTCGAACAAGTCATGATGACACTGCCACATTGGCAAAAAATTGGTTGCTACGACGAATGCGGCAAGCAAACTAGCTAATCGCATGCAACCGATACAACCGAAGAACTGTGTTTGGGACCAAAGCCTTCCCCAGTTGCAAAGCTCTCGTGAAATGAGTCGCACGATCTCCCACAGCCGGTTCTGTGAATTGGATTTGTAAGACTCCCCTAGTTCAGTGGCAGTTGCAGTGACAGTGGCAGTGGCACACAGGAAGAGAAGGCAGATTGTCAGCTTGGCACCTCCAACCACCAAATTTGCCAAACAATTTAGCTTTGTATGGGCATGAGAAACGTGGCCTACCTGCCTGCACTGCTTGTGATGAGTTAGGCGGGAAGAATGTTCCATTTCAGCAGATCAGTGCTGGGAACGCGGGACTGGGCAAGCACTCTCCGCAAAGCAAACGGGTGGTGCGTTGCTGTTTCATCTGCCGTGAGACTGTCAAATCTTCTAAATTTAGAAGCATTCTCACTGCTATGACGTGCTTGGCAAAGACTGTCGCAAACAGAGGGATGGGGAGAGAGGCAATTAAATTTAACTCAGCAATCGCTTCATGTCGTGCTTTTTAAGTCACTGCAGTTGGTTGGATATGGAGAGAAGTCTTGCTTAAAATGCAGCATGCTAAGTGTGGATGTGAGTGGTTCTGTTCTTGCAGTTGAGACGGGATTCTTTCATTGAGACGGTCGAGTGAATTTTGGCACAGGCGAGCCTCTAATCACCACTTTCTTACAGATTCAAAGGCAAACGTGAACGACTACGGCGACATCTGACGCCACGACTGTTCGGGAGGTAGAGACGCGGGTCGGGTTGGGACAAGTAGAAGTCGCTGGCCTTGGGGCTAAACCAACGATTTGCTATATTAATGGACGGATTGACAAGAAGCGACATTTCTCACCCACTAACACGCATGCCACACTGCAATTTTCCCATTCCTCATATTCCGCTCACTGTTGATACATCTTCCTGCAGTTGTGTGTGGGGGACATTTTAAAAAGCAGATTAGCTAAGCACGTCTTGCAGGCCAGTTGGATGCGCAGAGAAAGCTTCAATCTACTTGATATTAGACCGCCGGCATCTTACTTTAAAGGCAAGCGTCGAACGAGGCGAGACTGCTACTGACTACTGATCTTGGTGGCAACCGCGTAGTCGCCACATCACACTTGCGACTGTTTTATCGTGCGTCGCCAACGCATTGGTGGGTGCGATTGGGACGCCACCGGATGCTTTGTACTCAGTTTCCAAGATGATTTCACTGGACGAGCAGACTGGAGGCAGATTGACATCCTCGGCAGTCTCAATTCGAATGCCATGAACGGTCGTGTGGCAGCATTGGTACAATGGGATAATTTGTTTTCGGAAATGAGGAGTTGTTTGAGCGCATTGGTGGGAACCAAAGTCTCCCTCCTCAGTGTCGTTATTCTCGTGTTGCAGTGGTTTAGCTTCATTAGACTAAGCATCAACAAATGCAGGGTTTTTGTCATCCCTATTTTACGGCTGTTCCCTCATTTGATGATCAAATGAGAGATTCACAATCTGCATCATGTTTGTGTGGCGCGTGCATTCCGTCCTTTTTACGGTGGCACAATGGTCGTGCACCCACCCCTATGAGATGATTATTGTTGCTCGAACAATGGAACAAATGAGCTGCAGTGGTCAAGGTGCTTCCTTACAAGCAGTAATGGCGAGGCGACTTTAGTGACTGTCGTAGGTGGAGAGGTGGAGGTGGAGGCATTGCATTGGCTGGAAAGGCAAAATACTCATGACACGACACACGTGTATTATGGTGGTGAAGTGGAGCTGCAGTGGAACACAGTCCACCCAGAAATGGTAGCCCAGAAATTTGCCTTTCGAAGGTAGAAGAAGGCGGCGGAAAGAACGGGTTCGTGCAATGCATTGCAAGTGGCGTTGCTGAATACTCGACTTGGTTGGCTGGAGGAGAGATGTTGATCAGTCTTATGAAGGAGTGCCTATTTTCTGTGATTGTAGAATCGTGGCTTGTGTCGCTGCAAAACCAATCAAATCAGCATTAATTATTCAGTCAAGAAGGGGAACAATCTGCACAGAAATGAGCGCACAGCCTGTGGATGGCAATGGCGACTCGGGAGAAGGAGTGGAGTGTTGCATTGTGTGATGAGGTGAGGCAAAGCGGGGTAAAGTGAGCTGCACAATGTCGACCTGTGGTGGGCATTCTGGATGGAGATGTGAGTGGGCAGAATGAGATGCACTGCGTTGTGTGTGCCGAGGCGCACCAATTGAAGGGCTCGATGCCTTACTAACGCCAAAATGGCAACTATTAATCAGCCGGTCATTTGACAAGCCAACGAACTGGCCCAACTATGAACGGAGGTCTTCTCCTTGGCTGTTGTCGACACGCATCCCAATGTGGCCACCCAGACTGGCAAGGTTTCTGAGCCTGGTGAAACTGCCACTCAACAGTTAAGCCAATAAGACGGGCAGCAGACGACGTCTGGTCACATGCATAAGTTGAACTCAACCAACTTTTGTTTGAGTGCGATTTTGAAGGCAGACAAAAAGTGGAAAAATGGTCTCTGTCGGCGCCATGTCAGCGTAATTTTGCAATTCGCTAAGCCCAACACAAGCCCCTTCCTTTTTGTAGGATGTGAGCCTGTCAATACCTGTGCAGTGATTGGGGCAAGACGCTCAGCAGATCAAGTCTTACGGACCAGAAATGCGGTGGTCAAAATTGCCTCTCGCTTCATCGGTTGCACGAGCGTGCTTCCCCTCCAACGTCAGCTCGTGCGGTTTTGAACTCGCTCTAAAAGTAACAACAAGCATTAACTCCTAGATACGTGTAGAAAGTCAGCCAAGCAATCGCTGTTGACTACATGCAAGGTGGACAAGAGCCATCACCTTCCACGAGGAAGTATGAACACCACGCATGGGCTGGTGGATTGCGCGTAGTCAGTGCCGCCTGCCTAGCTGTGGGTGGTGTGGTGGTGGGAATAGACCGTCTCGCTCTAAAGCTTTCCACTTAGCAGACAAACGGTGGTGTAGTTTCAGGTGCTCGTGGAAGAAGAAGAGCATTGTGAACAAAATAAACAAGCCCTGGATGAGGTGTTGAGTAAACATTTGGCTAGGCGCCACACTCAGTCCACCTCACAGCTGCAAGTTTCATTTTTCAATTCATTTTCAACTGCTGGCTGGTTTTGCCTACAAATCTTAATGTACGTGCATAAGGCCTTTAATTGTGGAGGTGGGATGTGGATGGAGGCAAGCAGGTTGGAGGCACTGGGCAGTGCAGTGTGGTGAGGTGGGGTGGAGTACGATAAGGGACGAGTAGGAGAGAACGGCGAGAGCCGGTCTGCAAATGCATCAGCCGATCCGGTGGTAGTTGCATTCTGACAGCCACAACATTGGAAACAAAGCAGCCATCTGTGCTATGCACAGGCAAATGAGGTTTTGCCAAATTGACAAATAGGACATGAGGTTGGTGTGACGAAAGTTAGTTCTTTGCATTACGTTTGTTTTTGGGGCGGCATCTGAGGGTAAAATAAAACAAATTAAAATATTCAACAATCGAAGAGGTTAAAAGAAACGTACGCCGACTGAAATGCGACAGGAATTTGCAATGTTCGCTAGGTGGCACCAACGGATGCTTGACAGTTTTCCTTCTCAAGCGCCTTGTAGGTCCAGATTGGGTGCAAGGAAATGGAGAGTCCTGTGGCTCCATTTACCTATTTGTATCCCTACAAGAAACAGAAGCACTTCAACTTTTTAATGCACCAGTTTCAGTTTCGGTGCCAGTGGTGTTGAGTCCCTCCAAAGTGATGCAATGGCCTCACGGTTGGCAACACTGCTGGTAGGTTTGGTGGATGGTGTTGGCAAGATTTCAAGATGCCAACATCCTGCGGCTTTGGGCTGCTTGCAGTAATCACGGTCAGCTAGTTAAGCATTCCTCATCAGCTCATCATTTTGAGGTGGATTTTGCTGTGCTTATCAACGCCGCCTTGATGAGTGAGGAAGGAGGCTTTTGGCTGTCATTGAAGCCAACACAATGGGACTTTCCAATCATCTAAAGGGAAGTGTTGTGCCTTCACTTCTGCAGTCACGCACTGAAGTGCCTAACCATGGCAGTGGTGTCTGCTGAGGACCATGTGCTTGCACGTAGGAACGGAAATGCCACTTCAGACGAAAATACAGACAGACGAAGCGTCTGTCCATCGGCGAATAAACGGTCTCTGCAATAGAATGTGAGGGAGAGTTGGTGAAGATACCTTGGCACCTATCGACCGTCATCTGCCAATGCATGTCACATGTAGGTGGCTCAGCTTGCCTTGCACGACTAATTTCCCTGTCCGTTTGCCACTGATGCGAAGGCGCTCGTTTCGGTGCAGCACGTCCAAAAGCTCTCTTCCACGCATGTCAGTAGCGATGCAACGTCCCCGATGATTTGGAGAATGGAGATGCATTCAAGCCCGCGATGCCTCTCTCCCCACCTGTGGGCACTTTGTCATCCAATTCACGTTCCATGTGTCAGTCGCCTTGGGAAACATTCTCACTCAAGGCGTATTGCACTAGCACCGGTTAAGGATGACGTGGATCGGGAAGTGTTTGGATTCGGGACGGAAGGAGGGGCTTCAAGCAATGGTTTATTTTACAAAGTTTTGGTCAATAAGGAAGAAAAGTAGGGAAAAGTGCATCTAAATTGCGAATATCCTCCCTTTGTGTCCTGCACATCAGTTAAAACTAATTTCATCAAGGCAGATTACGAAGGGTGGTGGGTACAGCCCCTTCATTTATGAGTTGGTAGGTTAAGTGAACACATTGCGATTAGGCGGAGCTGCAGGGTGGAAGTGACACCAACTGATTTGGTGTGAGGGCGCTTGTTTAACCGGACTGTGAGGCGCCTGAAGTGTTGGCCGCTGTTACCCTGGCCGTATGCGGGTGAGGACATGATGCATAAGAAATTGCATTCAAAATGGTGGTGGCGTGCGTTTCGCAAATGCCATTTAAAGTCGTCTCCATGTTCTCAAGGGGTGGGCGTATCAATTGTCTCTTCTTCCGAGGGTTCATGATGATACGGAATGCTAAATGCGCTTGGAACATGGCTTGGGTTGAGTGCTTGCATAAAATTCGATTGTGAGAGGTAGAATGCTGGAACCGATTCGTTTTGACCATGCGCTCTCACTGCATACTTGTGATGCCATTCCGAAGACAGACACTTAACCCGAACTATGAGGAGCACAAACTCGTGAGTAATTTTTCCGTCATGTCTACAGAAGATTCGTCGGTGAAAGAAGAAGCGTTGACACATAATCAATGACGAATGCCCAACTTCCTATCCTGCTAAAAGGAATGCAATGTTCTGCTGACAAGCGGAGGAATGTGTCCAGGTGGAGTCGGAAACGAGTACATCCGATCCCATGCAAATAGAGACTGCTTTCTGCACCTCAATGTGAAAATATGTTGCTCAATGATGCTGCCAACAGTGTGGTCGCACGAACGCTCTACAAGGAGGTCGTGGTGTAACAAACATGAAAGTCGACGTTATCAAGGCTTGCAGTGAAGACCACCACGGACCCATGGTACAAAACGAAATGAGTGATGTTAGGTGGAAGCACGAGAATGTCGGTGGTTCGGCCAGCCGTAGATGTGCAGTGACGCTTCCCCCAAGTCGTCTGCTGGCAAAGGCGAGAACCAAGCAAACAAAGAGGCAGTGCAATGCGTAGCCTTCGGTCCCTCCCAGGCAGTTCCGCGTCAGCTGTTAACATGTATTTGGCGTCCTGGGTAAAGCGCCTTCTGGACAGCCTCATCAATCACCCAAATGCGCGAATGTGAGAGATTATTTGGCGATGATATAACTGCATATTCTTGGCATTTTTCACAAGATCTAAGGTTTTGCTCAGCCCAGTAAATGCATCGAATGCGAACAGAATCCCAGTCCACTATCGGTATTGAGCGGCAGTGGATTTACTGTGCTTTGCGAAAATGAGGACTCAATCTGCCTCCTCCTTTTTACTTGATCACGTCAACATGGCTTCCATTTGGATAGGAGGGAAGTGAATGGGGCATCCTGAGTTCAATTTATTGGCATTTTACGACAGCAGTGGTGGACAGCTAGTTTAGCCTTCATGCAAGCCAGTTGTGGGAAGCGGTTGCCGAAGTTAGAAGTGAATTCCACCCTTTGTGCTACTCGCTGTCACCTAGGCCTCAATCCGCAGCGCCTGCACATTGTCCTCCTTGTCATCGTTCATCAACCACTACTGTCAATTCGAACATTCGTCTTCTAAGGTAGGAGTCCCTTGGCGCTACCAACAATACGCCAATGCGTGATTTCTCTGCAGGTCCAGCATGACACCAAACTTAGGTGAAGGCTGCATTATTGAGAAGGAGAAGGACTTGTGGGTGAGGAAATGGCTCAGATGTTGAGCTGTTCTGCAAAGGGGCCATTGCTCTGACCAACGATTGTCATTGCTTGACTGACGCTTCAATTTTTATTCTGAGCTGTCTGGAAATGACGCACACCTTCTCCAGCTGCCTCACTTCCGTGTTGCCAGTTAATCTCAGAGCTTTGTTCTTCAACGCTACAACTTCGCACCCAACTGCGATGTCGCTATTCCGGTTTCCGCTCCAAACTGCTCTATTTTTGAGCTCAGCCTTCACCACCCGACCAACACATCATAAAAGACAGCACCCTCGTTAATGCACAATCAGAGGCGATGAAGTGGCAACCACTGGAGTATATTTGTCTTCGTTGTCTCAGGTGCGTAGAGGTTGCCGGAGGTGGAGGCAATCTCCAGTCTTTCTGTTATTCGGTGTCACCTAGGCCACCATCCACTCTCTCCACGCTCCTTCTCCTTTGTCATCGTTCCTCGCCATCAACTCGTAGAAGTGTGGATGATGGTCCGGAATGTGTGATTCACATGGTGCTGCCAACTTTGCGGCAGTCCATGACTACTTTGTTGAAATGAGACCGAATACTGCCTGGGCAAGCCATGCATTGTGGAGAACGAAAGGGACTTTGTGAGCAGGCCGTGGTTTGGATGTTAAGCTGCTCTGCAATGATGCAATCGTGGAGCCATTTGATGACCTGCACCTTAACACCGGGCTTAATTTCTATCCAGCGCTGTCTGGAAATGGCGTCTGCTATCTCAACCACCTCGTCATTGTGTCCTGCAGAACTGGTGCAACCAAGCGAAGCAACAGAGGCGCAAACGTGAGTTACTTGCAAAATTCGTAGCTATTCCATCCTAATTTCAGCGTTGTTCCCAGCAATGAAATTACCCCAATCCATTGCCCTGGCACTGCTTTGAATGTCGAACTAAACAAGCTTATTGTGCCTTCAATGTAGGCATGTGATAGTTTGGTTTGGGAGGAACGCGGCAGCATCACCTCTTCACATCTCATTGCGATGTGAAGAGCCGAATGCAACGGATGGGATCTGGCGTTCACCAATCGGTGTGCAACCGTCAGCTTGTCCTCTGAACTAGTGGACAGTTCAGCAGGCAGAGGGCAGAGTTTAGCGATAAGCAAAGCCACCAACAACCGCTTCGCGTACCTTAAATGACAACGTCAAAGGCAATGAAGAGACGTATTTTGGGATCTTTTTATCCATTGTAAAGTTATGCCTGGCACACCGACAGGACACCATTTGGCCATTCAGGCCCACGCAATTCAATCACTTGTGTGGCTATTGCAGACTAAGGAGGATCGCGCTGCCAACTCGAAAGCATTTACCGCAGCGGTGGAAGCACCTTACTGGCGGTCTTTGCCACACATGCACAAGGCGGATGCCGCCCTTGACATTCCCTGAGACTGGCAGCGTTTCATCATACCTCCGCTCACCGCTCCTTCAGCTACCGGTTTACGTCACATCATTTCTTGTTTTGTTTTACGTCTTCACAGAATTGCGCCGCAAGTCACACGACCTCACCTTGGCTATCCTCGCATCCTCATGGGCTAAGATTCTGACAATGCAATGTTTATGTTTATTGAACCGTATCGAGAAGTTGAACCACTTGATTAACTGATTCAGCACCTTCACCTCTGGACATCCTTCGTCTAGGTTCGCCAATTGCATAAAAGTGCTATTTAGATTCGAAACGAGCGCTTCCTTTGGAGGAGATATGAGGGAAGCCTTCCGATCATCAATCAGTCGCTCCAATGGCTCACCGATGGATTGTCGTCTTGAAAAAGCGACCAACGACTACCTAACCAAATGTTGTGGTGGTGGGCTTTGCAATGAAGGTGGATTATTTCCTTCGGTGCTAGTTTTGTGGGCCAACTCATCACTGGTCACCATTAAGGGACCCACTTTCCTTCTCACTCTCTGAGCCACTGCACCCTCCTCGCAGCCTCTTAAGAGCCTTTTCGGCGTTTCTCAACATTCCATTATGCTGCCACTGCGACAAACTGAACAGCCGCCTTCATTGTAGTTTACTTCTTCTTTTCACTGTTTCAGGAGTTTGAGCCATTTGATTAACTGCATCACCACTTTTACATCCAAACATCCCTCGTCCAGGGTCCTCTTACATAGACACGCACTGACGGGAGCTGCAAGTTCTCAAACAGATGCGGCAATCCCACCACAAAATTGGCGTAGGACCTCCTTTATTGTTGCCCACAACTAATCAGAGGCTTTGCAGAATCTCGATTGGCCGTCAGCCTGAGTGTTAACAGGGGCAGTGATTATGAGCTACCACTCGGATCACTCGTCTTTCAGGCCTCACCACTTACTCACAAAGACCTGGCAGTATCGCATGCAATCCAGGCTGACTACTGTTAAGTGAATAGACAACGGAAGAGGTCAATCCTTCAACCGTGCGAATGCCTTTGACGATGAGGAATGGACCGCAAGTGGTCATGCATGGTTTGACGTGTCTTCAGTACCCCCTTGAATTTGGCACATGCTTGGGTCATTTCATTGCACCAAGAGGATATGCATTGCCCTTGTATCCTCATTGATGGCCGCACACCCAAGGGAAGCGTTGTCCATCCCCATCTGCACTACCTCTCTGTCATTCTAGGAGGTGGAATTTTCCGAGCAATTGACAGCCACTCCCATTTAACGGGGCTCCATTCTCAAGAGTGAATAGATACCATCTGGGGGGGACAAATCGTGGCAGACGGTAACAATTTCGTTATGGCAGTTGACGTAACACTTTACCTTTTGTTAAGGGTCAGAGAAAAGCAATTGTGATTTGACAAACGAGGTGGTGAAGTAGCGCCTGGATGTAAGCAAAGTGCAGTTTGTTCCAGGGGTGGGGATGGCGGAGGCGTAGCTACAAACGAGGACGACACATTGGACTGAGTCATCCACCCCCAACCGAATCGCAGCTCTTTCGCATTGTAGAGGAGGTGATCCTGTGAGTCATCAAATCAAGACTCTTGTGACTTGTTCATGCTAAAAATGGTCAGCAGAGGCGAAGGCTGATTCCGTCGCCTAAGACTTGGCGCCACATCGTGTGGCACGTGTTCATCATCAGTGTGTGATGGTTGTGGCTCAATTCAGGTGGGCGACGACGCCGCTGTACACCTGGAACTAATCTACACCAATCGTGGTGCATCACCGATGTCCTGACTGACACAAAATCTTGCTCACTTGACAAGGGTGCGCACATCCGGCACCTTGATTGCCAGTTTTCTCCTCCTCACCATCCCTCTTTCTGCGGATGCGTGTTCATGCAAACGCACTAGTATGAAGGAAAGCCTTCTGATTCAATGGCGTTTCACAAGGCATTCACTTGAGCAGACGACATTGGGATTCACTTGATGCGAACTTATGGAATACCTGCAATCGCTAACTCAATTCCAGTGCCAATGCTGCGAGAGTGGGATGAGTGTGGAGCTGTCCACATCAACTTTGGTCTTGATGGCGGCTCACTGGTAGCCACACGTGTGACAGCCTCGGCAGGACCACCGGCAAACTGGTCAGAGTGGCATTACATCCGGTGGACACTTTGCCCTTTCCCGCCAGACGGGCTTCAACAGACGAACGGACCATGGCTTCGTCTGTGCAAATCGATCTCTCATGAAACTTGACTCTCACAGTGTAGCTAATCTGATTTGTCCCATTGCTGCAATGTAAATCCAAATACTCCTCGAAACAGCTAGCAGAGAAGTGGATGGGATCATGAGAATGCCACCCACACGCTAAAAGATGACTTCGTCAGGATGGGAAGGGAATCCTAACTGTGCGTGTTGCAGCTCGAACAGATTGGAAAGGCGGGACAGTGGAAGGTCAGGGCACTGCCCAACCCTCTGACAACATCCGTGGCCTTCTCACCCTTCATTCCGTCATTCTTGCACTGGTATGATTAGTTGCGAATGTAGGCGAAGGCTCGGAAATGCATCCTAACGAGCACACAGGTTAGTCGTATGCACACACTCGGTCATCGGCAAGGTGAGATATCTCAAAACAAATGCAAGACATTGAGGGATCTTTGGGATTTCGTCTTTAGCATAGCAGGAGGATATTACACATGACACATCGAGTGCCTTGATACTCGATTTTTCAAAAACGTACACCGTTTTATGGGGACCTTTTAATCTATGATTTGGGCGCAGCAGCACCATTCTTACTCCCAATTCCCTTTTTCTAAAGCTCATATAAAACAGAACTGATGGATGAGACTGAGACATTTAATGACTTCGTACGACAAGTTCTCCTTCGATTCATATCCTGTGTTTCCTCTGGAGGTAATTTGATGGATGTTGTCCAATTGTCAATGGATCTCTCCAATGGCTCACTGATGGATTGTCGTCTTGAGGAACCGACCAACGACTACCCAACTAAATGTTGTGGTGGTGGACTTTGCAATGGAAGGTGGATTATTTCCGTCGGTGCTTGTTTCGCGAACCATCACACCACTGGTCACCATTAAGGGACTCACTTTCCGCCTTATCCCCCAAGGGCCCACCCCCTCCTCGTTGCCTGCTCCTGCCTCTTAGGTCTTAAGACACCAAGTATGGCCTAAGGACAAAACCTCAGCCTGTTTCGCATCATTGGCTGCAATTACGATGACGCTCATGCCAAATGGCATTCAAAATAGGAAAGGCGATTCCTGTCAACTTCCAATTCTTTACCTTCCACTAAAATGAATGAAACCCAGGTCAAGCATTCCCCGCCACCGCACGTTTCACTCCTCCACCAGTGCAACTTTCTACCGCATTGCAGAAATGTGCTCTGCCCATCTCTAATTTTGCTGAAGACGAAACACGCAATGCAATCAGGAAACCACACCATCACTTCCATTGTGGATGCCACTTTGAGCACACATCGCTGATGGCAGGAGAATTACGTCCACATCCAACTGTTTCGTAGGTTCGACGCACTTTGGCGACTCTCTTATTTCCCCAATTTATGGTACATGCTTTTGCATTTGCATAAATGTGCGGTGAGGAGGCCTCGGGTCGAATTTGCATGAATTATTTTGTAGTGCATGGCTTTCGTATTTCGAAGAAGTTGTCGGATAAGCGATCTTTGTGTGTGACCGGTTTCCTTCATGTTGTATATTATGGCAAGCCAAATGATGCTGCATTATGAGATGGGATCGGGGAGTGCAATGTGTTCAACTCGATGGGCCCGGCTTCTCGCTCTTCCTCCAACTGATTTTACTGAATGCCACAATGTCTGTAGTGACTTACAACAGAAAGTGGCTCTGACTTCTGTGGCTGACCTCCAGTCCTCAACAATGGATTCGGAGGGCTGTGACTCAGACCCAGTTTTTGATATTCTGCGTGTGCGTATGTTTGTGTGTGTGTGCGAATGGGTCGGCTTGGCTGAAAGAGCCAAAGTAGACGTCTAGACTTCTCCAAAGCTCAAACACAGTTGTATGAGACATAACTCTGAGCGGATCTCTCAAGGGTCCCGGTTTGGAGAAGAAATGAGATTGAGCAATGAACGATGGTGCAAGAAATGGGTTGATTTGGCTGGAGCAGTGCAAAGGTGCCGACTTGCAAGTGCTCAGTCAAAATCAGCTTCAGCCTTGCGTCCGTTACACCAGAGCGCCTTTTTTCCTTTGCCGGTTCTGGCCTAGGTGTGGTCGCCCAATGCCAGGATGGCTTTGTGATGATCGAAGGCGAAAAGCGATCCTTACCAAAGACAGATCGAGGACGCACCGTGATTGCCAAATGGTGGTAAATTCGACTCGATCAAGGGTGTTTAAATTTCTAATTTGCTGTGAAAAAAGCTATCTTCTCTGGGGAAAAATCGGAAGCGTCCTGCAGTTGCAACGAAGAAGAACTGGAATCGCGGCTTCTGTTTGAAGGCTTTAGCTGAACCATCACCCGTGAAATGCACATACACATTAGAGTATGGCTTTACGAATGCCAGGACAGGTGAGTGGTCCGATTTCGCTCAACAACCTATCCAACGACAAATTGGCTCATTTTTGGCCGGTGATTTGGTGGTTTTATCGGAGCAAGTGCTGAGGAATGCCTTGGGCAGCGCCAGTTTTCGCGGACAGTACAGATATGGGTGTAGGAGAGGGCAATGATGAAGACCATCAACCGATCTCCTCCCCTTGAGCTGTTGGCACGCAACACTTCAACCTGGTCGAATTGTTTAGCTGGGGCAGCAGTGAAGAAGTGCAGATAGACCTCACGATGGGTAGGCACGAAGCATTGTGGGATGCTGCTTACGCCACCATCGCTATGACGGCCACAAAACCCCCGAGGAGATGAAAGCAAAGACTGCAAAGAATGTGGTGTTCCTTTTCTCTGAGATTATTGGAGTTAGGCAAGCAGTCACACCTATTCCTCATTTCGTGGATGCAAATGTCGAGGAAGTCCATGTGACAGCTCTGAAGAGCTGAAGGTAAAGAGCGGAAGGTAAAGACTGGTGCACAATGTTTGGATGGCATTCAAATGCACGCAGAGATTTGAATTAGTTTGAAGCCCAATTATGTGGCATGGGTCGGCCAAGGCACCTTGATTGTAGGAGACAGGGAGCAACTGAAGTGACGGACGACATTCACATCCACATAAGCACAACAATGTGACTCAACCGCGTCGAGAGAACTCCGTAGGCGGCGCAAAACCTGGCAGAGAGACGAGGTGCCAATCGTGCATGTCTGCGCCGATGACAATGCCTGTTTGAAGAGCTCCAAAGCTGGCGAGGCATTGAGTCGTTTGGTGGAGCAGGTTCTTGGCTAACTGAGTCGAAGTGGGACGAACTCTGCCACATGAGATTGGAAGCACTACACACAGATGCGTGGATGCAGGCGTAGTTGGTGCTATTTGCATGGCTTGCGCTGATGCAACTGTGCAGAGTAACTGCTTTGACCTCAAAACTTAAGCCCTCCAGGCAAATGCTAAAACGATTAAGAGAAACCGACGAAACAATGCTGCAGTCAGTCAGTGTGTTTGCGTCAGAAAAGGAAGCATTCTTGGGGAAGACTGTGCGTGAAAATTTGGCCAATCATAATGAGTTGATCTCCCTCGTGAAAGACGATCTCCTTTTTTACTTGGTTTTGTGAATGGACTTTCTTTGTACGAAATACGCCATCATTTCTTATTGTCCCTGTGGGGAACTGACCGTTGCTTGATAGGCTTTTCATCTTAACTGCCACATGAGCATGGTAGTGGGGTATTGAGATCTTCAGGATTTGTGGTTTAATGTATCCACACAAACGGATTCTATTCTTCGTAGCCTCCTGCCAAGCAGTCGGCAGCATTACTGACTGGCTTCACAAATCGTCGGTTGATTACTTGTCACCGAGATTCCCACGTACCTGTTCCAATCCTCCAACAACAATTCAGTATTTGATGTGACAGTCATTGGCATGTTAGGCATTTCTGCTCAGCAGAACACTCCAAGGTGAACTGCAAGGAATGAGGACGAATCTTTGGGATGCCATTGGAGCTGAAGATTAGACCCTTGATTTGGTCAAAGCAGAGGGTGAAGTCCACTTGTTTGTTGGCCATCTTAATTAATGTCGCGAGGACGGGTAATCAGGCAGATTGACCGTCAGTCAATGAGTAGGTGAACAAGCAACTGGTCAGTAGCCCTCGGGACCTCCTGCCTGTCATCCGCTAATGAATGGCACGTGTGGGTGGAAGCAAACTGCTTAACTCGCTCCCCACAACACATTTCTCTTCTCTGGCTGATACTTTTACCAAGCATCTCGTTTCGTTGCAATAATTCTAACAGCTCTCCTCTACTTCCGTGAGTACCAACGCTTAATTTCCTCGATAGCACAAAGAAAAGGGATGTCCTCAGCTCTAAATGTCTCTTTGCACCCCCACTCCACTAATCATCAGGCTTGCAGTCTCTGAAGTCTTCCTGGTTCGTAAATTAGTCCTCTTACCGGTCATAGCAATACTACGAGCCAAAGGTGAAGCCGACTGGGACATTTTCGTGCTTCGTGGAGCAACAAACGAGCAGCAGACCACCGTCATTCAATCGTAATTATGGTGTTGATAAGGAACAATTTGTGGAATACCGCTTTTGAACCACAGACCATTGTCCCTACTCATTGCTCGTAGAAGGCCCAACCAGTCCACTCCGCATCAGTGGACCAAGTGGGAATGAAAATCCTCGACGTGGCAGCTGGTGGAATCCATGAGCGCTTCGCTACCAGAAGGAGCCACAAAATGAGGGCACCTTGGCTGAACGGAGTGAAGGCAGACTTTGCAATCTTCACAGCCTAACCTGACTATCTGATTGGGAAGTGCACCGTTCCCCTGTGCCTGACAGCGTCGGTCTACACTGGCGGTGCCGTCGCTGTGCTCACGACATTTGTAGCTTCTCCAGTCAACTCAGGAGGTGAGAATTACATTTCCTTTCTTGGCAGGCTACGTAGTGGGATTAAAATGCAGGCATGCACGTGAATGCTTAGTTAGACCGCATCCTTGCCCACAAAATGGGATGTAAACGCCCAAATGCCTGAAGCGATGTGCCTTGACGAAAGTCTTTCCGGTGGATAAATGTGTTGCCAGAAATAAAAGCACCCAAATTCAGGTACTGTTTTTGAGTGTGGAAATTGTTGTGAAGATGCACTGTAAGTGGTCACGGGCAAAGCAGCGATAAAAACTTCGTGTAAGCCCCGGTAGTCCGCGATCATGGGAGTGACCACTCTTAGACCAGGTGAATGGTGGACTTAATTGTCCCACTCAGAAGAGCAGGAAGGCTGTGGATGCCTTTTGTATTCATAGCAAAATAACTATTGGCCAATTCATTTCACTTTGGCCGAGTCACAGAAACACCCGTTGGCCGTTTTTCAGGGCACGGTAAAACACCCTCAACCTGGTAATGCTACTCGACTGTTCATTTTCATCTTGTAAGCTTAGCTTATCTGCTCGGGTAAGATTAGTAGCAAAAACTCATCGCCAATACACATGCGATGTGTGTCCCACATTTGTGACACTGGTGGAGAAAGCGCCAAGCCCGCAATGCAGACTAGCACACAACTGCAAATGTTAAATGGGAAGGTAGTAAACTTTGTTGACAAACTAAATGTGAGAAATGGTTGGGTGAACTCACAAAATGAGCACCTCACATACTGCAGCAAATGCAGGTGCCTCTTAACTACCGAAGGGCTGAGAACATAAAAGACCCGAGGGAGGGAGGGAGACAACCGCGTCGGAATTAAAAATGAGTCGTTGAATGATACTGACAACAGTGTGGCCTCAAATCGCCCTCATTGAAGGCTCTGAGTAGAGCAAATGAGGTTGCAGTTAGGGGGACGCACAGTAAGAACCACCGCCCGCCCGTAGTGCCATTTCTAGTGATTGTTTGACAAGATGCACAACTGTCAACTCCTTCCAAGTTGGCATTCAAGCTGATTCTGTTGGTGGGTCTTTGGATTCAGCCAAAAATAATTGCTTTAACGCCCTTGGGGACCAAGCTTTGGGAGCGAATGAGGCTTCTAGGTTCCACTCACCCTCCCACATGCACGAACGCAATTTGGTGGGCCTAAACAGAAAAGTCAAGGAATAATTTTGAGGCAAACATGCGAACAAACCTGGAAAAGAGGAACCACATGCAACAGGAGAGCACTTTGCGAAATGAGCCAATTGGTGACACCCGATTGGCTTGACAGTCAGAGGAAAACGGAATTCGCATGCTAAGTGACGAAATGGCTGCAGCAATCGCATTGACCACCAGCAGATGAATAAAGTTGAAACTCAAAGCTGTTGGTCAAAAGGGAGCATGAAGATGGTCGTCCGGAACCGAACTGTGGGCATTGGCAGAGGAGACAAGGCGGTAAAGGGCTTCATGCCTTATTCGAATATTGCAGAACAGTAGAAATTTTGTTCTGTTGTGAGACTTCCCTGAGGCGGAAGAGGAAATGCTTGACGAGGGTGTGTTTCCGGTGTGCAGGAGAGCCGAAGGCTATTGCTGAAAGCTGTGACATGGTCGGGAGGCTCAGCTCCCTAGTTGATGTGCAGGGGCGAGCCCTCGAAGTGGTCAACCAATCGAGCAGTGCAGCTCATCACCTCTTGCCTCTTCGAGGCCTCGTTGCCATCGCTGGCCCTGGTTTGCCTCCAGCATCAGTCATTGAAATGTGAATGGTAGGTAAGACAAACCCCTTTCACCCAACCTTACCATACTTTCAACTTTTATGCATCTAAGAAAGTGTTGAATAGAACGTCACTGATCTTACGACTGCAATTCTTGCTCCATTAAATAAAAATGGAATTCCCTTGCCTTAGTGAGTGCCCGTTGCTAGTCGAATGAATCCTCGCCTTACACCAGGGTCGAGTGCCAATGAGCTCGTCATACTTCAGTGAGAATGGTGATTCGCTTCTCTCTCTCCCTGCTTCCTAACCATGTCTGCCTGGGTTCTATCCAGCCACTAAAGAAGTGGATGATTCATTTTGAGTCCAATTTTATCTGCGTTTTACAACAGGAGCGGTTGACAGCTCGGTAACGACCTGTTGCAAATGATCAATGCCTATTGTCACCACTGCTAGCATTTGCTTTCCCACATGCCACAGGAGAGCGGCAATTGCTAAAGACAGAGGTCAATTCCAGCCCCCCCCTCCGCTGTGGATCATCACCTCTGCCCCATTCACAGTATTGTGCACTTCTTCCGCTTTGTTATCGTTAGTTATCCACTAGTGGAAATCAGAGTGATCGCTCCATTAGACGAGATATAGCTGGCGTTGCTACCACTAGTGCGCTAAGCCTTCTTTGAATGTTTTTGATGATGTGATATTTGAGCGAAGGATGCAATTCCGAGAAGGAGGAGAGTTTGTGGCTGCAAGCATATCGAGGAGGAGAAGCAGCGTAGCTGACAAATTAACGGCAGAGTTCCACAATGGCACTCTAGGCTGGCTTCATTTTCTGACCGGAAAGGTGTTTTGGGAGTGGATGGATTAATCAGCATGAAGAAACCACGTTGTGAGTCTACCTCCGCATAGCCTCCCGTGCGCCCCTCCACGTCGTTCACTTAATGCCTCATCTTTGCGAAGAGTGTCCAGAGGGAACTGATGGACTCATGGCTTGTGCACCGACTATTGCAGACCCAGAACAGTTGGCAGCAACAGCAACTCTAATCCCATATAATCACCCCTCGTTGTGGCGTACCTTCAGTCAGGTCAATGATCCGAATAACCTTCCTCATTCCCTGTGTATTGATTACAATGCTCTCATCTCTTACTTTGTGTGAACAAGATTACTGCCAAAAGATGGTTTAAATGCTCGGAACCTTGAATTAGCACCAAGGTGGAGTGACAATGGACTCAACGTAATCCCGTTGCAAAGGGAATTCGCGTCTCTCCCTCCTCGCTGCATCTTTCCCACTTCAGTGCTACTTGGCCATCTCCAACTGAGTTCCGTCCGACCACTAGAGGATGAAAACAGTAAGCAGCGCCATAATAAACCATTCCAAATTGCCCATTGTGAGTGCTGCTTGCATGTCCTTATTAGCTGCTCAGCATGCCACAGGACTGGCGTAGCTGAGGAAGGTAGGTGACATTCTTCAGCTCCTACGTAATGCGCCATCACCAATGCCTCCACTCGCAGTGTCTGCATTTCTCCCCCTTCGCAATCCTTATTCGTTTAGTCGTAGAAACAAAGACAGTCGTTTTCTAGGATGGAAAGATCTTACTGTTGCAGGAAAGTACAAGACGACATAATGCTTGAGCAAACTGTGCGTTGTTGAGGTAGAGGAGGAGTAGGAGGATGAGGACTTGTGGGTTGGAGCACAGTGCAGGGGATGAGTGGCTCTGTCAAGTTACAACGGTGAAATCCACTGGTGGTCCATTGCTGAACTCGAGGCTGGACTTCCCTTCTATGCCAACTGCAAATGTTATCTGCCTTTTCTAAATACTCCGAGCCCCTGTACTGCAGGATTCGGTGTTATTTGATCTGGCGATGATGATGGCAGCGGGTGGATGGTTTGACGGTTACCAACGTCACCATCGCTTGCTTAAAGCACCTCAAACTTCTCCGTTTAATTACATTGCAGAATCAAGTGGCAATGATTTGGATGCCTCTGAAGTGTTCATGTCTGGCATATGGAGGGGACGTCACTTGATCATCCACGCATCCACGAAACAATCACCAGTTAAGCTGTCCCGCCCGAAAATAATCGCACTGCCACGGTGTGTTGCAGCATTAGTGAACAAAGTTTTACGTATTTATAACACTTGATTCACCAGGCTGGTTGATGAGAGCTCGATGCAGCCGCAATGCACGTCAGTCGGAGCCCCACGGGGTGACACCAATCGCTCTCGTCGGCCTATGTATTGAATGGAGGACACGAACTCTCAGCTATTCATAGGGCGGTCGACTTTTCTTACTGGTTGACCAGAAGTCGGGAAGATAATGTGTATTCCATTGTCTCTCCTCATTCTCAAACCACAAATGTGGCATCAATTACGAATCATTCGCCGAGTTATTGTCTCGGTCAGCATCATCGAGGATTCTTTCAGGGGGTAAAACGAATTGTCTATGTTTACCCTTCACGACCTTGTTTCTGGAAATCATTTTGCAAGTAACGTGACCGCGACTCATCCACACTCGCATGCTCATAGGCTATGACCCAGACAAAGTAATCAGGTCTCGTCATTTGGCTTCATTTCTTCTACACATCGAGGGTTCTAGCTGTTTGTGCTGGGATTTTTGAGGTTCTCATCCCTCAGAATTTGGGTGAGTAAGTAGACATTAACCCGGATGTTGATTTGCACACATGTGACAGTTCCGTGGCAATAATCTGCACAGTGTCTCAACACTTTGATCGCATGACAGTGAAATCCTGTTTACGAACACCTCCAATTACCGCTGCATGTTCCACCTGTTTCAAGAAGTAATCAGAAGTTGAGAAGCTTGGACAGGTCTCCATTCGCCTCCAGTTGCAAGCGTCAAATAAGGCATTACCAGTGAGCCATCATCTGAGTCAGTAGTCCTGCATATCTCACCACTTACTCATCAAGCATTGACAGTTTCCAATTCAATCTAAATCGACTGTCGTTGAGTGAGTGGATGAGGTAGAAGGTCAGCCATTTGCTCTGACGAAAGCAACTGACGAAGAGGAGATGCTCGCATGTACCGGTGAGTGATTTGATGCAAAACTATTGCTCTCAGCTCGGTCAAACACTCTGATTCCCTTGACTTAACGGTTGGACTTGCATGACTCTCGCATCCGCATTTACTAGGCAGCCTACAAAGCTATTCCCAGTCATGGTCCAAGTACACTAGAAGCGGAGCTGTTTAGGCAAAAATTGACAAGTGTGACACTTACATCACTTGATCCCTTGATAGGGAAACGCACCAACAGCCTGATGATGGATTACACAACTGCGCTTATTGTGAGTACAGGGCTTGGATGAGGGAGACGATGCCACAGTTGAAGGCGGCAGGTGGGCGGCGTCCTTGGCGCTTATTTAACTCACAGCACTTTAGCACGCAAAAGACGGTGAGCATGAGCATTGTCGGACTTTGCGTCAAGAGGGTGGTTTGTTTGGCGAAGTCAGCAAACCTGGTTGATGGACGCGTGTGGCACGCGGTTCCTCCCAGTTGATGGCCTCCGAGGCGAGAGTGACGTTTGTGGTTTGATGAAGTGCCTTTGAACCTACAAGTTCGACAATGTAAGACGTGATAGCTTTTCCCAACTGCCGAAACCTGAATGGCAGCGATTAGCCTTGTTGCCACCAGTAGGCGACTTGAAGGTGGTGCCGCAAAATTTGCTCCACAATGAACGAGGCAGTCTAATGGAATTGACCGCTTGAAGGAAGGATTAAATTAGAAGGAAGGAAATGCCACCTCTTATGCCCATCCCATAGACATGTCCGCGAGGTTGGCTAGACCTATGGAGTGTGACGTCAGCTTGGGAGCCCAAAGTGTCGGAAGTGCAATGAATTGCAGTTCTTCTTGTGATGACGAACGTGACTTGCCTCCAACCGTTGAGTGGTGGAGGTGAAACGCGGTTTCAGCAGAATTCCAACCGTTTCCTGCACATCATTGCTGCTTTTGCATTGGGGCTGGGGTTGGGTTGGCGCTACGAATGTATTTGCCACACAACAGATGCGTCCTTTGGTGCTCTCGCATCCGCTAATCGACAGTGAAACCATGGAAAGCAACTTGGCCTTGCACTAATGGTTTGCTAGTTGTGTCGACCACTTCAGCAAGCAGCTCGATCACCTCGAGGTAGTCCTGCCATGTACAAAGAGCGAAAGGAAGGCAAAGGTTCCATTCAATTTCGCGAACACTTCCTTTCTAACTTTTCATGCTAGCACAAGCTGCAAAAATACTGGGGGAGGCTCGGGGATGTGCCTCGATATTCACTTGAGTTGGATGCACATCCTTCGTAGTCATCTTCGCAGAAGATCGTGATTGTACCACAAGACTGGCAGAATGTGCTAATTGCAGTATTTTCTCCTTATTCTGCTGTCATTCGGAGGAAAACGTCACTACACTACACTACTTGCGCAGAAGAGGGTTGCGTTAGCAATGCACTGGACCACACGAGGCCGTCAAGAGTTCGCGCCAACTTTGCTATATCAGGCTGCTGGGACTCACTCTAAGCGGAGCGGCCTCATTATTCACGAGTTTCTTGCGTCCGCATTCATTGCAAAAGCTACCTGAATTGCCATTAGTCGGGTAGTGTGACACCATCACTTACACGTCCAGTCGCCTCTACTTGAAACTCGCACAATCGAAATCGACGGAGGACAGTGGAGCCTCTTTGGCAATTTCAAAAGGCAAGTTCGCTCAGATTTTAAATCTTGTGCATCCTCAAGATGCGGTTGGAGGAGTTGGCATTTGGGGTGCTATGCTGACAAACACACAACTCTGAGCATTTTCATCACTCACCGACCCACCGACCGACCAACTCCCTGAATGACTGCCTTTCTGTCCATCTCCTGTGCAGTGAGAAGTGAGACTTGCTACCAAAGACATTTTCATGAACGAATGCATCGTCGGCCACTATTAAGCTACCTACCGTCCGCCTCATCGGCCTAAGAGAGTGATTAGCAGAGGCAACACGCTGCCTCGTGGGAAAATGTCAGTCTCTGTTGCTTTCGCGCATGAAGTTGCAATAGCGTTCAGTTGCTGTAGGTGCCCAATTCTTTGCCTTGGCGGACAATGAATGAAATCAACGTCAATCCGCTCCCACACTTTCCATTCTGCTAATGCAAATTGTAATTTTGCCAGCTCGTCTGTTTGGCTGTCAATTTTTGCATGCCAGTCTACTTGCGTTCGCATTGTATGTTCAACCTGGAAAGTACATTTCTGTATTCACTCACCACCACACCGAGAGCCCGGGAAATGCACAAAAGCGTTTTAAAAGGAACAGCCTTTTTGAGCATCCATTGTTTGCAGTCACAATGCCTCCTGGCGCACCTTTTGTTTCCTCACTTACGCGTTTGCGTGGCTGTGGAGTGAAAAGGCTTTTGGTGGAATTTGCTCGATACCTTTGGGTTTGTGCAGCCTTTTGCTTTTGATGTAGTTTGGACAAATATGCAGCCCGAGCGTCTGTTCCATCCCCCTTCTCTGGTGACGCTACGTACGAAAGAGAAGATGGGTGGACAAAATTTGGCTATGCTTGTGTGTCCAGTGCTTAAGCTCGCCTTCGGCCAGCCATAGTGAATGTTGTGCTATCTGCGAAGAGGTCTCAGGTTTCATATTAAGTGTCTGTGGTGAGTCGGATCACACGGCAGCCCGCGTTTGATTGGCTATCAGAGCAGCCCTTAGCATCAAAGACGGAAGGCTGCGACCAAGCCTTCTTCGGGCGAGCTTTTCATCCTTATGGTTCGCAAAGCAGCCGAAAACCAACGAAGGGCCAAGGCGCCACTGAGGCAAAGAGCAATAAGCCAGCTGCAACGCTCGGGTGGAAGGCGTGAAACGGGCATGTGTATGAGCGTGTTTGTAAGTTCGGCCGAGTGGGACCGAGGCAGACGTCTGGACAGTTCTGAAAGCCTATTATGGTCGCACGAGATTTAATCCCCTGTGCGCTGTTAAATAGCTGCGGTAATGAGGAGGCTGATTTTGGGATCAATCAACAGCACATAAAGTGGATGGTAGCTAAAATGGGTTGGGAATTGAAGGTGGGGTGAAATGTCGCAATTGTGGTTAATTTTGCTAAGCGCAAGTATGTGACGACGATAAACCAGCATGTGGGACGAAGTGGCCTTACTATTGCATCGAAGCAAGACAGTCCCCTCCACAGGAAAGTGAAAACATGCCACACAATGGTCGGCTGGATGGTTGGGAGGATTTGTTTGTGTCGACACTTTGCTTTGCCCGGAATCCAACCGCTCACCATGCGGAGCTAAACCAATTAAGGGAAACAGTGCTGTGGTCAGTGTCAAAAAAAATTGCCTTTCTTCATGCCTTGAAATTGGCTCTTTTGCTCCTTTGCCTTAGAGAAACAATTAAATCTGCTTGAATCCTTGCTTGACAATTAGGCCAAGCTCCAACAGACAAGCCCCTTTGTAACAGATACCTTCGTTTTGCATTTTGCTTTGTGAGTGATGCCTTATGCTCGTGCTTTGTCAGGGATGGCATCAAAGCGTAGGCATGCCTTTGCTTGAATGTTCCATCAGGCCTGGATGTAAGCGCATAAATGCTTAGTGCGGAGTGCCTTAACAAAGCCGTTTTACTATGTTCATGCATTCGGCCCTAATTCAAAAGCACAGCAATTAGTTAACAGTTTCGTTCAGCTTGCGAGGCCCTCAACAAAGTGTGCGAAAAGCAGTTGCAGACTGAATTAGTGGCCACTATCAACAAGTCGTTAGTACGAGCCTCTCTCGCCTTTTCGCATGCAAGTGAGGTGAGAGATGAAGTTCACTGCTTCATGCAGTCATGTGGGTTGTAAGGCGGCGTGTGTGACAACTGATGGTGATTTGTCCATTCGGGCTGTACTCTACTCCATTCGAGTCAATGAACGAGTAGTATCAAGCACTCATTGGTCGGCTGGCATCGGATGGTGGGGCACCGGCACCCTGTTAATGCTATTGAGAGGCGAAAGCAACCACTTGTCTCTTTTGGCATTTTGAGCTCAGCTGATTCCTCTAACGAAGAACTCGACACAATCACTTGCGCCATAGCAATATGCAATGCATGTCACAAATATGTGACGCTGGCGGCGAAGGTGCTAAGCACGTGTAAAGTCCAATGCTTAAGTGCTGACCCCGAATGAGAGATGAAATGATGTACCTGGGTAAATGCAAAATTAAGCGCCTCACATTCCAATAGACTGTGTGTGAAAAGGGAGGAAGTAAATGAGCGGAACACTAGGGGAGTGGAATAGCGAACTGAATTGCTCAAGGGAACTGACAACACTGTGGCTCCACCAACGCTCTCACTGGAACTCAGAGTAGAGCAAATGATGGAAAATTGCCAACATTTGCCGAAGTCACGTAAATTGGCGGTCAAGTGAAAGTAAGTCATTCACAGACACGGCGCACGCGAGTTCTGCTGGCTCAGCTTAAGAGGTGGATGAAAACGGTTGTCTTTTCAATGATAAGCAAAGATACGAGATTGCCACATAAACTGGATTAATGGGGCAAACGAGGGTTTGGTTCTCCCATGCTCCCTCACACACAAACGCAGTCGCCATTTGACCATGTTAGCCTTCCAGTTTGCCATCCTCCCACAAACCATCCTTTGTTAAGGTCACGACGGGAAATTAAGCAAGTTCCAAAAGAATGACGAACAAGTGGGAAAGTATGAACAGCAAAGGCAGAGGTCCTCAGTCGTCAGCTAATTACACTGAGGTTATATCAAACGAGCAGGCAAGCATTGCGGTACCCCTTAACCTTAAACCAGCGTCCAGACCTTAAGGGAATCGCTTAGAAGTCAACCATTTTGTCAGTCTAACCCCCATACAACGAAGAGTGTTCTTGACCATAACATCACTGATCTTTCACGACTGTTTTACTGTAGCTCGAGTAATGTCCGTTGAGGCAATTGCTGTGGAGGTGAATGGATTGTGCCGGTCATTGTCTGTCGCTGATCACCCAAGCACTGTTCTCAAACAGGAGTTGGCGTAATTCTGTTGCAAAGAGGCCTTTCGGGCCTCCTCCCTTGCCTCGTTCTCCTCACCTCGGTGCTATTTGGCCATGTCCAGCTGGATCCCGACCGAACACTAATGACGCGGAGAAGGTATTTAGGCTCACTACATTAGCATACTCCAACAGGGACGATGTACAGCTTTGAGTCGAACTGTTTTAACTTCTCACTATTCATTGTTCGGTCCGTTGTCAGTACTTATCACCAAGTTCGCATAACTGAAGTACTCGCCAATGGTAGACGTCGTTTTGTGCCCCTCTTTGATGCGTCGTCATCTCTGCCTCCATCTAGTAAATCTGCATTTGTTGTGGCCCACCGCCATCAATCACTCACCTTGAAAAATTGGAATGAATAAAATGACAGGAATGAGGAGGTTTTCCCGCTACTGCTGCCAGAAATACGTAGGTTCGTGACTTCCCACATGCCACATTGGTAAAATAGGAGAGAAGGAACTGTGGACACGGGCATGCTGCAGAGATTGAGCTACTTGGCAAAGGTATGGTGGTGCACTCATTCGGTGGCTCATCAACAGAACCGAGATTCGGTTCCCTTTTTGCCCTGTGAAGTCGCCATGATGTTGACGGAGTTGGTGAATCGCCTCTCTGGCCAAAGACTGCAGGCGCTCCCAATGGTCTGTGTGTGTTCGTCTCCCCACAGTTCCCATCTTGCCGTTCATTAGTGATTGCTTCCCACCAAAAAGTTAGCATTGCTACCAACGTGCACTAAGGAGTCCGTTTTTGGAACTCACCCGATTAGCTGGATGTGACATCAGCATTTTACACTGTATCAAAATCCCTCAGCAGACTTGATTATGCACCCTTTCCCTCGTTGACAATACAATCGTCACGTGCCTGCATGTCCGCTTCCTCTACCCTGCGTCGCTTAGTGCCTTCTCCAGTCACCAGCGCGTGCCACCACAACCGAACACTCAGGTAAACTCGGGCTGCAATGATTGTCCCTCAGTGCTTCTCACCTGCAGTCAGAATAATTATTCAAAGGCGACCCTCCGTTTTCTAAGTGATGTTTGATGTCTCTCAACTTCAAATATGTGTGAACGAAATTTCGCGCAAACTGCTGAAAAGAATGCTTGCGTCTGGGAAGCAAAAGCTGCAGATGGAGAACGCAGGCGGTTGATCATCAAGGTGGGGGGAGATTTGTTTGTCTGGAGCCACTTGGTGCTTAAACTAATAGCTATTCCTCACAGGACGAATCGTGCCACTTTCTCTGCATCGCATCGGAGGCACGGCGACTCAAAACTGGGCATGATGTTGATGCCATGTTGGATAGGCCAAAGGCTTGACACACTTAGTTGGAGGGAAGGAGAAGTGGGTGGAGAGCGTTTATGGGAGACTTACTACTAATAAGTAGCTGACAAGATCGCAATTTGCAGCAACGAATTGTGCAATCCTTTGATATGTAAACTGACGGCCTCCCTTCAGTAGCATACCTTCCACACTCCTTCCTCTCCTTCCAGCCCCAAGAGGGAATAAGACGCCACACAATCAGCAACGGCGATAACTGTTGAACGGTAAACCATAGCGGAGCGAAAGACGTGCAAGCGCCGCGCATGGAAGGATCTGTCTCGGCCCACAACCGAATGATGCCTGCCTCTGCCAACCCCTCAAGCCCCGTTCCTCCTCCGTAGGTCAATAGCTTTGGAATCAGCGGTAGCAGCAGCCGGAAACCATTTGTAAAATTCGTTGCAGAGGTGTTTAACCTTTCCATTCGAGAATATGTACTGTGTGCTCTCGCGACACATTCTTTTGCCTTCCTAATAGCCGCACAAAACACAGGCAGGAATGGCCGGACGAGATCAATTAGGGAGAAGTTCACCAGGCAGGGATGGAGAATCATGCCTGCCTTGTCGAACGACGCTAAATCCCATCAATTGCTCCTTTTGCTAAAGCTGGGCATGATTGCCAGCCAGCACAGTTCTGGACTAAGCTTGAGGCTGTGAGTAATCTCCCAGGAGGATGGAAGGATGCTTAGGCTTGGGATCTTCTCAGTTGCATGAGAGTCGATGAATGGCAATGTATTCTGATGGTTATTTTCTTGACAGAACCGACTGCGGTGTAATGGCTGACTCAGGAGGGCGACTAAGGAAAGCGCCAGGGACGACGCTCGAAGTGGGAGCGGATCTTATGAAAACTTGGATTATTTTAATTCTCGGCATTACCAAATGTACATTTGGATGGGCAACCCGGCTTGTGGAACATGCCGGCAGCTCTCTCACTCCTATGCTTCGTCTTCCTTAGTCGCCTGAGAAGTGTGGCAGTGCAACATTTTCCTCCTTTAAATATTGGCCTGTTTAACACGTGTCACCGAAAAACCATTAAGCAATTCCCAAATAATAATGCCATGTTTATTTGATGCGGAGTTCTCCTTCGAAACGGTTGTTCCCCAACATTGGTCCCACAACCTCATTCTCAACACTTTGGTCTACTTTCGAAACTGGTCATGTGATTGTTCAGCAGAGAAAAAGAGAAACGCCATCATCTTGCCGTTTTATACCAGAGTAAACATACCCTCCGGGGATCCTTGCTGCAACGCGGCAAGTTGGAGTAGCCTCCAATCCCTTCACGAGTGTCCATTCCACCCCAAGGCTCCTCTACTTAACATGCATTGAGTAGATGGATCTCAGTCCCAAAACCGATCTCGTTATTGTGTTTGAAGAACTCATGGCGAAGGGTTCAGTCTGGCGTCCACCTTATCTACGCACACGAAATGGCCTTTTGACAGAAGAGAGTTAGTGAGCTGCTAAGGACCCGAAGGTGGATAGCGGATAGATGGAACGGCGATAACTTACACTGCGGTTGATCACGTTGGAAGCCGATGACCGTATCCTTCACAGCATTTAACAGCCATGTGCGTGCACCCTTGGAAGTGATCTTGGCCCTGTTCTTTGTTAAGGCCTAACATATTGGCAAGGCGGCGTTTGGTCGCCCACTCTTCGCTAAATCACCACGTGCCCGTGGAGTCTGCGGCACAAACTTTTCTCCGTTCCACTGTAACGCAATAGCTGCTTGTCATAAGTCAGTCATGTATGTCTTTGATTCATTTGTTGCATTGTTTAGACTGTAGACTGTCCCAAAGCATGGTCCATCGCTCTTTCATCCTTTCGAGTCGGGTTACACTGGGCTGCCAAGGCAGCGGCTCAATGACGAGGAGCAGAAGAAAGGGAAGGATTTACAATCTGCACAACGCACATTTATCTAGAGAATGCCTACAATCCACCTGAACTAGTGTTGCTACCCATCGCAAGTAACCTCTCACATTGAAGAGTAGGAGAGCAAATTCTGGGGACAGAGCACTGCCTAACAGTGGAAATCGGTTGCATCCTCTCCTTTGCCCCACTGCCACAACTGGCCTTTGCGGCCTTCATGAATGCAATTGTACAGTAGCGCTTGTTGTGCTAGTAATGGCGGTGGGAAAATTAAAGGAGTGCGACCACAAGGGCAGGTGGAGCAGTGCGAGTCTGGCACACTCGCCAATGACGTGATTGAAGAGTTGGGCGAGCAGCTGCTCTTCACTGAGTGAGTACAGCTGTGACTGCAAGCAGTCAGTGATGTGGTGGCAGTAAATCGCCTCATCACTAAATCGTCCAATCTGTTGGGAAGATGATATGACTTAGCTCCTACTGCTCCGTTGACATCAAAGGCAACTAGTGTCAACAAATTGCTTGGGGAAGAGGGCTGGTTTGTCCTTGAGGCCGGTCAAAATCGTGAGAACTGTACAAAGCACCAACCTCGTCTTCATCGTGTGGCACACATTTAAGGGGATCATGAGCCTTTTCGCGCTCACACTTGTACTCCGGTGGATTACGCAGACGAGGGGCAGGCCACTAAGGCAATGTCGAGGAGGGTGCCCACTCCACTGTGCAGGCAGCTATAAGTGTCCGTGCCTTGACTCGAAAGTTGAAGTGTGTGTGTAGGCCCGTATTAGTTAGGATACTTGGCCGTGCTACAAAGGTTTAAGTCGGAATGATCCAGGTCTCAGAGGCAGTTGCAATGAGCATATCTGCGTGGTGCCGAGACCGTTTTGTTCTAAATTTGCTAGTTCAGACACTGGTTACGAACTCCAATGTCACCTCGGAGGGTAGGTGCTAGTCGGTGACATTAATGCATGGAGGAAAGCCAAGTTTGGGTGCTTAATTTGCTGCCAGCTTCCAATCCTACGAACTCTAAATGCCAGATCTGACTCGTATGCATGCCTGTGCTGATTGCCAAAAAGTAGCCATTCAAGCAATAATTTGAAGGCGAGGGTGATCAATCAATTGGCGGTTTCATCCGATTCATGAATGAATATGTGACTTCGCTTAGTGTAAATTCAACAGTTTGTGTGTTCGTTGCATTGCATCCTCTCTGCAATGCAGTGATGCGATTGCTGGCGCACCATCTCTCCAATTGTTCGTCGCTCTGCATTGGGTTTTCGCGCACCACTTGGGAGAAGGTAATTGCAGAACTACCAAGACTGGTCACCACATGCTACCAACCCGAGTGACTCTAGTGTCTTCGGATTGCTACTGAGTCGGGGAAATTGCGCACTGGCACAGGTCGCACTCCCTTCAGCAGGATGTGACCTTCCATCCACGCCACACTGACTACCAACTCCTTCCTGCACTTGCAGTGTCTGTCCTGTCCACCACATCCACGGCACTGCAAGCACAATCGCATTTCACCTCGTGTACCACTCCCGATCATGCACGACTTGCAAACTTAGGAGCTAACTGCAAAGGCTAGATTGGGAAAGCATCCCCAGAAACCCACCAATCAAGCAGACTTACAAATGCTTGTTTTCCTGCCTTCGCAAAACCCACAGACTAAGTGAAAATGTCTTTTAGTCTTCCTTTTGCGTCAAAAACACGCGAATGCGCTCAGCACGCAAGAAGATGGAGATTTGGCAGAGATTAGAGCACATGAAATGAATTCTCTTTCAACATTCAGGTGGGCCATTTAGAAAATTGCGCCATCTCTACTGCCCGTGTATCGTGATGGGGCTGGTGTAATTCATGCTGGAGTGTAGTTAAAGCGACCAAAATGTGGGGAATGGATGTCGAGTCGAGGATCTTTCATCACCTTGCCTGCCGCGTGTAGGTGAATACAAACCGTTCGCAGGAATGTTTGCACCTGCCACCAGATGGCACCAAATGCCTCCCACGTGTGCATCGCGGCGGCACAGAGGCGGGTGGACATTTTCAAAGTGGTCATGGAGCGGCTCAGCTCCAGCCCAGACGCCTTGATCTTGTTACACTAAATCCATCTCCCGTTCATGATAAAGATGGCAAGGGAAATTGAGTCTTCAGATGGTAAGGTCGAGAGGTGGGAGGACGAGGAAAGACAAGGAGCGTCGACACCTTTTCAAAACCGCTATCGAGACAAGGCCAATCAAATAATTGGGCAAGCACGTGTCCCTTGCTGTCAACTAGTCTAAAAAATGGAAGGGAAACAAATTTTTGAATGAAATAAAAGCGTTAATTGTAAAATCGTCTCTTCTAGAAAAAAAAACAGTTTGCAAGAGTAAAACGCGCAAAATCGCGGTAATTTTTCCGACAGACAGCGGCAACCAGTGAAGCAATGGAAGAAAAGCTACAGTGAGAAGCAAAATTGCATGCAGTGAAGGTACAAGGAAAAATCATTTTATTTGAAGTACGAGCGAAATTCACAGGAAGAAAAGGAAAAAAAGTTAACAAAATGGATCTTGTGAGTAGAGAAATCGTGGCGTAACGCAAATGGAAGCCTCGAATTGACATTCAGTGAGAGCGGAGTTTATTTAGTTTTTTTTTTAATCTTCGCTGCCCAATTGAAACATCTTCGTTTAAAATTGTCATGCCTAATGAACGTTTTTGATTGGCTAATGTGTGCTGACTTTCCAATTTTCCTTTGCTTTTTTGAATGGCATAGACCAGATAATGCTGTGGATAAAATCTCAGCGGGTTCAAGTCAGTTGTCGCCTCCTCGGCGCCAATGGCTGATGCTAGCGCCGGTAAAAGCAGAGTCCCTGGTTTCATTCGTCCGCACCTACTCGTCTCCCGTTTTTTATGCTTGTTATGGCACATCCAGTCTTCCGAAAGCATACAAATGGCATTCCTACCGAACAGATCGTTTTCGATTGGAGGAAAGTACAAATCGACGATTCAGTAAGCATTCTGCTTGCTTAAAATATGTGATGCCAAATGTTTGTACTTAAATGTTAAAAGTAGCATATCTTGCCAAACTGTTGGACCAGAGGCCAAAATTTAATCCTAATCGTAAAAGTCTGTGAGCAATCGCCTCCACATTATAAGATCTTACATTAGCAAATTTCCTAGCACAAACTCAAAAGGTATTAAAGGTAAAATCGCCCAAAATTGGGATTAGGAGAATCACAACTACCACTGGAGAGGTTTTGTTAAATGAGACAAGTGGCGACGGTTGATTGGTTTGTCTGCACAGCAAAAGGACAATTTTGGTTAAAATTAACAAACTAAACGAAATTCAAACAGTCAAGTGAACAAGTGAGGCATCATGTATTCCCTCGTCTCTGTCATGCCTTATCGCAGAACTTCCCCCTTTGTCAGCCTCCCATACCTGTCATTGCAAGAGCTAGTGCTGAAAGAAAGGCGTCCATCAGTCAACATCGCTAGTCAGCAAATGAGAGAGTCAAGACTATGGGTACTCCATCCTGGGTGTTGGTTGCTTCAGAAGCTGCAATGAACGCGGCAATAGGTACGGGGGACTGCGCGTGTACATCGCCAGTCTTAGGATTCCTGTCATTCAACAATAGATTTAGCATAGTCTCGTGTTCCCTTCTCCTCATCACATTTTTTGTGTCAGCGCTACCCATCTACGCTTATCCAGATCCCACTTAGCCAGTGAATATCTGGACAAGGTAGACCGATTTAGATCATTGCCATCTTACAACAGGAAGGATACACAAGAAAGGAACTAGCTGCTCGAATTTTCACTGAGTGGCACCGCTTCCGTCTTGTCTGTTTTAATGGCAACTGCAGGAGTAGAAGAGTATCCGAAACTAAACATCGCGCATAATCTATGCCTTTATTTGCAGAAGCATCACTTCTTCTGTTTCATTAAAGTTAGCCACTCACTCCTTGCCGGTGTCACCAATACAGTGCTTCATGGCTTCCCTGAGAAGGGATTGTGGCTTCTGCCATGACCTGGGGGGCTGGGCTGTCAGGGTCTCTCTGTGTTCCTAGCCAAACCTGAGGCTCGATTTCCTCTCTGACTTGTCAAGGCAGATGGATCATCTCCTTAGCCTTGGACAGTGGGACCTCCTAATGGTCTATGTGTTTTTTTGTCTTGCTTCATTACCCGCCGTTTCTCACCTTAATCCGGCGTCGCTTTTGGAGTGTACTAGCACGTCCGTCTTTGAAACGCTCCAACTCTCTGATTGGCTGGATGTGACATCCCTGCACCGTATCGCTCCAGATTTCCTTCGCAGATCTGAATTTGCACCTTTCATCCCGTTGACAAGACAATTAGCGCATAGTTACGTGTCTCTCACCTAATTTCCTATCCTGCAAAGGGATTTCTGGACTGAAATACCCCGCACATGCTTTGTACGCAAGCTATTGCTGACCTGCTAGTCGCAGTACGTGACCAACATAGTGAGGAGCTCTGACAAACCTGTATCATACTTAAAATCTCTCAAGCTTGGCTGTGTATGATTAAAAATTTGTGACAGAAAGTTAAAATAGAGAATTCGTTTACCAAAAGTTGGTGGCAGATGAAACACTCTGGTGCAAAGCACTCCACACTGGAGTGACTCACAACAAGGCACAATTGACAGTTCGTGTTGGATAGCACAAACTTTAGCCACATCGTCGGTCAAAGAGGAGCAGGAGAGGGAGAAAGGGAATTTTGTGTTAGCATTTTGTGACAGTCAAGGCTACAACTTCCGCTCAACAGCGAATCCTCTGAGCCATGCCAATTACATAATAGGCTAATTTTATTCCTCCATGCTATTCTCCTTCCTTGTGATTTTAGTGACGATCTGGGTTGCTACGTTAATGGCAGTGGCAGACGAATTCAATCTTAGAGGACATTTGTTTGACTATTAGCGTTGAATGATGAATCATTACGAGGTGGAAGAAGTGCAAACGTTTCAAGTGGGGGAAATGCGTTCACTTGATTTCATTCGGCGGCTTAGTAACTGCGGAGCACCACTAGAAGATATTGCAGACTTGTATGTATTTCCTGTTAAATTATGTTTTTTATGGGAACTTGCGATACCTTCTTCACTTCTTTACCAGCCGCATCGATGCTGAATGTGACTGGATTTCACTAATGTTATGACCAGCATTTTCTAGCAAAACTTTTGGTTTACTGAAACTTTAAAAGGCGTCGAGAGCCTTGCGGTTAAGGGTCTTTTTGGTGGCATGGAAACCCGATGACTAGTCAGGCATTCAGATAATTTTTTTCCTTAGAACGTCGACTAAGCCAGAGAATGATCAGTGAAAACAAAAATACACCCTTTAAGATCAAGAAAAAGCTACGTAATGCATTTTTGTGCTTAACTCTCGGCATTGCTAAGGATTTAATCCAACGATCAGTCTGACTTTTGGGACATGCCATCAGTACTTTGTCTTCCATCGTCTTTAAAGGATTAGGAGAGCGCTACGCACGTCTTTTGTATACCTAGCTCAGTCATCAACACCATATATTATGAGTTAGCATACTTTTCAGTGTATCGCACTGTTATGCGACAAGTGGAACTGTTCTTCAATCTCTTCACCCGTCCCCATTCCATCCTCGGGTTTTTCTACTTAAAATTTAATAAGTAGGCAGATCTCGGTTCTAAATTCAATCTTACAAATTCATGTGAATTCAAATTTATGCCTATTGCAGTAGCACACACAAATTCGCCTATTGACATAAGCAAATCGGTGAGTGACTCAGAATCTGGCGGTAAATAGGGAGTGAAGGGCTTAGCAATTATCACCACTACAGTTGCTTACTTAGCAGCCGCTAGAAGCAATCCTTGAAGTGTTTTTATCCATGGTCTGGTCATATCTGGCCTACAAATTGAGACCCTTTCATCGCCTACCAGAATCACTAAAGTTTCTCCTTGTTACTCGAAAAAAACTGCTAGTCAAATGTCAACCCGATTTCTCTTCAGTTAATCAGTAGTGTCATCAGCACTGCAAATTGTTCCAAAACATGGTTCGCCTGTGAAACATTTGATAAAGACCATTCATATCAGATCAAACTTGGCTGTCAAAGTAACACCTTTAAAGTGGAAAGCAAATGAAGGAAAGTTAATAACGCGTACTAGACACGACCAACTTTGGTTTATGTTGCCCCACCAAATGCTTTGAATCAAAACCAGTGTTTATTTTAAGCGAACGGATGCTATGTGAACAAGTAAGAGAGCATTCTACCTTCAAGCCCACCTTAATTCAGATACTCGCCGTTCAAAGCAAAGACACATTGCAAGATCAGCGTTTGAATGTGGGTGTAAGAGTGCATGCGAGAGAAAATCTAAACTTTACTGCTTAAAATGCGGTCAGATACTGACCCCACAAATTCATTTGATCTTACTAAACCCAGACACCTTCCAGCGCAAATTTTGTCGCCAGCTTATTTAAATATTGCCCTGTGGACGCTAGTAAAATTAAATTGGAGGTTTCGTCGAACCGTCGGTGAACGCGTGGCCCTCCCTTGCATCAGTTCCACAGTTTGCGCACCCTTCGCATCGCGTCTGCTCTGCAATTCGGTGGCGGTGATTGATTGAGCTTAAGCTCTTCACATCTATCTGTAATCAACGGAGCACATCATTTCATCCCCACTGCACATCTCTTCGCATTGTCTCCCGCCCACCATTGGGTTGAATGTGATTGGTGCATTAGACGTCCGCTGTCAGGGCTGCCCTTCGTTAGCTTCTAAGTCATTCAAGCTGCGGATTGAGCCGTGTAGATACTTTGGCCTCAGGTCGCATGTTCGCTCAGCAGTGTGTGTGACCTTCAGACCATGCTGCTTTGATCTCCAAGCCCTTCTCGTGTCAGCGGCGTCTAACTGCTTTCAAGCTTAGGGGAGGATGATTGACTTCCTTTTTTCTTCCCTTTTCGCAACCACTTTTCATCAAAATCTCGCCCGCAAACCACGCAATGTGATGCAATTTAATTTTGATTAACTCCTATAAAATAAAACCTTTTGCAGAAGGTGGATTGGAGATGCATCCCCGACTTCTACCACTTGAGGCAATTTTTTTACGTGCTTGTTAAGCTGGTTCCTCAAAATCTACCGGGTGAGTTAAAACGTACTTTTGTTCTCCTTTTTCTGCCCCAGAAACAAGAAAGAAGATGACTAATTGGCAGAGATTGGAGCACATAAAGCAAATGCCCCTCCAGCATCCATGCGTATCACTCAAGAGACTCTGTCCATGCCATTCATAGACCCCTACTTCTCAAAAGCCTAGAATAGCCTTTCCTCACCTGTAGGGTTTCGCAACAGCAGCAAAGTGTGGAGGACACACATACATTACTGCAGCAAATAGGAAAAGGACTTTAGCCTTAAATTTCATGAATTCTACAGTTACTTTTTGCTTCTTCATTGTTAATCAAGCGATTCTTTTGGGATCCTTTTGGCCTAATTTGAGTCATTTACTGTGAAAAGTCAGAAAATTATTGACTTAATAATTCCATTTTTTTAATTTAACACCCATAAACCTAAATGCGGCACAGAGCACACGTCACATATATGTGACACTGATAATGCCGGTAATAAATGCATTGAAGTTCAATGCATAACCCTTTGTCCTTATTAAAGTAACAAATGCTACTAATACGTTGAATATAAAGTGCCAAGATTAAACATTTCAAGCGTTTTAAATATGACCCAGGACGTGCGTCACACATGCGTGACGCCGATGACGCAGGTGATAAGTGAACTTAAAATCCAACGCACAATATACTGTAAGTGTCTACAATGTAAAATTGGATCTTTAAATAAGCAGTTAAGAATTTAAGCAAATACCTCCCAAATGTGGCATAGAACGTTCGTCGCATATATGTGACGCCGGTGATACAGGTGATAAATGAGTCATGAGGTAATCATTATATAGGAATATCAAGCATTTTAAGCATACTAGCAAATGCTGATTATTTACAAACCTCAATGCGAACTGTAAACCAGTCATTTGAGGTGGCATGAAGGAAAAAATGCACGTGACCGGCCTCAAATCATGCTTCAATGAGGCGATAAATTCGTCTTCTAATGCCGACAAAGAGTAGCAGGGAGAGGCGATAGGAAAACATCTTACGGGAACAGCCGCTATCATCCATGCCTCAGCATTAGGCTGACGCCTTTCCGGGTTGAACCGTTAGCCGCTGCTGATTCCGTGTAAACCGGCAGTCAGGTCCAAAGCATGGTAGTCGTGGACGCAGCACTTGACAGCTCTATTGACGAAAACAAAATCGTGGATAAATGGTCAGTTTGTCAACGAATTGCCTAGGTGGCTCTTGGTAACGGGCTATTTGTTGTAGTTGCAGGGTAAATCAAAACTAAAGCAGGAAATCTCTTTTCGGCGCAATCACATTGCCCACCAAATTGGGTATTAATGTAAGTTATTTGCAAATTACACCATCAAATTAAATTTTAAAAAAGGTGTTAGTTGCCTATTATTGGGTAAAAATAAAAGAAAAATGGCAAAATTCTCTCAAAAAGAAACGTTGCCACTTGTGAGGTTCATGGTGGCTTAAACAAATATCAGTAGTATTGTCATGATGATAATTTTCTGCTACTTTACCTCGTACTTCATCATATTCATCTCAAAAATTGAAGCGCTGGTCCGTTTTTAACTTTTCCACTCGATTTACTTTTCGATTTTTGCAAGCATAACATTTTACAGTTGAGAATTTCAATTCTCGCTTACGTTTGCACACACACACACGCACATTCATTTTAGCATTCTATTTTGGCATTGAAATTAATTGTGTTTTGCTTGCATTTGACATCTAAATTTTAAAGGTTAAGACATTCTAAAGAAGCAAAAGCACAATTGTAACCACACCCAATTGAAGAGAGCGCTAACCAGGGCAACATGCAAGGTGTTCCTAACGAAGCCAAGATGAGCGCAGTGGAAAGAAGAAGGGATTGAGCTTCATTTGCTCACATATGGAATGGTTGACCAGCATGTATAACGTCGACGCACAGAAGATCTGAGCACTGCCGGCAGGTCTCGGAGTGCCGCCTACCTATGGTCAATCCACGCCTTCGCCCGATGGTGCGGCCTTCAGGTCACGTCAGTAGCTTTCAGCAATTAAAGTCTTGCTCGAGCATCATGTCTTCTCCTTTTTTTATTTTTGAGGAACTCTTGGGTTAGACGATGAAAAGGATCCCTAAACTTTTTTTAGTTCTTCCTTACCCAAAATGCCCTCCTCCTGGTCCCACTTGGACGGCTGTGCGTATCGTTTAAGCCACAAGTTCGCATGTCAACCTCTTTAAACTATCACCTACTTCTACGATGCTTGCGTTTGTTTCATTCAATCAAATAAAATTCACTCTTTGCTTGAAACCGACCTTAAGCAAGCTCCACCGATTTTCTCGCTCATCCAACTTCTCCTATGGTAAATGTGGATGATTTTGCCGGATTTTTAGCATCCTTCCCTTATTCTATTGATCGAAAAGTGTCTACAGTAGTGTTATTAACTTTTTTTAAGAATTATTTTATTTGTAAAATGAGGCCATCTAACACGGCTACAAAAATGCTTGTGCATGTGCGTGTGAAGTGGAATTTAAAGTCCACATTTGCAAAACATATTTTTTGCAAAAAAAGAAAGATAACTAAGACCAGTGAGTAGAACGCAAATTAGTGTTCAGACGCTCCAATTTTGATGACGGATGTGATGACTGACCTAAAATGAAACCAGACAACAATTAATTTGCTGATTAGACAATACTACTGAAATGTATTTAGGCGACCATGACCCCCTCAAGTGGTAGGTGTTCGGATTCATGTGAACCGTTTGGTAAGGCTGTGCATGTGAATGTCAATTTGTAAACGTCCTTTTTGGGACTTTTATTCCTCGTTTGTTTAATATGTTAGCTTTGTGTTAACGGCTGTGCAAACTTCCACGCAAACTGAGGTAGTTGAATTAAATAACGCAAATAAAGGAAAAAATTGTCATGAATTAAACTTTTCACTAAAATTTTAATGCTATGAGAAGGCGACCTTTAAGTAAGGACTTGTAAAGGTTCTCCTTCGCGGAATAGGGCGGCTTCCAGATTGATTCGCTCCTTCCTTGTTAGCTTATCTGGGTAGATGATATCAAAGTTTATGTAAAGGTCACCCTTCTCTTTTGGATTGCACGAATCCGGCATCCCTTCACCTTTGACCACCTTCACATAGTCAGGTCTAAAAGAATGCAACAATTCGAGGTCAAAATACTCCTTCCCGGAGTGATTTTGTGGCTGTGATGAACGCACACGCCATTGCTAAGCTGTCATGGCAAGGGCCTAGAAAAAAGCCAAATAAGTGGGAACCTGCACTGTAAAGTACGAACCAACGGGCACCAAATTATGCCTACAGAGTACGATACAGCACAATGCTTGGGGCAATTACTTGATAACATTTGTAATCGCAACGTGGAAAATACGCCCATCCAGAGTCGGAATCTCTACCACACAGCCAAGGAGTGCTTGACCCACGTGAATTTTCTCCGTGTGATAGAGGTTAATTCCCTCCCGTCGGAAAAATGGATGTTCCAGTGCATGCACGACAAAAATCACATCACCTTAATGGAAAAATGGAGGCAAAAGAACCATCTTGTCCGTCTTGCATAAAAGGCTAAGACGAGCATCAGTAGGCTTGTATGACCATACCAGGAATTATATTGGGACCTTGATTGCCTTCTTCCTTAAATATAAGGGAAGAGCCTTCCCGAAACCCGGCGCGGATGACCATAGTTAAAATCTTTTCTTTAATTTCAGTTGTTTGGCAATCCTTATCAAATTCCTAAAAACAATTGCACTCATTCCACAACTCTACTTAAATGTTGCATATAAGTAGTATAATTACCTTGAAATGCGTAAGGATATCATAACACAATTTGGGCATTATTAGGTACCAAACTAACCGTATACTTTACCGCCATCTTTTTAATGCATCCATTGTAGAGTTCTTCTAGAGTCAGCATTAATTTGACTATCGTTGGTTCTCCTTTCTTAATTTGGCCCCGACCGTCTTTACGGCCAAAGTTTTCCATCTGTTCACGGGTCATCTCCTCCGTAAATTCTGTTATCGACAGAAAAAAAAATAATTTGAATGATTTCGTAGAACGCACTCATAATATTATTGAAGAAAATGTACCCTTAAAGGGGTTCCAGTCACCAAAATACTCCTGAAAGGTCTTGTAAGGATCTCCATGGTACAGGTATCTGACAGGTTCTGTGTAAACACCAGGAATGCCATGTTTAAGTCCAGTCTCGCCATATTGATCATAGCGAGCTCTTAAAACGGGATCCTTTAGCACTTCATATGCCTCTGAAATCCATGTAAATTGCTGCAGCGTGTCAGCTTCCAGTTGCTTGTTCCTCAAAGGGTGAAATCTTAGGGCTTGCCGACGATATCTAGGAAGGGCAATGCATAAAGCTAAGCAAATCGTAACATACGCCCGATGAAGATCCTTCAATGTGGCGCTTTCGGTGACACCGAGGAGGTAATAATAGTCGACTCCCATTATTCTGGATGGTGTGACAAATTCTATTTTAAAAATGGTGAGTCACAAAATAAGTCTTTTTAAGGAAAATTTACTGCGAGTATATCTTTAATGCACAAATCAAAATTAGCGTGAGTCTTTTAGCTAGTCCAACTTCTAAGTGTGCAGAATCATAGGAAAAAAATCAAGAATAAAAAAATGCGCAAGGTGGTACAGAATTTTGATTTGGAAACTTATTTAACATCCATGAAGTTTTACATATATGCAGATTTTCTTTAAAAGTGGTAAGCAGCTACTTATTTGGTTTGTTCATTTCTAATCATAATCATTAATTGGTGTGGTACTATAAGTCCTACAACCACCCACTCATTCCACAACACAAATTTATCCCAGAATTTATGCGTTGCTGTTGGTGACATACAGTCCTAAAAGCTAACAGCTTATTAGCATTTAATGATTTTACATAGATTTTGGGTTAACTGTGTTTGCTTTAGTGTGCCATTCTAAAACAATAAACAAATGTATGATATTTTACAACGATTTTCTTTATAATTTTCTGGTGATGCACAAACTGCCGTATGCATTAAAGAGCTTAAAATTCTTCTTAGACTAAAACACAGTTTTAACACTTAAATGCAAACAATTCCAGCAATACGCTGAAACTAGCGCTTCTTCTTACCCTGGCCCTCTTACAATTCGCTTCGCATTGAATTAAGCGTCAAAGTCATTCTCGTGGCAACGGCAGTTCAAACAAATCTATCGCTACGTTAAATTTTGCTGCGCTTAACCTACAGCAGATTCTACAAAGTTTCGTTTTAATTTTTCCTAGTATTTAACATTCTTGGCAAACATTCAATCAGGTTATGGAGAACCGAGATTAAAATACAGTTGGGCTCACTCGGTCTGCACACATTACGATTGTGTGCTATCCGCTGTCGGATGCATATTTCAGTCCTCCGTGTTCCAGACTCGCCTCTTAAAATTGTGCAAGTTATCTGAAATCGTTAAGCTTCAGATACCCACTCATTTTTAATTTCGAGAATTAATTGCCGTACCCCGGACATTAAAGGTGAAGTTTCTGCTGAAGATAGTAAACTACTAGCTTAACATTACCACAACTTGGTGAAACTGAATACACCACGAAGTTATGCAAACTGCTCAACCCTAACTGAATTAGCTGCACCATTAGAAGCTCTTCGCTTAATTGTCCCACGGGTTCAAAAGTTTCCCAGGTGCACATACTTTTGCAAATGCAACATCTCAAGACTTCTCTGAAGACAAGAGAAAGTGCATTACTAGGACAGTGTGTATGTTCATCAATAGGAGTGGAGTGTGGCTGTTGGCATAGCCTTGAAGCCAATCAACTCGACACAGGCAATATGGCCACTCTAAGTAAAAGTAATCCACACTGGCCGTCAAACAGACTAGGCAATTAAGCAGAAGCCTCTATTTCTCCTTAAAAGTGCTGTCCGTCTACTCAAAAATGCCTTAAGTTGATCACAGCATTGGTCGGCAAGCTAGGCATTATCAACGAGCTATTGGATTTTGCTCGCACCGCATATATTATGTCGAAAATTACTAGCTTCAGTAGATAAAGTGTGGACGAAATTTAGTTTGTGTATGATGTCAAGACAGAGATTATTAAACAAATGGGAGATGAAGATGAAAGGCTCTCCTCGAGTAATAAATGATTAGTACACAGCATGCAGAGCGAGGGGGACGGAAAGTGGGAGATCGAAGCAAAGAACAGAAGTTGCCAGTACGGAGATAGGGCAAAGTAAAACAAAAAACGCATCGAAACTATTCCTCCGAAATTGACAAGCAATGTGTCCTCGCATTAAAGTCGTCTGACAAGCGTCACTGACGCCGGTTGTCTGGCGGGCTCATCACCACATGGAGACGTACTTTCAACTTCCTCCATCGGAAGCGGTGATATAGTCTGTTAACGTAACATTATATTTTTCATTTGTACGAAAGTTTTGTTCCTGTCTGCAGAAGAAAGGGAAGAAGGAAAGAGAATGAGATGGAGAACGAAATCAAAGTAACGTCTTTTTATGAAATGAAGGAGGTGGAGCGGGTGTTGGCGAGGGGCAGAGTGGGGTGGGGAGGGGCGGGACGGGACGGGCGTTTGAATTGATTGACTTTGAGAAGTGTAGAACAAGGGATTATCTAGTCCTCGGCAACACTCACTTCCAACTCCTCTACGGCCGGGTACTCCACCGTATAACGGAGCACAATTTCCTTCGTTTCGCCTAGAAAATGATCAAGCAGAAATTTGTCTCTTGTTCGTCAAACTGTCTCCCAAAAGGAGGTATTGAAGCACACTGGAAAACAGATTGTCCAATGCAGGACTTGAGGAGAGATCTGTAAAGGAATGATGATTACCTGCGTGGAGGTCAAGATCCCACTCGATGTTGTGGTGCTTGTTCATGCGAATCGGCTTCTTCTTATCGTACTTTTCTGGATTCTTGATGTTGGGCTCAATGAGATTCACCTAAAAATGAGGGTAGTTTTGACCCCTGTTGTTGGCCTTTGGGGTGGTAGTGTGTTTACTTATGAACAGTGTGAAGCACATCTTATAATTCGTCGATTAGTACGGTAAGGACAGGTCAAGGCAGAAAATTGCAGAATTTCTGGCCTTATGTTCATGTCATGCATATGTGACGTTAATGAAAGAATGTTCTGTGGACCAATGAACTAACCTTAATCTTATCCTCCCCACTGGAGGGCAGTTGATCGACGACCATCACGCGAACAGGTCGTTGGAAGGTGTTGCGTACATCAATGACCTGCTTGAAGCTCACCGTCGCCTTCTGTCCGGTAGCATTCTCCTTTGACTTGAACATAGGTCGATAGATCACCTCGATGCCCGATTCGGCGCCCAATTCGCAGGCAAGTTCTTCGCCTGGTGCCACGGCACCCAGTTCCGACTGCAGAGGAGAATGCATTACTGCTTAAACAGGGATAAAAATCGGTTTCCTCGTAAAAAAGGCTGATGTGATTTAGCTGTGTTGGAAGGTCTAAATTCATTCACTGCTCGAATACAGAGTTGATGTAGTGACTCCCTTACCTTGCCAATGAATGTATTATCCGAGTAGATGTTTGTCTGTCCAGGCAAGATGTAGAAATTGCTGGAGTTCTTGACATGTGCTTTGAGGAAAGCGGAGAGCGACCTCTTGGGCACGGTGACGTAGTCGTAGGTGGGTTGTAGGTCAATTAGACCCACAGTGACACGCACCTCCTCGTTGTTGCACGCTACCACGGCAGGTGGTCGTGGCACCTCAAAGATCACCGTCGCAACAGCTGCAGTTGGTGCTGCGGCCAATTTAGCTGTTGAAGCGACTTGTGGCTCATTGGGAGGCGCAGCATTCACCAGAAGACTCGCTCCCAACGCTTGACGTGAGGCTGCACGACTGATGGAGGTACCGCGCAGTGTAGTTGTCCCGGTTTCGTTATAGCTTGGAGCGCGTTGAAGGGTTCCGTGTGGCGTGGACATAATTCGAGGCGACTAAAATTGTGCAGTTTGACCTTAAATCCGATCAGTGTGAAAACTGCTGCAAGTGTCAGGCAAGTCACTGTTTACATTGCTTTCTACCTTTAAGGTGTCATCAATTCCACTGTCAAAATGGGTGCAGCTACTCTATGAACTAGTCAAATCAACTGTGTTGGCTTGGCATTTCGTTTAAATGCTCTTCCAACTACGCGGATACTTCGTGTCCTGCGAGTCAGTCTTCGGTCTCGAGGGATGCGCTCGTTTTCCCCAGTGCATTCGCCTGTTACGACAGCAGAAAAGCCTTGGAATGCCACACAAATGGCGATGACAGCGACAGGCGAATGCATAATGATCCCATCATTGGCATTTACCCCAGTCTTGCAGGCTGCGAGAATACTATCATCATCCAAAGCGGACCCTGGCTTAAGAGGTGAAAAAGTAGTGCTTCGCAGAGCTGTCTACCACCCTACTAGCCAGACAAAACCGATCAGCTAGGCAGAGACATAGCTGGAGTGATCTGAAACGGAAACAGCTTGGAAAGAAGGAATTGGTGTGAACCACCGGTCCCAACCAATGGTTGGCATTCGAGACGTCCTCGTTGTTGGGCGTTCTCCAGCCTCCAGTAGCATAAATCCTGTTCAAAAGGTGGGACAAAATGTCCTCTCACACCGAAGTTAGTGGTCTGTGGACAGTTTATAAGCACCCTAACTGAATTGCAGTGGACGACGCTGGTGGCGTGTCTTTTGTTTAAATGGATGGTTGACAAGGCGGGGTGCTGCATGACCTCCCGGGTCAATAGCCTTCCAGCTCTCCTGAACAGATCGCCAAAACCGTCAGCCTCAAAATCTCAGCTTAAGGGGTTAAGTGTGGTTAGGTGGATCTGAAATGTTTTCATGAAGGCAAACAACGGTTGAGAAAATGATTCCGATTATAGAACTTTACTAATTGTAATAAGCATGGATGTGCGTAGGTGAGGAATTAGGAGTGATAGCAAACCTCCTCAAAGTTGGACGCGTTTGATCGTGACGTGGATCGTGGCTGACGCATACTCTCACCGGACAGCGAGGTATGCCGAGATCGAGGCAAAGTGGCGACTAGGTAGTTGCCTACGATTGCCACGTCCTCTTGAGGAATAAACATTGTCGTAGGTTGGGTATAGCGATCGTCCATTGGAGGTGACACGGGTCTACCCGACACCGAGGAGTCGCGTTTCCATGAGCTTGGCGATTTTTTACTTTGTTTCGCGGCCTGTAAGGCTTTTTGCCTTCGAATGGAACTCTCGCTGTTTAGGTGAGAAGGCGAAGAGGAGGTGGAGGAGGAGGATAAAGCAAGCTCTTAGAGAGGTCAAGTATCTGGTTTTGGGGAGGGGAAAGGAGGTAGGAAGGGAGAGGAGGGAGCTTAAATTACTTCTTCAAGGGTAACCTCACCTCAGGCGTGTGAGAGCCGTTCTCGTTGAGGAGAGAGTGCTGATGGTGAATTTGTGCAAGCGCTCGAGGCGTCTTATTGCGTGAAGCCGAGGAAGCAGGCCGAGGAGGGCGTGAGGAGGATGCAGATGACACACTTGATGTGGAGGTCGGTTGGGGTGTGCTATTAGTGGGGTCGAGAGTTAGAGAAAGAGCAAGCTAGGGTTAGTTGTTAGCATGCACCAAGAGCAGATCACTACAATCGCGTAGCAAGGAAGACACATTTGTCTGCTTGGAGTGACTAACAGGTTTCAAAACCCCAAAAATGCCATCGGAAGGCAACTAAATGAGGTCATGCAGTTTTTTATGGCAAAAATTAATTAACAGCGGACTTATCCCCTCACTATCGCTTCTTGTTTGTCTGTTTTTTTTATTTTTTTTGGTTGGATTGTAGGAACAAAAAATACCTCCGCCTACATGTCCCCATTTGTATCGTCTCGCCTTTATTTCCCAAATGTCTGCTCTATTTCCCATGCGATAATGCGACTGTTATTGCATTACAGGAATGAGAAGAGGAGGTGTAGAATGCGGCGCCATCCTCCCTCACTTGCCAAGTCGCGTGTAGTCTCGTGAGGCGACGAATGCAACCTGTCGCCGCAGCCGAGTTACCAATTCAGACAAATCGCAACCCTATTTGTGGTCCAGTCTCAACGAAAAACCGCTTCGCAGTATCTTCAACCAACCACAAAAAGCCAGTCGAGTCCCCTGGGGATGAGGCGAATCGCGCTTTCGTGGTGTAAAGGCAACAAAAGGCTCAAAGAATTCATCAAAGGCATTTCGTATCCACCCAAGCGTACGATAACAAAGTGGCAGTCTTTGAAGTCTGCCGTTTGTTTTCTGCCAGTGTGGATAGCACATCGTGCGACCCATCGATCCAGCTACGCCTTCCACTTTGTGCTGCTATTAGAGAAATGCCTGATTTGCACACGAGGGTGTTGGGAGGTGAGAAAAAGCTTTACACACTTTAATGTCAGCATGTCCAGGTGATCTAACCTAGCGTAGGACCTCCAACACGAAGGATTTGATGCGTTCAAGTGAGCCATCTCCTCCTCCTCCACTCAAATGCCATGGAATGAGCTTTGGCCACGGCCATGCTGGAGCCACATCTACCAACCGTCCAACCGTCACCGTCTGACATACAAGCACCGATCTGGGGAGGTGGGACTAACAAACTTTACCCTCCACGTGGTACCAGCATTTCCTCCCTCAACCAATGACAAGTTGGGAGGCGGAAGGAATAAAATCACCTTCAATTTCAGAGGCACTGCTATTTACCAGTACACATCTTCATATTGTGTGTAAATGTTCCCACCAAGAAAAGTGGCACAGCAAGCCAATTTTGACAGATGAATGGAACAAAATCTGGGCAGGAATTTTGACGTCTTTAACACTGCGAAGGGGAAGAAGTGACTTTTTTAGGCCATTCTCTTCTGACCGTTTGATTGATTTGATTACTTTTGTACAAAGGTGGTTAAACGATGCCACAACAGTGGGTGCCATTTCTGCCTCTAGGCTCTTGAAAGAGGCCCATTTATCCGTATAACTAACCTCTTGCATTTCTTTTTCCCAAGAAATAATGGTGGGAGGTAAAAAAGGTGTGGAAACTCAGAGCATTAATTTGACACGAAAATTTAACGATGGTAATCCAAGCAGATGACTGGGACGATGGAAAATAGAAAAAATGTAGCCAGAACAAGTCTCCCAAACCAGTACTGTTGAGTTAGGTAGTGCAATGCCAAGTCGATTGTCGTGGCGTTTTCGAAAAGTGGGCGACAGATGATAATCCACTGATTAGGAAAATGAATAGAGAAATGGCGCTCAAAGCATGCAAGTCTTTTGTGATATTCGTTTCCTCTCCAATGCCGCCTTCTGGGCGCGTGGGGGCCTTACAACGGCCCTCAACGAGGCGAGAAACAACGAAGTGTACAAGCGCTCACATGCATGTAAACTGAGATGATGGGAGAGAAAAAACGGGTAGATCCCACCTGTAGGCATGACAAATGAGTAAGCTATTTTGTGCATCACCCTAGAAAGCGATGTTGTTTAGGTTTTAATGAGGAAAAGGAAAGATTAACTATACGGTGGGGGAAGGGTTAATGAAGTGTCAATGACCATTCTATGGTTAGCATGTGAGCAATCCAAGCTCGGTTAAGAGTCGTGCATACGTTGAGAAGGCTTGTTCTTCTCTCCTGTTAGTGCCATGCAATCTTGAAAGCCATTCTCCCAACGATAACGACCTCACGCCACCCTATACTACTTCCCATGAATTAAGTAGTACTCCTCGACTTATGGGGATGACTAAAGAGTAGGGTTCTTAGGCTTTGGTAGAAGGGCAGAAGACTTACGTTTGCTTGTAGTGCAAGCGCTGCAAGCCGAGGGATGGACAAAGCCCTTCAGAACTCGGCTGAGCGGTGGACAGGGTCATTCTTCTCGGCTCCCAGTCCTCTCCAGTCGACTGTTGCACCAAACCGTAGTAGATGATCTAACAGCAACCAAAGTTTGCCTGATTATTCTCTTTACTAGATAAAAATCAAAGCATTTATTCCCGATATAAAATGAGCTTCAAGACCTTGGTGATAATTTCCTCTGATTATAGTAAATCTGTTTGTAGCATTTCTGTGAACAGTGGAGAAAATGCTCATCTCCGTAAATGATTGTGGAGTGGGGTGAAAAACCGTACACCGCCACTAGTTTTCCTTCCACTTTGCCTTCGGTGAAAGAAACCCAGTTAATGCCTTAGCTTGCCTCCAACCCGGTAATGGTGGAAGAAGTTATACTTTATAAATTTACAGAGTAGGCAATTACCTTCATGGACCCGTCGCTGTTGAAAAGACGAATATCGTAGGCAGGTTTCCAAAGGCACCGACCAACGACGTAGGTGATCAACATGTCAACTGGGCCGTCTTCACGGGGCTCAATTAGGACACTGATTTCTCTGTAAAAATGAAGAAAATCCATGCGGGCGATTTAGCTCGACCACTTGTTCGTGTCCACCTTCCGGTCTCTCTCAACGCTAGTGACAACCATTTAGTTCAGAACTTCCTTCAAGACAACTCCCAACATCGCAAATACTTTCAGAGAGCATCACTAGATGCGTGGATAGTGAGTAAGTTTATTCAACATCTGGGCTCGTGTTTACATCAAATCATCAGTAATTCCCTTTATTTACGTTCTACACCGAAAAAGCATTATTTGTATGCGCTGCGATTCTTCATTTGTGGTTCTTCTCAAGGTTACCCAGAATTGGCCTACATTTAACGAGGTATGGAGCTTTTACTGGCGTCACACATATGTGACACGTGTTTACTGTAGTTGTTTGGTGTTTATTAAACGAAATCATGGTGATTTTTAGCTAATTTATATGACATGTTAAACTATTTGATTTATATTAGTGAATTCGTCTTGTAGACTCGCATAGCAAACGAAATTTCAATGGTAGGGCTCTCGGGGGGCTCCCCGCCTCCGCCTCCCTCTCTCCCTCGGATTTGCCCATATGCCTAATGTTTTTGCACCCATGTCAGGGTAGACAACTATTTCACCATCTGTTTACGTCAATGTCGGACAAATGACAATAAACTAGTCCGACAAGTAACACTTACTATCACTTTACCTCATTATAAATGAAAGATAGATTGAAATGAGGCAAAATCATGAATGAAGCGAATGAGTGCCACATCCTTGCACCTAATTAGCATAGGTGAGGTCATACTTTTGGGAAATAGATGCCTCCCATCTCTCACTGATCCAGAGAAAAACTTCAAGCCCGAAAACATCAACAAATCGTGGACTTTGCAAGGTTAGGGAGATTTTCTGAACGAAATTTGTTTACCTCAGTGGATATAACCTATAGGGCGATTTTTTTCCCACTTAAAGTAAAATCTTAATGTGACAGTCTTCTGTCACTTCTCGGTTATTACAGAAGGAGCCTACCTGACTAGATTTTCATCTTGCCGTTTCTCCAGCACAATCAACTCCTTTTCAATTTGCTCGGCGCGTTCACGAGTACGATCCAACTCCTCCTTGGAGGCGAGAAGGCTGCTGTCCAGCCGCTCGGCCTGATCCTCGTACATGGTTAAAAAGCGCTGCAGTGTGTCCATATGGGTTGGATCATAGGGATTGGCCTGATTGTTCAGCTAGAATGGCAAAGGAAGCATCTTTTAGGGCGCCTAGCAAGAGTTCGCTGTCATGGCAGATAGAAAGGCGGTCATCATCTGCTCACTCCTGTCAGAGCAAAAAGCCAGGTACTAATCGGGCTCTAGTTAGCAGCCCGTGTCATTTCAGAGAAGAAGAAGTACAACAGAAGCAGACTGGACGCAGCCATGCCTCTCAGAGGTCCTATTAAGTAAGAACATCCTGTTTACCTCAGACCAACTGTTTCTTGTGGCAAGCAGTGAACAACTGTTGCCTATTGCTGGCAAAATGGCGTCAAAATTCGCAAACATAGCATTAAATGATATGAAAGTCCCCTTATTTGTATGGAATGGGGGACATTTGGATGTTGCCGCAGGTAAAAGCTTTTGCGACATGCGCTTGACAATAAACCCGCTGACTCATTGCGTCTTGTGACGTTGTTTGCAAGTCCCTTCCTCATAGATCACCAAACCGATGTGACTAGTCTATTTCACACTGGGCTGTGATAGTTGTGTGCATCGTAAAACGCAGATTTGAGGTCATGGCCTCGCGGGGGTGGAGGGGGAGCCGTGTAAACAACACCCAACCCCCCTCCCCCTCCCCCTCCCCGACGAAGTTTTGGCAGATGGCTCTGGCTGCGGCATTCCGGCCTAAGCCATCATCACATTCTACTCAGTTGAAACGCTCATTTAAGGTCCAAGTAGAAAGTGAGGGCGGATGCGATGATGAGTCAATGTAGCCAAAGGTCACAGCGCCCCCATATCGGACGTGAAACGGCATCTGTCTGGTCACAGTGACCTAACTTATCTCATTCATGCAACTAATTGCTTAAATTATCGTGAAAGTTGAAGGCCTTGTAGGAGGCGCATTTAAATGGCTCCAAGCACGTCATTTTGTCTTCCCATTTTGTCAGTGCATTGAAATGTGGAAAAAGAACTTGGGCGAGAGAGAAAGTGGCCAATGATATAGGTCAGGCTGCAGCAGCGTTGCGGTTCGGTCCAACAATGCATGCGGCCCTGGATTCTTCTGTCAGACCTGCTACACAGTTAGTCACTCAACTTTCTTCCACAGGCATGACAGAACTACCGCTGCATCCGCGAAGGCACTAAGCCAGATTTTTGAAGGTCCACTTGTATCACCCGTATAGGACGAATGCAAATGATCCACAGAAATGATATGTTTCATTGCTGCCTCAGCAACTGAGCCTTCTGATTCATTGCGTACTTTTATGGCACCGCTTTGAAGTAGGTTGACCGTAACAGGCGAAGTAATTAATCATCGTGTCGGAAGTTGAATTCCGAAGCTGTTTCGACACGACCGAAAGTAAGTACATGATCCCTAGTGCCAACCCAGACACCCCGAGGGTTGCGTACGCAATAGTGCAGATCCCTCCACTCTCCACAGTCCGGTCGCCAAGGTGGCGATGGATGAGGCTTGCAAACTCTATAATATCCCAGTTAGCCCCTGAGGGTGCGGGAAAAACTTCCTTTCTCGCTCAGTTTTGGCGTAAGGAATGGCTCGAAAGATCGGTCTTGGCGATGTGTACATTAAAGCACTTGTGATTCAAGCGGTCGACAAACACAAACTTGAAGGCACTCAAGCTGTGGCATGAATCAGTGTATCAACCGCTCTCTCAAGGTGTTTAAAAGGTTGAAACAAAAAACAGTCGCTGTGCTGTTAATGTAAGTTGTTAGGCCTATCCCAATCACCACTTATTACCTCCTCAAATGCCATCGTGCCATTCAAGCGGTGCGGAAGGATAGTCGCATTCTTCGGAGCAATCACACTTACACCCTAAATGAATTGACGGCTTATCAAATTGCCAGCGTAAACACTGGCCAGACAAATTGCCCATTGCCCAGTCTTCTTCTTCTTCGTTAGAATGGGAAAGGTGAAATGGCCGCTCCAGCGCAAGGAGTCACCCCAAATCCCATTACATGGCACCAAGCGTCCGAGGGTTTGGTTTGACTTTTCCAGTGGGAAAAAGCAGGAGAGGCTCACTTAGAATCTTATCAGGCGATCCATTTTGGTTATGTGTTGTGTTTTGGGGAGGAGAAAAGCAAGAACCGATCACTTTAGTTTCTTGGATCAGGAGGGCTGTCATTCGACGACTCGTCTGTTTTTGTCCTCTGTTTACATCTCGGATAAACAAAGCCTTCATTCAGGAGCCAACAGTCAGCTCTAAATCCGGACGAACACACCTTTTTCCAACTCCTTAAGAGCGGAAATTGTGCTTACAATTTCCAGGAAACACAGAAGTAGGGTGATAGACTAAAATGTAGGTAGTATGAAGCATGGGAGGAAAATGTCAGATTACTTGATGCTCAAAAAGCATGGAACTCTCACCTCCGAGACCGATCGCTTTGCCAGACCCGTAGCAAAGCCTATCCTCATGTGTTGGTGGTGCTTTTTTGCTATGCTTGTCGTGTTTTTTGTCGTACTGTGGCGGTGGCACAGGCGGTGGCTGGGGCAAGGCGGCCGCGAATACCTCCTCCTCGGTTTTTTTAGTCATTCCATCCGCGAAGGTGTCCAGTACAGTGCGCTGTTTTTCAAGACGAGCCAAACGACCTGTAACTGCCTCAATCTGACGATGACATTGACGCAATTCTGTCTGCAAATCAGCGATACTCTGTACCCACGTCTCCTCCAAGTGGGGAACTGGACGTGCAGTGTATGTTACATCGAGAATTGTGGCCGCTCCACGCAGTTCAACTCTTGCAAAAGAAATAAAAGTGATTCAGTTGATACTTCTTAGCATTTTAAATGAGCTGGATGGTCTTATGGACCAGATCATCCCTTCCGAATTGACAGTTAAAGGGAGCAAGTGACACTGACCAAAAGGGACTGAGGGTCTGTTTTCATTGGCTGAGGCAGGATTTGGGGAGGAGGAGGAGGATGTTGGATACTCGCAACGGAAAGTGTAGCCTCATCATTTACAGAACTGACAGCGCTAATTAGTATGGAGATATGGGGACTCTGTGAAGAATTAATGCCTCCCAATAATTAGAATCCGACTATTTACTATGCAAGGCCTTAGACGAATGGCAGATGGAAAGCGATCGTTGTAGGACAGCGAATCTTCGTCATGGAGGGTTGAAAAAACGCACTCAACCCCGTATCCATGCAACTGAACGAGAAGTGTCAATGTTCTTGGGTGTCTTCACGGCCTCTCCACACCCCGCCGTCTCGACGTTGCGACGTTTTGGCTTCTCCACCCTCCACACAAGACTTGGCGAGGATATGGCCAAAGTAACAGATTTTATGCGCATCTCGGTTCAAATTACATTTTTATGACCATTTTAAAATGTGCTTACCTAATGCATTTTTTTTTCATTTCTCTAGGTGGCTGTGCGCCGGCGCACCGTTTAAAGCGTCCATCAGAAGTTCCTAATTCTAGGAAAGACTGTCTGAAGGGTGCCAAGGCATCGCTCAGTCACCTCTTTATGATCCTCAAAGTATCTCAAGTCCGGATAGAGGCTTTCCTTGAACACTGTCGAGTTAAAAATGGAAGAGACCCACGCCGGTTTGTGATGAAGTCAGAGAATACGGAAGTTATGCTGTCTTGCCTTTTCAAAGGTCGTGCGATTTTTAAATATCATTTCTTAATCTCCACTTCTTTGGTTAGACAATGTGATGACCAACAAAATCACTCCTAGTTGATTCCTTCCACTGATTCCAGAGGCCGGGCGCTATGATACTGCGATACATAAACACACCAACCGTTTGTAAACAATCAGCAAAGCGAGAGATTCACAGCGATTGGATAAACAAAAGTGAATTTCCACAATCTCGTCACATCTGTCACTCCGGTGTCAAATTGTCATTTCTCATCTCACAACGATAGGACGATGATAATAAGTTGTTGACAGAACCCACCTTCATTACGCCTTGTTGGCTCAAATCCAGTTGAAGGTAGGGAAATCTACTGAAACCCAAGAATAGGGAGACAGGCACAGCATTGAGGGCGACTGGGTGCAAACGGATTCGATGTTGGCAACTATAGTCGGCGTTGTAGGGCAATTGCTGAAGCGTCTTTTACCACCGAATAGTAAACCGATCCCTGTAGGCTTAGCTTCGGAGTTTATGGTTACGTAAACAGAGCGTATGACACAGAGGTCGCATTACCTTACCAAGCGCTGTGTAACGCTGAACCACTTAACTTGCTCTAAGGCAATCACAATGAGAAGGAACGTACACAGTGGGGAAATGCGAATGCAGAATCGAACTTTTAAAGAACAATGGCAAAAGTCACTAGTTCTATAGGTAGCTGAGGCTGATAATGGCGCTGGTAGCTCCCGCCCGCCTGCCTCACATCTCTCCCCTGCGGTCAAGCTTGGGTAACTTCAAAAAACGTCTTAAATGTTGAAAACAAATAATGCAAATGTCAAGAAAACTACCTAATGGAGTCCTTATCAATAGCCGTAGAGACGTTTTCAAAGAGCATCTCAACAATCTCGCCCGCCTTGAAGACTGGAGTGATTGTTCGCACGAGTTCCGCACGATCTGTGAAGACAGTCACGTGGCTGAGTTGGAGATCAGGAAGAGCTAGAGTCTGTCTAACTTGAGCCAGTCCAGCTGGAGCATTTCCTCTGCCCTCCTTGTTACCGCCTCGATTGATAGTTTGGTGAGCCGAGGATGCCTCGCTCGAACCGACAGGTCCGCTCGGAGTTCGGTGCTTTGAATAGCCAGGCGTCTCACTGCCATTTATGTGAGAGCTCGAGTATCCTCCACTCCGAGGCGACTCCATATCCGACAATCCTCCTCTCTGATGAGTTTGCGGTGGTTGGGATTGCAGGGAGCCGACAATACTAGAAGGAAAAACAAGGCCTGCTTGGATTGGTGCCTTTTCACTACCCTCCTTACCGCTGCTGTTGTGCAGGCCAGACACTTGGCTGATTTAATGTGCATCTCGAGGGAGCGAGGTTGAAGTCTGATTGGTCACAGTTGCCTGCGTGCCGTCTTGGATGGAATTGTATGTGTGTTGGTGTGCTGGGGCTCTATACTGGAGCGTGTGACGCACTGTCAGGTGGGTGCGCAAGTGAAGTTCAAGTGAAGCTAGACGCCAGCGCGCAGTTCGTGTTGTTGGTGTACACAAGTGCGCATTAGTAACACCCAAGCCAAGGCATTTTAGGTGTAGGAGGCAAAAAAGGCGATCTTTGATTCGCACTTTTGACCATCTGGCTACATTGCAAACGTATCACAATCAACGCATCTGAAGGCAGCTTTTCCTCAATCCATTGTACAACTGTTTCACCGCCCAAAGGCTGAGTGAAGCCCACCAATTCGTCATTGGCATGGGAAACTCATCCATTGTTAGGCTGAAGCTTCGATGGAAGGTTGACTAGACGAACGGTGTTTTACCACCAATGCAAAAACGAGATCTGATCAAGTGTGGATTATCCTACTAATTGAAACCCACATTTCGTAGTATATGAAACCCCAATGCCACTGGTGCACTCGGCCCTGACCTACCGTTAGCTTGCACCATAACTTGAGGGATCGAAGGAGATTTTTAGCCTCATTGAGTGCTCGGTCTGTTGAAACACGCTTTCAAACCTGGACAGCTGAATGGCTAATGCATCCGTCAGGTAGTAAAATGTAAGCACCGGGGTAAGTGCGTCATAAGTGACGAATAAAAGCACTGTAAATGGCATGAAGCTTATTGGAATGTTAGGGCGTCCAGAATGGCCCTTATGGGCCGCCTTTCTCATGAGGTAAATGTAAGTTATGTAGTGTAATAAAGCAACTGATGAAGGAAGTCAACTTGATATGATTGGCAGGGCCTTTGCCAGACACCTCAAGTTCATGGAGGTCACACTTCGTCAATGGTGAGGTAAGGGCAGTGTCGGAATCATTGTCTGGAGGAAACAGTGTCACAGAACTTTGGGAAAAGAGAGAGGAGAGAACGAGGAAGCAGCATTATCCCCTTCTATTTTGACTATCACAAGCCTTGTTATGGCATGCATCCTGAGATAATGAGAGGTTAGGCTTTGGATTGCATTGTAAGGCCAAGAGTGAAACTTGCCTTCAGTTAAATCCCCAGTTCTGGGTTCAGCTTGATTAATCACACACAGATCCACACAAGCAAGCACAATCCTTCGGTGCTATGCTCGTCTTATTGCACATCAGTCTATCAGTGAGCAAAGGAGAACTTCCACGCTTAGAATTCTTGGAGGCCCATCCCTTATTCGTGCTTGAATATTTACCTTGCCACGATCCTCTCTTCATACTTACGCGTCAATACTGACAAGCAATTCCTCAGTAGAGTTAAGAAAAGATTATCCTCTGGGATGTGCTTTGTCATCAAATTCTTTATTGTTTCTGCGCTCACACGACTCTGAGCTAGACTTAAGCTAACTTGGCAAAGTGACAGACGAACTCAAATTACATCCACTAGGTTTAACTACCTGTGCCATTTGCAAGAGCCTTTCACGTTACTCTACTGCACAGTCCTGTTCTACTGCCTTGCAAAGAAAGGTGGAGAAAATAATCAAATTGCAAGAAGTCTTTCAAATGTTTCTCTCCCTCGTGGATGCGAAGACTTATCACAATCGTCCACAAGTGGAATGTTCAAATTGATGGTCACTTCATCGTTGCTATGCTGATGATGAGGAAACTGCCTTGACCGCAGAAAGCAAAAGCACCCTGTCCAGTGAATAAGTTGGAGCCAAGAGGTGAAATCGTGTTGTTTGTCACCGTTCCAGAAAAAACATGCAGCATAAGAGGTAGCTTAAAAGCGTGCATAATTTTGAAGCATTAGCCAATGCATGCAACGTCACCGAGGTCCGATTCATGCCACTGGATCCGATGAAGTGAAGGGAGGGGTTGTAGTGATAGGCAAATTCCAAAGAAGCAGTTGATCTTACTTTTTGCGCTCCATCTCCATTCTTATTTGGTTAAAGGTTTTTCTGATCTCCTGACCATCGCCCACGGTATCATTCAGCATTCTGAGTTTAGAAAATACGTTGGCACAAGACAGCAAGAAGGCAGACAAGGGTGGGGGGAGGAGGGAGGGGGGGGGGAGGGAAGGAACGACTGTCGGTGATTGACAAACGAGGCTTAGTGATGCATGTGTGTTGGAGCCTCTCACAACGTGAGAACTGCAATGCTTCACTCAGCCCATGTTCACAAAAGTTATTAGAAATTATGAAATAAAAGACAAATGAAGCATGAGATGTGTACGCTATTATTGGAGACTGACAATTATGGCACGATGAAATTGAATTCAGGAGGAGTAGCTTAATTTTAGGTGGAAATGGAGATAGATGTGGAAAAAATGATAGCTCACCCTAGGTTATCCTACCGATATGGTTGAGCTCAAAAGACTAAAACTCGTATCAACTCACGACGGCTGTAAACTTCACTTGGGGTCAAAGGTCATTTTTAAGGTTTTACAAAGCAGAAATGATGCACTGGTAAGTGGATAGGTAAATGAAGAGACCAGCGTACACGAGAGCAGAGATGTGAGCACACAAGTAGTTGGTAGAAAAGGGCGTGGAGACAGGTGAATAGACGAATGGACGGAAGCCACAAAGGCCAATGCCCCTATCCTACCCTCGTTCATGGGATCAGTCAAGGATTGTAACAATCCTGCTTAACTTAATCCATAACATCCTGCCCCGCACTCTTAAATTTGTAATAGAGTTTGTAAAGTGAACAAAGTGTATTGAGCAAACTTAAGGACAAACTAACACATCAAGAAGGCACCGGCTAAGATCAAACCAAAATGAGCTATAAAGAGGCAAAAAAAGCAACTCAAACTTACGATACGATTTGCATTCTATTGCGATAAAATAAGTAAAAGTTTGTCTTGATTCCCTCAAAGCTTAGTTATTTTTATTGCAGCGTTACTTGCAAACATCAAAGCAGAAATAACGAAATGCTACAAAGGCGAGCAAAGAAATACCTTTTGTGAAGACCAGTCCTAACGCCCCTCGGACAATTTTTCTGTCACGATAAAATTATTCTTCAAAAGCATACAAAACGTGTTCAAACAAATAGGAGGGTGGTTAAAGAGTGCGCCAAAATCGGCAGCATCCCATCTTAATTCAGCCTTGAGGTTAATGATTCCACCTGCAATTTGATTGGTCCACGGTGTCCGTCACTTGGCCTCCGACTAACCCGATTGGGCGTCATGTGACACAGAGTTTTGGAACTTCCAGCCAATCGCCTTTCAGGGAATTTTTTTAATTAGTCGATTTCTGGCCTTCTGTGTAATTTGGCAAAATTGCCTTAGTTTATTGTATTTGCGTATTTTTGTGTAAGAATATGACTTATGGTGTGAAATAAACAGTGTGAGACTAATCAACTCAAGGAAGCGGTTGGTTCATGTGACCTCAGAATTACTGCCGACAAATAATTACTCAATAGCGTGAAAACAATTAAAAAGGTGTAGACAGGTACAGACCTCGATTCTTCGGGATTCAGGCTCTGTCGTGAAAGTTGTCCACTGCGTGGACGTTCCTGCCAAGTATAATTTTCCAAGTAGGCGCTCAAGGAATAAGACTCACGCGCCATAAATTCGGCTACCGTTTGAGACCGATGTCGAGGAAATAGAGAGAGAGAAAGACAGAGAATTGCAACTCACAAGCATTTATGCGGGGCCAATCAACGTGTGGAGAGAATTGTGTGCACCCGTATGTGTGCGTGTGTGTGTACTGATGACGAGGCGACCTTTGTGCCACCCTGAAGTACTCTCACGGAAGAGAGTGTGAAAGCACTCCACATCTAGCCCTTAATGCCCGTGTGTTTGCCCATTTACAATTGCCTACCCGCCTGTGAGAATGCATGGGGGATGTACAACCGAGGCAAGGATGGCTGGGTGGATGGCCGCCATCAATTACCATCAGTGCAGCATAAATTCGCTACTACTCAAGTATTTTAGTAAATTAGTGAATTGTGGGAATATTTCTGGCGATTTAATCTTGATTACGTCCATAAATTTATCCAATAGGATGGAGTGGAAATGTGACGGGAAAAATAAGCACTCTTGGCATCTGTGACATTGGTCACATGTGCATTTGACTGACGCAGCACAGTGAGGCGAGCCTTGCCACGATCCAGAGAAACTTTTCTGATGTGACCTTTTGTGCTTGATAAGTCGGTCGAAAGAAAAGTGCTTTTCCAGTCGGCTACAGACAGTTGAAACTTTCCTCAAAAGTTAATGAATAATGGCATTTATGCCTCATTCTTGCCCCTTCCCTCGCCAAACGTGGAGGGGTTGGGTTTTAGTGTTCCAGACGTGTTTATGCTTTTAAGGGGTCGAAAGGTTAAGTCTCGCGCCTTCCCCTACCAAAATATGATGTTATTTACTTGCTACCTTGAACCAGAGCCCCAGCTGACGGAAGATCAACAACCATCCATCATTCCTGTCGGCAGTTGTTGCGGGCTGATGTTATCAAACTGACGAGAGGCCGATGAAACTTTTTTGTATATTAACGCTGATATTTCGAGAAATATGTTCTTCCTTATTTTTTGGCAACCTCTAAGTTTAAATCGTTCGTTCACTGTAACGATATTCGAGAGGAGAAGGCCACCGGAGTTTAATAGTAGCACCAATTTAAAGTGGAGAGAAGGAGGAAAGTACATTCGACACCCGTTTTGTTGATTTGGAGGTTAACCCACACGTTAACCTTGAACATACTGTCACAGGTTTTGTGTCACGTATTTGTGACGCATCATATAACTGCATAATGCTTGAAATATTTTAAGCGGACCAGATAAATTCTTAATGCACTTACTTTCGCTTTTCCAAATTCTTTTTGATGTCATGGAAGGACGGTTTTGCCTCCTGTTGAACTGGATCTTTAGCCTGTATAATAGGTGGTGGCTGTGGCTCGACAGGTCGTTCACTGACAACAACACCCAGGGTGTCTGCCATGTACCTATTCGGCTCTGCTGGGTATTCGCTTGAAGTTAGTGAAGCCGCCTGTTCATAGTCGTTTATTACCGCCTCTCCAGCTCCGATGCCTGCTGTGGAGTGGAAAGGCGTTGATTCCTGCTTCTCCACTGCAAATTGATCTGTTCCACCGACTAGGCCCATGTGGGCTGCATCCAGAATGCCGGCATCATGAGGAGCCTCTATGCAGCCTTCTGGGTTCTCAAGAAGATTGTCGATGTGCTCTACCTGTTCGCTTGCGTGGAGGAGTTCTGGCGTGGGCGGACGAACGGGTGGCATCTCAAGCTGCACCTGCGGCTCCCTCTCCTCTTCACAGCACTCTTGGCTCTCGTAATGCTCCTGGTTCTCTAAGTAATGCTGATTCCCAAACTGCTCTTGACCGTCATGCAATGCTTTGCTCTCGAACTGTTCATGGTCAGCAAGGAGTTGTTGATTCTCGAGTTGTGCTAATCCTTCGTGCTGCTCATGCTCCTCAAAATGGTCTTGAATCGCAAAGTCTTCTCTATCCTCGTACTGTTCTGTTTCCTCGTGAAGCTCCTGATCCTCGAAATGTTCGTGATTGTCAAAATATTCTTGATTTTCGAAATGCTCCGATTTATTGTAGTGCTCCTGATCCTCGAAATGTTCGTGATTGTCAAAATATTCTTGATTTTCGAAATGCTCCGATTTATCGTAGTGCTCCTGATCCTCGAAATGCTCCTTACTTTCTTCCATTTCTGCTATGTCCTCTTGGAAATGATGCGGAGCCAACTCGGGATTACCAAATTCCTCCTGATGCGGTGCTTCAGGGTAAAAGTGTTCACCGAACTCGGACTCCTCTTGAACGATTTCCTGATTCTCTGATTTTGCAGGAGGCGCTGGAGGCAGGAAGTCCTCTTCCATTGATGGTGTGGGCGAGTCAATCTGCTCACTGAAGGTGCTCTGAGAGAATCCTTCAGTCTCTTTGCCAATTCCCTCACCGTTCAAATCATCGAGGATTAACTGATTCGCCTCGTTGTCAAAGGATGTATTCTCTGGTTTGTTAGAATGCTCTTCAAGCTCCTTTTGTAAGTAAAGCAAGTCGTCCTTCGGTACGACTGGAGGTTCAACGTAATCCTTTGAGAAATCCAGCTTTGTATGCGTATCTAAAATGATTAAAATTTGACTCTCATCAGCTACCGACCATGAGAATGAGTACATTCAGCCGCACACAATCAGCTTAGTTCGGTAACGTGGCGGAACGCTGTGCTACAGTTGAATGACAAAAACGCCTCCACTACAGCTGTCCACCACACAACAAAACAATCACTCAGGGAACAGCTTGGCCAACTTGGAACTAACAGGACTCACCCCTGAGGAAATGGCACAAAAAAAAACAAGTACAGCACATTCGGACTTGCACATTCAAGGCCTTGGAAACTAAGTCCCAAGGAAGAAGGCAACTAGAGGGAGAAACCAACTCTGCCAATCTCTTACTTACAGCGTGAAAATGGCTCGCAAAATTTGTTCCTTCCACTCGCAAATTGACAACACTCGATCGGGCTAGAATGATCCTTCTCCGCTTTTTGTGTTTATGTGCGCGGCCATCATTCAATTCTGGCCATAAAGTTGCATTTCCGGTGAAGTGTGCGTGTGTGTGTGTGTGTGTGGATAATTGCAGGTTTTAGCACCACTAGACAAATGCGTAAACAAACGCATGTACTCCGGTGGTGTGAAGAGATAGACATTGCATCTTTCCCGATCAGGCGTTGAAGTGACATCGTTGACGGCAATACACTCGGTTGAAAAGAGTGTGTACGAGGTCAGTTCTTTAGTCTATTGACGATGTTATTTTGGTTTCACGGTGGTTTCGGTTTCGTGTGCCCGTATTTATTGCGCCTTTGGGGGGATAACTGCCATAAACGGTTTCGCCTTAAGGTAGTGGCAGTTCTAGCCCTGTCACTGCGTTCGCATCCTCAGCGTCACAGGAGGTGGATGTGTCTGCTAACTTGCTCACAAATTTTATCTTTTGACGCTTTTCTTGAAAATGGTTGCAATTTTGGTTCTGACGCGGCAAGCATTTCAGCGCGCGGTGACCTACCTACGATTTGTGCCTTCTAAAGAACTCTTTCGCAAATCGGACTCTGACGCGACGGTATCGATGGTCTGTTTGATCAGCAAGAGCGGTAGAGAAATTCAATGCGAATGAGATCGACGGAATATCTCGAGGAGAAAGAGAAGGCTTGAAAGCGCCGATGCCCTCCACCCTCATCGCACACTTGTCGAGCACAACTTCACTTCCTCAATGCGTTTACAAGCGCAATCCAAAATCAACTCAAGGAATAAAATTTACCCAAATTTTGCAATTTGACGCTATTCGGTTGTGCGCAAAGGCATGAAATCTCTTCCAACTAAAGCCACAACCATTCATTGTTCCTTATTCACTCCGTGACTTCGCATGTTTATGAACGATCCAAAATGTGTTTCTGTTTTTTTTTACCGTCCGATGGAGCTAATCCGCAGCTTCAAAATGACGCCCAATTACCATGTGCACGGCATGTTGCGTTTTGCCGTCGTGGGAAAGGTCGTTATGTTATCTCAGACGGTGCGCGAGTGCTTGAAATGGGTTGAGGCACTTAAATTACCGCTTTCGCACAGACCTAAGTGATGCGTAAGCCAAGAAGCACAAAAAAATGTTCAGCCCGCATTATGGGAACCAGCGCAAACACCGCCTCAGTTCCATGCGGGTATGTCTGAGATGATATTCAGGCTAAGGAAACGCAGAATTAGCGGTCCATTATTCCAAGGCGGGTTTAAAAAAGGCTGGTGCTAGCCTCGAGCAAAAAAAGGCTTTTCCGCTCCACTCGTTTTACCTGTAAAAACAATTTCAAAAATACAAGTAGAAATTATAATAAACGGAAAACGACAATGGCAAAAATGAACATGAGATTGGTTTCAATAAGTTATGAGCATTTTCAAACTTAACAAGAGCTCATTTTAAGGACTGATGCATAAATTTTTGATTGGCATTTTGTTTCATTTCATCGCCTAAGCGCGGATGTTTTGAACGGAGGGTTAATATGGGCTAAATTTCACCAATTTGAAGACAGCAACTCCATTAAAGATTCCAGAAGCTAGTGCATTTCAGCCCACAGGTTGCCATAGCGACATTGCGTGCACATGACTCAGCAGCTCGCCGTGCACCGGCTCCCCCGTCTTCCCGAACCAAGCAAATATGTGACTCACATTTTTTGATACGATGAAGGACAGATGTACTAACTGCGCCTGCCTTGCAACTCTTCAAATTAGCCACAACTGCGCCCTGAAAACAAGTCGCCAATAAATTCTTTGGAACAAAGAACGCAGGTAGGGTACGCCGAACAAGGCCTTCAAATGTACCAGTATTTTATGAGATGATACAAAATTGTGACCCTTTTCTGGTGTTTGTGTGAAATAAAAGTATTTCCGCTCCTGTGGTACCACATGGTGGAACCGGGGGCATGGAGTTACACAGCTTGTGTGGAATTGGGAATTTTCGGCGCCGATTCCACTCCCGACTAATGCCTTCCGGGAGGGGGAGGAGCAATCGATGCGAGGCAGAGCTACTACCTCGCGGATATCCGGAGCTGCTTGGTGGGCACAGGGCGCCGACGCACACGTATTTTTTTTCCTCCCTTGCTTTCTTAAATGTCAGCTGTGCGCACATCGGGAAACGTCGAGAAATTGGCAAATCGCCCTTATGCAGGAAAGGGAATCAGTGGGGCTTGAAATCCAAAGGTAGGGCGAGTCTCAAGTTGCCTCATTTGGTGGAGTGGAGGCAAATTAAAGTGCGCACGTCATTTAAATAGGTGCAACAAGCTAAATTGTTCCTGCACATACAAACAGGGAAGTTTTATTTAAAGTGGAGATTTCCTTTTAAAAAGAAGAAATTGAATTTCCGGACAAAAACATAGAATGGAAATTTTCCGATGAATCGCTGTTTAATGTGTTACTTAATTTGTGCAAGTAAATTCGTTCCGCCCGCACTTCCGTCTCGCTCTCAATTTTGTGAATCACCAAAGCGGAAAAAAATTGGAAAAAAAGCCAACAGCTTTACGGTGTGCACAAAGTTTAAAGCACTTCAGTTTTGCAACTTGATTTAGTGCGTTGAACTACCAAAAATTTGTTTTCCCCGAAAAAAGGGCGTTGATTAATGACAGATTTATAACTGCTGGAGGGGCTTGTCCACAGCCTTTAACCTCATGATTCAGCTTAGACTAATCGTTCTTATATTTGAGATGAAGGGTAGTGAACAAAACACAATCGAATTAATTAAGGCTGTGGGCTTAGTGCTAACACCCTTCGGCCATTTCCTCCTTTTGCTTGCGCTATGCTACTAAGCAAGTACAAAAGGAGACGATAAAAGACCTTATTCCAGTCGCAACATGGTACTCCTTTAGTACTCTAATGAGAGCAATGATGCTGTTGAAATAGGTGCTTTAACGGTATGTTAAACCATGAATTGACTCGGAACTACCAATAAACGATCTAATCAACCAAAGGTGGGAATATACTACTGAAAAGTTATAAGCATTTAAGATTGAAGTTCACCATCATTATAAGTTTAGATGGTGAGTCTTTTTCTCTAGGCTATAAATAATTAGCCCTGCAAAATGCAATGCATCAGCTGCTTGTTAACTATTTGCTTTGGTAGTGATCCACTTAGGGGCTCGACCGTTGATAATGTACCCGACGGCCTGGCCTAGGGGGGATTTCCCAGTCCTCTTCTTTTTCAAATGTACGCATCCTGTCAGGGCATTGAAGTGCTACAGGAAGGCATAGTATAACGGTTTATTTTAAGTGAAATGTTCCCTGTTTACTGTCAAAGTTGGGATGGTGAAATGGGCACAAGAGGAAAACTCGTTTGTACTTTGCTGCCAAAGTCAAGTCAGCGTTGCGGTTTTACCCGTCACGGTTCTAGCCGGCATGCTGCGCATAAAACCGTTGAGAGGAAGGAGTGAAGTATTTTTGCCATTTCAAATTTATCTACACGTCATGTCTGTACAAAAGGGTAAATCACACACGCTGGGTCAGGGGGTTCCTTCACTTACCTGTGTTTCCTCAACTCGGTCATCTTTTAGACAAAGCAGCGTTCCAAGAATATTTGTTTTTTATAATGGGATAGCAAACTGATGGCAATTTTTGCCCTGGCTGGTTGCTTAAGGCGAGGTAAAAAGGACTTTAGCTGCGTTTCCTCCTTATCTGAGTCACAATCTATAAAGCATTCGTAGTCAGCCAAATTAAATGCATTTCCTTATTAATTGTTTTTGTTTTTTGTCTTTTTTCCATGTACTTGTGTGTGCCGCAAAATCAGGCACCGATAGCGCCAACTAAACGTATGCTAGTTGTTTACTGAATAAAAAATATCAGGCATTTACATAATTTGAAAAAGATCCCCACATAATTGCAAAACATTATTCGATCACACATTAAAACTTTCAAACAGGACTGTATTGCACTACTAGATTAACAACTTTAGTGGCGAAGAGGTAATCCGTTAATTATTTTGTCAAGGAGGGAAGGCGGAAAGACGAGACAGTTTATTTACTTCCCCTATTTACTCTGGAGATTAGTCAAAGATCGTGGCGATAACCCATTAACAAGGGTCAGATTATAGCAATAAACTGCACCCTTTTTAAGCAATGATTCATCCGCCTTGAATTGGCAAGATGCAGTTCTTAAAAGCGCATTGCACTCTGACCGACTATCATTATAATTTGTTTGGCATAGTGATTTGGGATAACATAAATGAATGTGCAAAAGTAAATAAATAATTTCATTGCAATGAAGTTCCTTGCTAAATTCGCAATTTAAACGCATTTGTTTTAGTCGGGTCTTTTTGGTTGGCATAAGTGAAATGGTGTTCGCTCAAAATAACAAGGAGTTGGCCTTTGTCTTTTGGTGATTTATTCCGTAAACATCTGCTGTATTAATAAGAAACGGGAGCGTTCTAAGTGGAGCTGTATGCAAACACTATTTATAACAAGCTATTTACGAAGCAATTATGTGTACTGCTCTCTTTGTGGTGGACGGGTAGGGCAATGCAGTTATGGATGGGGCCATTCGACACCAGGAGTCACGTGCTGTAGATGTGGAAGCGTCTCTTAGGGCGGCGTCACTTTGGGCCGCTTGGTGTTAAAGCTCGGCACTCAGGATTGCACACAAAACTGACCGGAATGCGAAGGCCTTGGGGCTGCGGGTTATTTGGGCCTTTTTGTTTGTTTTTGGAGACGATAAAACTAATTAGACTTGGTGCTCTGTTTTCTCGTCGGTGAGAGATGTATTGACGACCTCCTAGGTGGACTCCGGTTGCAATGAAATGGAGGGGGTGGCTCTAAAAAAGAACCTCTTACTCTCTCTCTCGAGGCTTTATAAGCTTCTCTTCTTTTTCATTACGTGTTGTGTAAACATAAATCATGTGGAGATTTTGCTGCGTACTAGGCTTAGTGAGTAAGCCGCTTTCCTCTGACCGGGACATTTGTTCGTCAGCAGTAAACAATTCTGCAGGAATCGGCGCAATTGCATCGTACGGATCGAGAATTGTTGTAAAATAAATGCCCCTTTGAGGTAGAATCTTGTAAATAGACGTGTGTGCTAAGGGCAATCACCCAACGGAAGCGCTGGTAGGACAAATTACTAGGGGTTCTGCAATCTTACTACAGGCTTGACTTCCATTTGTTCCCACTAAGCTTTAGTTCGTTGATAAATGAAGCTGTAACTGTGCCATACAACTATTCAAAGTTACACCCATGTGAAATGATAAATCGCATGCGGAGTGTTTGGATATTTGCATAAACAAGACCTCTGTGAGTTCAAGCATTAATATTTGCTAGCAGAGAGCGGATAAACAGGGCTGAACCCACAAAACATTGGCTGTTCAGCGCCTCTATTCTCTCCATTAGTGATGATTTATTACCTACCTTTGTTAAAATGTGGAATGCAAATGAGCGTTTGTTTGTAGCCCTTGGGTAAGCAAATTTGCAGAGCTTATAGAGGTCTGACACCGCTTAAACGCTACCCAGAGGCCTCCAAGACACATTGTTGCTCACTTTAACACTAGTTCCAGGATTCTCTTTTCAAATAAATGATGAGATTATTTCAAAATGGGCAAAAATCAAGTAAGCGGTTGTCTGTGAAATGCGACTGCATTGTAAAAATCGCAAAACGTACGATCAATTTACCCCTCCTAAATTCGCATTAATAGGTGCCATTAAAAGTGAATCCACAATTTGCGGGGTAGATTTTTCCTCTAATGCTACTTTTTACTTGCAACTACTTAAAGAGAAGGGCATGCAAAGGGTACTTACAATGCAGAAATCCTGATCGTGTGTGTGTGTGTGCGTGGAGAGGGAGGGGGAGCTTTATGCGAGAGAGCGCGCGCACCAAGTGGATGGATGAGGTGGACTGTTAAAAGGTCCTCCCGAGAGCGGTGTAGTTGGGGTTGTTAATGACTCACAAGCTTGGCATGTGTGGAGAGGCAGAGGGGAATTACGCGTCAAGGGCGGTGGACACTCGTTCGTGCTGCAGCCACTGCCTATTCGTCTTGCGTCCCAGGACTTGCCACCCTGAACACGCCATTGCTCGCACCCACGCACGCATACGGTTGCACTCACGCACGCGGCTGGCTGACTGACCAATCAGATTAGCGCGGTCCTTATTATTTACACAATGCAGAACTGATTCGAATTTGGTGTTTCATAAAGCCAGACTCATCAAGGACGCTTAATTTCAAGCAACGCTTGACCAATGGTACTTAAATAACATTATTTCTCTACCAGGTAGATGTGGGTCTCATAAAAAGAGGTGGTAAGGCAATCTCTTTTCAGTTAAGCAGCTAAATTTGGGGATTGTATGCAGGTCTTGAGGCTAAGGTCGCAGATTAAAGTAAGCCGACACATGTATTAGTTGGCAACACCGCATTATCTTAAAGGCAGCTAAGTATACTGCTAGTTATTGTAGTGACTTTCGCAGAACATGCCAATAAAGGTGAAGTCACTCGTATGAATTCACTTTGATTTTGTTATGCAAATAACACCAAAAAATGGTCTGGTGATTTGTTTCCCGTCAAAATATTCATGATTGCAATCTATTGATCTGGTGTAGAGCAAGAAGTTGCAAACTTGCTGTCAAAGTCGCCAATGAAAAAAGGAGTTCTGCTTCCAGAAGCCAGCGAAAAAAACATTAGCCCTCTCACTTCCATTTTCCAACTGTCTGTTTTAGTTCCCGTTTGTTCATACAACTGTCGAATGTTATTGCCGAGAAGAGGTGCTTATTCTTGCCTCAAGCAGTAGCGTCAGGAGCTGTGAAGTCTCATTCTTATCCACTGCCATCCCAAAGCGGCAAACCCTCCCACCACTAAGTTTCACGGCGATGTGGAATCTTGTAAGACTAGAACGAAAGCGCTTTTTCCACCAAGTGATTAGTTCTGCCCGTATCTAGAGTTATCGTTCTTATTCACACACCCCGATGGACAGACAGACAGACGGACGTAATAAGCACCACCTTGCGTCGATGAAGCAAAACATGGCAGCATACGTATCCACAGCCTTCAGCAGACTCTCAAGGTCGCCCCAGGGGTTGGTGATTGACGTGGCTTGAAAGTGGCTGGAGTGGGCGCGAGGACCATCGGCCAGGGAACAGAAGCATTGATAATGTGATTGGATAACCGGTTGAGTAATACGCCAGGGTGATGCCAGGACCGAGTTAAAAATGCGCAACCAATCACAATCGAATGGAAGGTGCGCTTCCTCGGATTACTCCCCTGCTCCTTCTCCCTCATTAGCGTCTTAGGCATGGAATTAAAAAATTATGGCTTTTCAGATTTGTTATGCAATCTGAAGCTTCATGGCCTACCAGTAGAGTTGTGGCGCTCCAGTAGATGCGAATGCTGTCTACGTTTCGTAGAAAAGCTGTAGAGGCAAGTGGAAAAGGAATATTTGATTAGGCTGAAAGTGTAAAACGAATCTGTTTTAAAGGTGCATTTGGAAACAGTTGCTTACATTTTGTTTTTAATATGTAGCATTCAAATCATAACAAGTATGCTCGTAGCTTATAAGTAGTATATGTTTGGTTAATTAAGTAGGGCCAAGGAAATGCTTTTCACGTAACGAATGTCAAACGCGCATTCAGCTCGTGTCCATTCGGCTTCCATCTTCATTCGGTGTCAATCTTTTCCACTTCTGTTTAGTGTACATTTATTCACGCACACTTAATCCTGCAGCCATCCATCTTCCTGTCTACTGGACCGTGTACACAAATTTGACTAGCAGACGGTGGAGAAAGTTAGTTCAATTATCACCTTCGTAGTTTCCATAGCCTCATTATATGCATGCTATTGTTTATGTGCATGCATGTTCAAGCGATGAGAGAGCTTCACCTGACTACGGCCACACACCTTGCTCTTCACTATCTCGATTCATTGATTCTCTGCCTCTCGAAATCTTAGCAGTAGAATTGTGCGTTCAGAAACCGCTTGCCGGGCAACTGCAACACATGGCACTACTTACTCACTTTCTATTCCGTAGAGGTCACATTCACGCATCTCCTTTCTTCTGCTGGCTGCAACAGGGCTTAGCAATGCCTCACTCCCAACGCATTGAAGTTAGCAATGTTCAACTTGAAATAGCCGATTCCGCTTGTGTTCGGCACGATCGGATGATCCATTTGCAGGTCAATTTTTACCTGTTAATCTAACCACCTTGCATTAAACATCACTGTGTCTCTGAATTCCGAGTTCTGATGAGCGGAAGAACATGCCACAGTTTGTGTCCATTCGTTGCATGTCATCATCGTAACAGCTGCCTCTTATTTTCGCAAGGCTAGTCTTGCTTTGTGCGGATGGACGGTTGGACAGGTAAGTGAAAAAATGAATGCATGGAAGGATTTAGTGGAGATGGATGAGTGGATAAAAGATGGATACTTGATGGGCAGATAGATTGTTGGGCAAATGAATGTATGGAAGGGAAGAATGGATACAGGATAGGTGGATGGATGGTTGAGTAGATGATGGATGAAGATGTGAAATGAGTGAGTTCGCCCAAGTCTGCTTCTATGATGAACTGCAAGTTAAGAGGCGCCAAGGCCAAAAAGTCGACATTTAGATCAATCCGCTTCACATGCCATGATTCAAGTGTGTTAAAGCAAAGTCTCCTTCTTCCCCTTTCTCACCTTTCCTTCTTCCCCCGCTTTAAAACAATGGAAATCAGAATAGTGTCGGTCTTACTTGACGCCACAGCACCCCAGCCCGCAGCCTCAAACCCATCTTCATCCTCATCCTCGTCTCCCACAAAATGACCTATGATAATCTAATGATTACAAGGCTCTACCACTACTAAGTGTCATCTTTTCTTGGCACTCACTTTAGTTAAACCTCTGAGCCTTTAGTCGACAGAACAGACAGTTCTGAAATGAAGGTTTGACAATGAAAGCAGAGATGACAACAACCAGATTCCTTCCTTCGACATTTTGAGAAAAGAAACCCTTTTGAAAGTTGAAATTCCGCTGTTGATCTGTTGCCTAGGTAAAAGCCTTTAAAATGCTTACGGCACCTATTCGTTGGGGTTAGTCAGTATTTTTTTGTTCCACACACTTTGCGCCACAACTCGTTTCCTTGCATTTGTCGCCTTCTTAGCTCCTCCATTGGTAACCCTTCAAATAGCTGAATTTGATATAAAGCACTCACTTTGCTTCAACTTTTCCTTTTCTCCTTTTTCTCAACTTTACCGAAAGCTGTGCAGGTTGTTGCTCAGATCTACCATTCAAATGGTATGCTAGCACCGACTTTTGGCAAATAAGTTGTTTTACTAACAAGTTGTAAGTAGCATAAATTGTGGCGAAGACGTTGGATTCCTCTCGAAATGCTTGGGTGGGTTACAGGCAAAGCCTCGCACTTCCACTTGCATCTCCTAGCGCTCATTTTAAGTAGATAATTTCACCGATTTTTAGAAGCCCTTCTGTACTCCCTTGGAAAGAGACCTTGGCCTCGGTGCTAAGCTAGAACTGTCGGATTTTTTTAAATCCAGATTAGGGTTGCTACTGCGATGCTATTAGGTATGCTCTTGAGCAATAGGTGTGCCGCAGACCACTCGTAAGTTTCATTAGACAAGAGTTAGAACGGAGCAGTTGACAAAATTCAAAATAGTAGCTTCAAGTGGGGGGTGAACACAAAAGAGGGCCCGATGGAATGCGAAATTTGCTTAGCCGAATAAAGTCCAAAATTTTTGGGAATCCACCTGTACAGATGGCCAAAATCTGAGTGAGGTAGTCATTCATCCACCCATTTTCTCCGCTTGCATTGATTCATTCCGTACCCGTCCATCCAGCCGATAAATATCGGTTCTTCCCAATATTTACTCAGACATCCTTTCACGTCAATCCGTACATTCATCAATCCCATATTCGCCCACTCGCCTTAAATCAACTCATTCATCCATCCTTTATTCCATACACAGCCATATTTTCTTAATAAATGATCATCAAGATTGCATTTTTATGTTTCCTGAGCAATAATGGGTTTAAATTGTATCCATCAACTCCATCGGAAGCATTTAAGCAAATAGCCAACTTCAATATCCGCAGCTTCAATGGCACCTAGAAGAGGCTAACCGGTTTTGGCCTGTTTGAGGTAAAAAGTTGACCTCTTCTGCTGAACTTGGAACAATAGCAAGGGGGGGGAATGATGCTATCATATGGGGCCAATGGAAAATGTTGTACGAGGACACAGCAATTGCGGTCAACCACCCAAAGCTATTAACTGCAGACCTCAAACCGGAAAAAATGCGTTCGAGGTTATTTAATGATCTGGCCATTTGTTAACCTAACCGGTCGGAAACGTTAAAATGAGTGCCAATTTTAAGCATCCGACTTATACGCACAATCTCACATCAACATCCAATGTGTATGCATTTGTGTTTACCGCCCTTTGTAGGCGGCGACAATAATGCCATCTGACTGGCACAATAACCTCGCGAAGTATGCACATATGTAACAATTTGGATGAGATTTCGTCTAGAAAGGTGTAAACAATCTCTTGTCAAGTATGTGGCTGTTTTTCATCTCTATCGCTCTGTTTGTGTGTACTACACATAATTAAATTTGGTTGACCTGGCGCTCCTTTGATCGGCTCATCACTGGGATGAAGAACGTAGAATAATGCCTCAAATGCTACCCGGCTTGAGTAGGCATCCACAGTGATAATGAAATTTCATGGGGCAAAATACACTGGAAATCAAAATTATGGATTATGAATTTCCTCATTCACCAATTGAGTCGACGTAGTGAAGCTGCTTTGGTAGTAAGCTACTTAAAAAAGAAGCAGATTTTATTAGGCTTACCAACCGATGAGATGTGCGATTGTGTGCGCATGCAAAGGTTAAGGCACTGACCGATCATTTGATTGGTTAATGAATCGCCCAATCAGATGGCGCCACCGGGTAAGCACGTCATTTTCGTAGGCTATTCGTGGTTTAACCACGCTATATATCACTTGCTCTTCGCAAGTAGACATACACACGCATACTCCACCAACATGCACAGCTGTGAGTGTATTGTCTTTTTACTTGTAGTGTTGGCATGAGGCAATTGACTTGTAAGCATGTTTGAGAGTGGGTATTTTGTGCCTTATATCGCGGAGAAGTTAACTGCTGCCGCCTCTACCATTACTACATCGCAGAACCGGTCTCTCATTGGAAGCATTTTCCACCAATACCTCAATCATCAACCCAATGGCTCTACCTGGACCCAGATTGAAACATCGCGGTTTAGTACGTTGCTGATTGGACTTTGCATTTTATCCCTACTCGTTGCTGTCATTGTCCTGGGTCCGTCAATCCAGACACTCCTCTCATTCTCCCACTCCAGGTTGCATAAAAAGTCATCTCCACCCAGGCGGTTATGCATAACAGTTGTCCTTCTCACTTTTCTATCATGTTGGCTCCTGCTCAGTGTGACTTTAATTTTTACAGTTATTGTCTTCTCAGAAAACCTCAACCTCACGAGTTCCCAGGGTTCCGGTTTCACTAGCCGTGTTGACAAGATTTCCAACCAAACATTCGTACTGTTACGAGCACTGACGCACGAGACTAAGCCGATAGTCAATGCTACTACTCACGGTCTTATAAGCGACTTTTATAAAGATCTCCTTTCAGAAGTGCCTACAATCACTGCAAATTTTTTAAATCAAACTAATTTGGACACTCCATTGACAATACTTGGCGATTTATCGCAAACTGTGGAAGATTTGCTCAAATCCCATACCCATCTACGAGAGAATGGCCCTCAAGTGGCACTGGAATTGGAGAAGTTGGATTCAAGCATTCGGGCGAATGGAGAAATGCTGTTTCAAGAAATCCAAAAGACCGAAAGAGAGTGTTCTGCTTTCTCCACCCACCTTCCCTCTCTCAAACCGTTTGGAGAGGCGATTTCACAACTGATGGTTGGCCTCTACGATGAGGCCAGCCATGAGGACACCTTTTTCCAGCTCTTTCGCTTAGAAAGCAGTCTTGGCCTTTTTAATATGCTGAATGTCCTTCCTTTCAACGTCTCCACAGTCATTGCCCAACTTAAGACCGCAGTCAATGTGCGAGAAGATCTTGAGACATCTATTCGTGGCAAAATAGGCGATAAGTTTTCCCTCATGTCCGACGACGTCCTCAAAGCGGTTGATGGTCTATCAATCTACATCGGCAAGGCGTTGATGAAGATCGATGAAATGGAACAATCATATCATAAGACAATGAATCACGTGAACGGGGGTCTAGAGATGCTAGAACACGCTTGGATTATTGTCTACTTCATTGAAGGGATGGTGATAACAGCTCCACTTGTTCTGCTACTCTGTTCTTGTCTGTGTCCACGCCGTAGCCAGCCAGCACCGACGAAGGAGATCCTTCCACTACTGACAATCAATGAGTTGGCTTCCGCCTCCTCGTCTGGGTGTGGTTCTTCCGAAGATGAGGACTCAAATGTCACTCCAATTTTAACACAGGAAAGACAGTTAAACGCTTCAATGGGATTCCTCTCCAACGGTGACTATCTCGATAGCCATGAATTGTTCATTCGGCAAGTGCGAGATCGCTCCATTTCTTGTGACTCCGACAGTGGATGCCCCCGAAGCGACAGCCGGGTGAGTTCAAGCTCCAGCTTTTGGATGGCCCAGTGAGTCATCCTTTCCCTAAATCGCTTTGATTGGTGCAATGGAAGGTGATTTGCATATCACATCCACACACACTTCCAGCCTTGCCGAAGGCTTTCCCATTAAGTCAGGCATTAAACTTATACCCAATTGGATTAGCGAAATTCGGAAGGCGCGTGAAATCTAACCAGAGGAATCGGCCAGTCACGTGATATGGCTCATGCGACTAAGGCAGGCAGGTCATAGTGACCGCATTGCCAACCAGGTCAGCAAGTTGCGTCTGTACCTCGAAGTGATACCACTTGATACAACCAGTCGTCAGAAGCTGGCATGAAGCACTTGACAACTGATGGGAAGATTAGCAGGAATTTATCCTCGAAAAGTTGCATTTCATTCCACCTCGTTTCCACTCTAAATCTGTTCTATCACATCTACTAGACAATAATCTTATTTCCTTGCCTTTCAGGATGTGGCTGTGTGGTCCCGTGCAAGCACGTTTGACACATTGGATGAGGCGAAGTCGAGGCGGTGCTGCGGCACGCATTGGCAATTTGGCGATGCCAAGCATCGTCACTGCAAAGGCTGTGCCCACCTAATCTCCTGTTGTGGACTGCTTCTGCTCTCTCTCATCTGCCTGCCTTTGATCTTCGGCCTGGGCTACTTTCATGTGCATGTGAGTTTCACCACTTTCCGGTCTGTCATTAAAATTTGAACACAGTGTTGACGGGCGCCAATGCTCACAGTCATGGAGAGGGAGCAAGTCGTAATTTTCCGCCTTCTTGCACTGCTGTAACTCCCACCTATTCTACAATCCAATTATTTCTCCCCGAAAGGACCGCCCCCGCTATGCGGAGGCCCTTGTCACTCCCCATTCAGGTGCTCATTAATGCTAATTGAATAGCCGTGAATCAGTGCCTTTTTTCAGCTGGAAACAACTGCATCCTTTTTGTTTACCCTAGATGGGATGAAGCTCGGTTTAAATTTGGCAATACGATTCATTCCAACTGCGTGGAAACTTGTGTGGTGGGAAATTGTGTGGGAGGGAAGGAATTAGGCGAGTTCCCCCAGCATTCCCCCTCACAAATAATAGCTGCGACGGCATCAAATTTGGGTGATTCCACCCCCTTTTCAAAAAAGAGCGAAACCTTGTCAAGTAAATACTGAGATCCCATGTTTTCCCAAAAATACCTTTATGGACGTAGCTCTATTGGTTAGGTGGATTCTCATACATCGCAGCTGATAAATCGTGGCCTTTGAATAGATGAAAGTGAAGCTTTTCTAAAGCTGTTTAGGCGAAAGTGAATAGGTGGGAAGATATTTACTACAATGACCTTTTCGTTGTCAGGCTCTTGGGACTAAAACTAATCCCCACAGGTTACACGTTGCATAGCCCGTTTTGAAGATGGGCCGCTTCAAAACAGCGAAAAGTAACATTTTTTTTCAAACTGCGGAAATTTCGCATCAATTTTATTGCTCTAAGCTGAGCTCACGTGTTCACAACGCGAAACATGATGTAATTAAGCATCGTGAGATAGTAAAGAACGTGCGTCACAAATACGTGACACGGCTAGCATTTGCCCAACAGAGACTTTAATCCCCTAGTAATTGGAATAAAATTGCTGAAACCTTTTATGTAATGGGTGATTGAGCAATTTGTTTTCCAATTAGAAGGTAATTTGAATGGAGAACCTAAACTGCGGCTTATGGGTGACCTGGAGGCCTTTTAAGGGCAGCCTGCAAAACACATCTGAATGGCATCGTGTTTGTCAAACAGCATTATTTTTCGGTACAATATTTCTTCGGTAAAAAAATTGTCAATTAGGCTAAATACCACAAAGGTTTGTATGGGTGGCGCTCAGATTTTCAGTCTGCGATAACAGAGATGGCAATAAACTCGGCGTTACAAACAGATTGATTGCTCCTAAAGCGATAAAGAGGACGCAGAATTGTGTCGATCCGAGGCTGGTAAATTGTTTCAACTCTTTTTTTGTGTTTTGTTGAAAATGGTTGAGTTAGTAGCACTCGGCATTTAGTTTGGTGTGTCACTAAAGAGAGACGACGACGATTTATAAATTACCTGTCTGGTACCACAAACTGTGAAGGGCATCTCGATTGGCGACGGGGTTCGTCGACCCTCGGCCGAAACAGATGAGCACGACGTCCATGATGCGACAGACATGGAGAATGTGGAGAATTCGACATGTTCAAACAGGATGTAGACATTGCTCATCCGGTGGTCACGATTGACATCACACTCCAGCCTTTGTGTCATGCCAGCGATGACAAGGCTCGCCTTTGTCAAGGGGTGGATTGGGTCACGTGCTGTTCCTTAAAAAAAGTACTTTTCAAGTGAGTGCGCCTTGGATACAATAAAAAGTCGCACAGTAGATGTATGACGTATGTGGAAGACAAATTATTCCGCCTAGTTTTATCTGCTGGAAGCTATTTCAAGCGTGTCATTTTATGAGGAGCGAAGTTAACCACGAGCTTAGCACTTGAAAAAGGCCATGTTTTTCTCGAGAAGTTGGAGGAATAAACCTCTCTCCATCGTCTTGCTTTCTTTTCCCAACTATCAGTTATGTTGACCACGGTTTTGGGAGACTGCCTGAAGTAAGCATCGGGAAGGGTTGGCATTTGTAATCATTTTATGACCACTGAGGATGCTACAGATTATTGGAATGGGGATGGAATGGAAGGACACCGTTCTTCTCTTGATTAGTTTCTTGAGGAAGCACAAAGGAAAGCAAGAGTGAAGAAGAAGAGAGAGAAGCGGCTTTGCTTCAACGCGTGACAGTTGTATCGTATAAGGTGGCTTGATCTTGGTGGCGACTGTTTGGCCCTTGCAACTCCTATTCGTCCATCTAATCTGTTTTCATTCTTCCATCCATCACTCTGCACGCGGGCATAAACAGACGAAGTGGTGAGCCTGAGATGTGCCCTACAGAAGCACAAAGGCGTACAAACATTGGAGGAGAATTTTGTGAGAAGTTGTTCCATGAATCAGGAAACATCAGCCTCCACAAGAAGGGGAATCCACTTTAGCTTTTTTGCATGTCATGACAACTCCGGTAACTGCAACGCATCAGAAGTGAGGCATTGCCACGCGCTGCTGTGGGGGGCAGAAGGAGGTAGCTATTGTGAGCGCGGTATCCATGGCAGGAATGTAGTGAATGTGGGGGTTGATGAGTAATGCGTTGTTTTGCCATTGTATACAGCGCCACCCATCTTCTCTCCTTTCCAATGTTGTGGAAGGAGCCATCTAAATGGTTCCTGAAGGCACACCTCTAAAAAGGTGTTGGCTTCAGTTAGTAAAAAAGGAATCGGATTTTCTAGAGGTTCAAGGAAGAACCAAAGCAAGGCTGGACGATGAAAAGCAACCCACGAAACTCTCTCTTCTTAAAAAACTTCACTTAGACTGCCACAAGTATTGCCTTCAAATTGCAGGCCCGCGTCATGTCGTCCAGTCTTTCTGAGTTGTAAAAAAGTGTACGACGAGGACTGTGTTCGAAGCTATTTTTGGACACAGAAGTGCAAAAAAATGATCTTCATGTTTGACAAGTCGGCAAGTGAAAATCGCCTACACACTAATATTTCCGCTTCTCTGTATTGCTTCAAAGGTAGGTGGTATTTTCGTAGAAACAGTTGTCCACCAAGACAAATTAAATACGCATTTTATTTTAATTGCTGCAGCAGCAAAATATACTGCACTTCAGCGTCTCCCTCTTTCCTCGCATTAGAAATGGACGACCAAAAGAAATGATATTTATTGTCCAATTTAGGAGGCTTCTACACTTCCTCCATCGGTTTATAATGCTACCATCAACTAATAAGTGGAATTAAATTGCTAACAGTTTTTTCGGCTAATACGAAACCGCTTTGTTCATCTAGCCGTGAATTCCATTTCAGGTGTGCCTGCCACTCGTCCCCAACAGCCCCCGACAACAGCAATTGGACAACGAGTTGAATGCCATCATGGAAAGTAGTTGGAACGATTGGATGCACTCAGCACAAACCTTCATTCAACACCGTCTGCGCCAACTAGACAACATCACAGACGTCGCATTCAGCCTTGCTAACCACCTTCGAATCCAGTATCCGCGCAATCCCATCTCCGCATTGCTCACTCGCTGTTCACCGTAAGCAGCGCCGATGCCCTCGACAGATTGACGCTGCACTGGTGTGCGATTCTCCCCATCACCATCTGCATGCTTCATTGTAGACCGTGGGGCAATGAGAGCTTCTTCAGTGCGATTGCGCTAAAGGTGGAGGTCAATTTCTCCGGATTGCTGGCCATGCCTGTGGTGAGACAGAAGTCGGACGACTTCAAGACCTACCTCATCGAGCAGGCGGTGGTGATGGTGTCGAAGAAACTGGACGGCGGCTTGCTGCCACCCAACTTTGAGCTTCTCCTTCAAAACCTCATTGCACAACCGCCAAGTTCGAGTACGAACCCATCGGGAGGTGCAACGGTGCTTGCCACAGCGAACCGCTTCTGGATGCAGGCGATAGGTGGTGCAGCACACAGGCAGAAGGCGATGCAGTCCTCGTTGACCAATCTCCAGCGATATCGCCAAGTGCTCAGGCATGTGATGTCGCTTCGTCGAGGCCTCGAACTCGAATTGGCGCAGGCACCCAACATCTCCGCCTCCTGTTCCACTCGTCTCACGCAGTCTCTCCGCATTTCCACCTACGGCCTGCGTCTCATGCGATCCACGGCAAGGAGCATGCGACTCAGGGATCACCTGGACAGTCTGCACGACGCCGCCACCACCCTCCATCGCGTGAGCAAACAACCCACTTTCACAACAAGTCTTTCCAACTTCGCCCAAATGGCGTACAGCATGGGACTGTCGAAGGCGTCGACGAATGCCTCGAGGGAGGCACTGCTGCAGTGCGTGAAGCGGGCGATTGGTTCGGAGTATGAGCGTTTGGCGTCCGCGTTCGAGAGGCACTACGCTGTCAGATCTGTGAACGCGTGGCTGGCTGAGGCTTTGCATCAATTCACAGCGCCATGTCAACGCTTGGGAGCTATCGCCTGGGATGTCGTGGACACTATGTGCATCAGGTCACCTCTGCGTGTGCACAATCAGTTCATTCCCATAGTGCAGCGTGTGGCGGCGGTCGGCTTTGTCCTTCTACTATTTGTCTCGCTCTACTCCTGCCTCTGCATCATCTATCTTTGCATCACACGATCCCTCTCCTACAAGACGGAGTAATTACGTCTTCGTCCTTACACTACGCCTCCTCCTCCAACTCCTGCTCCTCCGCCTCCTCCCCTCTTCCCTCATCCACAACCCCCGATTTGGCATTTTTCATTCCATTCCTATTATTTTTCTATTCAATACATAACAGAGGTGCGGTCTTTTCCACTGGAGGCTTCTCACTCCTTTGTGAAATCGCCTCAGTACCTTGCGACTGGCGATTGGGGGTTGCGCAAATGCAGTGCGATGTGGTGAATGTGATGGCATGTGGTGGCAGTGCATTGTCGTGCAATGCAATCAACCACCGACGCACGCTGGGCTAAAGTTAAGACAAAACTAGTCAGATGCGACGCCTTGTCAATGGGATGTCAGCCCACCCTCTTTTTCAGTGCTAAGTCGTAGACACCACTTGGCGAAGTCCCTTTGCAGTTGGAGGCATCGTTAGCCCTGTCGAGTGGACAATTAGACAGTTGGAGTTTGGGAGCAATGCCTCACACAGGTCAGGCAGTCGCTCATCCACCACACACCAATGGCTGAACAATGCAGCCTGCTACCACCTACTGTCATACACGAGCGTCAACTTGTCGCACTTTGCCACCAAGCTGTGCGAATCGAGCACCTCATGGTTTTGGATGCAAGTCCTGTCCCAGCGAACTCCTTCACTGTTACTCGTAGAACACCTGATACAAATGTGGCCGCTCTTTGGCGTCTGCTCCTTCCATTGACTCAATTGCGCCCTCAACAACGCTGCCAAAATCATCCCTCATCTGCCCAACCATTGGGTAGGGGCAAACACATACACACACACACACACACACACACACACACACATACATACATACATACATACATACATACGCACACACGGTGAGCACTGGTGTGTGTTTCAAGTGCACTTTTTCAACAGGGTGAAGCTTTTTCGCATTCGCGGGAGGGAAGTGAGTCGGCTACTCTCTTCTCATCGTGCCCCACCAACTTCCAGCCAATGCGGTCACGCGGACGTCGTGAGGAGATTGCAATGTGTCCTTGCGGTGCGTCCAATCAGCGCCTCGTGCTGGCTGCTCGTGCATCCCACTGTCATCGACCTGTGCCCCTCGTCAGTCTCATTGGTCGAGGCAAACAACTCGCTGCTTCGACATCAAATGCACTGCTCAGTCAAGCCCACCTCCAGTGGCTGGTGTGTGCAGCCATGAACTTCGGCAACTTCTTCCGCAACATCTCCACAGATAGGACCAGTGGCGGTAGAGTCGGTGCTACTGGTGGTGGTAGTGCAGCAGAAGGTGTGGGCGGTGCCACTGGTGTCGCAGGCGGTGGTGATGGTGGTGGCAGTGGCAGCGGCAGTGGCAGTGGCGGCAGTATTTTCGCCACACCCAGTCGTCTATTCGAGTCCATCAATGCGAAGACAGGAAGCATTGTCTCCGACTTCAGCCACAAAGTCGACTTGGCTAACAAGCTGGACACGATCAAGAAGTACTCTCCCATCGATAAGATTGGCCAGAGTGTACTAGGCACCTCATTTCAAGCCAGAGCCTCCACGCAGCCTCACAATGACGCAAACAAGGTGCCACTCCAAACACCACACAATCTGCACGATTCGTATCCACTCCCTCCTCAGCACACACAACAGCAGCACCAGCATCATCATCAACAACAACAACAACAGCAACTACACCAACAGCGACAGCAGCTGTCGCAAGGACAAGAAGCGCGACAAAACTACCGAAGTGAGCAGTCGGAAGTGTGGTCAGCAGACTACTCAAGCACACCTACCGACACAGCCTTTGATCCACACGGCTTGCACGTCTTACCACGTCATCCCAACCAACCACCTGCTACCACAAGCTACGAATATCATCCAGAAGGAGGCTATAGCATTAGGAAGCAGGACACACACCAGCTGCCACAATCGCATCCGCCGACTGAGGCATCGGAGGAGGGATACCGACCACCTGAAACACGCCAAGCCACTGTGTACACATCGACGGAGCGGGAGGCCACGCAGCCACTGTGGCAATCACAGACTAGTGAGGTGCTTTCCATCGAAAGCGAGTCATTGACAGAGTCCTCACGTGGAGGTGCGGAAGCTCAGGCGAATGCAGTGAGTGCATGGCAAAGCGATGCACAGTTCGGGGGGTCACAAGGTCGTCAACTGTCGAGTGGAGAGTGTGGTGAGGAGAGGCGCCACGAGAATCCCTTCAACAAAGGCATGTCTGTGGATACAAGCGCGAGTAGGCAGGAGGCTGGAGGCTCTTTCAGGCGTCAGAACACGACACCGGGATTCCGTCCCCCCAGACCACCACCACCTCGATCTCGCTCCCGCTCTGGGTCCACATCCGAGGCCACATCGGTGTCTGGCTCCCAGTCACTGCTTGTCGAGAATGCGAGGAGGATGTCGTTGACGGAGGAGGTGAGCACGAAGCAGGCGTCACCACTGCTGCACTCACTCACATCATCACCTCTCTTCGAGGAGGCTGACGAGACGTTGAAGGATGCAGCTTCTCCACCCTCCTCCGAGGAGATCGGCTACCTCACCCGTCTCCAGTGCCAGCAGATTGTGTCCGCCGTGGATGACATGATTGCCCATACCATGGAGGCCAGTGAGACCTATGAGTCGGTGACACGCACGCCCTCCTACGGGGTGGAATTCCAATCGCACAACTACTGGCACGACACATCACACAGAGAAGCAGAGGTGAGCGAAGCACAGGCTGTGGAGGATGGAACATGCGAAGTGAACACGTACTACGTGACGGAGCCAGAGGAGACGACATCGTCGACCACTCCACACACGACTGCTGACACACAGTCTGCGTATCTCCCGTCGTATGTGGCGCACGATGTGCAGGAGGAGGAGGAGAAGGAGGAGGATGAGGAGGCGGAGGCGGCGATGGCGATGGCAGTGAAGAGAGGAGAGAGAGGGACAACGCAGCTGCGGATGGGGGAGGATGTGAATGCGCATGATTATGCCATTGAGTATGGCGTGGGTGGGGAGGAGAAGAGGGAGGAAGATTGGAAGGCGAAGGAGGAGGAGGCGGAGGTGAAGGTGGTTGATGGAAAGGGCAGAAGTGCCTCCATCAGCGACGACTGGTACACAAGTCAGGCCTCAGAAAGACACGATTTCACAGACGAGGAGGAGGTGGAGGAAGAAGAGGAAGAGGAGGAAGAAAGAGCAGAGGGCGTAGGAAGGGGAATGCAAGGAAAATCAACAGTGTCGCATGATGCGGATTGGAGGAGCAGAGTTGAGGCGACGGAGGATTCGCTCAAACCCTTCATCACCAAATATGTGCAACAACTGGTCACCGGAAAGTGAGTCGTCTACACAGTTCTTTTCCTCACAACACCATTCATCATCCCAAGGCGCGTGCATCCCAACTCTAGTCACCTAACAAGCTCATTAATTAATCAATCCATTGACGTGTGGCAGCAGGCCAAACAGCGTTGACATGCTTGCTTAGACAAAATGACTCTTTGTGCCAGAGGTGAGCCGCCCATCCTTCTACTCTCGAGGCGCTGCAATAAAGATGTGCCGTATTCACCCTTTCCCTGCCTACACCGACTCGCCTACAGTGGATGCATTTTCTGGTCCTCCAATCCGCGCCAGACTCTGCTCATCAAGACGGCTTTAATGCTTCCCTCTCCTTTTAGTGAGGCGGAGTTGGAGACCAGCAACGACGCCTTCAAAGAACACATGCTCGTGAGTTCTACCACTTTGCATCCTCCCATGCTGTTTGGAGCGGTGACTGCTTGTGCCAAATCCCCACACCTTAGGCATACGTCTGGGCTTGGGCAATGCGTGGATGGGTGGGCAGCGGTCAAAGGCGGTCAAAAGGTGTGTGTGCCAGGCATTGCTCTGCACACGCATCACAGTGTGCAGAGTGGGTACACCTCCCACGCCGCATTGTGCACGACTGTCACCACCACCAACATCGCATGAGAAACGTTTGGGTGTAGGCGCACCTTCCATTCACACCAATGGAGCGTGGCGCCCAACGGTCGGACTCGTAGTTGGTTTGTGAAAATTAGCCTATTTACGATGGCAGCCCACTTGGTATATCCACGTTGTTTGTGCGCACTGACGGTAAAGATACACAAAGATTCCACCAGAAGGAGGAGGAAGGCGAGGACTGACTTCTACACCAAGTTGGTCTCAATTGCCTACCACAGCTCAAGATGTTCTGCTGGTGCTGCTGGTGGTGGTGGTAGTGGTAGTGGTGGAGAGTGAGCAGGCACAATTGCGATTCCAGTGCATTCGCATTGGCTCACTGACTGAGTAATGGACTGAGTGACTGACTGACTGACTGACTGACTGACTGACTGACTGACTGACTGACTGACTGACTGACTGACTGACTGACTGACTGACTGACTGACTGACTGACTGACTGACTGACTGACTGACTGACTGACTGACTGACTGACTGACTGACTGACTGACTGACTGACTGACTGACTGACTGACTGACTGACTGACTGACTGACTGACTGACTGACTGACTGACTGACTGACTGACTGACTGACTGACTGACTGACTGACTGACTGACTGACTGACTGACTGACTGACTGACTGACTGACTGACTGACTGACTGACTGACTGACTGACTGACTGACTGACTGACTGACTGACTGACTGACTGACTGACTGACTGACTGACTGACTGACTGACTGACTGACTGACTGACTGACTGACTGACTGACTGACTGACTGACTGACTGACTGACTGACTGACTGACTGACTGACTGACTGACTGACTGACTGACTGACTGACTGACTGACTGACTGACTGACTGACTGACTGACTGACTGACTGACTGACTGACTGACTGACTGACTGACTGACTGACTGACTGACTGACTGACTGACTGACTGACTGACTGACTGACTGACTGACTGACTGACTGACTGACTGACTGACTGACTGACTGACTGACTGACTGACTGACTGACTGACTGACTGACTGACTGACTGACTGACTGACTGACTGACTGACTGACTGACTGACTGACTGACTGACTGACTGACTGACTGACTGACTGACTGACTGACTGACTGACTGACTGACTGACTGACTGACTGACTGACTGACTGACTGACTGACTGACTGACTGACTGACTGACTGACTGACTGACTGACTGACTGACTGACTGACTGACTGACTGACTGACTGACTGACTGACTGACTGACTGACTGGCTGACTGACTGACCGACCGACCGTCCGACCGACCGACCGACCAACCGAATGACCGATTGACTAGCGGCCACCCAAACACCTTCCACTGCCGCCACTTCCCAGTACCGCAATTGGCCTTGACACCACCATAATTAGCACCACGCCTCAAGCCTGCCTCTGCTCCATGTCGACCAATCAGCGATCCCAACTAGACCGCTTTTGGTCACCTTGGTTAGTTCGGTCACCAACCTCGCGACCGACGCATCAACCAGTGTCACTTTGAAGCCTCAGCTACAGAGGTGGTCTTGCACTCCTAACCATGCCTATTTTGCTTACTGCAGACACCACAGGGCCGCGAGCTTTTCTCCAAGGCCGTCGAGCTGCAGGTGAGTCCCTCAGTCTCCTTACCATAAGTCGGCTGCAGTGTCTAACTACACACACTCATTCGCTCGCCACACACGAGGGTGGTTTATGCAGATAGACTGGGCACTACATCGTTCACTGCACCGACGGTTCACTCGTGTGAGTGGGCGACTCAAGTTGGGCCTGGGGACAAAAATGACTGCTGCAGTTGCAGTCTTGGGACAAATCACCGTATCCTTGCGCCAGCGTGCCCATGACTCCCTCACTGTCTTTTCAACCGAACCACAATCTTGTCGGCGATTGTGCGAGGGCAAACGAGGCCATGTCATGAGTGTGGGGCTTGCCGTAAGATTTGTCCTCACTCGCTCATTCCCTGTACGCTGTCGTCTCTATGTGCATGCGACACCATCACAGTGCCTTTCGTTGTAATTTTGCATTCTCACCTGTCGTAAACCATACTCTTCCACGAATCGAACAATTTGTGGGAGGCACTCCACTAACCTCTCAACTGCCGCTCACATTCGACAATCCGTCGTGGAGGTGGACTCAGTCGGGGTGGATGTTCAATCACTCATCACAAGGCTGTGGGTCGTGAGGCGTTTGGTTGCGACTTGACAGCAACTTGGAGGCGCAGTTCACCCATCGCCTCGAACAAATGCCACTGTCAACGTCGAACAGCTGGTTCGCGTTACGACCTCCTCCTCTGCAATCCGCTTCATCAACAAACGCACAAGACGCAACGCCGATTGCTTGCTTAGTGAGGGAGGACATGCGTGCACACAGGCCATGCCATGGCATATGCATTTCTGAGCTGCTCTCTCCACGATCGTTAGTAACCGGTGATTGCGTTCTCAGGACGCCTTCTCCCCATCGTGGTTTCACACATTCACACATTGTTGCATGGCAGTGCATTCGCTAGTACAGACTTTCCTTCCGATTATTACCGCTGAGCGTGACTACCATTCATGCTTAATGTGGGGAGTGCGGAGAATGAACTCACACTGCCCACCGAATACGCAGGCGGGCAAGTAGATGAACTGGTAAACGTGGTCTTCTCCACGTGTTTCATTGAAGTCACTCATGGCAACTCGAAGACGGAGAAGTGAATCGGTCGGCGCATTGAATGGACGGCGACACCGAGATTTTGGCTTCGCATGGCGTGAGGGTGAGGGTTTGTGCCTTTATTCCCCTCACTCCGCAAACCATGCTATCTTGTGCTTCAATCGAATGCTGCATGAATGTGGCACAGCGGCACGGTATGCTGGCATAAATGAAGAATATGGAGGTGGAGATAGGATCACACAGGGTCTACCACCACCCTCCATCACTCCACTCCTCCCTCCAGCCTCTCTCGCTTTCATTGCCTCTCTATCCACCTCTCCCGCCTCTCTCATCTCTCCCCACAGGGTGCGTACTCGGGCGGACGCCTCGACGAGAACGGATTACGCGCCATGCTCAGTCGCGTCATCTTCGTGCTCACGGAGTGTCACAAGTCTGAGGACTTCGTTCCTGCCAAACGACTCCTCACCACCTCCCTCGTCTACCACATTGAAGGTAGCCACCATACCCCGCACCTCCCTCTCCCTCCCCTCCACCTCTCCTTCTTTCTGACCCCTAACTCCAACTCACTGCCTCCTCTTCTTTATGGCACAGTGCGTAAATGCACTCCTTCCTTCCTTCCTTCCTTCCTTCCTTCCTTCCTTCCTTCCTTCCTTCCTTCCTTCCTTCCTTCCTTCCTTCCTTCCTTCCTTCCTTCCTTCCTTCCTTCCTTCCTTCCTTCCTTCCTTCCTTCCTTCCTTCCTTCCTTCCTGCCATCTCGCCACTGCCTCCCCCGTCATCCCCCTACTCTTCTTATTAATTCACATCCACTTCCCAAAGTCTCGTTTGCGCCCGCCACTTCTCCTACCTCGACCATGTCCGACCATCACTCCTTGCTGCATGCTCTGCCCATGTGCACAGAAAGTGACTGCTGCACGTTCTCTCCATCCCCAGATCCCACTAAGGTCGGTGAGAAGGTCTTCCTCTTCTCCTACATCAAGAGCCAACCCATTTGGCACTCGCTGCGGTTTTGGAACGCCTGCTTCTTCCAGTCAGTGCAGGAGACGCGAGCCAAGATGATGGATCAAATGAGGTAGGCGTCGACAATACCGCTAATCCACCCACTTTGGCCAAGTTTACGCCACCAACGGACAGGTGTTTACCCACCTCTGCGTTGTTCAGTTACGCTGGCTGCCAAAGCGCCTTGTTGATTAGTCGATTTCGCACAAGCGAACACGCTGTGGTGGAGGTGGTGGTGATGGCAATGGCAGTAGCAGTGGTAGTGGTGGTGGCGACTAAACCAAATTAGCCTGCTACTGTTGGGATAAAGCATTGTGATAGCAACAAATGTGAAATGCCTACTCCCTGTTCTTGCATACCACTTCTTCATTGCTCTCCGCTTTGCAGGTCCGATGCGGAGATCGACCAAGCCATCCTTGGCCAAATCAGGTGAGTTCTATCCACCACACCAACCCCAACCCCAACTCCACCTCTCTCACTGCCTGTCACCTCGTTGTGTGGCACAAGGCTGTTGACGTAGTCATGTCGAGTTGGCAGTGCTGATTCACTAGCAGGAGGGCTGACACACCGACGCCAAGTAGACGACCGTCAGTGAACTAGGCGTTGGGTCATCATGACAGAGTGGCGACTGCAGAGAGGTAAACTTTCGCCACCCTACAGGCTAGGGTGAGTGAAGTTGTTTACGCCGTGCATGAAGGAGGCGGCAGTGCCTAAACGACGTGATGCACAACAGGTGAGGTGAACACTGCCGACAGACTCGTCCTCCTTCACCCACACTGATGTGGGCAGTGCAAGCACAAGCATTCGCTTCCCCACCCCATGCCACACCATCCTCCTTCACGTTGCAGTGGATTGTGACGTGTTTCTCTCTCTCCACCTGGACGTGCATTCTGCCCCAGCTAACAGTCGGGCAGCTCGGCTCGGTGTGTATATGTGTTTGTGTGTGTGAGTGCGTGTGTCGATGGTTCGATGGGGAGACAATTTAGGCTGAAGAGCACGTCGACATGAGACGGTGATGTCGCAGGTGAGGGAAGGATGAGAATGCGCCGCGGTGATCAGCTTGTGTACTCTTTGCAGGTCATACCTCAACACCATGCACGTCTTCAATCTCCATGCCACCATGCGCCACGAATTTCTTCGCAAGCAAGGCGACCTCTTCAACCTGCCTCAAGGTAGGCCCCACTCAATCACTTGCAGTGTTACACAACTGCCTCCTCCTCTGACCTGATAACACCGACGCGTGCATTTCATGGAGGTTGGGACGTGGCATCAGAGATAGTGCGCGACTGGTTACACCACAGGGAAATTGAACAGTGAAAGAGGAGTACACTGTGGTTTTGGGTAATGTCTGCAATGTGTGCATCGAGGGTGATGATGAAGGGAACAGGCGCTGCTGACTGTCACGCGCACAGAGCTGGAATGCAATTCACGGCTTGCAGGAGCAATGCGAAATGATAGCATGAGGGAATCAAAAACGACGTAGCTGTGTGGCGCCTCCTTCCTCCCTCCCCCTCCTCCGAAAAACATGCTGCAATGTTTACCAAGTAGTGCACGCAGTAAACACGAGGCACTTGTTTAAGACCACGACGTCCCACGTAGATCTGTGGTAGTTTTTGCGTGTAGTCGCCTCCACTGTCGAAAAGCGAGGCAGTCCTGCGAGGGGAGGATGCACACGAGGGATGAGGCAGATAGAGACGCGGAGATAGTGTCTGTCGTAGGGACTGGAAAGGTAGACTGGAAAGGTTGGTTGACTGCGTGATTTTCATCAAACCGTCCCAATACTCCAACCAACCACGTCGCACTCCACCCGCCGGTTCCGACCATCGGCGCCGTCACCATCACATCACCCACTACAGTATGTTTTGTCCCTTGTCCAGCAAAAGATGGAGTGGTTCAACAGAGCCAAATGCTAATCCGTCCTTGCTTTGTCCCCTCCTCACAGACGACGTTGAAGCCCTCTCCACCCTGATTGACAACCCACAGACCAATTGAAGCGTCATCCTCCTTCCTCCGCTCCCCCGCCTCCTGCAAACGCCTCCAACGACATTTGGTCTCCGCTTTGGATCAGAAAGCGCCTCTCCTTTCGATGCGACTCCTCCTTATTTTTGTGCTCTTCCCACCAACCCGAGTTTCATGTCTCACCCACTCACTCGCCTCCCTCCTCCTCTCCACACGTGCCATTGTCCTTACCAAAAAATGTAGACAGCTACCAATTTTCCTCCACCCCGTCTCCTCGTCTCAATGCAGGACACCATTTGCGTGATGAGTGATTGGTCTTCCTTTGCTAAGCTAATGTCTGGTGACAGTGAGACTGTCATGAGTTGACGAATGACGTGGGTAGATGCAACTGCCACTAGATTTCGCATTCACCAACATACAACCGACGCTGTCCTTCATTATCTCGCATTTGGCATGGTGCAGTGTAGCCCTTCCTCGGATGCGAATACGTAGGCAAACAAAATGCACTTAGTGGGAATACCGTTCCGTTTCTACGTCGTAATCAACCACTCTACAACCATACCAACCTTCGGCATAATGAGGGCATGCTCGAGGTCCTCCTCACTCAGTCCAATTCCAGGTTGACATCGACAGTCCAATGCGTGCACTGAGCATTCACTTCCTCCCATCATGTTCAAATACCATCACGTAGAAACCACAGAAATGCACAAAACGAAACTTTAGTCCGAGTGGGTGAACTGGCTCTACCACACCCACATGCTCCATCCAACATTTAGACGCTGAAGTCAAGGTAGAAGTGACGCTGCGAGCCCTCCTTCTCCACCTCTGCTTACCTTGTCAACCGTGCTCCAGACACGCACATTCTGACCATTTGCACTTTTAAATGACCCTTTATTTCTGCGCTCGTGAATGCACGCATCATTCACACATCAAACACGCCGCTGCACACGCGTTACATGAGTTAGCAAGATTGCGCTCCGCTTGTCACACTCAACTACCCAAAATATGTTTTTTAAATGGGAGCATTAATCGACTTGCGCCATAAACGCACGTATAATTTTTAATAGCGCGAAATTGCATCTTTAATCGTTCTGTAAATCTGCCTAGGTCAGCTTTTTGTGATTTTGCTCCCCTTTCCCTTTCGGCTTTGACGTGCCCACTCTGCCCATCGCCGCCCCGTATCGCTCAATTACATCACCGAATTCGCAGTTTGGATGGGCGTACACGAGCAGTAAGTGCCCACCAAAGCGACTGACACGACCACACACGCGACTGACGTGTCCCCGACGTAGTTACTTGGTAAGTAAGTTACTTGGTAAGTCACCCACACACCGGCCTCCTTACTTTGAAGGACACGCATTTCAGGCTACTGCATCGCTCCGCGGCGAGCTTGGCGTGGTCCGAGTGGACCGCTTGTCTACCAATACTAGTCCTCTGGTTGATGTGAATGTCTCTATTGCTCACGCACCGAGTAGCGCACGAGACCAAATCAACTTTGCAGCCCAGTTTACTGAGCCCACCGCATGATGTGACATGCCACCTTCTGTCAGATGAGTAAACGCTCCTCCAAAAAGCACCAGTGAAAGCGCTACTCGGTGCGTGAGCAATAGAGACATTCACATCAACCAGAGGACTAGTATTGGTAGACAAGCGGTCCACTCGGACCACGCCAAGCTCGCCGCGGAGCGATGCAGTAGCCTGAAATGCGTGTCCTTCAAAGTAAGGAGGCCGGTGTGTGGGTGACTTACCAAGTAACTTACTTACCAAGTAACTACGTCGGGGACACGTCAGTCGCGTGTGTGGTCGTGTCAGTCGCTTTGGTGGGCACTTACTGCTCGTGTACGCCCATCCAAACTGCGAATTCGGTGATGTAATTGAGCGATACGGGGCGGCGATGGGCAGAGTGGGCACGTCAAAGCCGAAAGGGAAAGGGGAGCAAAATCACAAAAAGCTGACCTAGGCAGATTTACAGAACGATTAAAGATGCAATTTCGCGCTATTAAAAATTATACGTGCGTTTATGGCGCAAGTCGATTAATGCTCCCATTTAAAAAACATATTTTGGGTAGTTGAGTGTGACAAGCGGAGCGCAATCTTGCTAACTCATGTAACGCGTGTGCAGCGGCGTGTTTGATGTGTGAATGATGCGTGCATTCACGAGCGCAGAAATAAAGGGTCATTTAAAAGTGCAAATGGTCAGAATGTGCGTGTCTGGAGCACGGTTGACAAGGTAAGCAGAGGTGGAGAAGGAGGGCTCGCAGCGTCACTTCTACCTTGACTTCAGCGTCTAAATGTTGGATGGAGCATGTGGGTGTGGTAGAGCCAGTTCACCCACTCGGACTAAAGTTTCGTTTTGTGCATTTCTGTGGTTTCTACGTGATGGTATTTGAACATGATGGGAGGAAGTGAATGCTCAGTGCACGCATTGGACTGTCGATGTCAACCTGGAATTGGACTGAGTGAGGAGGACCTCGAGCATGCCCTCATTATGCCGAAGGTTGGTATGGTTGTAGAGTGGTTGATTACGACGTAGAAACGGAACGGTATTCCCACTAAGTGCATTTTGTTTGCCTACGTATTCGCATCCGAGGAAGGGCTACACTGCACCATGCCAAATGCGAGATAATGAAGGACAGCGTCGGTTGTATGTTGGTGAATGCGAAATCTAGTGGCAGTTGCATCTACCCACGTCATTCGTCAACTCATGACAGTCTCACTGTCACCAGACATTAGCTTAGCAAAGGAAGACCAATCACTCATCACGCAAATGGTGTCCTGCATTGAGACGAGGAGACGGGGTGGAGGAAAATTGGTAGCTGTCTACATTTTTTGGTAAGGACAATGGCACGTGTGGAGAGGAGGAGGGAGGCGAGTGAGTGGGTGAGACATGAAACTCGGGTTGGTGGGAAGAGCACAAAAATAAGGAGGAGTCGCATCGAAAGGAGAGGCGCTTTCTGATCCAAAGCGGAGACCAAATGTCGTTGGAGGCGTTTGCAGGAGGCGGGGGAGCGGAGGAAGGAGGATGACGCTTCAATTGGTCTGTGGGTTGTCAATCAGGGTGGAGAGGGCTTCAACGTCGTCTGTGAGGAGGGGACAAAGCAAGGACGGATTAGCATTTGGCTCTGTTGAACCACTCCATCTTTTGCTGGACAAGGGACAAAACATACTGTAGTGGGTGATGTGATGGTGACGGCGCCGATGGTCGGAACCGGCGGGTGGAGTGCGACGTGGTTGGTTGGAGTATTGGGACGGTTTGATGAAAATCACGCAGTCAACCAACCTTTCCAGTCTACCTTTCCAGTCCCTACGACAGACACTATCTCCGCGTCTCTATCTGCCTCATCCCTCGTGTGCATCCTCCCCTCGCAGGACTGCCTCGCTTTTCGACAGTGGAGGCGACTACACGCAAAAACTACCACAGATCTACGTGGGACGTCGTGGTCTTAAACAAGTGCCTCGTGTTTACTGCGTGCACTACTTGGTAAACATTGCAGCATGTTTTTCGGAGGAGGGGGAGGGAGGAAGGAGGCGCCACACAGCTACGTCGTTTTTGATTCCCTCATGCTATCATTTCGCATTGCTCCTGCAAGCCGTGAATTGCATTCCAGCTCTGTGCGCGTGACAGTCAGCAGCGCCTGTTCCCTTCATCATCACCCTCGATGCACACATTGCAGACATTACCCAAAACCACAGTGTACTCCTCTTTCACTGTTCAATTTCCCTGTGGTGTAACCAGTCGCGCACTATCTCTGATGCCACGTCCCAACCTCCATGAAATGCACGCGTCGGTGTTATCAGGTCAGAGGAGGAGGCAGTTGTGTAACACTGCAAGTGATTGAGTGGGGCCTACCTTGAGGCAGGTTGAAGAGGTCGCCTTGCTTGCGAAGAAATTCGTGGCGCATGGTGGCATGGAGATTGAAGACGTGCATGGTGTTGAGGTATGACCTGCAAAGAGTACACAAGCTGATCACCGCGGCGCATTCTCATCCTTCCCTCACCTGCGACATCACCGTCTCATGTCGACGTGCTCTTCAGCCTAAATTGTCTCCCCATCGAACCATCGACACACGCACTCACACACACAAACACATATACACACCGAGCCGAGCTGCCCGACTGTTAGCTGGGGCAGAATGCACGTCCAGGTGGAGAGAGAGAAACACGTCACAATCCACTGCAACGTGAAGGAGGATGGTGTGGCATGGGGTGGGGAAGCGAATGCTTGTGCTTGCACTGCCCACATCAGTGTGGGTGAAGGAGGACGAGTCTGTCGGCAGTGTTCACCTCACCTGTTGTGCATCACGTCGTTTAGGCACTGCCGCCTCCTTCATGCACGGCGTAAACAACTTCACTCACCCTAGCCTGTAGGGTGGCGAAAGTTTACCTCTCTGCAGTCGCCACTCTGTCATGATGACCCAACGCCTAGTTCACTGACGGTCGTCTACTTGGCGTCGGTGTGTCAGCCCTCCTGCTAGTGAATCAGCACTGCCAACTCGACATGACTACGTCAACAGCCTTGTGCCACACAACGAGGTGACAGGCAGTGAGAGAGGTGGAGTTGGGGTTGGGGTTGGTGTGGTGGATAGAACTCACCTGATTTGGCCAAGGATGGCTTGGTCGATCTCCGCATCGGACCTGCAAAGCGGAGAGCAATGAAGAAGTGGTATGCAAGAACAGGGAGTAGGCATTTCACATTTGTTGCTATCACAATGCTTTATCCCAACAGTAGCAGGCTAATTTGGTTTAGTCGCCACCACCACTACCACTGCTACTGCCATTGCCATCACCACCACCTCCACCACAGCGTGTTCGCTTGTGCGAAATCGACTAATCAACAAGGCGCTTTGGCAGCCAGCGTAACTGAACAACGCAGAGGTGGGTAAACACCTGTCCGTTGGTGGCGTAAACTTGGCCAAAGTGGGTGGATTAGCGGTATTGTCGACGCCTACCTCATTTGATCCATCATCTTGGCTCGCGTCTCCTGCACTGACTGGAAGAAGCAGGCGTTCCAAAACCGCAGCGAGTGCCAAATGGGTTGGCTCTTGATGTAGGAGAAGAGGAAGACCTTCTCACCGACCTTAGTGGGATCTGGGGATGGAGAGAACGTGCAGCAGTCACTTTCTGTGCACATGGGCAGAGCATGCAGCAAGGAGTGATGGTCGGACATGGTCGAGGTAGGAGAAGTGGCGGGCGCAAACGAGACTTTGGGAAGTGGATGTGAATTAATAAGAAGAGTAGGGGGATGACGGGGGAGGCAGTGGCGAGATGGCAGGAAGGAAGGAAGGAAGGAAGGAAGGAAGGAAGGAAGGAAGGAAGGAAGGAAGGAAGGAAGGAAGGAAGGAAGGAAGGAAGGAAGGAAGGAAGGAAGGAAGGAAGGAAGGAAGGAAGGAAGGAAGGAAGGAGTGCATTTACGCACTGTGCCATAAAGAAGAGGAGGCAGTGAGTTGGAGTTAGGGGTCAGAAAGAAGGAGAGGTGGAGGGGAGGGAGAGGGAGGTGCGGGGTATGGTGGCTACCTTCAATGTGGTAGACGAGGGAGGTGGTGAGGAGTCGTTTGGCAGGAACGAAGTCCTCAGACTTGTGACACTCCGTGAGCACGAAGATGACGCGACTGAGCATGGCGCGTAATCCGTTCTCGTCGAGGCGTCCGCCCGAGTACGCACCCTGTGGGGAGAGATGAGAGAGGCGGGAGAGGTGGATAGAGAGGCAATGAAAGCGAGAGAGGCTGGAGGGAGGAGTGGAGTGATGGAGGGTGGTGGTAGACCCTGTGTGATCCTATCTCCACCTCCATATTCTTCATTTATGCCAGCATACCGTGCCGCTGTGCCACATTCATGCAGCATTCGATTGAAGCACAAGGATAGCATGGTTTGCGGAGTGAGGGGAATAAAGGCACAAACCCTCACCCTCACGCCATGCGAAGCCAAAATCTCGGTGTCGCCGTCCATTCAATGCGCCGACCGATTCACTTCTCCGTCTTCGAGTTGCCATGAGTGACTTCAATGAAACACGTGGAGAAGACCACGTTTACCAGTTCATCTACTTGCCCGCCTGCGTATTCGGTGGGCAGTGTGAGTTCATTCTCCGCACTCCCCACATTAAGCATGAATGGTAGTCACGCTCAGCGGTAATAATCGGAAGGAAAGTCTGTACTAGCGAATGCACTGCCATGCAACAATGTGTGAATGTGTGAAACCACGATGGGGAGAAGGCGTCCTGAGAACGCAATCACCGGTTACTAACGATCGTGGAGAGAGCAGCTCAGAAATGCATATGCCATGGCATGGCCTGTGTGCACGCATGTCCTCCCTCACTAAGCAAGCAATCGGCGTTGCGTCTTGTGCGTTTGTTGATGAAGCGGATTGCAGAGGAGGAGGTCGTAACGCGAACCAGCTGTTCGACGTTGACAGTGGCATTTGTTCGAGGCGATGGGTGAACTGCGCCTCCAAGTTGCTGTCAAGTCGCAACCAAACGCCTCACGACCCACAGCCTTGTGATGAGTGATTGAACATCCACCCCGACTGAGTCCACCTCCACGACGGATTGTCGAATGTGAGCGGCAGTTGAGAGGTTAGTGGAGTGCCTCCCACAAATTGTTCGATTCGTGGAAGAGTATGGTTTACGACAGGTGAGAATGCAAAATTACAACGAAAGGCACTGTGATGGTGTCGCATGCACATAGAGACGACAGCGTACAGGGAATGAGCGAGTGAGGACAAATCTTACGGCAAGCCCCACACTCATGACATGGCCTCGTTTGCCCTCGCACAATCGCCGACAAGATTGTGGTTCGGTTGAAAAGACAGTGAGGGAGTCATGGGCACGCTGGCGCAAGGATACGGTGATTTGTCCCAAGACTGCAACTGCAGCAGTCATTTTTGTCCCCAGGCCCAACTTGAGTCGCCCACTCACACGAGTGAACCGTCGGTGCAGTGAACGATGTAGTGCCCAGTCTATCTGCATAAACCACCCTCGTGTGTGGCGAGCGAATGAGTGTGTGTAGTTAGACACTGCAGCCGACTTATGGTAAGGAGACTGAGGGACTCACCTGCAGCTCGACGGCCTTGGAGAAAAGCTCGCGGCCCTGTGGTGTCTGCAGTAAGCAAAATAGGCATGGTTAGGAGTGCAAGACCACCTCTGTAGCTGAGGCTTCAAAGTGACACTGGTTGATGCGTCGGTCGCGAGGTTGGTGACCGAACTAACCAAGGTGACCAAAAGCGGTCTAGTTGGGATCGCTGATTGGTCGACATGGAGCAGAGGCAGGCTTGAGGCGTGGTGCTAATTATGGTGGTGTCAAGGCCAATTGCGGTACTGGGAAGTGGCGGCAGTGGAAGGTGTTTGGGTGGCCGCTAGTCAATCGGTCATTCGGTTGGTCGGTCGGTCGGTCGGACGGTCGGTCGGTCAGTCAGTCAGCCAGCAGTCAGTCAGTCAGTCAGTCAGTCAGTCAGTCAGTCAGTCAGTCAGTCAGTCAGTCAGTCAGTCAGTCAGTCAGTCAGTCAGTCAGTCAGTCAGTCAGTCAGTCAGTCAGTCAGTCAGTCAGTCAGTCAGTCAGTCAGTCAGTCAGTCAGTCAGTCAGTCAGTCAGTCAGTCAGTCAGTCAGTCAGTCAGTCAGTCAGTCAGTCAGTCAGTCAGTCAGTCAGTCAGTCAGTCAGTCAGTCAGTCAGTCAGTCAGTCAGTCAGTCAGTCAGTCAGTCAGTCAGTCAGTCAGTCAGTCAGTCAGTCAGTCAGTCAGTCAGTCAGTCAGTCAGTCAGTCAGTCAGTCAGTCAGTCAGTCAGTCAGTCAGTCACTCAGTCCATTACTCAGTCAGTGAGCCAATGCGAATGCACTGGAATCGCAATTGTGCCTGCTCACTCTCCACCACTACCACTACCACCACCACCAGCAGCACCAGCAGAACATCTTGAGCTGTGGTAGGCAATTGAGACCAACTTGGTGTAGAAGTCAGTCCTCGCCTTCCTCCTCCTTCTGGTGGAATCTTTGTGTATCTTTACCGTCAGTGCGCACAAACAACGTGGATATACCAAGTGGGCTGCCATCGTAAATAGGCTAATTTTCACAAACCAACTACGAGTCCGACCGTTGGGCGCCACGCTCCATTGGTGTGAATGGAAGGTGCGCCTACACCCAAACGTTTCTCATGCGATGTTGGTGGTGGTGACAGTCGTGCACAATGCGGCGTGGGAGGTGTACCCACTCTGCACACTGTGATGCGTGTGCAGAGCAATGCCTGGCACACACACCTTTTGACCGCCTTTGACCGCTGCCCACCCATCCACGCATTGCCCAAGCCCAGACGTATGCCTAAGGTGTGGGGATTTGGCACAAGCAGTCACCGCTCCAAACAGCATGGGAGGATGCAAAGTGGTAGAACTCACGAGCATGTGTTCTTTGAAGGCGTCGTTGCTGGTCTCCAACTCCGCCTCACTAAAAGGAGAGGGAAGCATTAAAGCCGTCTTGATGAGCAGAGTCTGGCGCGGATTGGAGGACCAGAAAATGCATCCACTGTAGGCGAGTCGGTGTAGGCAGGGAAAGGGTGAATACGGCACATCTTTATTGCAGCGCCTCGAGAGTAGAAGGATGGGCGGCTCACCTCTGGCACAAAGAGTCATTTTGTCTAAGCAAGCATGTCAACGCTGTTTGGCCTGCTGCCACACGTCAATGGATTGATTAATTAATGAGCTTGTTAGGTGACTAGAGTTGGGATGCACGCGCCTTGGGATGATGAATGGTGTTGTGAGGAAAAGAACTGTGTAGACGACTCACTTTCCGGTGACCAGTTGTTGCACATATTTGGTGATGAAGGGTTTGAGCGAATCCTCCGTCGCCTCAACTCTGCTCCTCCAATCCGCATCATGCGACACTGTTGATTTTCCTTGCATTCCCCTTCCTACGCCCTCTGCTCTTTCTTCCTCCTCTTCCTCTTCTTCCTCCACCTCCTCCTCGTCTGTGAAATCGTGTCTTTCTGAGGCCTGACTTGTGTACCAGTCGTCGCTGATGGAGGCACTTCTGCCCTTTCCATCAACCACCTTCACCTCCGCCTCCTCCTCCTTCGCCTTCCCCTCTTCCTCCCTCTTCTCCTCCCCACCCACGCCATACTCAATGGCATAATCATGCGCATTCACATCCTCCCCCATCCGCAGCTGCGTTGTCCCTCTCTCTCCTCTCTTCACTGCCATCGCCATCGCCGCCTCCGCCTCCTCATCCTCCTCCTTCTCCTCCTCCTCCTGCACATCGTGCGCCACATACGACGGGAGATACGCAGACTGTGTGTCAGCAGTCGTGTGTGGAGTGGTCGACGATGTCGTCTCCTCTGGCTCCGTCACGTAGTACGTGTTCACTTCGCATGTTCCATCCTCCACAGCCTGTGCTTCGCTCACCTCTGCTTCTCTGTGTGATGTGTCGTGCCAGTAGTTGTGCGATTGGAATTCCACCCCGTAGGAGGGCGTGCGTGTCACCGACTCATAGGTCTCACTGGCCTCCATGGTATGGGCAATCATGTCATCCACGGCGGACACAATCTGCTGGCACTGGAGACGGGTGAGGTAGCCGATCTCCTCGGAGGAGGGTGGAGAAGCTGCATCCTTCAACGTCTCGTCAGCCTCCTCGAAGAGAGGTGATGATGTGAGTGAGTGCAGCAGTGGTGACGCCTGCTTCGTGCTCACCTCCTCCGTCAACGACATCCTCCTCGCATTCTCGACAAGCAGTGACTGGGAGCCAGACACCGATGTGGCCTCGGATGTGGACCCAGAGCGGGAGCGAGATCGAGGTGGTGGTGGTCTGGGGGGACGGAATCCCGGTGTCGTGTTCTGACGCCTGAAAGAGCCTCCAGCCTCCTGCCTACTCGCGCTTGTATCCACAGACATGCCTTTGTTGAAGGGATTCTCGTGGCGCCTCTCCTCACCACACTCTCCACTCGACAGTTGACGACCTTGTGACCCCCCGAACTGTGCATCGCTTTGCCATGCACTCACTGCATTCGCCTGAGCTTCCGCACCTCCACGTGAGGACTCTGTCAATGACTCGCTTTCGATGGAAAGCACCTCACTAGTCTGTGATTGCCACAGTGGCTGCGTGGCCTCCCGCTCCGTCGATGTGTACACAGTGGCTTGGCGTGTTTCAGGTGGTCGGTATCCCTCCTCCGATGCCTCAGTCGGCGGATGCGATTGTGGCAGCTGGTGTGTGTCCTGCTTCCTAATGCTATAGCCTCCTTCTGGATGATATTCGTAGCTTGTGGTAGCAGGTGGTTGGTTGGGATGACGTGGTAAGACGTGCAAGCCGTGTGGATCAAAGGCTGTGTCGGTAGGTGTGCTTGAGTAGTCTGCTGACCACACTTCCGACTGCTCACTTCGGTAGTTTTGTCGCGCTTCTTGTCCTTGCGACAGCTGCTGTCGCTGTTGGTGTAGTTGCTGTTGTTGTTGTTGTTGATGATGATGCTGGTGCTGCTGTTGTGTGTGCTGAGGAGGGAGTGGATACGAATCGTGCAGATTGTGTGGTGTTTGGAGTGGCACCTTGTTTGCGTCATTGTGAGGCTGCGTGGAGGCTCTGGCTTGAAATGAGGTGCCTAGTACACTCTGGCCAATCTTATCGATGGGAGAGTACTTCTTGATCGTGTCCAGCTTGTTAGCCAAGTCGACTTTGTGGCTGAAGTCGGAGACAATGCTTCCTGTCTTCGCATTGATGGACTCGAATAGACGACTGGGTGTGGCGAAAATACTGCCGCCACTGCCACTGCCGCTGCCACTGCCACCACCATCACCACCGCCTGCGACACCAGTGGCACCGCCCACACCTTCTGCTGCACTACCACCACCAGTAGCACCGACTCTACCGCCACTGGTCCTATCTGTGGAGATGTTGCGGAAGAAGTTGCCGAAGTTCATGGCTGCACACACCAGCCACTGGAGGTGGGCTTGACTGAGCAGTGCATTTGATGTCGAAGCAGCGAGTTGTTTGCCTCGACCAATGAGACTGACGAGGGGCACAGGTCGATGACAGTGGGATGCACGAGCAGCCAGCACGAGGCGCTGATTGGACGCACCGCAAGGACACATTGCAATCTCCTCACGACGCCCGCGTGACCGCATTGGCTGGAAGTTGGTGGGGCACGATGAGAAGAGAGTAGCCGACTCACTTCCCTCCCGCGAATGCGAAAAAGCTTCACCCTGTTGAAAAAGTGCACTTGAAACACACACCAGTGCTCACCGTGTGTGCGTATGTATGTATGTATGTATGTATGTATGTATGTGTGTGTGTGTGTGTGTGTGTGTGTGTATGTGTTTGCCCCTACCCAATGGTTGGGCAGATGAGGGATGATTTTGGCAGCGTTGTTGAGGGCGCAATTGAGTCAATGGAAGGAGCAGACGCCAAAGAGCGGCCACATTTGTATCAGGTGTTCTACGAGTAACAGTGAAGGAGTTCGCTGGGACAGGACTTGCATCCAAAACCATGAGGTGCTCGATTCGCACAGCTTGGTGGCAAAGTGCGACAAGTTGACGCTCGTGTATGACAGTAGGTGGTAGCAGGCTGCATTGTTCAGCCATTGGTGTGTGGTGGATGAGCGACTGCCTGACCTGTGTGAGGCATTGCTCCCAAACTCCAACTGTCTAATTGTCCACTCGACAGGGCTAACGATGCCTCCAACTGCAAAGGGACTTCGCCAAGTGGTGTCTACGACTTAGCACTGAAAAAGAGGGTGGGCTGACATCCCATTGACAAGGCGTCGCATCTGACTAGTTTTGTCTTAACTTTAGCCCAGCGTGCGTTGGTGGTTGATTGCATTGCACGACAATGCACTGCCACCACATGCCATCACATTCACCACATCGCACTGCATTTGCGCAACCCCCAATCGCCAGTCGCAAGGTACTGAGGCGATTTCACAAAGGAGTGAGAAGCCTCCAGTGGAAAAGACCGCACCTCTGTTATGTATTGAATAGAAAAATAATAGGAATGGAATGAAAAATGCCAAATCGGGGGTTGTGGATGAGGGAAGAGGGGAGGAGGCGGAGGAGCAGGAGTTGGAGGAGGAGGCGTAGTGTAAGGACGAAGACGTAATTACTCCGTCTTGTAGGAGAGGGATCGTGTGATGCAAAGATAGATGATGCAGAGGCAGGAGTAGAGCGAGACAAATAGTAGAAGGACAAAGCCGACCGCCGCCACACGCTGCACTATGGGAATGAACTGATTGTGCACACGCAGAGGTGACCTGATGCACATAGTGTCCACGACATCCCAGGCGATAGCTCCCAAGCGTTGACATGGCGCTGTGAATTGATGCAAAGCCTCAGCCAGCCACGCGTTCACAGATCTGACAGCGTAGTGCCTCTCGAACGCGGACGCCAAACGCTCATACTCCGAACCAATCGCCCGCTTCACGCACTGCAGCAGTGCCTCCCTCGAGGCATTCGTCGACGCCTTCGACAGTCCCATGCTGTACGCCATTTGGGCGAAGTTGGAAAGACTTGTTGTGAAAGTGGGTTGTTTGCTCACGCGATGGAGGGTGGTGGCGGCGTCGTGCAGACTGTCCAGGTGATCCCTGAGTCGCATGCTCCTTGCCGTGGATCGCATGAGACGCAGGCCGTAGGTGGAAATGCGGAGAGACTGCGTGAGACGAGTGGAACAGGAGGCGGAGATGTTGGGTGCCTGCGCCAATTCGAGTTCGAGGCCTCGACGAAGCGACATCACATGCCTGAGCACTTGGCGATATCGCTGGAGATTGGTCAACGAGGACTGCATCGCCTTCTGCCTGTGTGCTGCACCACCTATCGCCTGCATCCAGAAGCGGTTCGCTGTGGCAAGCACCGTTGCACCTCCCGATGGGTTCGTACTCGAACTTGGCGGTTGTGCAATGAGGTTTTGAAGGAGAAGCTCAAAGTTGGGTGGCAGCAAGCCGCCGTCCAGTTTCTTCGACACCATCACCACCGCCTGCTCGATGAGGTAGGTCTTGAAGTCGTCCGACTTCTGTCTCACCACAGGCATGGCCAGCAATCCGGAGAAATTGACCTCCACCTTTAGCGCAATCGCACTGAAGAAGCTCTCATTGCCCCACGGTCTACAATGAAGCATGCAGATGGTGATGGGGAGAATCGCACACCAGTGCAGCGTCAATCTGTCGAGGGCATCGGCGCTGCTTACGGTGAACAGCGAGTGAGCAATGCGGAGATGGGATTGCGCGGATACTGGATTCGAAGGTGGTTAGCAAGGCTGAATGCGACGTCTGTGATGTTGTCTAGTTGGCGCAGACGGTGTTGAATGAAGGTTTGTGCTGAGTGCATCCAATCGTTCCAACTACTTTCCATGATGGCATTCAACTCGTCCAATCAAAGGCCTTGCCGCTTGGTGGGCGCTCTCTAAATCAGACACCCTACTTATTAGATATGAGGCCATAGTATAAGTCAGGTAAAAAATTTTTATTTATATGGCATGCGTTATGGTAATGGCAAGTTTTTTGCAACGGAAACGATAAGCTTTTCGAATATCGGTTTTGAAGCTGAAGTGTTTCTTTATTATTTTTTGCCATAGGAGCACTTTTTTGCCTTTGTGTGGTTTTTTATCCATAAGCTACCATCATGTCTAAAACAACTGTAGACATGTGGCCATTTAAGATTTTGATGCTTTTACCATGCCGTTTTATGTCCTTCGAATTTGACTTTTACATCTCGTTACATGAGATTGTTCGGTTGCGTCAACTACTCTTTCCGGATGTGTTTTCTATATTTTGAAATTGTATTTTTAGGCCGTCTTTTTCTTGTTTTCGTATGCAACTGCTGCATAAAAGTCGTTAGAAGTGGTGATGACTCTGAGGGGTGATTTTTTGCTGTAGACGAAGAAGAGGCTAAATAATGGTCGTTCCATGAAAACTCGAGGTTATGCTGAATTGGTCTGGTGCACTAACTTCGGCAGGTGCTGTTCCATCAAGGTATACATCCCCATATTTATCAGACACAGCCGAGGCGGCCGCAGTGAAGGACTTGACGCTTCTCTGGTATGCTTATTCCATTGTGGTGCCTTCGTATTTTTAATCTCCCTGCATAGTATTGGAAATTTGTGCGTACTTTTTCTACTATTCGCTGATTTCCTGTCTATCACATTGGTAAATGCTCGAACTTCTGTTTCCCCGGATTATCGCATCCATTTACTCTTTTTTAATGTAAGGTCCGATTACGTACCCCAGCTTGTGCTGCAGGAAACAATATAACTATCATAATGTCATGAACGAATATTTTAGTTTACACTCTTCTGAATCTTTATGTCAAGCTGCGACACTGTTTTATTTTTGCAGTGCACGGAAAAATTCTACGAATCTGTTTAAAATCAGATTGGAATATCTCTGTCAACTTCAGCGTTGTATCTAGTTTGATCGGAAATAAACGCGGATAATTTCCTTTTCATGTACATATTTTATTGCATAAAGTTTGATGAGCTCATTTCTCGTGCACTTCTTGTATGAAAAGTTGGTTCTGGATGTTTCTTTGCAGTTGTTTGGTTGATTGGCGCCTCTGGCCGGTGATAGGAATTAGAGCAACACATTTTTGGTAGATAAAAGGAACCTCCTGCGGTTTTTTCACCTAGGGTGTTCCATTTTGTAGGTTTTTTCACCGTTGTCAGCATTCAACTGTTGATATCGGGGATGACTGATGTGATCCAAAGTTATTACCTTGCATTAACAGTCGGTCGGGCGACCCATGGTTGTGCCACTTTGCAACTCCATCTTGCTCTCCTAGCCTCTTCATAGCACTGCCCTCATGACTGTCGGTACCTCAGTTACTGACAATTTGGTGGCCATGAGCTGAGGCAGCTTTCAGCAGATCTGGTTGCGCTGCGGTTTTTCATTCACGCTGGTTAAATCCCCTTATTAGCGAAGCCCATCCACCACCCGAAATGAGAGCTACTGCTGCTTTGCGTAAGACCGTATTCGTATGAGTCCTAGGATGTAGTTACTGCAAAATGCTTGAGGCTTAGTGCTTGCTTGTAGCCTTCGGTAGGCATGCCAGAGTTTGTCGCTCTTCGTTAGCTCAACGAAAGTCATGACCGAACTAGATCACATCTATAGATTTTTGTACCTGATAAGCACATGTGGTCTCTAATCTCCCTGGGGGGAGGTGAGTCATCCCACCATTGCAAGCCTACACGGGATGGTCGTGGGGGCCGGAACGACCCAAGCTCGCGTAAAGGTCGGACGTGGCGTGGCGTTTGGGCGTGCTCACTCGAGCTAACCGCCAGTGGTGGACAACCACACAGCATTCATCATCCCCTACGGACGTGACAGCCCGCCGATGACTCAGTCGCAGTTGTAGGGTCAAACTCATTTGAATGAAATAACACCCCATCGTCCTTTGCTTACCAGTCTGGTCTATGAGTCCGTGACTCAGGAACGCTGTAGGTGGTGTAAAAACTAGCGTTAGCCTCGTCATCACAGCACGAGAACTGATCAGTGAAAATGCTACTTTAGATCACAAAACGAATTTTAAAAATGATGTAGCAAAGCTTTGCACGGCTTATCTAGTGCACTCAGGCTGGTAGTATGCTTAGAAAGTAATAAGATACGGGTAGAAGGTTTGTTCTGTTCCACTACATGCTTTGCTCCGAGAATTCGACATTTTTATTAGTGCTACAGAGACTTGTCATGCTTAGTGTTGTCGAATCCTTCCCGATATTGGTGAAAGGACTCAATTCAAGGCTGACAATGAGGCCATCCATTGCGCATGAAGAAGGAATTGGAAGTAACGGCACCACCAAGAGCCAAATCAGGCTTTCCGGTGGGGGCATGATGGTAGACCACCTAAGTTATTCATTGACCGAAACCGAAAGTTCAGCAAACAATTAGAGCATCCCATGGGCATGCTCCTCCCTTGAGCACCGTCTTTGATATTATTTATGGTTAACTTCCTGCGTCAGCAATTGCAAAATTGAATCGGCATCCAACTAACGAAATGCTTCAGCCCATCAGTGGCAATGGATACAAAATTTTGTCCAGATTCAGATCTACAATGGGAGTGAGGGAGTGTTCCCGTCACCGCGCGTGTCTATAGGCTTAAAAGCCGCTTTATGATAGAGAGTGAGGCTTAATATTGTAACTTAGGGGCAGATTTTCGGGTTAACTCACTTAATTCGGATGTTCTCACTTCGGAGCCGCAAAACTGTGCCTACCTGTATTCTAACCAGATGGGGAAGGCGTTCGTGTTCGGACGCCGTCCTCCTAGGCAGAGCAAAGACGGCATTGAAAGCCATCTTATTTAAATGTTTACAGGATCTTCCAAACGCGACACACACCCTCCTCACAACCGGGTTTTAATACCCAACAGAGCTATTTGGGCCTACGTGCATTAGAGTTAGGTTCTCACTACCCTGTAAGAAATCAGTAAAGCACAATTGACGCACAGTTGAAAGCAATTGTGGGAATTTACTATTAGGCTAATTTATTAACGATTGCCAAATTGCCGTGCACCTAAGCGGACAGTTACCGAAACCAGGTTAAATCAACAAATCATTCCATATTTGTTAATCAATCGAGGGAGTTACGCCTGCCAGTATAATATAGTTATTGTGACCTTTTTCCATAAGTTAGTATTTATGAATACAAGTTCATTTTTGAGAATGTCTTTGAAATCATAAACATCCAGCGCCTCATATATACCTGCTGACAAGGCATGCAATCATTTTAATTTTGGTGTGCCAAATAATTAACTTAACAAGTTCCTTATGCTATTTGCAACAATCCTAATTTAATTCAAACATTTTGTTTTACTGTACATTCACGCTGTTTAAACGAGTCATTTGTGTTTTAGTTCGCCGGGGCTTGTTTGCGCAATAATGAACGCGTACGGATCTCCGCCGCCCAAAGGGGTCTTGCTTCAGTCGTCAACACCCACTGTCAGCAGATTCAAGCATTTCGTTTCTCCTCAACAGGATTACAATAATAATGAAAATCGAGATCGCGATACTTACGCGACCCATCTCCGCGAATTTTCCCCAATTATCGGGACTTTCTTTCAACAACCCAGTGCTTCTCATCAATCCAAAGGAACAGATAGCTCACTTTTATCACTTACGAACAGTTTAGATCGCAGCGACGTATCGGCCACAGAATTGCAAGATAAACTCCCTAATGATTCTTCGGTGTTTTCTACCCATCTAAGAGACACTCTTGCTTATAGCGAACAATTGCGGACATCTACTTTTCAAACCTTTGGTCCTTCATTAAGATTGTCAAAAAATTTGCCTATGCTTCTTGAAAAGGTCTGCAAGTCATTAGCGCAAGGCATCAGATTCGACGTCGGAATGATTCTGGAGTATAAGGATGTATACCCAGAAGTGTTGAATGTTCAAGTCAATAATATATTTAGTGAAGAAGTTGATGACGAATATGGATTTGATGTGCGCACTTTGATTCACCCGCTTTTGGATTCAGATCGGTAAAATATCCGTTTTGGTTACGTCCTTTTAGGATTACCAGCTCATTTGATTCCATCTCAGAAATTCTTAGAACCAAATTTGCATGCCTATACAAAGCCAGTCATAGGTTTACTGGGATGTTATGTTGTCTGAAACGGTCTCTGTCAGAGAGTACAGATCACCACTCATTTGTAGAGGAACTCGTGAATGAGATCAATGCGCTCTCCTTGTTGGAGCATAAAAACGTGGTTCGATATTTTGATTCCTGGCTTGAATCAGAAACTGCAATTCTAGCAACGGAATTTTGTCTTGGGGGAAGTCTATTTAACTATCTTCACCCTATTCGGCCTCACGCGTCGGTCTTGTCGAACCATGACAGCTTCTTTAATGGATCTACGAATGATGTTAATGTGTGTAAACGAAAACTTACCGAATCGGCTTTGGTTCACCTATTGCAACAAATGAGTTGTGCATTGGATTATTTGCACACGAAATTCCATCTTGTTCACGGCGATATAAAGCCGAGTAATATCTTGATTCAGCTACCGGATGACGAGGCTCAAAAAGCTTATTCGTCAGGCGAACCAGTCACCGTGACAATGGCACAGTGCATTGATGTAGGTACTACTTGGTAACGCAACTTTTCTCTGTCGTGTTGCAATGCGGCTTTTTCATGCACCTGGTATCAGTGTAATTAATTTTATTCCGCTCGGAAGTAACTAAAACATTTTTTTTTTAATTAAAGATTCTTCAGTCTGGCATACCTAACAGAATAGTTTTTAAGCTGTCCGATTTCGGGAGGTCCTCTCTTGCGAACAGTACTCGGGAAAGGGAGAGCCTGGGTGACGGGCGGTATTTGCCTTCCCTCGATGACCCCAGTGAACGCGCGTGCGCTGCCTTCGGCCGGGACATTTATGCTCTTGGGGTGACTCTGTATCATGCGGTGGGTTTTATCTGGTCTACAATTTGTGAGGCCTAATTTTTTTTCATTTGGTTTTGTTATTCTATTTTAGGCTGGGGGCGATATGAACTTTGCGTTCCTGGAAAGATTTCGTTATGGGGATTTTGCTTCTGATGATGCTATGGTCCTTCCCGTTGCTCTTCGACCAATTGTTGCGGTTAGTGGCATGCATTTTGACGATAATGGTTTTGTAAACAGCGATAAGTCCGTTACCTTTCGACAATTTGTGGGGTTTAGGATTGCCCTTTTCTAAGTATCGGGCCTATGATTGCTTTGCAAATTTTATTTGTAGTCGATGTTGAAGCGTTACGCCGCGGACAGGCCGACGGCATCGGATTTGTTGGCCAGCCTGCCGTTCAGTGGAAGTAAGTTGGGGTCCTCATGGCTGTTTATACTGCACTGCCGTTCCCTGATTATCGAGACTGTTTTGTTAATCTTTAGGTAACTAAAACTTCAGTTTTCGTCTCTTGGAATAGTACATGCGACTCACAATGTGTGGCGACTAGCTTATAGAACATTTTGTATAGTTTTTCGTATGTACTGTGAGTTGCAATTTTTGTAAATCCCGTGTTTTTTTAAGTTCTTGAGTTCCCTTATAAGTGACGGAAAAGGGAACGCATTGGTTAGCTGTGTTTCATAATTTTGGCGTTTGTTTGGGATAAGGTTTATGTCGCCGTGGAATGCAGGAGTCTGGGTCCGGCATAGAGTTGTTTTTGGGGTTTTGTGGTTTAGGTTGTCAATGTCACGTAGTGGAAGGAGAGGGCGTGCTGTCTAATTCGGGTTATCCTACGGTCAAATTTATGTTTGGATTACTGTGTTCTAGTAGGCGATTAATCAGAGGTTTCACGCTAGGCTGGGAGCACGTCCATTCCCCCCCTCCGGGGCGACGGCGACGCGTAATTAGGGTCACCCGCATTGTAGGCCTTTTTTTAACTTCCTCTATGGGGGAGCTTAGAATACCGTCAACCTATCGGAGATGAAGTTTATCGCGCTTTACAGCCTCGAAGGTCCTGTTTTCGTCCTGTCTCAGGGTTTCCTCGTACGAAATACATGATGTAATGGGAAGGCAAGTGAAAGTTGTGGCTGACATAGCTTTTGGCAAAGAAGTAGGAATGAGAAAAAGGTGGGAAAATTTGTATATTGTATATTCAAGTACAAGTTGTTCTTTATCATAAAATCACTCGATGGGGATGATTTTGGCGCCCCGGAGGAAGGATGCGTGCCGTAGTTCATGCGCTTCTGCACGGTTTTGAGGATTTAGTTTTAGCATCTCCTGAGACCAAAGGGCAAAGTTTTGAATAATCTTTTGAGTAAAAACCCTGGCTAGGAGCCTTGTTTTATATCTCCTCGTGCCCTTACCTACAATAGGTCAAACACCTACCATAATCATTGACTTAAATTCCCTCGTAATTTCCCGTTTTGCAAATGATTGGGGTGGGAATCGTGGAAACTCCTCGTTGTAATCTGGCATTTCAGTCACCTCCGGCCAGGTTTCGGTAGTGGGTGTCCCTATCAATGGAAGAGGATAGAAAGACGTACCAAACTTCCGAAAAATTTTAAACAACTGGTCGATTTCACTGTCCCCTTGGAACAAAACAGTGCCTGTGAACTGAGGAAACAGTTGACCGAGTAGAAATTACTACCATTTCATAAGCAATGCATCCAGCACTCCAAATGTCAATAGCGGTTGTGTAAGATGAGGCGCCTAGGATGATTTCGGGTGCACGATACCACAGAGTGACGATTTCGTGACAGTACGTGCGATTGCCTATCGAACGTGTGCGGGATAATCCAAAATCGGCAAGTTTCATGACGCCAGTTTTGGAAAGCAGGAGGTTCGACGGTTTGATATCGCGATGCATTATTTTATACTTGTGGCAAAACCTAAGGGCATCGAGAAGCTGCCTTGTGAATGCCTAGAGGCTAAAGTCAGTAAGTAAGAATTACTTTAACTAAGGCGACAGGCAGGCCTCCAAATGGATTGCATCTAAGTGTGGAGCTAGGTTTTCTAGCACAGTCCATATACTTCTTAAGATCCCATTCAAAACACTCAAATACAATGGAGATGTTGCGGTCTTCGTGAACGATTTCATGAATCCTGCAAGACGATGAATTAAATAGGTAATTTATATACTCAACAATATTAGGGTGACTAAATTGGTTCAACTCGATGAGGACACCAATTTCACGCATTGTGGATGCCGGTATGCCGTTATCGAAACTTCAGCCGTTACTTAGGACAACCCTTACTTATCAATCAAAATTTGCTTGATGGCGTACCGCTTGCCGGTAGATCCGTCTCTTGCCCTGAAAACTGTACCATAGGTTCCAGATCCAATGACTTCTTCCTTGATGTACTTTGAACCCATATTTTTTAGCAAAAGCACTCTCGACATTTCGCAATAGGTCATAAACACATAACGGTGATTAATGATAATGCTTTAAAGTTGATAAAACAAAACGAAAAGGCTATTAATTTGCCAAAGCCAAGAAATGATGTTAAGTATTTTAACCCGCATCTCAGAAGTAAAAAAGCAGCAAAACACCAATAACGGCTTACACATATTAAAGGTCATTTATTGCTTTTTAAATATATATAGAATGGGAGCTAGGATCTATAAGAATTCCACGGGCCTTTGTAAGATTTGGCTCAAAATTTGTGCACTTCTACGGCAGTATAGTTTTTAAGCTCCCTGCAATGATGGCATAATACGTAGACTAGGTGGGTGGCGAATATGTGCGGCAAAATAAAACCACAACCGCGTCTAAGCTTCCGAATAGGCATACGAGATGCTCGTTTGAACTGAAGGAAAATAATGCTTGTGCATCCCCAAGCAAGCCTTTAGTTTCCTACTGTAGCATATTCGTTGTTTTCCTCCTCTTCCATGTGCAGGCCCTTAACTAGAGAAGGCTCTTTCCTCTTCGGTACCTCCGCTCGGTCCTTGCACCGTGTTCGAAGTCCTTTCGCTCCACTTCCTAGCAAAGCGCATTGAAACAACACTAATAATATACCTACCATAATAAATCCTAAACTTACACACATATCATTACATGTCAAATGTTACCTTACCAGATCGGTAAATTTACGCCTAGCTGATTTGGTCATTAAATTGCATACAGTGCACCGGAATTCGATATGATTTGTAGAATGTAAAATAGTAGATATTTATAAATCTCGGACTCAGTTTACTTAATTTTTTGCGGTCTAAGTGTGCATAATTAGCGAATCGCTTGTTTCTGGCTATGTTTAAATCGATGAGGGTGCAGTCTGCCCCGCCGTTGAATTTTACGTCGCTCGAGAATGGTAGTTTCGCATGGTTTGTGATTACGTACTTTGTAGACTAAGAAAAGGAGAAATAATGGCCGCTCGAAGAAGGGTCGTGGTCACGTCCAATTTATCCGATGTAGTAACTGCGGCAGGTGCTGTCCTAAGGACAAGTGTATTCCCAAGTTCGTTATCCGAAACATAGCAGAGGCTGCTGCAGTGAAGGACCTGACAGAGGCGTCCTTCTATACTGGTTGGTTTGTTTTTTTAATTTGTGATGAGAGCTTGGCTTAATCGGTTTTCCCACCCCTCTTGATTCTGCTGTTTCCCATTCTGTATGTAAGAACCATTTTGGACTCCCAGTGCAAATAATTGCATGTTTAGTGGGCTCTTAACTTGGCTGTATTTTTGTCGCATGTCATGTATTGTTTATTTCATTTAGGGTACACTCTACCAAAGTTGTATGTCAAGCTGCAATACTGCGTCAGCTGCGCCATCCATGGGAAGATTTTGCGGGGACGCTCAAAGGCAGATCGGAAAATTCGGAAACCACCTCAACGTCGTATTGAGTTCAATCGCAACTAAACACGAATAAAACTTCTCGGTAATGCTTTCAGTGCTTTCTGTTCTTTCGGGGTTGTGAGTGTAAATACTGCCGCTTAGCTGCTTCACCGATGGAGCGCGTGTAACCTTTTTTTTAGTTCTGCGACTGTCGGTCCCAGAAACTGCTTGATTTCCAGTATTTAATGAGTAGAGTAAATGTTAGGTGGGGGACGTTCTCAAGTAATCACAGTCTGATGTGCACCCCGATCACTTTTGGACTCGTAACTTCTTTATCGTTTCCTTAATCTGGTAGTCTTGAAATGTCCTCGGTTCTGGTGACGTGTGCCGTTGCATGGCGAGATGGATTTTGTGTAGGGTCTTGTGTAACTTTCCGAGTGGGTTTGATCGCACGGGTCCTGACGTCATTTTCCTATCCGGAAATTACCACCAATGATGAGTCGAGGAGGTATCGGTTGTCGTTTAGCAAAGAGTTTTCCCGGTCTTGTTCCAATTATCACTCGCACATGCCGTTTGGCGGTGCATTAATGACAATCTGTTTTGATGATGTGGGCGCTACCTACTGATGCTGGTGTTCAGTTGACGGAACCACTTATACCTCCTTTGTATTCGCGTGGCGGAGCAAACGCCATCATCAAGGCCCTCGGAGCTTTGTAAGATCCTCTCACTAATGTCTAAGGTAGACATTGTCTGGGCAAATTCAAAGCCTGTTGTAAATTTGTACCAGGATGTTTTACCTTCCAGGTCCCATGCGATCCATTTGCTTCAACCAATGGAAATGCCAACCATGGGCGACAATCCGACCGTAAAATACCACGAATACCATCTGATCGTGTTTGAGGCTGATTGGGGCGCCAATGAGGCCCGCATAGACTAACTCTGCGCACGAGCACTTAGCAGACGGTGGGCTGTGTTCGCTTCTGTTCAGGTCTGACTCCGAAATGATACCCCCATTTGCGTTAATCGCCATCTTTATTGGACGTTAGGCATCTAGTCTCACTTAGTGTACGAGTGCCACTTGGATCATTTGTTGGGCCAATTTGAACAAAGATTTCACGAACGCTGGGATCTCGGGGAGATCCTGTTTTTTTCGCATATACATCACATAATCATTAGTAAAACATTCAAATATAAAGAGGAGTCGGGAATGCAATCAAGTATATCAAATGGCACTGGTTGGAGATGTCCGAAGTAAAAAGTACGCCTCGGGGCTTGTAATGGCACAATGGGAGGTATTAACAGAGACCTCGGCATGAGGCGAAAGGAGTAGCAGCTTTGGGTCGTCAAGAGGTTGCGAGGCTTGAATGGTCATTGGCTGCGTCGAGGAAGCCCCGGCTACTGAAATGAGGTAGAAGAGCGGCTAGAATGTAATTTAGCTAAGGCGCAGTAATAGTAGCCCAGCCTCTCCAGTGGTATATCGTGGACCACTTGCTGCATGACCGCCCGTAAGCCTGGATCTGGCACCTGAGTGAAGTCTAAGGTGGATCGTTGTTCTTTGCAGACGAAAATAACGGAGCGACCAAGGCGAACCAAGATTTTTGGCTCTTAGCCTCCGAAAGGAGGGATGCCATCGTGATTGTCGGGTACGTTTTGCATTCCTTCAAACTCGGAGGGGAGAGAGGGAGGAACGAACTCTGACACTCTTGTACACTGTCAAAATACCCTATTTGCCCCTTTAATCGAAATGAAATACATTGGTCATTTGTTTAACTCTCGGTTCTTGAATGGGGTTATCTGGTGAGTATCCTCTGTGTCCTCGCCGGGTGGGCTGGCCTTCAGATCATATCAGTGGCCTCAATCACGGCTGAGTGATAAATCTTGGCGGGACAAATACAGTGCGCATTGTTACAGTTGAGAGAGCCTGTAATGATCCCCAACATGAGGGAGGACAGAGCTCCCAACCCTTACGGCATGAGGATACCAATCCTGCAAACACGTGGAAGCTCTTTCTCATTCCTTCACTGCTCTGAAGTGAAATTAGCGTGGTGAAAGGTGATAAATGCGAATGCCCAATTCCACGGTAGCGTGTTAAATTTCCGCTCTTTATCAAATTACTCTGCTTTTCGGGCCGATGTTCGTCCGAATAGCGACGGGCATACGTGATGGTCGTCCCAGTCCTCTTCCCCACTACGATTCCCATACAGGATTAAACTCCATGCTTAGCAGAATTTCCAGGATTAAGAAGTAACGTTGAAGTAAAGCATCCCTCAATTGTACAGAAATTCGATCGAATGGAATTGGTGCAGCATTGATTACTTGTGGTTGCAGAAGTGGTAGGTTTGACCGTCGAGAAGGCCAGGAATAGCGCTTAAATGCGGGAGAGGGACTGCACTGTGCAATACCCATTAGTTGTTCGTTTAAATGACGGTTTTGATAGAGAAACCTGGCATTCCCAACACCACAGTTACGCAGAATGAGCTGATTTCATGGCCATCTCAGCAGACTCTATTCCTTCTGTACTTCGGTAAAATGACTTCTTTAGACCGTTTTATGGGTGGGGAAAACCATGAACCATTCGATTACATCAAGTCGTAATTCCAGTTAGTAGCTTGATGGTGTTTCTATTCTACTGAGGCTGTCAGTAAACGGATCATGAAAGAGTGGTCTTGCTATCAGGATCTATTCTCAGCCCTCTGATTTGGCATGCCTATGGCACACGAGTGTGTAACCAATTGGGTGTGCAACTGCTCTTGTATGATTAATGACCTGGAAGTGATGAAGTTTGCTTGTTTTTGAAAAAAAAATAAGCAAACAAACAAGTCCAGCCAGAACATACACTTGGAAGAACTGAGACGCAGCAGAATTGTTTGGTAAGGAAGCGAAAACCTCCGGTGGGACCCCAATTCCGGGTAGTCCCAATGGAGGCATTTGGGCGACCTCGGGTGTAAATTGAAGTGACATGACCTGTTTCAGAGCGGCCTCATTCGACTGTGCAAAGACAGGCGCTTGCAGCACCTCCGGTGCAGTTCTGGGCTGCTGGGGAAAGACGTTCCCCACACCCGTCACCGTTGGCAGACTGTTGCCCAGACCGTTTGGTAAGGTAGTTCCAGACACTGCTGCCGATGCCAGAAGAGCGTTTAACCTAGTGGAAGTAGCCAAGAGGGTTGGAATTAACTGTGGGCGAAATTTCGCCTGCTGAGGGCTTTTGACAAAAACACGATTAGCTCGCAGTTATGCAAAGGCTTTTAATTCACTCAGGACGCAAGAAGTCGACTCAACAAGGTAATTCTTAAGTGCTTTCACTTTTACTGAGAGGGAAAAATAAGCAGAAAATGTGATTGAGAAAGTTTGTTATGAGAAAACTGAACAGAAGCAAAACGTTTGTGAAAAGATTTCTTGCTATTACTCGTTAGCAAAGAAGAAAAAGTTTCGCTTTCCATTTGACCATTCCAGCGTGCACCCTCACAATCACCCCATCCAGACCATCTCAGAGCCTTTGTTGCACCTACGACACCATTCCACTATTCCGAATGGCTAATGCAAAACAGAGCGGAAGAACGAGAGTGGGAGCAAACGTAGCTTCTTAGGAATAAAGTGGCGCGTCATAGAACTGTGGATCGAAGCAGTGAGTTAATTGTTTGGGGATATGCAATACTGTGTTACTTCTCTATTACAGCTACCGTTGGAGCCAACTAAGAAACCTTCTAAAACACGCATTCGTCGACCGAGCAGTTAATTCAGCAATTGGCATTGACAATTGACATTGTGAGAAAAAGGAGGAATGCCACCAAAAACAACAACTATAGTAGGCATGTAACCATTCGACCTTGTCCCTGCTACTTCTCCATCGAAGTTGTTGCTCCTCCAGCTACCATGCGTGTAGAAGTTGACGGTTTGCTGCAACCCTCACATAGGCCGCAAGCCCGATTTGACCTTACCATTAATGAGTTTATATGACGTGACCCGTTCACTCTTGAGTGATGCGCTGTTCAAACTATTTATGCTCGCGTCACCTTTAAAAACTGTTCGGTACACGCGAACTCCTGCAGCTGAGTTGCGATGCCCATTATGGATAAGCTCGATCCCTACTCATTTCTCTTAGGTTAGTTACTCAAACACTGCGATATCGGGAATCTAGAGATGGGAAAAGCACATCAAAGACGTACAGAAAGTCTGTTGTAATTACCTCTCAGCACTTTGCAAGTCATGAACATAGATGAACGCAATCATAAGACCTTACAAGGAAACCATACCGAAAACCACCCAGACTTTATGATCATCTGATATGAAACAGGTGAATAAGAATAAATTGGCGAAAAAGCCCTCAGAAGGTACTATACATCATAAAGTATTCTAATCAGAGGCTTAGTTACATGGAAGAAAAGAAGTTGGAGAAAATTGTCTAAAGATCCTGCCAGTTATTTTGCAATGGAAAAGTACTTCCGTCAGACGTCCCAACTGAAATTGGAGATGCATTAAACTAGTTACCAACTAAAACCGAGGGAGAAGATGGAACACAATGTTGGAAATAGGTGTTTAAGAACAAACCTACCTAGCCTGATCGAGGAGTTGAAGCGTGGCTGCTGATTGGTGGGGAGAGTCGGAAAGCGGGGGCAGAGGGGACGTTGCCAGTGGCTTTATACCACTTTTAGAACCACATTCGCCCAAGGGATTGTATCTAAAAAAATTGGGGAAATTAAAACTCCAACACATAGGTTTATGGCTAGGCAACAGCGCTTATGCAAGAAATTGTCTTCTGAAGGTCCCTATGGCATGGACTCAGCGCCACCATTCTTCTTCTCTTTCCAGTGATTTTTAAAAGGTTATTTTAAAGGTGGTTTAAGTTGCAGCACTTGCAGGGATAACTCAGGTGCTACACTTCACAATTTGCATCAAATCACCTCATATAATACAAAAAAATGGAGTTCACACACACTTTTACAAATTACAATGATCATTTATGCAATAGCAGGCTTCACACCACTTTTGCAGGCAGCCAAACGACAAGTTAATTATAAGCCATAGCATTTATTCAAATGGCGCCATGATGAATGGACTAGCAGGAAAAAAACAAGCTAAGTACTTTGACTGCATCCTGGAAGCAGGATAGTGTGCAGCCTGGAATTACACCACGGTAACCAAAACCCAAATCCCATGATAAGTGGAAAATGAGTGAGCGCATTTCGATTGCAGAAAAAAGAGACCTTGGTTTACAAAGTGCGCAGAGCCCCACAATGTCTCCCAAAACCCTTGAGGTCGATAATCGCCGGGGGGAGGCAATTGAGTGACAGGTTAGAGTTGGTGCATTAAATCTGAATTAGCTCAACTAACAGACAAATTTGAGATCAACCGATTTAATGTAAACAGTCCCATCTGAATAACCCTTCTATCTGCACTGATGATGTTTGTAGGAAACACATATATGCCTGGATTTGAAATGAGTCTCGAAATTGGGTAAAATGTCAGTAGCTGATATTTTATGGGCATAGAATGACATGTTGAAAATGGTGGTAGGTATTCCAGATCAGTAACCCGTAGTACCAAGATTGTAATAGAAGCATCATACAAAGTTTAAGAGTTGAGTGCTAACCTCATTTTTAACGAAGAGGCAGTTGCAGACTGCACAGGACCACCAGCAAAACCGGAATTTTTCCAGCTAACCCTTTGCGAAGGCAGTACAGAGGAGGGGTTTGCTGTGGGATGGTAGCCGAGGCCCGCATTTTGAAGCCACGCCACCTGCTGCTCCTGCTGCTGGCGTCGGAAATTGGCAGCAGCCGCCAACGCAGCCACCAGATGGCGATTAGAGAGTTCAGAGAACTGGGCACCACCCATATTTGCTACCTGTGGTGTTGGAATAGCAAGCAAAGAGGCTGTGGCGGCTGCAGCTGCTGCCGCTAAACCGGTGGCATCGAGCTGAGCCAGCGGAGTGGCCGGTGGTAGGAGACTAGCCAACAGACGAGTGGAGCTGGGACAGCTAGCGAATTTGACTGTGATTGGCTCACTACTGCCAGGAATTCGGTAACCATTCAACTCCAAAATTGCGGCCTCGGCCTCGGAACGTTGGTCAAATCGGATGAAGCCGACCCCCTTTGATGAGCCTGGGAAGAGTGCAGTTAGTTTTTATCGACACACTAAAAATGGTAATTGAGGATCAAATCACCGCAGCCAATTAAGCTGAGCGAGTAATAAAGGCCTCAAACTTTGTGCCATTTTTGAGCCAACCCGAATGCTGTTTATCAGTTAAGAGCCGGAACCGTTCTGGCGTTACATAAACTGTAATCGTTCGGAGGCGTCCACAGACGTGACAGTTTGTCATGACCTGCAAAAACCCATACCATTATGCCGGACGCAACAAAGTTGTCGTGTCAAGTGGCTAAGATAAACCAACCAATTTGGGCGATTAGAAAACAAAAACTAATTGCTTGTCAAATCTTTGTTATCAAAGCCCATTTAATGTTGCAAACAATGAGACTCAGTGGGAAACTCAATGGCCCACAAGACGTATTCTACCATCCAAATAACCAGCAAATTGCCTTCTTAATTTTTTTAATAAAACAAAAAACCCGACTACGTCGTTTGCGTAGCTTTTATTCGAAAAGTGCATTTGGCCACCGAATCTAACAACACACATCACTGAAATAGTCTAATGTGATAATTGTTTGTTCGACTCTCAATTGTGGCGTCAGGTGACTTATGGGTTCCGTTATCGTACCTATTCGGAATGAGGTGACTTCGGGACCTTACCGGCACCCCTATACTGACTCTGTCACCCATACGGACTTCGCGAAAATGTGTCTATGCCTTGTAGTGGCGATGACGGAAATCAAACCCGACCTTAAAAGACTAGCATCTGGATGTGTACCACTGGGTGATAAACCTTAGCAGGGCGAAGTGCATTTGGTACGCCGGGGAGAAGCTGTTATAGCCCTCAGCAGAAAGTCTAAAAATGCCATCTACCTTTGGCAATCACCTTAGTTCCGTGGTTCGCGGGAATGCGATTAACAAACGAAGCGACCCTAGACGTAACTGGCCATACAACTCTCGATTTCGGTAATGGGTGCTTAAGTGCTTCGCCATTATATCGCCACCGGGAGACTGCGCCTCCAGCCGTGCCAGTAACCCTTCAAACCTTCTGCGCATTGAGAATTAAGTCTTATTTCATCTTCAGAGAAGTCTTTGAATGAAACACCAGGCCTTTTGAGTTGACTCGGACCGGTCTTATTCCTGCTTCAGATAACTGCGATGGTGAAAAAGATCTGAAATTCCCACACTCACATTTATGTGAAGGGAGGGGAATTACAAGCTCCGTAACTGAGAACGGCAAAGCAAAAATAATAAAAAAGTTGATTGTTTACTGCCTCCTGTAAATTTAAAAGTTATTGAGATAAGCAGCCTTAGGTGGTAATATCATCGCATAAATTACCTGTAGTGGGGTCCACAAGTAGACGCGAAGTAATGATTTTTCCACAACGGGAAAATATTTTCTCCAAATCCTCTTGTGAAATGTTCTTCGGTAGACCACAAATGTAGAGGTTGGCACCTTTTATTGATTCGCTACTGGGACGAGCGATGGACACCTGAAAGGCCCCAAAGAACACGTCTTCGCGTTCAAAACGCCTCTGTTTTGCATTAAAAGCTACGTTTTATGGGGTTGATTTGAGAGAAATAAGCTATTAATTCTCCTTTAAACAAAAACAAAGTAACAGAAATAATAAAACACCATCCCAATAATCTCCATGCAGGGTGCAGCAATCGGCTGCTTAAAAAGATGGACACAAAGAGTGGCAGAGCTACTCAATCGAATTAGTGCCTTGGGTTATCGGCATCATGCTTACGTAGAAGAGAAGCGGAAATAAAGCCACGAAGGCGATGGAAATTATAGCGGGATCCGAAGTCCAGCCTAGTGTGGGGATCAGTGCCTAATGCTTAATCACCGTGTCAAAGAGAGGCTTCGCATTCTCAAGGTCTATTGTAAGGAAACTAAAATTGGCACAGGTGCGCAATCATGTGGCAATGAAAATTGATTCGGAAAAATGTGAGGTTTTTGTTATGGCACAATCAAGGAGTTAATGAGTGACCTTGTTTAGTTAAGTTTCAAAATTTTGCACGCTCAAGGACCCGAACCTCGCCAGTGGAGGGCCAGAACTCCCACAGTGGACAAAATGGGGCTTTTCCGTGTGTCACTAATTACTGCCAAGGGTTGGCTGCTGCCATGGTGGCTTTAAATTGCATGCCAGTAAACTATCAGACACCTCGATCCACCAAACGGTGATCAAAAAGTAGGGTAGGGAAACATTTTTCCACGAAGCAAAATGTGCAAACAAACAAGCGTTTTTTGTTCCACATTAAAATGTTAGGAGTACTGCCTCATTAAAAATGCTTTTATTACATTTGCCTTAGACTTCTACGGCTTTCACAAAGGTGGAGTGGAAAACAATGAAGCTACGCTTTATTAAGACAAATGTATGACAAATGGTCACGCAACAACAATAAGGCGAACATTCAGCCAAACGTTGTGGTTTTTGTTTGTTTAGTTCATTTGCGAGTAACAATAAAACTTATAAATCACGAAAAAACGTTCAATGTGTAAAGGAAAACTCAAATGCAACAACAATTGCAGGCAGATAAATTGATAAGTAACAAAAAACATAAGGTGGTGAGCTAGGTAAACTCAATGGGCTTGTGGGTAGTGTGAATGACAGTGATAATTTTAATTCGGGGTTTTATTTCGCATACCGTCACAGGGTTGATTCAACTCTAAACAGGAAAATGGTAGGTCAACTTGGATTGGTTTGTTTAACGCGAAAGCAGCCCTTCCTGCATCTGATTCTCGTCGCATGCGAGTACGCATACATTTGTTTTTTCCCCATCTAGTTTGATTTATGAGATGCACTTAAGTGGTCTACTAGCTCAATGCTGAAGTGATTACACAGAGGGTGTCTTGAGAAAGAAATCAAAGATCTTGTTTATGCTACATGATCTCTCCACTGACAAGTGTTTATGGTATGCCCTAGAGTTCGGTGTAAATGGTGAAGATGGGCCTTTGTTTATCGGCTTACCTTAATCTTCTTGTTCTTCAGCTGCATTCCGTTGAAGTGTTTAATGGCTTTCTCCGCATCTGCGGCATTCGCGTAGTTGACAAATCCGTAGCCCAAACTTTGGCCTAGCATCAAAAATAAACCGCTCTGACGCAACGATCCGGTGGGAACCACTCTGCCACTCTCACACGAGCAGATCAACTAACGTTCCCCATTTTTAATGGCCTTCTCAAGAGCTTCGCTCGCTGTGTGCAAGGACACATTTCAATCCTTACTAAAAAGCAACTCATTTGGGTTTCAAAATGTGAAAACCGTTTATGCATTTCATTATAGTTAATAATAGTCTACGTTTTCTCCACGTTTTACATCCCGTGATGATGTCCAGGGCAACCGCTAGTGATTGAAGACAACAGTTGTGCCGTTAATCAACCTTATATTGAATAAATTTCTGCATTTCGCAAAGAACCAAGGACCGATTGCAATGGGCTCCCAAAAGTCTAGTTGCAGAGCCATTGGTGGTAAGTATTTTCTAGTCCAGTCCCCGTTGCAATAAAATTTGTATAAGAGATTAAAATAGTCGAAGGGAAAATAAAAGGAATTACCCACTTGTGAGAACTTCCGTGGAAAGGAAAGGGATATACGAATCGTGGCTATGCACTAAACAGGAATCACATACTATACAAAGTTCTCCCGCCTATGGTTCGATCTTCAAGGCCATCGTGTCAATTAAGAGCACCATAGTTGAACGTTTTTTATTTAGGCTGCATGTTTAGCTACGTCTTGTCACCTATGTTGTCGTGCCGTTCTGTTAACAAGCCATCAACTCCTCCTATCCAAATTCCAGTACATGTTTAGGTAGTCCATGGAGGACTCACATCCTGCATAACTTCTAGTTCATGAAATGGACTGCATTAATTGGAATAAACCCAAATTAATTAAATGCTGTTATTTGATTAAAAATGATGCGGAAAACAAATAATGCCCAGGCATTGAAATGAAGGCAGAACTGGTGGCCTCGGTAACCAATAGGTGAGCGCCTCCTTTTCTCACGAAAGTAGACTCACCAGTACTCTTATCGCGGATCAATTTACAGCTTGATACTTTGCCGATGGTATTAAAGAGGGCTCTGATCTCCTCCTGTGTCATGCTCTGAGGTAGGTAATTGACAATAAGATTTGTCTTATTTTCACTAGCCGTCTCGGCGTTAGCCTGTGCCGATGGAGACTTCTCCGCGTCAATGGAGCTACTCCTTTGACTCTTTTCATTGGACTTTAGCGTCTGACTCGTACTTGGAGCAAAAGTGATCATTCCGGATACCTAAAATGTGAAAGCTGGAAAGTTTAGTGATCATTTAGCTGGTGCGCCTTAACTGGATTCTAATCATACCGAGAACATCTCCTCAATCTCTCTAACCCTCCATCGACCTACAAGAAGGCTATTTTTTATAGTCATGTCTTATGACATCTTTGGAACATCTTAGGTGGACGAGTGGAGATCAGAGCGTTTGAATGATGTAGGATACGTGCGTTCTCCACCAACTTATTGCAAGTGGTTGCAATAAATCCTTCATCAAAGGGAATGGCAGAGTTTAAAATAGAACTACATAAATGGACGATGCTTTTGGTGCGGGAGCAATTTCAGTTTTTAGTGGTCGAGCCTCGTAAATGCACGAGGTAGAACACTAAGTTCAGGCAGTTTTTATGCGACAAACAAGGTAACTGTGGAAACCTTGGAGCACTTTGCCCGAAAAACTCGTCGCCAACGGAGGCATTCAGTCCTTTTCTGGTGATGGGTAACCTTGCAAAGCTCCATTTACAGAAAATAACTTATCACCGCATTCTCTGAGAGCCATTCATTCGTCCCCATTTAATCAAGTTAATTCTCAAGTGATTAATGCAGTGTCAGAATGTGGTAATAATCAACTGCTAAAATGTCAAACAAAAATGGATGGGCCTCATGGCATGAAGGCACGTAGGAATGGCACTTTCACTACCAGTATATTTGCTAATGCAGATTTTTCCCCAGAAATTTTACCCGCCCACATCCGAGTTGCATCAAGTTGTAAAGAATAGATCAACGCTAGTCTTAGTCGCGACTTAGCCTTTTAAGGAAATAATTGTGACTTTGGATAAACTGTATTCAAACATTCGCACACACACATACACACACCGAGTAGGAAAAGGAAAGAAATAGCAAAATGTAACTTCTGAAGAACGAGGTAATGGATCCTAGAAGAATGGATTGAAGCAGTAAGTTGATGATTTGTAGATTAGCAGCGCTTTGACCATTTGTACATTAGACAGTGCTGGAATCATCACAAAGTTCGGTCCTTAGAAAAATCATTCGGTCAGTCGGCAAACTATTCCGTTCGAACGGCGCATCTTTTATGCCGTGAAGCAAAGATATGAGGAGGAGAAAAAAAGAGAAAAGCAACAACGGCACCACGTTAGTAATCTTTCGACCCTACTGCGATCTCTTTATCCTTCCCACGTGGCACCCATTTCCCTAACAACATCTACCACTTTCCTCATCCTCCAGCTGCTGATGCTTCAACTGTCATTGTCGTGGGGGGAAACTGCTTGTCGCATCACTCACATTTAACATTGCTGAAGGTTGGGCTTCACACGCGAATCCCCAATCTTCTTGACCAATGGACGCCCAATCTCTCCCACCCAGCCGTGAAATGGCCTTACCTGGATGTGACTCACCCACCTTCGAGTGGTGCTTCATCAAAATAGGCGCTTTTGAACCATTTAAGATCAGTATGCCATGCTACCTGTTGCCTCCCAACGCTTCATTATAAGTTCCATCCTTCTCAGCCGGGATGAAGTACTGAATGCAGATAAGGTCCACAAGGTTCATCCAGTCAATAATAGGTTACTGGAGTTTCAGATAAGAGGTGAGCAGGCAAAACATGATCAGGAAGATAGTACAGTACAACAGACTGACAATTACCTCCACTTCCAAGCGTGCACATTAACAATCGCACTCGTTACGGATCCTTTTAAGTTTTAAAAAGTTAATGCGGCGAGCCCTCCCGTATACCAACTGGACTTTGTTAAACACCCGAACGAACAAATTTTCTGTGGGTCGAGGAGATTACATTCGACCTAAGGTTTAAATGTGAAATGCATTGACCTTGTGCAGGTTATTCTACGTTTGAGTGCCACACATCCTGTAACAGTCATTGCTATATGCGCTTTGGAGTGAACTGCCAAACCGATCACATCGACATGACATCCGACAGGATAAAATGCTGCCAACTTCGGTACCAATTGGCGGACAACTCCAGAGTGGACATGTCCGGCAGAGGGCGGCTGTTGTGTATGTGCGACGATTACGTCTCGCAACTCTTCAGAAATTCTACCGCTTTGCCCCATCAGCACTGCCTTGTAATGCCCCTCGGCACACACGATAGCACTTTAAGGAACTCATAAAAAAGCAAAAATAGCCCCACCTCTGCAAAATTAAACCTCCGAATTGGTGCACAATTAAAAATGCACTCACGTTAAAACGCCAACTCAGCGGCATTAGCATGTTATGAATAAATCGCAAAGCAAGTTCGCCGTGCCATTACGATGAATGAGCCCACAGGGCACAAATACCATAAAGTACATTGGTACTCTGGTATCCAAACTTTTACGATTTGTTACAAGAGGTCGTACTTAAATCAGTTCCTCCAGATCAATAAGTTGAACGTGTGTTGACCGCTACTGTGGTAACGGTGTCCGCTGCTGTCCACACTTCAGACTCGTAGTATTTGTTAATCATGTTGATGATGTATCGTGATTCTGTTTACAAAGTGGACGCCAATTCACTCACACACAAGCACACCATGGAAACTATTAATTAACAATGACATTTAATAGGGTGGAATTCAAGCAGTAGCATGATGTTTAAAGAAAAATCAAATAAGCCGAGGTACGAAAATACAGTAATCTCAAAGCTAGTCTTAAATATTCTGGACTTTAAGGAACTTGTACAATGAAAACAGTTAAAATGCACGACCCGAATGATCACTTTTGAAGCAAAAGTCGTTTATTAAATAACCATCTGGTGAATTTTCAGTAATCTGCTCCTCTCCACCCGCATTAAATAGCAAATTAGGCCAAGAAAATAAACCTAGGTTTGACGACAGTTTTGCATGGTGGGTGATGAGGGGGATTTGGGGACGAGAATGCAAAACTTCGAACCGACTTCAGTTGTATAACACAAATTATCACATCAAAAACCACTATCATATGGAATGAGGGTAATTTTAGGCTTCGAAGTAAAACCGAATCTCAACGCCTCATTGCTAAATCCTTAACAAAGTGGAACCAATAGTATCTGGCAAATGTTTACAATTGTGAATGGTGAAATAGGTGGTGGGTGGTGAAGTAACTTCTTTTTCCTTACAACAAGCTATTGATTGCACTGCTAACACCCAAAGGCTAGTAAATGCTGTTTACTTGTTGCTCTCATCACTGTAAGGAGCGAATTACAATTTGCTAAAAAAATGCATTAGTATAACCTACTTCATTCGATAATTGCATGTGGAGGTTGACAAATCGACGTTACAAAGTGGAAGGGGGCTAATTCATGGAACCGGTTATAGAGCAAGAACTATCTGACTAATTGTTTTTTGCATTTCCGATAAGTTACTATTTTCCGTGAACTATTTAAATTGGTCAGAATAAACCCTCTTAATTACCAAATTCTTACATTTGGTTTAAAAGAGGCAAAATTTTGCCATGTTTAAACCGTCAGTAAAGTGGTGCACTTTTTGAAAGGCAGGCAAAAACATTGCGTTCTTACCTTAAAAGGATGACGAGAGGGTTTTTTCTGTCAACTGGAACTTCAAGCGAGCAACAAATTATTTGACTACGCAGTACATAAAATAGGTGGTAAGACCTTTATTCACCAATCCACTTCCAGGAATCATATCTCTTCAGTGATTGGTTGTTGCGACTTGCCTTTTCACCAATCAGCGTAATGGATTCAAATAGTATATCAAGACACACGCCTAAGTACTTCCGGGTGGCGATATGGCACCTGACTATCGTCCTCGATGTACTTTCAGATTAAAAAAGTTTTGTTGCTTCATATGACTTCCAATGGTGGTGTAATTCGACAGAATGCAACATTCTGGCAATTACTTTCACCTGCCAGTCGAGTGTGAACTCTGGTAGTTATATCATTTGTGTCGAGTCACACGAGCGTTCGTTTGCACAGAGAGACGATAAATTTCGTGGAGAATCAGGTGGTAGGTTGAGCCTAAACAATATGATAAACTCGTCTACAAAGGCCGTATTTTAGTCTAGGCGGATGGGACGAGTTCCACTCCCCTTGGTATTTAACCACAGGGTCGATGACCCTAAAGTACCCATTTTCAACCGTATAGATGACCAGGAATTCGCCTCTGTGTCATAAAGAAGTGGGTTCAGCTAAATATCCAAGTGTCACAAATTAATAAATAATTGCACTTCTGAAAGCAGCCTTACCGAAGCAACAATCTGATGTAGGGGATCGTGTATATGTGTAATGCCTTGCCCCGACCCATAAGTTCTGACTACCTTTTTAGCTCAAACAAATCTAAATTTCATATAGATACATGCAAAAGGAGAAAGGAGGAAATGAGGAAGGGTGGTGAGTAAGACGTAGTCATGAGTGTAAGTTGATGACTGTCAAGTGGATGACCTACTTTTGCAGGGAAGGTAAGTGTCGTCGTATGCAACTCACAATTAGATACCATTGAATTGATCAAGTTAATAAAATTCCCGTAATTAATTTTACTCTTTTATTTCATTTTGGGACATGATTGATAATTAGTTGCCCCACATAATCCCACATCTCCATCTTTGCGGCAATAAATCGCGCAGTAAAACCCTAGAACAGAAGACAGTCAGACGGAGGTTTTCTGAGGGAGTAATTTGCACCAAATGCTACCAACCATCAGTGTGAGGGAATTATAAAGTCGTTTTTTTTGTCGAAGTGCTACAATTTTTATTCCAGAAAAAAACCTCAAACAATGTTTATATGTATGTGGCGCTTTATTGTTTGGCTGAGAGCACTTCTACTACATGCAACCAGGACACGAGAAATTTACAACCCTGTTAATCCGATGAAACAATAAGAAATTGTTTACCCTTTGTGCCACAGGAAAATTTCCTATGTTACTATCAGAGTTTCATCAGAAGATCGACAAGTTTAAAAATAACGTAACGCATCTGAAATTTCGGCAAAGTACTATTCGTATAAGTGTAAAATTATACACTTTAGATTAGCACCACATTATAGTAAACAGCGGCATTTTCCTTTAAAATAAAGTTGGTGGAGATAGACAAAGTCTCCTCCAAATTTGGTGAATTCCAATGTGCCTTTTCATTAGGATTTTAAGGAATAGATGGCATGAAACCGATATCTTTCCATATGAGAGGAAGTCACTTGAAGTAAGGCAACCTACTTATGCTCTAATCTGATTGAAGACGTAGTGTAATATTGTAAAGCAAAAAAACGACTTCCATTCAATCACAATGCAGGAGTAGATCGGAGATTCAATACATTGCTAAAGTAGTCAATGATCCATATAAAGCATATAAACTCCGTTGTTTGGTTTAACTTACGGAATCAGAAAAGATCTTGAATAGTTTCGCCAGTTTACATGGAGAGTGAAGCAAAGTTTACGCGGCTAATCTCTTCCACGCTGATCTGTTTCGGCAGGATCTCTAGCACTTATTTGCAATCAATAATCAATACATTGACTGCGTCCTTTTAATGGAGCGCTAAATCGTACTCACTTCCCATGTAAAATCAATAATTTTACCATTGAATGGCCAAAGATTGATTTGGATTTGTGGAATCGGCTTTTCCTTTCAAACTTTTATTAACGACCGTTAAATGCACAAATTAAATCTGTAAATAAAATTAAATTATAAAACTAGTTTCTCCATTTATTACCACGCGCAAATATTAGGTTTAATTTTATGGCTAAAAGCTTTTGTAGTAACTGCCGCCCCTACCACGTAGGGAAATGCGAGAAATTAAAGCTCGTAGTGCCCTAACTACCAGCAAAATAAAAATAAATGGTGGAATGTGCAGTAATTGCTACGCATGCGCACTTGGATAGAACAAGCTGTGAAAAAGGCTAATTTCATTAGCCTTATGCCTGTCTCAGATGTCTCGTAGGGGATTTGCAGAAGATTGACATCTGTAGAGCCATCTTTTAACAGTGCTTCAGACATGGAAGTGGCATAGGTAAATGTGCAGTGAGGTTGGATTTACTGTAAAGACTGCCAAGTCCGGTTTGCAATCCGAAAATCAGGAATTGAGCTAATGACCCAGTGGTTAGTTCAACTTCAGGCCATCGAAAAGGAAGCTGGTTTGTCCATCCTTTCGAGCAGGTTAGTAGTGACCATTCAGGTTACATAGTTATTCTGAACCTGCGCAATCTGTATCACTAAAAAAATTGGTAAACTGGAAGACACAGTGCTCGGAGAGGGAATGCATTGGCGACACCCAACAGGACTTGGGGCCACTGACATGGCACAACAGCCAATCTACCGTCTTTGGAACTTTCTTAACATCCTCGAGCATCAGCCATGACAATATGATCGCAATGAGCCATGCTAGCCATGAAACTGCTATATTATCAAGGTAGTGAACGAGGGTGGCGTTACTGTTTCCCCCTAGAAATTTCGTTGGATCCAGAGTTCGACCCTGTTCGAGAAGTGCAATGCTGAATGGGAGAGCACTGGTCTTCAGACAGAGCTACCAAACAAGGAACGCGATTTAGTAGTTATCTTTTGGGCAGAGTTCCTCGTGTATTACTCCTTGTCGCATCAGGGCTATCCAACTGGATCTTTCGGAGTTCTAAATGCGGCACCACTAGTTCATTTAATCAACATATTCATGCAGGTTTATAATCAGTGTTGCCTTTATTGTAGACAGCTTTCCTGCGGAACACGGTACAAGGAAAGCTGACGAATGCGACGTCGTTTTCAGACTTTCTGTCTGGATGCACTTCCTCCATCCCGCTAAGTTTTATCGTACAGCAACAAAAACCCAGAATATGCGTTCTTTAGAAGTAGATTTTACTTTTCTCTTCCATCTCACTAAAACTTCCTCAAATACGAAGGAAGACATTAAAGAGCTGATGGCTTCGGACATGATCCCCCCCGGCTGCGCCCCTGAGCATTCAATGCTCTGCATCAGATTTTATGTTAATTGTGAAATGACGTTTTTGATGAGGAATTTTCAAAACAGGTTGTTTTTTCACTCGTCAACCTTTCAATTGTTGTTTCACGACTTTGTCACGAGATCCTGTCACCGCTAGAATGTGGCAGTCTAGCATGTGATCCTCGACGCACTTACAGACTGGCAGATTTTTTTGCTAAAGTAAATTCGTAAATAAACTTTCATTTGGCTGAAGAATTCTTGCCTTTAATGATGCAGCAAAGGTGAAAGTGATCTTGAAAGTTTGTAAAATGTGGAGCGACCCATGGCAGCTAATGTTTCACTCCAGCGTTTTCTCAACGCGAGAGACGAATCCGCGGTAACAGAACAATGCCAATCTTTGCCGGCTTCAGCCCCATAGCTGCCCTGTCATCAAAGTATTTTATGGTAGGTGAGCACTTGAAGCACAAGAAGTCCTCCGGGATGTTTACAACATCTCAAAACCTGCCTTTAAGACAGAACTCGAACATGCTAGTGGTCGCCATAGCCTCACAAGGATGTAACGCCCTAGTGCCCTCGGATGGCCATTCCGGTCCACGCCCTTACATCGGTATCGATGACCCTCTCACCCAATCATCCTGAATGAAATCTCGATAGGTTGCCCATTAGGGCGAACGCAATTTGCTGCGTGTGTGTCCATCGAAAAGGGACTTAAGGCCTTTTTGCAGAACTTGGCTGCTTAGCTTTCCGCAAACAGTCGACAGAATTTGACGTCTTGTTCCCTTAGACTAGATTCGAAGACGACTGAATGGCTATTAAATGGCAATTTGTGCATTCTTGAGCCATTTTAACACATTTCTTTTGGCCTTGTAGGTAGGAACTGCATGACTTTTTGGAACTCGCGAATTAGTTACTAATCCCCAAGGCATGATTCAGCACAAAAGCTCGAGAGGCAAAAAATCGGGCCTTCCAGTCATTCCTTTGGCCATCGGGAAGGAGAGGGGCGTGGGCAGAGGGTAGAAGTAATGTGCAAACACACTTTTTCCTGTTTCAAATCTTGTTGCCTCATCAAGTGATGGGGCATTCTGGATGTCCACTTTTCCTTCCGCATGTTGAATGCAAAGTTAGAGCATGGCTAACACTTGCCACTGCCATAGTCCTTTACGTTTGTGGACTCTTAGTCGCTTTCTGTGTCACCAATGCATCTCCTTCCGTTGCAGTCCAGCCTGAAGCAGCCGAGAGTGGAATTCGTGTAGATCGACTGGCTTCGATTTTGGATGCATTTCAACCTCGGCGTCTGCTCCATGTCCGTCAATGGGACGCAACATTTGACATTTGGTAATGAACACAACTATATTTAGCTTGGGCGGGGGACACGGTGCCTCCGTTCCTCTTGTCGATTTTAGGTAGACGGTTCTGCTGGAAGCGATTAGTAGCTAGAAGGCAGTAGCTGTGATTTGCTTGCATCTTGGCGTCAACGTCGGCCTTACATAATGCTCCAGCGCTAATGAAGTGGATGGCATTCTCCCTAATGAATCACTCCTGTCAAATCACGCTCGCTCTTGGCTCACAGGTAACTAAAATGTATGGAAAAGCTCGCCAAATCTGAAATATGGCAGTTCCGTTTTGAGCGGGTGGCCATTCAGGTGCGAGAGGAAGTGTAATAAAATGCTGTTTATGTCAACCAGCTCTCGTGAAGCATATCCTCATTCCACAATGATATGATCTGTCACATCTGTAGGTGTGATTTGGGGACTTGACCCACGTCCTCCAATGCTTTTTTGGGCGTTGACTGGATGGTAATGGTAACACAGAATAAGTAGCTTCCTTTAAAGTAAGTTCTCCAGGCAAGTTAGCCTTCAAACCACAAGAGCGATGCGCTCCACCCTACCTAAGTAAACAGCACATTTCCTGCTCGAGGATTGCGTCTTCTTTTGCCTTCAGGGAATTCCATAAGAGTTTCACTCTGATTTCAACTTTTGGAAGATAGGAGGTTCTGTGACGGCTTTTGTCAACTGTCCCTTTCCCCTGGTCTTCTGAGATGCCATTAATAACGAATGGAGCTGCTCACTGCGCTCACATAAAGATTTCAAATGTTGTAAAGTGTGGTGTTAATGAAGTGAGGAAGTTGTGGCTGGGAAGAATGGACACGAACCAAATTTCATGGGAGTTTGTTACTCCCGTCCTCTGTATGACCCTGTTCAGGGGGTCACCGGTCCTACTCCTGAGCATGAACACTCTTGAAGGCTGGCAAAGCTCTCAAACAAAAAACATCTGATCTGGTGGATCTGCCAGGGCAGATTACAGTGTCGTCGCATGGTGGCACTGTGATCAAACGCTGTCCTCTTTGCGTTGAGGCTGGCGAGTATTTCCCTCACAATGGCTGACGAGGGACGTTAATTAAGCGATCGGTGAGGATGCATTCTACCAAAGGTAGGGCGCTTTCTAATACATAAGTTGCCTGTTGCTTGTATCTACGTTAGATGGCCTGACCTCCGAAACAAACTTGTAGCTTTATTTACCATGTTGTGCATCAACGATGCATAACCCACCCTTTTAATACAGCTTCATTGGTCTCCAGGGTAGTCTTCAACAGTTGTGATGTGATGCGGGCATACTACTGAAGTACATAAGTAAAAGCAACAGCAACATGGATTGGTTGGATAATGGTCCAATAAACCCCGTGATTTGATTAAATAATAAGAAAACTCACACAATTTCTTGGTAATGCGCAGCAAATTATGATTTGGAGGTTTGATAACTGATAATTTTGGCAATTCAACGCGAGCTTAGGCAAAAAACCATCGGCATGAGTGATTCACCTCCAGTACGTGTGTGTAAACAGCTTTAGTGGGGTTGTAGGGTGGAGGGGAAGATCTAACCAATGTTTTCAGACTATTTATAATGTTTAATGTAAACATACGTAACCTTTTCTCTGCATTTTCGCTAAGTCGAGAAGATTCATTCAAGGATTTATCAACCCGGAAATGCCAAGCCAACTAACTATTGGGTGTTTACGTCCCATTTTTCAACAAAATCTTTGTTTCGTCCTCTATTGTGGTGAGGTCTACACCATTGTACTTTAGCAAGGCAGTTCAGCCACCAGTCCGTGCCAGCAGCCCCAAATCCCACTGTATCTCCTCAGTGCGCATTCAGTCCACACACACACCTATCCTTTCGCCTTTAGGGGTGCCTCAGGGTTCTACAGTCGAAAACGTCAGAAAGTACCGCATGCTACAGCCCCTCATGGGCTTTTATTTATAGCATTGCGAATTTTGGAAATCAAACCGTGAAAATGCGTTAAATACGGCTAGAATTGATTGGTAAGAGCCTAATCGAATGTAGGGCAAGTTTAAATCACCATTTTACACTTTGTTAAATAAAATGGATGAGTTCTTTTCCATTACATCAACAGAGAATGCGATCAGCTAAATAGTTAAGTAAATATTCCACCTCACTGAATAACTAGTCTTCCCAATCTGTACTTTCACTTTGGGAACGCGGTTAAAGGTCATGACAACAAACCCGCTTCCTTCCAGCACGTATACGAATGACATTGGGAAGGACCATAGGCACAAAAATAAACTGTTTTATTGCATTTAGAGATGCACATACTTTATGGAACTATACGCGACTGTAGTGGATAGCATAAAATCAACGCCTGATTCAGCCCTTTAAATCAAAACATAAATCTATGCTTGGAAGCTACACCTTAGCTGTCTTAATATAAAACGAACGATTTTAAATGCAACCTTGGGCCATTTGCGTTCAGCACACTGCACATTTCCATCTTAATTATCACATTGAAACCTGGTAGGCAATTTTCCTTGGTGCTAACATAGGCATGCATCTGATCAGATCCTTAAGATATGGATTTCTAGTGCCACATTTTTAGCTCCACTTATGACTGCATGTTCAAAATTTAAGCAACAGAACGCTGATCTTTGGCTGCCAAAAATATTGCTTCTATGAAACATAGGCAAAATTATGTAAAAATAGGCACTAAGCGTAATGAAAAAATAAAAAGACTTCGGTTTTAAATCTTTGTTAAGAGCTTTATAAGAATTTCGCTTTAAAATACTTACTTGCTTATCTTACAAACAACCAATTATCGATATCTAGTGTAGTGGCGGTCGCTTAAGTGGTAGTGTGTATGCTATTCTCGTACACAGAGCTTGTTTTGCATGAATTCCTGATACATGCTCATGGCAGAAGAACACCCTCCACCCATCCCTACACTAACAGTGGAAGCAATAAGGAGTGCTGTACTTCGATTGTATTGTCTTGAGGACATATGTATAGTTGGCAAACTCGGGAGTGGCTTTTACGCAAACGTTTATCTCGTAACTTACTTTCGACTACCTTAATTTCAAGGTCTATCATCGGCCGTCCAAGCGCAAATTGGCTCTTAAAATATCTCCTTCAGGAAATATTCAACGGCGCGAAATTGAAATACTTCGAGGTTTGCGACATGAAAATGTGCAACGGTAATGTCATTTTGTGAAGACACATGTAAGGCTTGGTAACCCATGCCTTAGACTGACTATTTTTCTACAGCATAAATTTCAGACAGCTGTAAAGCATTTTTTGCATCCTCATTTTAGCATATTTATTGAGTTTACACCCTTCCAGCCTTGGTACATTTTTTGTGTATTTGTTGACTAAAGTGAAGTGTTTGGAAATACCCCATTAGGCCTGCATTATTAGGTCATTTTTATTTAATTTTGTCTTTCTTTCGAACTTTTGAATTTTTTAGACTTTACGGTGCATGCATAATTGGCGGGAAATTGGCATGCCTAACAGAAGTGAGTAACAGCATTAATTACTTCTCTATTGCCCCATTATTCCTTGTCCTCTTCAAAACTTGCCATTAGAAGTTGAAACATGTTTTACGGCATTTTATAAATCTCATTCCCAACAGCTAATTAATTTGATTACTGGAAGTATTCTTTCCCTGTACTCCCTCTGTCATGCAACGCTGGTCGACTCTATTATCACAATTCCCTTTTTGTTAATGAATTTGGAAGTACTTTCGATCCTAACATTTTGCCGCGACGTTAGCTCCGTCATTCATCGGTGACTGAGTGTGTGATTGCTAACGCAGATCAGGTTTTTTTGCATGATTTCCGTGCGAACCAATCAAACAGTGATGACGAATGTCCATCTTCTGAATCATGCATGCTTTCAACCGACTCACTCCCCTAAATTCGACTGCTCTGCCAGATCATGCGCTTATCAATAGGATTTGAGACCTGGCTGCAGATTTTCCCATCTGCGTAAGCAATCATGAAACTTGTACACGAGTCCAATTCAATGAAATGATTTCATTGCGTTGTGATACGGGCAAGATGCTTCGTGTTTATGCAGTTTGCTATTTCGGAAGGGCCTACTGGCGTTGATCTAAAGATCGTTTTGCCTCCGTTCCGTTAGTGTGAGTGAGCGAGACCAGCACAAGGGTTTGCCCATCCAGTCACTTCTACTGCATTTACAATTTCTGCCTTTCCTCTCAGTACGCCAATGGTGGAAGCCTTGTAGATCTTCTAACCGCCAATTCTGCGCCCCTGCCATGGAGCTGTCGCGTGAGCCTGGCTCATGATATAATTCGGGGACTCAGTCATCTGCACGAAAATCGCCTTATCCATCGGGATTTATCTTCGCAGGTGCGCCTTTTCACCTCTTAATTACGGCTTTTGTTTAAAAATAGTTGTTTCTTGAAAATTCAAGGTGCCAGAGAGCAAGCCAATTCTTACCTCCATTCATTTCTTTTCTAAATTCACTACGCTCAAGTTAAAGTCCTGTTCACTCGCATCGGTGTCCCAATCTCACCATGCGCGCAATTTTGTAACCGAAATTTTATTATTTCACCTTTGCTGATTTCCTTCTACCGTGGTTTTCGAAGTATCCCCCACTTTATTTTACTCAAAAAGCATTGCGGTAAATCTATTCAAGCGTACCTACCTTTCATAGCCTCAGTTGGTCGTTGTCTGCTGGGAAGTAACTAACTTTTGATCCCTTGTAGTGTTTATTTTAGCGAAGTGCATAACTATTAAAGCGAGGGTGGACTTTTTGGGTTCGGAATTGATATCCTTCTCTTTTTTGCCATCCTGTTATACCTCCCAAACATCGTAGTTGGTGTAGAACTTTGTGTCATATTGCAATTATCTCCACAGGTCTTTTGGGTCAGGTCTGGTTGTGCCTTGCACAACAAATAAGCAATTAGAGAGCATTGTTGCAGATTTCTTTCAAGTCAGCTGTTGTCATTGCTGGTGAAGCATTAACACCTCTGTGATCCCCGTCTCATCTATCGAGATTTTTATCCTTTGAAGTAGCCTTAATGTGCTGCCTGCTATGTGAGGTCAACGTTTCTTCCTGAAATTCAAAACACTCTCGTAGCCGCTATCCCTTTAATTTTTATCTTAACTGAACTGGGTGATACACACCCTCATTGACCTTACTCCGACCTTCGCGTTTCCACTCGCGTCCGTTCATCAGGCATCCACAAGGGTTTCAATCCCTTCACCCTATCAAAAAACACTACGGCAGCGATCGAAGTTGTCAAACTGTGCCTTTCCAGGCATTCTCATCACATTTTTCTTTACCACTCTCTTATTAGTGGAGCTTTAATTAATGTTAATTCACGCGGAAAGGTTCTGGAAAATAACCATGTAAAAAAGTGTAATAAAGTACATAAACAAATTAATATAGTTAAGCATTTAGCGGGCCCCAACTTTAACACCACTTTGTAGGGGCCATTGTGATTTGTGAGTTCTTCCATCATTCTTTTTTTGGCATTGGTAAATTGAATTTTTTTCTGTGAAACTCCAATAAAGTCCCAGGCGACTGCCGAATTTAGCGGCTCGCATGGAACCGCCAGCATTTAAGCATGCTTTGGCAATCCTACGTTGGCGATGAGGAGGAGTGCTTCAGCATGATTGCAGTTATTCTTATCTCTCTACCCACCATTATCCTCGGCGCTTTCAGTGTGCGGAATTGCTCGACTTTTTTTGCCATTGTGTTCACTCAACAAGTCCACTGTGATTTTGGGGTCAGATGTGGTTGTGTTTCGTGGTAAGCGGACAATAAGGCAGTATCACCCACATAGCACCTCTTGGTGAAATTCTAGTCATTACCATAACTACCAGTCTTTTGGCACGCTTTGAATAATCTGGAGGGCACCTAGCTGCATTGAACTTGCCTTGTTCACACTTGCGCTCGTCGAACGCTGACGTTCAGTGTTGAACTTTCAGCTTTACTACGTCATCGCCCCCTTGTTTTGCGTTAAAAATTGGATTAACTTTACTAACCGGTGTGGCATTACTTTGTGGCTTTTACCGCCACAATTTTCTTTGCGGTACCTTGATTCGTTGCTTTCATCTTGTCATTAGAAGTGGTAATTAGTCCAATCTAAGGTAAACAGTATTTCACACTAGCCTCCTCTAGCATGGTAATGAATCGCGCTGACGAAGCCACCCACTTTTACCTTGAGCTTTGATACTACCCTAATTAGAGCTGTTGGATCTGTTGATTCCTTGTAAAAGAGATGAACGGATTTTGGTGGAATAATTTCAATTAATTCTTCTACACTCGGACTCTCCCATACCTTCAGGGGTATCACCTTTCCCGTTGTTGTCATCGTCACTCATTAGTTCCTTTTTTGCTTTTGCACCAGGCGTTTGCTTTTGTCATGTGGCTGGCAAGGGGTTGACAGGGTCATATGACCGCATAAACCTTATACCACCAATTATTGTTGGTAAAGTTCATTATCGCGTACTAAGTGTAGTGCTCGACCCCTAATGGCTGATGGCTTAGTGAATCACCACTCCTCAAGTAGTTGTGTTGATTCTATTTGTTCTTGTCTACTAAATCTCTTGGCAGCCTTTCAGTTCTTGCAAAACCTTAAGAGTGTGCAATTTTGGGTGGAAAAAGCTCCTGGTAAGTTGCAAAATCGCAATGCCTCATGCGAATAAGGCAAATTTCCATCATTTTCGTCAGCACTCAAAACGTCTGTTTGAGCAACCAATTGGATTGTTGGCTTCCTAAGTACCACTCAATCCCAAAAGTTTACGTAATTTCTGACGTAGGCCTCTGTAGTGACCTGTCATACCTTTTCGAGTCGATTGGTATGACACCCTTTATTGTGCTTCATACCGCCTCGTTATTTGCGCCTCCAGACCGGATCTAAACGTGTCCGAATTGAAGCTTCTGGTATCTTTCTTCTAGCCACTTTTTCAAAAAGAGACCGTCAGAAGGCATTATCTCGTGATTAGTTTTGAGGGATCACATCTGCTCTCCTAATAATGAAGAATGACGTGTGCCTAGTGATACGTTAAAATGAATTGGGACTCTCTCGTAATGCTTAATGTGACAATTCGTTTATACTTGCGTCAAAGGAAAATCTTGGAGGCTGCTAGGAGACTAGATCCCACTCACATAGATTTCACGCATTTTGGGTTGTTTGCTGACTAAATGTCAGACAGATAACCTTACAGACTGATCTGATCCCTTGCCAAAGGTGAAATTGCAATTGTGTGATTGTAAGAAGCGTCCACATCTCTGTCTGCATGAGGCAATGCACGACCTTACTCCACAGACCATAAAACTCATCCGCCTCCTCTTCGACCTCTGTGTTGCACAAGACCTGTCGTGTGTTGCTTAAGTCTGAAGGAGGCTCCACAGCAAAGAACATCTTGTATGACGGGCGATGTAAAGTGGCTATCCACAGTGCAGCGGTGTCCATTCGTTTACAATGCAAAAAGATCATAATCATCCTAGATTTTTGGCCTTTTAATGCACGGTTTCAAAGTTTAGGATCGAAGTAGTGTTGATTCAATCATTCGTAGGTGGCAAAGTCTGGGGCGGTCTTTCGGCCTGTAAATATTTGAAGACATTGTTAATTGTAGGAGATTGTCGTCTCTCTTTGAACCATGAGGGCGGAATTTTGGGAATACGATGTTGCAGGCATTGCTAGGCCTCTTGAATTGTCCTAAACACGGAATGATTTGGAAGGCAGGGCAATTACACCCATTATGCTAGTCAGCAGCGCAGGGAGGAGATATAATCATCAGCACTTCTCCAGGCTCGATTTTGGCTCGTTGGAAGCTGTTTCCTCTCACTTCGCACACGCTGTTGTGTAGCGCTGGTAATTGTGGAGCTTGGCAAAAGTTGGCTCTGTTTTAACTATTTTGTTCGTAGCAATCGCCCTTCTGCCAAATGTGTTCATCCTGTCAACAAACTCAAACTTTTTTTGCACTTTTGCTAGCTACTAATTTATTGCCTCAGTCATCACTGAGGACGCAGTAAGCTGTAACAACCTGACAGTGGATTTGGCACAGGATACCATGTCATTAGCGTGGCAATTGGGTACAGTCAAAGATGTAATTAAAAAGTTGTTGTCCTTTCATCGCAGAATATTCTAATCCGTGTCAACTGTGATGGAACTGTGCCACTGTCGGCCCCACTGCCAGCTTGGACGTGTAGTCGAAATGGAGGTGGTGGAGAAATTCCCACATCTCTCCAAATTGAACCCTCCCATGGACTGAGTATCGATCAGATGACCGAGCTCTGGGATTCCAAGTCACCGCCCTGTGCCGGGCTACCCGTGATCCCCCCTTCTGTCGCGCCCGCCAATCTCTTTCATCGGTATCACCGGTACCCTCCTTACACTGCTGTTGTCGGTGACCTGGGCGTTTGTCTCGATTTGCGGCAGTAAGTGACCTTCCCTTCAAAGCAATTATCTGTTCAATTCCATAGTCTAGAGTGCTTTAACCCACTCACCGCCTGTGTCGCACATACTTTTTGTTGCGACCTTCCTATCTGACTCAGTTGCAAACACCACATGTTCTTTACCCAATCATGCCAACTGAATTTCGTGTTAAATGGATTTGTTGGGTTTAAAAGGCTAAAATGTGGATGCCGAGTGATCTCATTGCTTACGCCTTCATTGGTTGATGGGATTTCCCGGCTTATTTGCCCTAGTCCACCTTTACCTTCCTACCTGTTCTGGATTGGTCAACTTTGTACTCACTCCCTCCTCAAAATACATTAACTCCTTTCCGCTCTCTGTGGTCACGTTTGCCTTCTTTTAAGTCGAAAATCAAGTCGTCTTTTGAAGTGCATCATTTTTTTTTCATCGCAACGCTCCCGCGCCAGATGCTTTTTTTCATTTTATTTGACGATGCGAAAGTGCATAATGGTGAACAATTTCACCGAATGATACTCTGCCTACTTTGGCAGGAGGGTAAAAAAGGCTTCAACTGCATCTGCCCGACTTGGTCTTGAAGCGTCCACTGACTCCCTCGAGGCATCATCACGAGGTCAACTGAGCATTTGCAATCACACTGTGCGACCGCCCAGCCTAAACGGCAAAGTACTGCCTCATTCTTGGCTGCAAGACTCTCGAGGCGATCATCTGATCAGACTCGCACTTGAAGGAAGGAGGCTAGGTTATTAATTCACGTAGTTGAACTGCAGATTTGTCTCACTCGGTTCACACGACTGGGCGAACCAGAGGCAGGGTGACTAACCGGCACCTGGCCGAGAAAAAGATTTGCATTGTCAAACATTTACTTGCATATCAAATGCAATTAAATTAATTGATCACGATCATTGGAGTCAACCCAAGTGGCAGGCAAACTCTACCAGTTTTTCCTTCATCCTTTCAAAATGGAAGGATTTTTAGCATGTAATCACTAATCTCTAATACTGAGATCTGTATTAACACAGGGTTGGTGCTGCATGCAAAAATTCCGCGTTATCAAACATTTGCTTGCTTGAAGTGTCCAACTAATCATTGTCGTGGGGTAACTTCAGGCCGTGTGCCTATTGGCTTATTCATTCCTTCTCTTCATCCCGTGTAAATTGAAATATTTTTGGCCATATAGCTACCGGATCTTATTTCAAAGACTTGTAGGGTCGTCTAACCGGTACCTGTTTGCAAAAATATTTGCATTGTCCATCAATTATTTGCCCAAAATGCCTCATTAAATTAATCAGTCATGATCATGGAGAACTAACCCAAGGGACTGCTCTTATTGGCTCAAACAAACTTCATTTCTTCCTCTCTCATTCCGTGTGAAAGAAAATGATTTTGACCGTATGGCCACTAGGCCTTAATTTAGAGACCCGTGCTGATGTTGTACCGGTGCCCATGCACGAATAAACTCTCCTTATCATTTAAGCACTCTAAATGCCCAATTAAATTAACCAACCATGAGTGTGGATTACTTCAAAGTTGTGTGCTTATTGGCTTAGACCAACCTTATTGGTTCCACTTTCCTTCTTTTTCAACGAAAGGGTTTTTAACCATGTGACCACTGACCCTTAATTCTGAGACCTGCGTTGGCGTCTATTCTTAAAAAGAATGTCCATGAAAATTAATTTATCATGATCCGCGAGAGTTGCCTCAAGTGACTGTGCTTTTATTGACTCAGGCCAACTTCATTGGTTCTTCGTTCATTCCTTCCGGGTGAGAAGAGGTTTTCACCTGAGGCCTCGAATCTTGATGTCCTACTAATTAAATATTTTAGTGATTCTTTGTATTTGATGGCTTGCAGCAGCGCTATGCAAATTATTCTTAATTATCTCGTTCTTGGGCGGATGGGTAAAATTGCACATTTGCAATAGAATCGTATGTACTCAAGTGCGCCCGAAAGGCGTGATTCAAGAAAGGTCAGGCAATTGCGCAAATGATGTGCAATCTGCCTGCTTGTCTGTCTGATCTTTTGGTGCTGTGCCTGGATTTGTGGTGGTGCATTTCATCAGGTGATCACCACTGGCAATGTTTGTGTATATTTTTCAACGTAGCGAGAAGACTTATTCGAACTTGTACAATGCAAAGATTGTTTACATGTATTATGAAACGGAGATGTTGATAGTCCGTCTATTAGCTGGCTGTCACAAACGACTTGCTCTCTGCCCTATTTTTCCCTATTTTAAATCCTCACTGTTGAATTCCGTTGAACCTAGCTAATGGTATCCTCATCTTCAGCCTCCGTAGTACCTCAACTACTTTGGTCCAGCCAATTGTATGCAGATCTCGAATAAAATATTTTGCGAACCCTTTACGAGAGAAAGAATTGTTCGGTTGACAGAAGAGATGTTATCACCTAGACTGGACCGTTAAGTGGCTTTCGGTCAAAGTCAGTTGTGTGCTTTGTTGCGCAGAACAACTCGGTGCCATGTGACGACAGACCCGCCATTATTTGCATAAGTAGAGTATCTTTAAAGCTATGGCTCCTTTGACTTCTTCTTTGTGACAATTTAATCGTGAAAGTGACATCTCATCAGGTACATTCGCCCCCTTCAATTGTCATTTTCCTGCTTATCTTGTCACGTCCTCGATGTACATGTTTTCTCACCTCCTTTTCTTGTCTTGTTAGGCGAAACGTAGATGCGACAATAATCGCAGGCAGCGCCTATTGCACTGCTCCCGAGTGCCTTCGTAAACTGGCACCATACTCGCCGGCTGCTGATATCTTCGCCTTTGGTCTTTTGGTCTGCGAGCTCATTGTGCGGCTTGTGAATAACGGGAGCACCATTCCTCGAACCGATGTAGGTTCCGTTCCCAAATGCATCTACTCATTGCATTTAATTAGCCTATTCAACCAACTACCTCAAACCGTTTCGCGATTGCTTTGTTACAGGAGTTTGGACTTGATAAAGACAATTTACCCGTACCTCCAGACTGTCCATCGTGGTTCCTTGATTTGGCAGTGGACTGTTGTAAAGTAAACCACATGGAACGCCCTTCTGTGGAGGAAATTATCGATCGAATAATAGGCCACTCCATCGACTCTTCTTTTATCGGTCCGAGAGTATTTAACTTCGTGGCAATGGAAAAGGTTTGCCTCATTTATGAGACGGCATTTTATTTGACCTGTTTTTGGGCAATAACTCTTCCTTCCACTACTGCTGCTTCTGTAGGATGGCGCGACTGAACGGAGCTCCCGAAAACGTTTTACTAGTTCGGCTCTACGTAGTACTAGTAGTCAACAACTAACTGCAGCAGCTGCTACCGTTCCGCCAGACTGTCTCGGATGACTCCACATATGTGCTCAATTACCCATCTTGTATATGCGTTTTCGTCACGTATGTCCGTATCTACTTTGCTGCTTAATGGCTACTTATTACCAACTAAGTAGCACTTCTTACTGTACAGCCGGAGATGTCGATGCTCTGCCAATCGCATTCCCCGCGAATACGTCTGCCGTACCTTCGCCCAGCCTGAATTTCATTCCGCCTGTATAGTTATTTGCTCACACTTCTCGTAGTCATTCCCCTACGAGGCGTGCACAAAAGCCTAATTTTCTTACTTGTTTTACTCGCGCTCTCTTGTTGAATTTCTTTTTAGCCTTTGTTATTGTGTAACTCGTTATCGAGTCAGTGATCGCTTCCCTACATTCTGTGGTATCCTGTAGAACCATTAAAATACCCGTGGGATGCATTTATTCCTTGTGCACCGGCCTGAGTCATTCTCTGAAGGCGTAGTAAGGTACACCACCAAGTGGTAGTGTGTCTCGTTATCAGCGCGCACAGGAACTGAGAGGATATCGACGTAGACAGGCTGTCCAGAAACCCCGAGGCGGTTACCATGATCATGGGGGGCCAAATGTATCACTTTCTGTAACGCTCGGTGCCTTTTCTCGAGTTGTAACCGATCTCTGGTTGCTCCGGTGACGAGACCGAAGAGGATATAATACTTGGTTCGGGTACGCATTTTTTAATGCACAGCGTGACTTGGGTTCTGCTGGAGCGAAGTGGCAAGCAGGTCGCTCAACTTAGCCTCCCAGTAGCTCATTATCAAAATCGAGAATCGTGCTAAACGAGCCCTGTTGTCTTAATTCGATGGGAACAAGGTAGTGAAAAGAATCTCTAGCTTTAGGCGGGTGTGATTGCTGGGTAAATCACCCGACTTAAACTGTTTTATTTCTTAGATTAATTGACTACCCATAATAATTGGCTGACCATTTACGTAAAGGGCAGGACTCGCGTAACAAATTCATGTGGAACTAGGCACTCGTGGATGGCCAGTCAGTTCCTCTGGTCTTTTCGTCCAAGGTCGTTGAGTAATCACCGGTTTCCGTTCGTGTCATGGGCTAGCTTACTCATACATGAGGCGCGGTCGACGCCCACTACCTCTGCTATGTCGACGTAGACTTGGCGAGGCCAGCTGCTGTTGCTTTGGTAACCGAGGAGAAGAAACAATAGTGTGAAAATGTTGTGTTAGGGATCTTTTGATGAGAAATTGCATTACTTAGAGTTTTTTTCGACAAAATCTTGATGAGTATCAATTGCTTGAGTCAGTTTTTGGCGATGTTGGTGATGATGAGTTGGCTGCTTAGGCTAAGTTCAATTCAGAGGACGATAAGGAGTCTGAGAATGATTGCAGAATGTCTAAAAAGGCGGAAATTTCACTGTTGCTAGTTTTACTTTTTCGCAAACAAATCTGATGCAGTTCATAGTAGTTTAATAACATCACGTATCTACGACGCTGATAGCAAAATTATAACCTGGATTTTGACACGCATGACATGCCTATCGCAATGCGCCGATTGTTTGCTTAACTCTTGATCTCGGCAACAGACCCCTTGGAGGCTCTACTAAGGTGCCTACGTTGGGCTACCGCGTCCTCGGGCTATTCCGGGTGCTCCAACTTCAAGAGCAAACCGAATAGCTATGCGAGACTACTTCTGGATGCTAAGCAAATAAAACCGCACCTCAAATGGCCCTCTCAATGGGGCACTGAAAGGCTGCCAGGGTAGCAAATAGACTTATATCGCCGAAGTGTCGGATGGAAAAATCCACTTAGGAGGGCTATCATGAGCGACGCCTTAACGACATTTCACTAATTCCTACTTCTTACTCTTTTGCAAACAAATGTAGGATTCTTTTCGCTTAAATGACATTGAATTGAGGAAACTTTATAGGATGGAAAATGTTTGTAGACGCAAGCATTTGCAGCACAAAATTTACTGAGCACCTCCTAACCACTTATTTGAAGTATCGTTCGCAACTACCTTGGCCACCACGGTGCCACTTGGATACATCGAGACCGCTCACGAGATAAACACGAACATGATACGTTGAAACCGCATTAAGGCGAGAAGACGCCTACCTTAGCAGACACCTAAGTTAGTCCAAATTTGTAGCTAATGAACAGAATATTAAAGTTTAACGCCCTTTCCCTTAAGGAAGGAGGGTGATTCAGTTGGGCTCTGGGTGGAAACAATGAGTTGAGTCATATGTCTACGCCCACAGCTTATGACGACGATGGCTGGGTTGCCGTTATCGGAACGGTCGCTCTCTCCCTCCCTTCCTACTTCATTCAAGCACATGTTTATCGGTCGCTATGACAATCTAATCACGAATACGAATCCTTAGAGCAGCAAAAAGCTTTATTGACCTTCATATGGCTTATATTGATTCCAGTTTTTATGAAGAATACTTTACTTGGATTTCTAAATCGCCTCTCCAAAAATGTACACGAGATTTTAATCCTAAAATTGCAGTTCATTTGTTAACTTAGTAACTTTACTCTTGTCGCTTCTTGCTAACCCCAAAATTAGTGAAATTTGCATGCATTTGATTAAACTTTATGCCCATTAATGACATGGATCGATCGACAATGGGCGACCTTCGGTTGCTGTGCCACCTCGGATTTCTCGTGGCCTGAGTAAACATCGGAATGCGTAATACAAAGCTTTTCCACCAGCTTTGGGTCGATTTATGTTGTTTTCAGCTTCAAAATGCTTTATCAACTTGGCTCAGTAGAGCTAGCATCAGGTTTGTCACGTGAACGCGTACGGAGGACTTGAGAGAAACAATACAGGCGGTCGTAAGTATCGGTAACCATAGCACTGCTTAAACAAGTAACTGAAATTATTATCGTTGTCGATACAGACTCCATCGAGTACAATCATTTTTCCACCTTTCTTCAACCCAACATCAAATGATTTCCTCGTCTTCTGGAGAAAGAGATAACAAGGGTTGTTGAATTGGAGCGACCTTACACTAGGATTGAATGTAAATAATTTATTGATAAGTTTAAAGCATGTTCAGTGCCTGGGATAACGCGGATAATGTTAAGGAAGCACTGTAAGGAGGAAGGCAGAGGGAATATTTGAAGTGAATTTAATTTGCACTTGTCGGTCCTCATAATGTTGTTAGCCCAATTTGAGTAAATAATACAACTAAGCCACAAGGACAAAAGTGTGAATGGCTATTAGTTTGCGCAGAAAATAAGTATATTAGTGCACGGAGTTTAAACTAGTTGTCCATCTATGATTTACGTCCACAGGTGGATTGGTCACATGTGCATCAGCAGAATAAATTTTGCATTCGTCATTGTTGGAGAAACTCGTCCAAACACATACACAAAACCATAGGATGGCCCATCATTCCAACTTCTTCATCTTACCTAGCCCCATGGAAAACAATCCCACCTTTCACCGTTTAACAAGCCATTCGTAGAAGGCATTCCCATTACGTTAGGAGGTTTCAAGCAATTCAGACAAAATTAGAAGAATGATATAAAGCGTATTGTTGCGACACAGTAGTGCTTGTGACGCACTAACACGTCATCAAGGCGAGGGCATTCGGCGGCGGTGAAGGGCAAGAGTCTCCCATCTCCAAAAGCAGCCCGTTACCGATACCGAGATTAAAGCAAATCACACGTCTCAGCACAAAACTTCTTACCCAGCAATTGTAACTATTTGTAATGTGAAAAAGCAACGACAAAACAAATAAGATAATCGAAACAATAGCCTTGCTGCACGATTGGGGCGATGAAATCTGAGCAGAGAGAGAGAAGTTTTTGTGAGCACAAGTGTGAATGCCGAATGTTGGGTTATTTGAGACGTTATCATGCACACCCGCATACGCTAACGGAAACGCACACAATGCAGACCTCCAACTTATTCAATGTGATGATTTCGCCATTTCATCTACCACAGAGCTGGTCGGGACGATTATGATTTGAACATCAAGAACCTCGAAACTCTTAGCGAGGTGGTCAAAACTTCTTATAAATCACTTTACTGTCGCAGAGCCGCCTTCTCTCCATTACAGTGCCATCTGACAATGCTCAGTATGGCAAATCTTTGATTGAAGGCCTGATAATCAAGGAGGAAATTGGGGTGTCGAGACTCTGACGCTTGGAAGAAGAATCTCATCTTGATATCATTGGTAGATACCACCCACTACCGTATTGAAGAGGTCGCGTAGTTACACTTAACCAGAGATCAGTAATGTGATACTGGGACGTTAGGAAAACGAATCATGCCGACTCACACGTTCCTCTTCGGCCTCCCCCGCCTTGCCAACCTTCATCCACCTCGTTTCTCCCCTTTGTGCATTAGCATAATAAAGGGGAGTCGCACTCACTCCACGCGCACATCCCCTCTTATGCCCGTGCGACTACGGACCCCTAACCATACGATTATGCAGAATCTCGGCGATTAGCATACACTTACACAAACACGATGCGACTGCCTCTATCTCCCTTAGCCCTTCATCACCTCCTCTCCCTCCTTGCGCCTAAGTTTACACTCGACTTAGAAGTAGTGCAGTGTTCATTGAAACTCAAGCTTTTAAAGTCTTCTGCAGGAGGGATCGAGTGATCCCAACGTCGAGGCGATGGCAGCGTGGTCAAGTTATCCAAAAAGCCTGTTGAATTTGGGGTTGATGAATCACAAAATGATGCAAAAGCCTGAGAGTTGATTCTTTTAAACGTGACGTCGATGCAGTGGCGTCGTGATCGCACCAGACCCAAAAGACACGAACCACTGTCGCCAGCTCAAGTTGTGCGAGGTGAAATTATTTTCACCTAAGCAAAATTCATTCTCATATTTAGCATCCACAAGGCATTTTAAAAAACCTGCAAAAACATCATCACAGTACTAAAATCAGTCACGAGACGGCGACGCCATTTCCCCCCATCTTACCAACAGGAAAATTGCCTCTCCAAAGTACAAGTAGCCTTTTATGACAGTGGCAGATCTGTTTTGGCCATGGCTCTACTCATTTAAGACCCAACGGTCATGGCTTCTTCAGCCAATGATTCACTTTTTGAGTCATTGGAGTGGAACTTGGGTCACGCCTAAACTCCTCCCCGCCGAACCGGATGCGTCGCCCTTCCGGTTCCAATGAATTTTAGTGTACCAATGCGTAGAGACTCTGGGGACTAACTCGTGATAAAATGTACCAAATGATGGTCACTATTGCCTGGCGCGATCATTCCACCCAAGTGCCATCGTTGAGCTCTGGCAACATGCCACAATGGAAACGGCGATTAAAGCACAAAAGCCTATTCAAACGCCTACGCAACATGGTATTAACATTCTAACTTGTGCTCAAGCCTGCCGCGTTCCAGACCAAGGTGACCGCTTTTTAGCCCACTGTACAAGCGGTGGTGGGGCAGGAGGGGAGCAGCTGATTGGCCCTAATAGCAATTGTGTCTCACGCACAAATGATGTCGATGCCTGTTAAAAAATCGATATTATCGAACAAAAACCGGAGCGAGAATCTCGACACCCAGATTCGGGCACAGCTAAAAAGACCAAATAAAGGAAAGCAACAACACGCTCACTTTTGTGGTGTTAAATGCCTTGGGGTGGATAATAAACTCCCACAGCTGCTAGGCCACGAAAAAGACGAAGGTGTGAGCACGCACTTGGTGAGATTTTTTCTTTCCAGTGGGAAAAAATGTCGTGCATAATCAGCATCCGAGACGCAACGTTCGGAGACGCAGTCCGCACTGTCGACCTCCTTCCTCGCCTATTCCTTGCATCAGCATTATATCTTGAGGCGCGCGGTTCGCAAAATTAAAATTAACCGATTTAAAAGAGAACTATACAACCATGAAGGAGAATTAGAGGGAAATGGTGGGAGGCAGGGTGCAGCAAGTTGTCTTCTTGGTGTTTAGTGGGAAGGTGGAAAAATTCAAGTAGTGCATGAACCGAGGTCGATGATGTGTTGGGACAGTAGCCAACCACCTCCTCACCTAGTGTATCACAACTATTAATAAAGTTATACAAAACCACAAAGTCAGTCTTAGAAGATGAGGCGCGAATCAACCAACAAGGAAGAGATAGAGAAGGCAGGAGAAAAAAAGCAGTTAACAGCACATCGTCAGCCTTTGCAACTTTTTTCTCCGCATATCGGCGCTAAGTAAGGGTAAGACCATTCTCAAAGAATTCACCCTCACTGACACCATTATTGATATCAAAATTCCAAGTAGAATCGTTGAAATCGCGACTTTCTGACGGTGCATCAAACATAGTAGCCGATGACACCGGTGGGGTCTGGAGCGACTTTGGCATGGAATCACCCAATTCAGCAAAGTCAACGTCAATCGGTGGAATGGCACAACTGTTTGATTCGACCAGATCATTGAGAGCAGACGAGACAGTATCAAAATCAAGATCAAGTGGACCAAGATCCAGACCATCGGAAGGATTCACCAAAGATGCAACACCTGAATCTGTGTTTGAGGAGGTAGAACTAGCTACTGACTGTCCGAAGGAGGCGAAAGAGGCTAGAGGACTCGGACTGGAGGAGGACGAAGATTGGACTGTGTGATTGGCGGGTTCCAGGTCTGGTGTGTTGCATTCCACTGTGAGGCTGGGACGCTCCTCTGTCACCGATACAGTCTGCCAAGGTAGGACACCGGGAAAGTCGAAAAAGTCCTCCTTCCATGGCTCTGCAACAGTGGTGTTAGATTCCATATTATCTGGCTCTTCAGCAATGCTAGGTAGTGAGTCCAAACAGGGTAGACTGATATGATCCGGCAGAAGAGGTGTCTGCTCCTCTGGCAAGGTCTGCCTCATTTGTGTTTCAACGCGACGTTTTGACCCTTCAGAGGTGGACGCAAATGTGTAATTGGAAGCCCCATTGGTGGTAAGTTTGTGCTCATAAGTCTCCATCATTGTGGTGGGCTGTTGTCTTCTAGCTTGAGGCAAATAAAACGGCTCGCTAGTATCCATTACTAGATTACGTCTCTTACGTGTCGCGAATGAAGAGGCGGACTAAAAGCAAAAACATAACTACAAAATCTAATAGTCGAACTCAGGTAAGTTTGCGTCGATTTCAACAAACCTGAAAGTGAGGGAATCTGGAGCCTAACTCCTCCGATTTCCATGCCTTTTGTTCGCAATATCCATTCTCATCAACTATACCAGACCGCGTAGTGTCTCTTTTGAGACCCAATGACTGAGACCACACAGAATGCCGCTGACGAGAAGCAGATGCAGCCAAAGCCAGTCTCTTTCGATTTGAGAAAGCGGGATATGGAGCCGGTTTACGTATCACCTCTACCAAATCTGGTTCCCCACCATACTTTTCCGCCGGTGGGTACATTGAACAAGGCGGTGTCTTCCTTCGGCGCACGTGTGGTTGCACCTGCGGCTGTGACTGGTGCTGTTGAAAAGTCTCGGGTGCTGTTTTAACAGTCACTGCCTCCACCTCATTCGACACATCCGGAGGCACACTAATTGACTGATAGCAGATGAGTGTTGAGGCATGATGCTGTTGTGATTGTTGAGGCACTGGTGTCGGTTGTGAAGCCGTTGGTGAGAAGGTGAGGTAGATGCCATCTGTGTGCTGCTGCGGTTGATGATGCTGCAACTGTTGCTGCTGCTGTTCCTGCTGCTTTTCAAGGAGAAGCGACCGCGGAATTGGAGGAGGAGGCCCTGGAGGTGGTGCAGCTCGACGACATTTGGCCAAATTAGCCTCCAACCAATCCGCATGTCGCGGATTCACCCGCCAGAAGCCTCCTTTACCACGTTCTCCTTTCTCGCGGGGCACCTTCTCAAAACACTTATTTAGAGAGAGGTTGTGCCGGACGGAGTTCTAAAGCAACGAAACCTCAAAAGTAACTATGAGTTTAATTTTGTCAATGCAATGACTGCGTTAAGGAGTACAATACTTTCAACACTTCCACAATGCAGTCTTTCCTCATTATAACTTTAATCCAAACACCAGAAAATGCAATAATTCTAATAAGCATGTCAAGCTCAAAATGCATAAACCTATCGATTTAAAGCAAAACATGCCTTTGGCATCATTGCAAACGTTTGAGCTAAATGCAAGATTGCGATGGAGAAGAACTCATGGGAACATATCAGTGCCTTTCTTATATAATTATAGAAGTGGGAAGGTGATTCTCCCAAAGCTACGGCATTACTGAGTTAAAGGTAAGGGTACGATTCATCTTCAAGAATCGCAAAAAAGTTCCTATTTTGAAGGCTTAATTGCTTATCCGAATTTAATTAAAATCGACTTTTTTACTCTGCTCACGATATCCAAATACCAACAATGGGCTCGGAAACTTGACGAGGTAAAAAGTACTCTCAAAATAATTATGTAAAATTAAATGCCATTAATTACAATAAAGCAGCCTGCAAAGACAATCAAATGTAGATCCAATTGCCAATAGTCCAGTTTACCTGCCAACTAGAATCTGTATGGCGATAATAGGCAAAATTCGCCATGATCCAACCGTAAATGTCCGATAGAGTAACTTTGGGTTTTCCCAGTTCTCTCATGGCCAGACAAATCAAAGAAGCATAAGAAAATGGAGGCTTTCCGGTCCACTTTGTTCGATAATCCATTCTGACCTGAGGGTCTAGTAAACTACCAGCGTAGGGGTGTGTTGGATGCCAAGAAATTTTTGCATTTGTGAAGACTAATAAGGTAGTTGCGTAGGATTAAACAAACCTGTAGGGCGGTCAACAACAAATTTGTTGCCTTTGTTTGCACTAAAACTATCAGATTCAAGCGAAAAGGGACTCATGTCCTTAAAGATGAGGCATAATAACTAACTTACGAATAACCAAGTCAAGTTAGTTAAGGAGTCGTCGGTATCACGAAACGATGGGTTACATTTTAACCAATTTTCACGAAACCTTTGAGCAAGAGTGGAAAGTCGAGAGCCGCCGTTAGGTGAAGAAAATGCAGTGCGGTAGGCAGGTTTCGGGTTTGCAAAATTGGAATCATTAGCAATGAAATGATATGCAGAATCGCGTGGAACAATTCTGACCTCTGTCATGTCATCGAGAAATATTGCTTAAGATTAAACAATCGTTAATTGATTTAAGTACTCAGAAATAACGAAAGCAACAAACATGCACAGCCACCACAGAACTTTAAAAGAAGGACGACGTGTCTGGGATATATATTACCACGTTTGTCTGGTCTAGATAAACAAATAAACGACGAGAATGCTTAAAATACAAATGTCGGTTATTTAAAAATTTTAAACAATACAAGCTTATAAAATGCTTTAGTTTGTGGCTAGTATTAGAAATTCTTTTTTTGAAATGGCTTAGTATTGAGCAATTATTGGCGCAACAAGAAAAATTATAGTTCTTTTTCTACGATTTAATTGACGAAACCCAATTTATGTCTTATTACTCAATAAAATTTAAATTTCATGACGCACGTAGAGTACCAATCAGCATAAATACCAGACCTGGGTATTTAATGTGGAATGCTTAGCATATCATTTTGCTATGCTAATTAAACCTTGCAAAGTATAGCTTTAAAACGCCAACCACAGATTGCTACTTTCCACGCAATATTTGCCTAACAGTCGCATTGCAAAATAAACCATTGCTAGAATTTTAGAATTTTTAACTCGGTTTGGTGTCGTGAGTCCCCTTTGTGGTCAAAATAATGCAAAATATAGGCTGATTGTCATTATGGAATTGTAACTGTAGCAGCCAAGCATCTCTGAAAGACAGAGAGAAGGCTAGATATGGGTCAGAATATGTGTTTTCTAGACGGAAAGGAGGGAGTCTCCTGGCATGGCCGGCAGGACAGCCCACGCAGCTAGGTTCAAGGTGGCCGCAACTAATGTGTGAAACTAACCAACAGTCTAAACAAACAAAACACTATAGCGGATGCCAACATAACATGAAGGCCATTCCATTATATTAGGTCAATGAAGCTACCGAAATGACCTAAAGCCAATCAACAGTGCAATCAAGCAAATCATTAAAAACTGCATAGTTCAGGTTGATTGGTCGATAGTCGGCTATACATGCATTAGGAATTACGCCTGCGTCGAGTTAAATTATGCTAAATTTTCCTGTTTAGCATTGCTGATGTAGTGCTTTGTTTGTTGTTCCTTCCCTGTGGAGGCAGCCATTTTAGACATAGCTGCCTTGGCTGGCATCCCGAACATGGCAGCAGCTCTACTTTTTCTATCTTGAACGCATATATTCTATCCCATGCTTAGTCTACTTTTGTCTCCTGGGTGTGATCGAGAAACTGTAGCTGCTACAATATTTTTGTCGTAAATTTGTACTATTCACCTTACGCCCGACGCAGACACTTTTCTTTTTGGGCTCTTCGAATATGTTTAGTACTGCGAGGGTACGGAATTGAATTCAACCACCAACGCGGTCTTTCAGTTTGTTCACATTCTTCCTACTATTTTCTCTGTCGAAGTTGTTTCTCTTATCTTGTACTCAGATCAAATCAGTTTATTTTCTTCAACACTACACTTAAACAAATACTTCTTTCAGCAGTGTAGTGCTTCGCCTGTTTTGACTGCTGGTTGATCTTCCACATTTTGGGTGGCTCTCTTGAACCAAACTGCATGGGCTGGTCTTTCGACCCTTCCATTAGCTCCTTTCTTCTCTATTTTAAATAACTGTTTCCTGATCCATGTTAAGGTTTTTTTTCGTCTTCTAGGGATGCTCCGGGCGCTATAAGCAGATTATTTAGCTTTGGCGCAAATTGAAAGACCTGATGTAGACAAGCGCTCCCTTTTCTCTTTATCTATTTTTTTCATCCACAATGCTTCCCATAACGCACTTTGGGTTGAATAAGTCCTATCTTAATGGATCACAATCTGTCCATCATCAGAACTATGACAGCTTTTCCTTGCTCATTTCGCTGTTAAACGAATCACGCGAGATTCCAGCGGGTTTTTTGGTAACCGCCATGATAATGTGAAAATTTCACCTCAAGCATTTTAAAGCTTAATTATGTTAGTTCAAACCGTTACTTCGAGTTATTTGGCCCTTGGCACATTATGCACGAGCGATTGGCGACACATACGGGCTAACTAAAATACCCCGTTGCGTGGGGTTTTTTAGTTAGTGTGCACAAGGCTAGGTGTGCACGTTTTACGTTCTTCTTGATGTGCCAATGACTATGTGCTTTCCTTGCCTCTGATGGTATCTTCTGTCTATCATTTTAATGTTTCCTCTATCAAATTCCCTATGAGTCCTTTTTTGGCCTAGTGATTGTAGTCTGCCTACTTGTATTCTAATATGATCTTTGCGTCTTCAATTGTTACTGGCCTCATCCATCACTCTTAGTGCTTTCCTACATTCGTGTAAATACGTTTTGTGGTTTTAGCCTCTATCCTTCTTATAACTCTTGCCTTTTAATGCATGTAAACCTGTTGTGTGAAGTTACGCCAACTTCTAGGCTTGTTTTGGTCCGTTTTCCTTTTTTATATAAGGTAAAAACTACAGCAGCTACATTTCCATCGCTACAAGTCCACTGTTTGGCAGCTTTGCTTATGAAGAGGCTGTTTTTTTTGCTAGTCTTATTTACGAGCCCTTTTCTTCTTCCTCTGCATAGCCGTTTACCTGAATATTAATGGTCGTGGGTAGTCGATGCGGCCTTTTATTTAATTCTGGATTCCTTCCACTAGCAAAAGTCGGCCAGAATCGATCACTTTTGGTCGCCGTTTTTAGAAATATTCACCTGACTTTCAATTTGTTCGACTGGATTCGACGAAACACACCCAGGAAACCATATCGCTATAAAATTAACAAAGTATATAGCGTCCTCGAAGAAGAAAAGTAAGTTATCTTGCAACATTGTCACATTCTTAGAATTGCTATTTGTCCGGATAATGCTGCATTAAAAAGGGATTTATCAGAGGTAGACACCGAAATCTACAATGGTAAACCTTTTGAGTTCATCTATTACTTTTCTCTAGGGGTTCGTAAAAATGTACTCGAATCCATAGCCAAGAACGCTTCTCGGTACTTCGCGGTTGTCCACTTTGCTGGAAAGCAATTCAAAGTTACCAATAACGACCTTATATCTGTTAAGGCTCCCCTTCTCGAGGCTAAACCAGGTGAAATGATTCGTCTGGAAAAAGTTCTGCTCGCAGGAAACGCTGATTTCTCCATTGTCGGCAGGCCCCTAGTCCCAAGAAGTAATGTTCTAGTAACGGCCATGGTTGTCGAAAAAACCCTGCAGCACCCCTCACTCTGGTACCAATTCCATCGAAGGAGACGACACCGGGTAATGAGAGGTAAGCACCCAGCACTTTTCCAACGCTCTTTTTCAAAGTGTACCAAGACAACCTGGTGACCTTACGCATTGTGGATGTAGCCGTGACGAATATCTGATTCTCATGAAACGTCCTCTGAGAGCTTCTTTTTCTCCAAAGCGGATATGAAGTAGCGTTTTTCTTATTATGAAGCTAACAAACTCCTTGCTTTACTGAGGATTTATTTCTTGAGATTGCAGCTGTACAAATACAGGAATTAAAAGCGCACGACTTCGCTTCTGTCGTGCATTCGCCTGTGGTAATTCGCACGGTTACCTTCCTCGACCAGTGAGCCGCGCATTTCGTCGAAGGTAGAAATCGCGACGTCCAAGTAGTCACCAATCTAAAAGCGACTAAAACGGTGAGGCAACGTGTCACACAACAATGAAAATGCTTTCCGATAGTTTTGATATACTTGGAAGTGCTTTGACTCAAGGGTAACATCACCGTCGCCGGTTACGTCCTTCTCCTCTTCGTCGTTGACTACCCTAGGGTGAATAATGTAAGAGCCCAGATCTCTTTTGCGGTACGAGCCACGTTGAATAGGATCTGGGTAGATTGACGCAAAGTGGAAGCGGGTAGTTCGGCCAAGTCGCAGAGAGTTTCTTCTGTTTGCAAAAGTTCCTCCCGGTAGTGACTTCACGGCGTACAGTACTTCGTGGGATAGATCCTTCAAGTTAACGTCCAGCCTGTTTGGATGTGTAGAACACTAGAGTTGCATCACACAGTAGTAGTGGTTCTGACTATGGGTGCTTTGCCCTTACCAAGTGTTGATGTGTAGCTCAGATGGCGGAAATTTCCCACTGGAGAAACAAGATAGTGGTGTGTGTCGACCATCCGTAGAATAGAAGACCCGAACAAGGATAGGGCAGACTGTTCTTCGGTCGATTGATGGTTTGGGAGAAGTAGCAGTAGGAACGACAACAACACTGGACCTCTGACGTTTGGCAGCTGGGTCACGTTCTGATGTGTCGCCGTTCTTCAGAACGTCTCTCATGGTACGGGCAACAAAGTTGCTGCCGGGCTGATCAACCGAAGTTGGAAGTTTGCGCTTGAGGAGGACGCGACGAGTTTCCGGAACTGGCCCAGTGGTCGCCGGAGGTAGCGGAGACAAGTCCTGTCTACCGTGGCGGACTCGACGAGAATCAGGTGAAACATCCCATTTATCAGTGTAGGCGGTTGACATTATTCTAGAGATTGCACAAAATGCAAATAACGACCTAGTGTTACGCGGAAAACAGCAACAGCTTAAAATAACGCATACGGCGCCGTCCACATGCAAGGTCTAGAATTGCGCTCGGAGCTAGGCAGGTGTGACTCCCTAATGAGTAACAAAAAATTCGAAGATACTGGATAAATTATAGGAATCAAACTAACCACCAGTAGCCTAAAATAACTTAAGGTGTAGAAATGCAAAGAAAACTAATACACCATCAAACAGCTCATGAGCTCCCGGTAAAGATAACCGGAAGATATTTCACGAAACCCTCAGAAGTCAACCAATAAAATAGGACGAAAGGGTAATCTAATGGAGCCTCGATGAACCATTAGCCATTCGGCTGATTTCCACTGCGAGACATTTTCCAGGCAACCAACGGGCAAAAACGCCACCACTTTCTAGAAACGCATTGCCTTTTTATTTACCAGGTTTAAAAGAGATGAGTGATACGATGTGATCTTGGCATGGAAACCTGAGTAATTTGAGTTAGCCATGGTTGATGGAACGTAGGCGTAAAGGAAATAAAACCTCATACATGGCATGGTTATTATATAATGGTTGTGAATTGTTCATTCTGGATGTGCTGAGCTTAAATCTAACACAGGAAACCTACTCAAAGCATTATACTGCTTATGTTCCACTTTATAAGCCTTTATATTGTTGTTTTTGTCTGCATTTAATTTTTCTGCTTAGAAAAACGCAAAGTAAAATTTTTGAAGCTTTGTTTTAACTGACCGAATATCAGCAAAGGTTTTTACTAGGTCGAAAGTGATGTTGTGGCATGAATTCGAAATGCCTAAGATTCTGAAAACATTTCTCTTTCTTATTTTTTCCGTTCCATTAGTTTTATCCGTTATCCAAAAGCGGATATCTGTGCATTTACCTGAAACTAGTCTGGGGGCGTTATTGCATTTCAAAAACTACGTAAATTTACCATCTCCTCAATGTATATCCTTCGGCGACGATGGCAATATTCCAGTGTATGTTTCCACAACAACCTGCCAATTACGTGTTAAATCTAATACTCCGCTTGATTACGAAACTCGATCCTTCTTTACAGTCAATATCAAGGTTTTCTCTCGCAACAAATCGTTCGGTAACGACTGCTGTTAATAACACTTGTCTTGCTAAATTACGTGTTATTATGGCTTGACACACATAATTTAGCTACAATTATGCCGCTAGGTTGAAGTTTTTAGTTGTTTGAATCTGCTTTTTATCTGAACTTGTCACTGCTTTTGTGCCTGCACTAATAGTTTTTAATTTTGTAGGTGATCGACAGACACAAGAATTCTTAGTAACAATACGTTTGCAAGATGTAAATGACGAGCCGCCTGTCTTTGTCCCGTTTTGGCCAAATTATCCTTCTTCACTGGCAAAAGCTGTATTAGCTGAAGAATCCAAAACAAAACCTGGTACAAGGGTGTTCAAAGCCGAAGCAACTGATGCGGATTCAAATGCATTGCTGGAATATCGATTCACTCCGGGAATTGAAGCTTCAGCGACTGAACGTTTTTACATATCGCCAACTTCAGTGGGTCTTTCTGATTTCCTTTTTTTGGAAGAACGTCGCTGCTAAGTAAATTTTATTGTTTTGAGTCGTCACAAGTGGAAATTTTTTGCTGTACCGTGTTAACATGGTCAAACAATGGCGCGATCTGTAAGGTCATTCTATATTTTGACTAAAATTATCGCTTAAATTGCGATAGTATAAGTGTTGCCGTTTACTCCCCCACCAAATCATTTCACATACTGTATGCCGGAGCTTTGTATCAGAAACTTTATTATTTTTTTAGACTAACACTTATTTTTCTATATTAGCATTGATTAGTGTGGTTGGGTCTTATATTTTAGTTTCCTCAAAATGAGCTTTTGCTTAATTTACTACAGATGATCAAATACGATTGTAGACGATCCCGGTTTTGTTAAAATCACTTATTTGCACTACTGTTGATACTTCAGCAGATTTTCAGCTAACGCTAAACGCCTATATGACCTTTTTAACGACCGACATCACAAGAACGTGGTAATTAAGTTTGGTATGCCATGTCCAACAGAGGTGCGTGTTGAAGCAAGTTTACGTGAGTAAAGTGCTCACAATTTGCTGTCAGCTATCGTTGGCGTGCTGAGGACAGTGCGCAAAAGTGTGCCTTTTACACAGGGTGGCCGCTTTGTCATACCAATCATGCCTCAAGTGGTCTTGACTGTGTGCCATGATGTAATTTGTAGCTGTGCTGAAAGACCGCAACGGAACCCATTTTAGGCAACTGAATAGTGAGATGAAGGATACTTACCACCCAGTTGCATCTAGTACCATGTAAAATTTACTCGATTCATCCCAAAACCGTCAGTCAGTCAAACTAATTGACATAGAATGGCGGGAGACCTTTCAAAGTTTTAACGAGCTACGCGATCCGAGTTCCTGATGGATGTTTGTCATATGGTGTCTCGAGTCATTCGTGAATGGCGGTCTTGAAGAAGAGTTGACGAGTTGTAGACACGGATGAATGTTCGCGACACCACTATAGTCGCACCTCGGCATCTGCTCCTCTAAAATTGCATGAAATCGGGTTAATTATCATAAACTGCAAAGGCGAATGACTTCATTCGGTCCTCTTCCTCTTTTTCCTTTAGGGGGTCATTACGACGGTGGGAAAGGCCCACTTTGAAGAAAACTACGTATACAGACTGAGCATTCGTGTAGTGGATTTGAATGCGGAGATACCGGAGAAGAGTTTTGCTGACATGCTGTTGTTGGTCTACACTTCCTTCCAGCCTGTGATATTTCCAGCGCCAGTCTTTCAGTTTTACTGCCCGGAGGAATTGGCGCCAGAAACTATGTAATTTCATTTACCACTTTGGGGGTAACTCATTGTCAGTGTGAATTTGACTCATGCACAAACTGGTCATGTCTTGGAACAAATGGGTGTGACAAAAGCCGCGGCCGTCAATTGAATTATAGCGATTGTCATGCAAGTCAGAACGTGTGGTTTTTGTGCCAGAGGGTGTAAATCGCTCAAGTCCTTGGAAATATCCAATGCCTCATTGTAGGGCCTTGCTTGCCATCAGTCGTCTAAAGGGTTTCAACAGAGGAAGATTTCTTTGTATTGCTATGATCTCTTTTTAAGCTTACTTCACCGTCTCTATCTTCAACACGCACCAAGTCTTCCACGCTCCAAGCACTCATTTTCACAATGGGGCTATCCATCTTTTGTGTTGTTCTGTCACATTTGAAGTTAACTGTCCGAGCGTTTCACTGATGTAGAGGTCTCTTACCGGTCGAGTGGCTGAGCGCTCTACCAGTGTGCTGTGCTTTTGAAGTCTTCTTGTGCTGAATTGCCCGCAGAGCTCAACTCTTCTTCAGCACTGACACTGTCATAATCGTGCGTATGTTGCCATGAAACCGCTGCTTTTTGTCACTTAGATTAGCTAGTGTTTATAATATTTAATTGTGGCTGACCTTACGATGGTTAGCAGCACATTCAAGATCTGCCCGCAGATGTTATCGGCCGGTCAGATTCGATGCTGCACCTCCTTAAAGTCCTAAAAAATATTGCTTATGACCCCTCTATCATAGAGTGGGCTACATCCCAGCGCGGTCATTGAATTCTCTCAATGAAGAGATCTCCTTCACCGTGCTTCGGGGACCCGATCCCTCCACGGAGCCCGTTCGAATTGACAATGGGGGCGACGGTCGAATCACTGTCAAACAGCACTACGACTATGAACTCATGCTTGATCACTGCTGGGCTTACCTCATAGAGGCACGCGGCCATAATGGTTTTTCGGCCACCGCTCTAGTGAGTTAAATTGCATGAATTTTTTATTTGCGCCTTAGAAGCTACGAATGGTACTTAAAAATTTAAGTAGCATGGCCATATTCTCTTTTAAACTTTTCCATACGATGTCACTTTCGAACTTCTGCTTATAAATCCGCTTGGATTCAATCTTTTTTTTTTGTTAAAGATGGTGGTCAACATCACTGACACGAATGACAATCCCCCTTTTTTCGAGTTGGTGGAATATCACTCAGCACTCACTCTCGAAACCGTCCAGATCGGGGCTGTCGTTCTAGAAGGTGAATTTGGCGACTTCTTAAAGGCCGAATTGGTTCTGCGGCACCTTCAAATACTGCCAAATGGCGCTTTTGGTTCATGACCTCTTTCAATTTGCTGCTGTTCCTTTTAAATAGTCGAGATGTCTCCGTTGGCTAGTTCGCTCCTGTAGAAGCATTTAACATCCAGAGGCTTCCCTAAAAACGCAGTTACAAGGTGTAGCCATGCAAAGAAGGGTTTGTGATCAATGCACCGAGAAATCAAAAGAACCGAAAATTTCCTCCTCTGTATCTTTCTTACACGTCCTAGAATTACCTCCGTCTCCACCTCTGGCCAGTCTCCTGCTTCTGCCATGAAGAGTCGATGCGAAGGCAGGAGGCTGCTTGGTTGCCATTAGTACTTTCTATAAGATTTACCCAACAGTTCCCAAACATTACAGCTTCCTTAGAGCGAACCCACTCAAAGGGAGACTGAGACTGCGTGACTTCATGCAGCCTAGTTGCTGTTGTTGTAACGCTTACTTTGCGTCGTTTGCTTCAAAGACCACCTAGCAGGAATATTTTACCTTTGAGCTCTATTTATTTTGAACAAATTCTAGTCCACAAAAAAAAGATGCAGTCATTACGCAGCTCCTGAGCATCCAGTTGTGTACGACAGATAGCAACGGAAGTAGAGGTTTTGCCCTTAAAGATCGGATTCACTTCCGGCTTTGAAGAGCTTGCTCTCAAAGTATGCAAAGGTTGGAAGACCGTAGACACGGAGGAAGTACCCACCAGTCGTCTACTTAGATGCGACATGGGTTGAAAGAAAAATTGGCTTAAAATTAACCACTGTGACTTAAATCAAGGTGCCAATGACATTTTCAGTGACTCCTGGCGATCTAGACATACTACCAGCCAACAGAATTTACAACTTCATGCTTCAAGGAGCCGATTCCAAAAAATTTGACTTAGTGGAGAGGACCGGCAGTGTAGCACGGATTAAGACAATTGAGTGAGTCACAATTTTTCTTCTTTTCTATCCGATTTTATGGTGGTAACTTGAACTAGTATCATTGCGTTATGCTGCGCAGCTCATTGAGTTTTGCCGATCTGCCAATCGGTCGACCCTTCTACGAGTTTGAGTTGGTTGCCTCCGACGGAAGCTCCCACGCCAGCACCCTGATTCGTGTAATGGTTCAGAATGTCAACGTCAATCCTCCCGCTATTGTTCCTCTACCAGAATTGCAAATCTTCCGCCAGCAGGTTGCCAATGGTCACCCTTTCGCCCAGATTTACGCCATTGACCAAGATGGCGGAGATGTTAGCTACTTCTTTGTAGACACTGGTTAGTTGTTGCGCCTCATTTTAAGTTAAATAACTTCCATAAAGCACTAAAGAGGCGTGTGGCATTGCAATTTTAGTTACCGAACGTCCGCTGCTCGAATGGGGTCCCTTCAAAATTGATGCTCGAACTGGCATGATCTCGCTCATCTCCACCCCTGGACTCGGGGTCCACAGCCTGTCGGTCGGGGCCGAGGATAGTGGAAGCTGTCCGGGATGTCCAGAGCATGGCACGATCTTGAGGAGCCAGACTGTGGAGATTGTTGTTAACGTGTTGGATAAAAATAATTTTGCCCCTAAATTCACCCAATGCCCGCCCATAATGAGGATTAAGGAGTTGGCACCAGCTGGAACTATAATTGGATCGGTTAGTCAAAATACTGAGATGGAGGTGTTCTTAAATGTTGCACATTTGATTTACTTTCCATGCAATGCTTTTATAGGTAGCAGCAACAGACGAGGATGATTTGAATCTTGCAGCTACACTCCTTCGCTACGAACTGATCGGCAATGTGGTGTTCGCAAGACCGACTCTCTACCTCCAAATTAACCAAGAAGGCGGCTCAATTTCTAATGTTAAACCGTTACTTCGCACCGCTGATCAGTTTGGTGGGGTACTGCCTGACCAGCTCTACTTCACAGTGGCTGTCTACGATTGGGGTGGGTTCCTGTTGCCTCAGTCTGTGCCGACCTAACACCGAATTTGGTTTTACCTCGTGACATTCGGCCTTCCATCTACAGGTGTGCCCCAGCTCAAATCTCTGTGCAATTTTCGGTTGGAGATTGAGGATATTAACAACCACCCTCCTCAGTTCGATCCTGCCAACTACACTGCTTTTGTTCGGCGATCTTTCGATTACAATTATTACCCCACACGCACCATCCTCCAAGTGGTTGCAGTCGACTTGGATGAGGCTGACACCAATAATGCAATAATTGAGTACAGCATTGTTTCGCACAACGTGACGTCCTTCTCTATCAACAAAGATTCCGGTGAAATCGCCGTGAATGGGAAGCTTGCTGATGTGAGTTAGCATATGCTTCGTCTCCAGGGGGTCACTGAGTTGGCCGTTCGCTAAGTGGAATCGTTTGCATAACTTGCACTCACAAATGACTGCCAGTTTTACTTCAAAGATGATCCACTCCGCAGTCTATTGCCGCTTTCGTGTAGATTGTCGACGAGGCGTTGTTGTGGGCTGATTGACTGACGGGCTTGAGGTGAGGGATGGTTTTTCATTGTAATCTTTGCTGGTGATAGGCGGCGCAATGTAGTGCAATAGATGGGCACCAAAATTGGGTTGTGTTTCTATTGTGGGCAGAAGCATCGCCTGAATTTACAATTTTCCAAAAGCGACTGGAAATGGAGATAACATCGAAGTTTATTTGACTAGAGCTGGGACTTCAGTCTTGAGGCGTTGCGTCTTGGAGGACGTTGTACTGCATTGAAAAGTACCGACACCGTGGATGGGATTGTTTAATCTGCAGTTCACCACGCACAAAGCATTGCCCTCTGTGAATGAGATGGCACGCCAAAGTGGTTGCTCCATCCATCAACGAAGCCTCGCAGTGCACTACGGCGGTCATCTTGGCGTCGCAAATGTTCCGCCCTTGAGGCTAACTGTCGGCCACCTGCTCCTTCATGCCTCTTGGACTTTGAGCGCCTTGTAGAGCTTTTTATTAAAGACGAACCTTGTGTGGGCTTGGAAGCGTGTTCATTCCAGCCTCCCAAGCCAGATGAACATTCACCATTTTCACCCATTACTCGATGAGAAGAGGAGTAGAGGTGAGGGATCGGCAGCAAAGAGCATCCGCCCCTATCGAGCTCCCAACCAGAATGCCAAAGCACTGACGACTCCAGTCTAGTCTTCAATGTCGCCAGCTTAAGTGCTGCATTTGCAAATTGGATAACCTTTAGCCCACTATAGCTAGTCATCCATGGAAGTGACTCCACGTAGGAGGGACGCATGATGGGATTGGTTCAATTTCCGAGTGTAGTCTTCCAAAGTCGAGGATTTTGTCATGAAGTCGTAGACGTTGCTGCCACACAGCTTCTGTTTCAAAGAATCCGGTGATATACTCGATGGTCCTGCAAATGTCCCGCATCATCATCAACTGGGCTGTGAACCAGGACAAGATTATCCAACGACACGCACTGAGGCACACAGACCATCTTGCTTGTCTATTCTGTTTTTCAGGAAAACTATACGTTCGAAGTGGAGGCCAGGAACCCCGTACCCTTAGCTGGAACTTGGAGGACGTGGCAGCTCGCTACTATCACCGTCTTTACAATCGAACAACCTCAAGAACTTCCCCCAGCCGTCGAAATTAAAGCCTTGTAAGTCAATTTAGTTGATTATTCGACGTTTCACTTTTAAGGAATGCTCAGCTTGTGCTTAATTGGATTCAAAAAGGGCCAAAAAGTTTCGGGAGAATAGTGAAGGTCTAGAACTGGCTCATATAGTGGCAAAGCCCCAGCCGGGAGCTCCCTACGTCTGTTCCCTCGCGTACATCCCGGGAGCTTTTGAACAGACCGGGTGGATTAACAGTCCACCACCGTTTACCAACAAGATTGCCTATTCCCCCGAGGGGGATCCCAATCTGACTATCTACTCGGGCTCCAATTTCCTCTACCAAAGACTCAATCGCTACGTCGTGCGAGTCCGAGCCTGTCTACAGCCCACACATCTGCACCTCGGCGACATTTGTACTGACGTGGTGATGACCTTCGAATTGGAGGATGTGAACAACATGATGCCACAGTTCATTGACCAATTGAGTCTGTCCGAGGTGGGCATCCTCGAAAATTCCTCAGTGGGAACAGAGGTGCTGAAGCTGTTTGCTGTGGACTTGGATCCAACACCGATCTTGAGCAAAGTACGCGTAAAATCCACTACTCTGATGCTTTACTGGACTGTAGAGAGAAGGCAATCTATCCTCCCCTCTCTCCACTATTTTGCATTATGACATGGAACTTGCACATGAGGGTGACTGGAGTGACATCTACAGCCCAGAAAATGTGTTTCACTCTTGTTACAATTGCAGGTTCAGTATTCTCTGCTGCCAACCACCGACTCCGACCATTTTGAAATCAAGGAAGACTTACTACTCACCGCGGATGGGTCATTTGATTTAGAGGTGAAGAAGAATTACGTGCTGAAGGTGCAGGCAAACGACACTGGTTCCCCTTCACGCCGAGGTAACCAGGCTCGACCAAATTTGATCACCTCAGACTGAAAATATGGTAACAGAGAGGCGAAGTTGTTAAAGCGCCGTGTTAATGCCTTTTCAGCTGAATTGCCTCTCACCGTATACCTGTTGGATCAGAACGATCATCGCCCCGAATTAACCTCAACTACGATGGAATTCAGTGTCAAGGAGACCGCTATGCTTGAGGATAATGTAGGCGTGATTGGGGCACGCGACGTCGACAATACGTCAGTGCTCGTCTACACGATGGTGGGGAGCTCTTCCACTTTCGCTGTAGAATCCACCTCAGGCAAAATCCTAGTTGTTCGACCGCCTGCCTTGGCAGCTGAAAAAGTATGTACTTCGGCTAAACCCGCCTCACAAATTCACATTTGAAGGTTAGAATCAAAACATTGTAAGATCATTCACCTTCAGCGTTCATTTCATACCTCGTAGACTCAAACATACAATGTCTGGGTGAATGACGGGAAATACGAGGTGAATGGATCGGTGACCATCAAAATCCTCTCCTCAAATGACCACTTGCCGGAGTTTACGCTCCCCGTATACACCAACAATGTAACCGAACTCTCCACGGTCGCCTCCTCTGATCTCGTGAGTTATTTGCTCCTTTTCATACCGTATTTGAAGATCTATAAGCAAGAAATCGCAGGCGTTTTTTGCGGTTCCAAGTTTGCCCTCATCCAAGGGCTAGAGCTCTCCGAGTGCCACCTTTCTCTAGGCCTCTCAGCCCTCAGCCACTGATCCCAATGATTTGAAGCAGTTGAACTACTCACTCGGTGGCTACTTCAGCAATTACTTCAGTATAGATCAGGCGAATGGAAGTGTGAGCATCATCAAAGGAATGCCGAGGGACAAACCATTTGGACAGCCGGTAAGACTTGCCACACATCTTGCCCGTTTATTCAAGGATTTACCATCATAAAATTTACAGGTTTTAAGAGGTCAAAAGTCCACCAAATATTGTGATGCTGTTAAATGATCGTTGGTTTCTTGCATCACACCTTCTTGAGGAGGCTGGGTGGCCTCTTGGCACCCAGTGTGCTCGGGTGGTTTGAGCTGAGAGAGGCACAGCCTGCGCTACTGGCATCGGTGAAGGGGTGAACCACCTGAAATGCTTGCATCATTCATCACTGTGTCTTTACGTAAATAATTTGCAAGACCTCTGCCATCCCACCATGCTATGAGTAAACTTTTTGCTTTTCCCCTCAAAACACAAAGAAATGCCTCCGTAATTTACCCCTTGACTTAAGTCTGTTTGGTCTGTGGAATAGGAATTCCAAGTTTCCGTGGTGGCGTACAACCAAAAGGGGTATGCCTATGCCGTGATGAAGATACACCTAACAGACATCAACAATCAGCAGCCACGATGGCCTTTCCCTTCCTCAACGGTCGCTTGCCCTGAGAACTCGGAAGTGAAATTGGCGTGTGCAAATTTGTCGGCACCGGATGCAGACTTTGGAGACAATGCCATCTCAACTTACCGTGCTACTATAATTAGTCAAAATTTTGAGATCACTGAGGATGGTCTCTTGATTCCTTTAACTGTGAGTCTGAATAAGTTAGCAAATGTCACACATGTGTGACACATCATTGTGATTCATATGCTGCTCAAATATCCTTGTTTGGATAATTATCTTTTAAAATGTTACAAACATATTTTGCGTATATTTTTTTTAGTTCCATCATGTTACTCTGCTAATTGAGTGGAGGTACTTATGTGTTGTGCTTTTCCTCCAGCCCTTGGGCTACGACGCAGACACACCGCGTATCCACTACATCCCCATCGAAGCAACTAATATACAACCCCCTGTAAGTGGCACTCCACGCACTGTCACCGGAACTCTGACTGTCGTTATCACCGACGTCAATGATTCACCTCCTACCATCATCGGAGGACCGTAAGTTGGTGTTAATGCCGATTGATTAGGGACAAACTTTTCTCTCTAGAAGAGAGAATCCCGGATCCACCTCCACCTTTGACACTTGCAGTAATCGCAGGAACGTTTAGCCTCCATCTCAGTGATTACTTTTGTCATCTTCTTTCTTCTGAATGGGAATGAATTTGCATGAGGCCAGGCGGTAGTCCACAATGAATGCAGATTGTGTGGCAACCGCTGTCATGATTTGACGCTGTCTTGGGGCAGTCGCTCCTGCTCAGTGTTGTCGCCGACGCCTTTTCAATAAACACGAACTGAACCATCTGCAGAGCGCGTTCACAACCCCGAGACTTCAGATATTCAAAGCAAATGCAGTCTTTTGTGTCTCCTGTTGTGCTCATTACCCGCTACCATCATTAGTATGACACCTCTACTCAGTTCTAATGCCGTCGACTCGTATCAGCGGATCCGAAAGACTCACCTGGCTTAATAGTTTAATTGTCTGCATTTCTAGAAACTTTGATATAACCGTATCTGAGAGGACTGATGTGGGTGTGGCGTTCTTCGAAATCTTCATCGAGGACAAAGACGTCTCAGATTGGGGAAAGCATTCCTGCACTTTGTCCACGCAAAACACTTACTTCAGTGTCGTCTACAATCCCACAATCAGCGCCTGTGACATTCTGGTGAGCGGAAATTTTCACAGGTTCTAACAAAGCTTAATTTGCCCCTCATTCTACAAAACTCTTCCATCGACAGCTGAAACAGAAAGTGTCCGTCAGCACCCAGCCGTCTACTGAACCCCAAAACCTTACTATAATAGTCCTCGACACTGACCTCATTCACAAGACCGTTTGCCAAGTGCGAATCACGGTCAAGGAGGACAATGTTAAGCCTCCCGATATTAACTTGCAACCAACTTCCGGTGTGGGTGAGCTTGTGGACTGGACTCCAGGACTGCAAACTCTTGTAAATCTTGTGTCCAGTGAGAGTGCTTGGTTCCGCCTTAATTCCAAGTCCTCTGCCGGCGGAATCTTCGGGGTTGATGCAATCAGTGATAAATCAGTAAGGCTGCTAATATATGCTTTGGACAACAATTCCACTTTATTGGTTGTAGAAAACTTGTTCGTTCAATGAGTGAACTGCTCTGCTTCTGTGTTTTTTTATGACTCTCAAGGCACGAGTTCAACTAATATCGCATCTCAATAGAGATACTCTTCTGGATCTGCTAAAAAATTCAGCCACCTCACCGGTTCCCTCCCCAATTTTGCCTTCGAATACGGATGGAAGAGTACGCTGGCCTCTGGTCGTCACCGCAAACGATAGGCAAGAGCCCTCACTTACCTCCACCATGACGATGACCTTGACTGTTATCACGAAGGGACCTGTGCTGCAAAGCACTGCACTAAAGGGCTATACTGTTGCGGACAATTCTCCCTCCGACACACTCATTGTTCCAAGCAAAATAGCAGCAGTGTAAGTCTTGTCTATTGAAGCTTGATCTTTGGCTCCTCGTCTGCTCCTGGCCATAATGGCATTCTGATCTTACTGTGTCAACCCGACACCTCAGATGTACAACCAAAAAACCTCGTTGATTCAGTGTAGTGAAATGGTATGATATTCCACCTTCAGGGATCTGGATTATCCAAGTCAAAGCGCTAGCATCACCTATGAAATTGGCTCGCACTCAGCTCAGGCTCTCAGACTTTTCAGAATCATCAATCAAACTGAGGGAAAGTTCAACCTAGCCTTGCGGACCACCCTCTCACGTGAAGCCGAGGGAATGTCATACTTCCCCGTACCCATTGTCGCTGCACTGTCTCGCTTGTCCAGAAAGGCCACGTCCACGCTGACAGTGACGGTAACCACTAACAACCCACTGGCACCATCCAATGGTCTAGGAAGTCTTGATGCATTCATACCCTCAGGTAAGCCAAGTTTTTCCCCTATGGTAGCTTTGTGGCGGTATAAATGTAGCCGATCGATACATTCCATCGATCCATTGATTTTATCGTATAACCGCTTCAGCTCCTGACCCCCTCCCCCCTAGTGCATCCATTCGAAAGCGGTCACTTCCAGAGCAATTCCTTTTTCCCCCAAAAAAATACTGGCTCAGTGTTTTTTTTCCCTTTTTTTAGATGTTTGGTACTGGCCATGTAAGTTGAAGCAACAATTTGTTTGTAATGACCGACATTGAATTTTGCCTTCCGCAAAAACCTTTTTAACTCCTTTTTGAAGATACGAATGCGCTTCCCAATTTGCCGATTGGCTCGATGCCTGTTACAGAGCGATTTGCCTCGGATCGAAGGGACCGAATGTTTAATTTTATGCCAGAAGACGAGAACGATCTCGTGTTTAAGGTAAGCGTGGCCTTGCCTACCCAACTAATGTGCCACTTCTTGACGATCTGGTCCATTGAAGCTAAGTATCTAACAATTGCTGAATTCCCTTTAATGCACTTGTAGAGGTTGACCACGAGACGTCATTTGAAAGGCCTGTAACACAAGAGCACCTTTCGGGGACCTCAGTTTAAAATTTATTGGCCACAAACTTCGATTGTGTGTGCACAGCGCTTTTACCTGGTAGAGTTTGTTCGTACAGCTTAATTAGCGCAGGGGATGTGATTCCACCTCCTTGACTCACATCTCGGGTGTAGGAATAAATTTATGCGTCTTAATTTCTGCGTCTTCTAAAGGAAAATTCAGACAATCAAAAACTTTTCTTGTCGAAGGGCCTTTTTGACTCTGTGAATCATTTAACTCATCTGCTCTTATCTAAGCTGGAAAGCTTTCCTAACACCCACCCTGTGTGAGCGCTCCGCCTTTTCGTGGTTGCCACTGTTTGTGAATCATTCAGTCTGCCTTGCCTATGGAGCGTTTTATTCCTATTCAAGCCAATTGCACATGGGATGCCCGTTCACAGGAGCTCTTATTGCACTAAGTCGAAAACAGATGTACCACAGCCTTGACCTTCACTGATTGATCACATGTGAAGGCGTTACACCATTCAAAGGCCTTACTGCTGATTGACTAAGTGTTCCGTCACAGTGTCACGCTATAATTGAAGTCTTTCAGACAAAGGGATGATTGCGGCTCCATGGTGTTTCATGATCTAGCGCCTCTCACCATTTTACCTTGATTGACGGAGTTGACTGAGTAGAGCCACCTATCAGCAAGCTTAAGGATTCTACCATAACTTGAATGCTCTTTGCTAATGAAATCGTCATCTACTTAGTAGCACATTCAAGCAAAGGCTTTGTCCAAAATAATGCAAACTCTTTTAGGATGGACAGTAATGGTCTCCTCTACCTGCTCACAGCATCGCCACCAGGTAAATTTTCAGTAAAGGCTGGAGTTACGGCAAGATTTGACTCGTCTCTTCCCAATGCATCGAGTGAAGTTAGTGTTCGAATCAATTGGTTGCCTGGCAGTGCATTCACAAACGGCCTCCTCATTAGAGTTGATAAGGCGACACTGTCGTGGTTTGTCAACCAGACCGATGTCTCCGTAGTAAGTTCTATCGCTGTTCTTGCATCCGCTATCCATGCAGAGATCAGTAGTGTAACTTTTTATGTCAGTCGACACCACGAGAACGATTGATTGACGCCCTGGCAAAGAAATTGGAGACGAGTACAGATTCTATCACAGTTTTTCCGACCAACTCAATCGGAGAATCATTTAACGTCTTTGTGGGCATGCATGCATCTCCCTACGAGGTACCTGGAAGGTAAGCACTCGCCGAAAATGTTTGCCTCGGTAGCCAGTAGCTAAAATGAGTGCTTAAATGAGTGTCACCGTTATGAGAATGGTGATAGAAAGTCTTTCGATTATCACATTATTGTGTCGAAATTTATAGTTTACCACAGTTTAGATATCACCGGGTAGGTACAATCGAAATCAACGCTTGATCGGGCATTGATCCTTCCCCAGGATGGGACAGCATGTGATCTTGACGGCGGTTTTTTTCCACTTTGTAGAACAGCATGCATGATTTTGCTGAAGGCTTATCAGTGCTCTGCAGCTGGAGCAATTCATGTGCCAGTTTCATGCCCAGGGTGTTGACACCTAATGTCCTTTTCCATTCAGCCGCATTCCCCTTTTCTTGGGGTTAATTTTAACTTCACATAAGGTAGGGTTATATGTTCACTCCAAGCTTAGGTAGTTCACACACCTCTCGAAACAGGTCTTGTGATTACTAAGCTTAAACTTTTAGGCTAGTAGATACCATTCTCACCGACGCTGACCTCTACACCGCAGCACTGAGGGGCAGCAGCACTCTGCGAGTCAGCCTAGCTGCCACGGTTAATGGGATGGCCGGGTCTGTGGATCTGCAATGCGCCACAGAAGCAGCTGCTGTGTCTGTTTGCAACTGTCGTGGCTGCAGAAGTCGATTAGAAACTCCCAGCATACCCTCAGAATCAGACGCGTCAGCTGGTTTGACCTCTTCTGCACCCGGTATCAGCGCTATCGGTCCCATTATCGAGGCTTCAGTTGACTGCTGGTGCAATGGTGGAGATCCACAGCCACCGGCTCAGAAACCCATCGACTGCCTGAGTCCTGACGCATGTCTAAATGGTGGATTTTGCAGGTACTTTTCGGATCGCTTAACCTTAACTCTTCAATTACCCGTCCGGCATAATTAACTCGGTTTCTCGATTTGATGCGGTCGCGTTCAAAGTAGAACTTTGCCCTCGCGCCTTGGGTAGAATTCTAAAAACTAAGATTTTCAGTCTTTACCTTGCTTATTGTTGTAATTCGAACATGTGCCCTTTGTATCTGGTCAGTGAGTTAACTCTCGACCGTCTAGAGAGTATTCGGGTGTCACAGCGCAGACAGTCCAATCGGGCCCCCCCTCCCTCCTCCCCCCCAACGCTTGCACTAAGTGACCGATTCGACCGCTGCACTTAGACTGGGAAAAGGGCAAACAGTCTTCAGATAAAGAGCGCTTTACAGCTATTCATTCAACATTTTTTGGTCCAGCTAATCCGTCCCAACTTGATGGCGTCCAGCTAATTGTTTTCCACACTCTTGATGCCGGCTCCAGCTAGCGCTGTACTAGCTGCGGTGAGTCGTCGCACCTTGCGGGCCACTAGTTTGGTAACACTAAGGCTATTCTGCCACTGCCAATGTGCAGAGTGCAGACAATAGTTTGGTTCCCCCTGACGACCGTATAATCTATCATTAAATTCCCACTGTCGGATGATGAAAGTTTGCATTACTTTGACACTTGACTGGACTGCTAATTTGAGGAACGTTCAGAGTATGTGGCTATTTGCTTGACCCTTGTCCCAAACCCATCGTAACTCTTCGATTGCTTGGTTGACATGCTGCTGTAAGAGTTCATGCACCGAATTGCTGCCTACCTCCCTCCTCCTGTTGGGCGCATCCGCCTCCCCTTTCGTTCACTCTCCTGCTGTAACAAATTCTCGGCCTAAAAAGTACCCATTTAGCCAGGAGGATTGATGGTCATTAAATTTTCATCTGATCCCAATGTCAACTGTGCACCGCCGCTCTCGCATTGCACCTGGGGCTTCGTACTCTGTGGATCGCGTTGGAGACTAGACTTACTGACTTTTTACCTCTCAAGGCTACAGGATCTTTGGCAATTAATCAGTGTCAAACACTAATGCCTCTTTCAAATCGGAGTCACTACTTTCACGTAACCATCAGAGACAGCGTCTTGTGACTTCTCGATTAGTTTAAGTCCTATTGCGCTTCACGTGTCGGAAGGATTTTTCGCAGATTCCGCCATCTGCTGTGGGTTGCTTCTTAGTGTGCGAAAAAAGGCATCCTTCGAGCGCTTATTGGGTTGAATTTGGTCTACTTTCGTCGTGTTTGAATTGCCGTTACGCTAACAATGTTTGCATAAAGAGCATTTCTGCAGTTCTTGGAGGGCGTGATTAGATTTTGAAAGCTTGAGACCAGATCTTGCAGGACTGTACCGGCTTTAGCGCAGGACCTTTATCACTATCTGGGATAAAATTGGCGGTTAGGTCAAGGTTACTTGAGGCCAACTTTTGTCCGTGATGACTTGTTTCTTTGCTTATTTTGTTTCCAGTCAGTTTTTCTATTTTGCATGGATTTTCCCAGTTTCTTGGCCAGTTTTGTACTCGTGATGTCTGGAGGTTTTCTGGCGGTGCAACGACCGCTTTCGGTGGATCAGTTGGCTCTGAATACCTCGTTGCAGCGTCCAACCCGTTAGAAATGTGATAGTCGGATTAGGTATTTCCGCTCCGCATAACACTCCATTTCCGATTCAAGGAAAGCCTCCAACTTCTCGATGATTAGAAGTTCATTAGGTGAGATGGTGATAAGAGTGAGCGCCTCAAAAGTTCATTGAATCAAAGGCATGGCTCAACCCAACGGCTTTACGCGCCTCTTTCACGCATGGTCATGGTGCACAAGCGGGGCGGCTCACCTTCAGCCTATTCCACAGTATTTTTCTTTCAGGTAAATCTAAGAAGCGTGATTTTAAGCTCGTCTCGGCTGCAATTTGTCGTAATCACGGTCTCCCATGCGCGTCTGGCCTTATTTCCCATGGAGCTCTCAATTTAATAAGCGATGGACGACAACTTTGAGGCAGACAATTTCGGTGTCCATTGAACTTCTTGTTCAAGTCTGCCCAGCGACTGGCACAGATTGCCGAACACAGAGTTTCAATCCGGGTCCGATCTCCCACTTGGCTTGGTAGCGCGTATTTGTACCAACTAGGTGACCTCATTAGCACATTTAAAAGTGGGCGAGATGCAGTTTGGCAAATGGTTGTAGTTGTTCTTCTGCTTGTATTACGAATCGTGCTTAGCTAGGTTTCCATGTTAGTCGGACCTCCCCATATACGCTTACCGAAACACCTGCTACTTTGATTAGTTCATTTTGATGGTAATTCAGTCGGGCAGACTCATCACATTCGGAAGAAGTCTTCATTTCCTTCCATAATGGAGGCTACTATCTCTCAGTTGGTGGGGGAAACAGAGATTGAAGTGTGGCACAACTTGAACCAATCGGCACTGGAAGGTTATGCAGTGGGTGAAGCACTGAATCCCACTTAACTGGCAATCTCTAACGCATGTCAATGGGGTTCAAGGGCAGTTTATTGTTTGTTTCTTTAATAAACACTGCAAATTATGATTCTGGCTGACTGTTATACCGCCTTGCAGTAAAAAATGTCTTTGTATCCATTCTAACCTTCCCCAAACGAATGCAAGCGCCACTGTTTGTTCCCAAACATTCCATCACCTTGCATCCCTAGGGCGAATCACTAATCTTGTCTCCAAAGGATAGCAATGTGTGCTATGCTTGCAGGAGCAAAACTGTTGCCATCTTATGCCTCTTCATAGCGATCATTTTTAAGCGCTTTAACCCTTCTACAGATTCACTTGATTGCTTTGCATGATGAACTGTTTCACGCTCCTACCGTTTGCATTTTTATTTAGCATAGAACCTGGAACCTTGACAATCATTTGTGAGTGTCCACCCGGATTCACGGGTCCGAGATGCGAACAAACCCAACTCTTCTTTCCCCAAAGTGGCTACGCCTGGGCTCCGAACATCGGCAGCTGTACCCAACTTCACGTTCACTTCACCTTCAAAACACCCTCCACCAATGAGCGTGCTGGACTGTTGATGTACGCCGGTCCAATTAGTCAATCGTCAACTAATTTGCAGAACCACGATTTCATCGGTCTCCAGGTTGAGCCAGGAGGACGCCAACTCAAGCTGGCCTACAGTCTTGGCGTAGCCGGCTCTTTGTCTTCAACGTTTACAGTCAATACGCGGCTGGATGATGACAGTTGGCACCAAATTGATTTAATTCTTTCACAAAATGTGGTAAGTACCAAACACTTTTACGGGGGATCGCTTGATAACGCGGACTATGGTCATGTTAAAATGCTGTAAATCTACCTTCTGCTCCTCCCTTCCATGTAGCCTTTTGACTGCACGAAAAGGCAAAGTCAGTGACTCACAACAGCTTAAGAAGCCTATGAGTAGCTTTCAAAGAAGTGAAATTGAACTGCCAGAAGGCCAAAACATGCCATCCCATAGCCTTTTTACCCACCTCCAGGATCAGTCTTATTATCGCTAAACAAAAGGGTGGGAGGCCAGACACCACAGTTGACAAGCATATTTCACGGGTTGTGAATCGTGTGAATCACATTAATCTCAAAACATCTCCCCGGTAAAAAAAACTAGTCCTTATTTGCTGTCCGCTTTTAAAGCAAACGCAATAGCGAGGATGATGTGTGGACATCGGGTCTGTGGTGGTGAAGGCAATACAACTTTTTGACTGTCGTAGATCAACGCGGAGATGGTATTGATGGTTGATGCATGCACAATCAGTGAAGGTACGGCGAATGAAAATGGCCTCGAGAAACCACCCAATTTGGACGATTGTCTCTTCTCTCTGCCTTACACCAAAGGAGTGAATCAGGCCCTCAATGTGGGCCAATGGCCGCTGCAACTGGGAGGGCGAAAGCTGACCAGCGGTGTGACTCTCTACCCCACGGAAATGACCACCAATTCACTTCCTGCGGGTAGCGCTTTTAAGCACGTTTTAGTGAATGGCGAACTTTGGAATTTGGCCCAGTCTGATCCTAATCGCAACGCCTTACCTGCACCTTCTGTCTGTCTCAATGCGAAGGGGCAGGATGTTTGTGCGCCTAATGTAAGTTATTTCTCCTCAAAAACCTAAGGCTGGAGTGTAATATATGCATTCCCAAAGCGGATATGGAAAGCTTATTGGCATATATGAGATTAGCTCCAACCCTAAATCAGTAAAGGATGCAAAATTAAGGCAGAATGTGGGCTAGTTTATCATGCTGCTTCACCTCACCCGTCAATTAAGCTCATCATTCCACGCGCCCCAAACCCCTATGAAGCCCAAGCATTTATTTCTCTGCGTTAAATTTGTCGCCAAGGGTGTCTGCTGGGACTCCAACGGTCAGGCTAAATGCAGCTGCAAACCGGGATTCCAGAAGATGGATGAGAAATGCAGTCCTTCTAAGTTCTCCATTGAGCTTGGTCCACAGCCGAGTTATCTTGAATTGACGTCCAAACGTGAATGGCTCAACCAGGTGCAGACTGAGGTTTCCTTCGACTTTCGAACACGCAGTTCAGACGGGACCCTCGTATTCCTTGGTGGTCCAGAGCCAAATTTCTACCAGTACGTTGTGCTTACTGCTATTATTTACAAAACATCGCCTCACCCATTCTCCACCTGACATTTACCTGCTGTTAATGAGGCATGACATGTCTTCAGCGCTTACCCCGACAAGTACACGCAAATTTATGAAATTTGCGAATTCTACTTTTTAAATAGGCCGGTGTTAATTTGCCCCACTCAATGAGGTCAAACTCACTTTTAAAGTGACCTCCGCTCCATCAAGATGCTCTTTTAAAGGCCAATTGTCCAAAGGGGACGAAACTACAGCTCCAAACGTCTCCGTCTGCTTATGCTTTCAATTGGTTGATGTTGGAGCAGGAGAGGGTGATTTTCACAATAAAAGGGATATAAAGGAATGCGGCGGATTGGAACTGAGGCTCTCCATTCCATGCCTTCATGGTGTGCGAGCCTTTTCTTTGTTGAAGTTTGCCCTCTCCGACTGGGAGTTTTCCGATAAGTAGGTCCGACTCTTTGCCAAGGGGAATAAGAGGTTTTGTGCAAAACTTGGGATTGTTTTTTATTGGACGAGAAAGTTCTCGGACTCATTTTTTGGCCATCAGCCTGCTAACAACTCTTCGTGAACAGTTCTTTCTGCCACCAGCTAACCATGCCAAAATGCGATGCAGTGAATGCCTTAGAAATGTAGGATGAGGTGCACCATTTGGAGGCAACCAAAGGCATAACCGTCCGACTTGAGAACGATAAACTAAGCTCACGACCCAATTATAACCTTAAATTTGTAAGTCATTCAAGAAGGCAGTCCATCATTCAGTCTGTCTGTCAACCTCTCACTCAGCCGGCAAATGATCCTGTCTGAGTTGCGATTGGTATGACGCACGTAAAGGCCATCGAACTAGTAGGCTTTGAAAGTTGGTGCCTTCCGTGTGTAAGGCTTGAGGATGAAATGATGGATGATGCTTAGTGGTGCTTTCAGCATCTGTTGGAGTAGGGCCATAACTTAGGAAAGCAAAAAATGCGCATAATTCCATGTACACTTGTGCAATTAACGGAATACTGAGGTGTGCGGGATTCATTCTCACGCATTCCAATGCTTCAGAAACTCCTCGATGGACATTCGTCTCTCTAAGTCGCGATTGGAGGTGAATGTCAACATGGGCAATTTCGACATCCTTACTGTCTCGCCGGCACGTACCACGTTCAACGACGGAGCATGGCATCACGTGCGCGTCCATCGATCCCTCTCCTCAATTCTCGTTGAAGTAGACGAAAGTGCTGGCCGCGGTCTCTCCGCCTTTTTGCCTCTCAATCCCAACTCCACTTTCCTCAAGTTCTCCATTGGAACAAAGGTGGGCCTACATTACCTCCAACTTCGGCTATCTTTATCTACTGTCACAAAATCATCTCATGGATTTTACATCTCAGACGAATTCGTAGTGAAATGTCCTTTGGACGCCTTTTAGCAAAACCTTCCAGTTATGCATAAACAATCTCAGTAGTGATAAGAGAGCATTGGAATTCTAGTAAAAATACTCTTTTCATTGAAAGTGAGATCATCCTACTGTGGGGGGGGGGGGGTTGGGCCAAATCTAAGCGTCGTTAATTTCGATGGGGTGCAATCGCGGTAGCTTGTGCCAAAGCAGGCGCAGGACGAGGTATCCTGTTAATCATCCACCTTTCCAATGCTATGGAGTGGACTTCAAGCGGTTTGCTCGGTAATGTGACTGAATCGCCTAGGAGTGGGGCATCCAAATGGACATGCGCGCTTGAAACACCGAAGACAGCTATAAGCCTGCACGCAAATGATCATCCCAGCCGCCGTGGTCCACAGTCCACTGCCACCGCACTCACTAGGCGCAGATACAGTGCTAGATCAGGACACAACTTGTTGTGAAACCACACAAAAGACCGGCACAGCCATTCATGTGCATTCACGATTTTGGAGCGCCGACATATGTTAAGTCTCGTAGGATTGGCTGGGCTAACCGAATGGGATCGGCGAATCTTCCCTGAAGATGTTTGAGCATGTTAGCAGGGGATTCAAAAAGCGACCTCGCATTTCAGCCTTTAAAATGCGTTCTATTCTAATGTTACTTTCAAAGTCACGAATTGGCTTTAATGAGCTTTGTAGGCATGTCCATAACAGTTTTAATATTGAGGAGCTGAAAGGCTTTTTGGGTGTTGACTTTCTTCTTCGGCATCGACACAAATAGACTAGTATGCCAATAAACGTAGAGCAGGCGATTCTACTGGTAAGCTGAAACCTCTTCAATGAGGATGCCCACATTCACAATCGTAATGAAGCAGCCCTCCTGAAACACAGAACGCCGAAAGTATTCCCCACTTGTCAAAGACCGTGATACATTTACGCAAACTTCTCAGGCAACTCGTCAAGTGGGATGAGCACAACAAAATTGCAAGGCATTGACGGTTGCCTTGTAAAGTGCATCAGCTTCACGAAATGGCTTAAAACCGGTGCTGGCTTCAGCCAAATGGGCGAACGGAGGGGTGGCTTTGTCTTATGTCGGCACAGATCTCCATAATTTTAGTGACCAATGCTGAACCTATCAATTATCAGTTGTTTTGAGGTCTGAGGTCTTACATTTCACGTTCTTCTTAAAGTAACCTCTAGTTGCATGCTTTTGGTTTGAATTGCGCAGCGAATTCCATCCAACGCACTCCTTGGTCTAAGTAGAGAAGTATTTGTTGCATTGTAGATTTTAATAGGTGCAAGACGTGATTTCCTACCTGACAGTCCAGAATTGGCCGAAAATGAAGTGCGTCCGTCCACTTCCAGCATTGGTAATACTTGTTTCCGAGACCTCCGTTTGAACAACGTCTGGTATCCTCTCAATGAGGACGAAATTAAGGCTGCTGGCACCGCAGGTTACGTGGCTAGCATAAAAAGCTTCGGTGACAATCGCGGCGCCTGCTCTGGTCTCACTCCCTGCCCGGCCAATGCGCATTGTTCGGGCCAACTTAGCTGTATTTCCACCTGGAAACCACCCGCAGGCTATATGTGCCTGTACGTTTGAGCGTTTTGCTTGTGGGAAGGCTTTTCATTATTAACTCTCTGGATACCTTGACGTCAGTAAGGCCTACCGAAGCTGAGAAGTCCAGGCTGATGAGTACACAACTCAGCTAATATGCAGTCCTCTTCTTCTAGGTAATTTCTTCAGAAATCCTGACTAACGTCGCTTTTTGCCTAGAACGATTCTTCAACTAAGTTATTTAGGCCTCCTGAATATCTCTTCAGTAGAAAAGAGGACTGCTAGGTCATGAAAATACCATGCAGCTGAATAGACTTCTCCAGCATCCTTTCGTTCTTCTTGTCCACGCTAGCAACACTTCACTTGGGCGTAACCCGACCAATCGTACTGCGTCTACTCTACCAATCCCACATGGAGTTGGCCTATCCGCTCAAAGGCCTATTCAACTTTGCATTTACTGCAGTTACTTCTGTTTTTTTCGCATCAGATGCAAGCCTGGCTGCATTCAAGAGCTCGGGAATAAGTGCTACTGCTTGGCAATCTGCTCGCGATTTCCCTGTCAGAACGGCGGTGCCTGTAAGCCCTCGGCAAAGGATAGTAGAGGTTTTGTTTGTAGCTGTCCACCAACCCACTTTGGTCTGTACTGTGAGGAGGAAGTTATGCGTGCTGCACTCAACGTTGGAGCCTTTGTGGGAATAGTGCTTGCGGTTCTTTCCTTCGTTGGTAAGATCATCTTATCCCAATAGTACTAATCCATAACTGTATAAGTAGGCAAAACAGTCTATTCGAACGTTTCTAATGTCCCTTGGTCTCATGAAGGACTCTTTTTTGGTCTAGAAATTACCAAAATTATGAAAAATTCTTGATTTTATAAGCAAATAATCAAACCCAATGCATTTCCGTTTCCGCCCAGCTTTGATTTTCTGGCTGTCTGTTCCGTCTCACATGTGGTTAATTAACGGTAATGCCAAGAAGCGCTGATAAGCATCACGTTAAAAATATCATGAAGGAGATGCGAATGATGAGAAGTTTGCGAATAAGTGTTTTTCTGCAAAACTTGGAGGCACATCGCATGCGGTAAGAGGATCTTGGGCTCAACTGTTCGGCTTACAAAGTGCTCTTCGTGGACAATTCTTTCCTCCACAGTGTCTTTGATGTGTGAGGCAGTGTGGTAGGACCGCGGACTGTTTGGAATAGCCACCTAAGTATTCCTCCAGCGTGACGACAATCACACTGTATGGATGATCCGCTGGTCATCCGTAGCTGACCAGTCGGTTGTATCGTCATTTAGATAGCCGGCTGGGCTAGCGGTTAGGGATGGGGAACAATAAAGTGACGGTCTTTCAAGGTCGCTGGCAAGTGTTGATGTATGGAGTTAGGGTGGAACCCATTACCTTAATTATTTACACGATCTTCGCATCCCAGTTGGTGCAGGTGTAGACCTTGATGATATTTCACCGTCCTTTAACCCTTATTCACTTAAGTAATGGTACCACGCAGCTCTGGAGAGAATTTCGGTGTCGCGCAATAGCTTTACTGATGGTTTGTGCCTTTAATTTTCCAGGACTAATAATCGGCGTGGTAATTTGGCGATGTCGCAGGAAACATGCTCCGCCGCAAATCTCGCCGGACAAAGACCTCCGAGAGCACGTCATGCCGTATGCCGAGAGAGCAGGTAGAGCGATCCATTAACTTACCATCAACAGTGCTGGTAATAAATTTTGTCTCCATACGGTGGCATCGAATCCAAAACTCAGTCGCCAGAGGTGACGCGCCTATGATGCTGTCCCAGCAACATGAAACTTGCTTTGTGGTTTTCTGCATACCTCTGCAAGCATTAGGCCTCTGCTAACCTCGTATTTGACTAAAAAACGAAGAATTTTTTGATAGAAGTAATTATTGACCAAGAATTAGTGCCCTTAAAGTGTTTTCACTAACTTTCGCATTCGCGGATCGTGTTGCGTTTAAGCGAGACCTCCGTCGCCTTGATGTGGTAAAAGCCAATGAATTTCGAAGCAAGCTGGTCAGTCCGTATTTGTGAAACCAAGAACCGCATGCCCTTCCCTAAAAAGCCTCTCATTCCCCAAGCCATGCCTTATTAGTATCGTTCCAGAATGGCTGAACCATCCATCCATGCACAACCTGCCTTACTTTAACATTAGTGCTGACACTGATGAATCCGCACCTTTTTCCTGCTTTGGCGGTCATTATGACTCTAGAGCGAAGGTACGCATCAATCCAGAAGCTCGTGCCTCCTCCTTGGTTGAATAGTCTTCCACCTCATGCACTGTTCAACTAATCAACGCCATTCACGAGGAGGACTTGTCCTTGGTATCCAGCGTGCCTATCCAGTGTGCGTAAACTGTTCAACAATGAGCGGTCGAACTGTGGTCACTGTTCCTCCGGAATCATTCGTCTCCCGTGTGTAGGTCAGGCGATCAGGATCGGGGAGACTTTTTCCCTGATAGCTGAAACCCGCGGAAACCACCGTTGTGCTGTGAGGTGTGGAAAACCACGACCTAGTTTTTCATTTAAAGCAACCCAATGCGTATGGAAGTATGCACTATTCATTGTCGTGCTGTCACGTCACGGGTTCGTGTTTCATTTATTAGCCCGAAAATGCTGCCTGTCAGCACTGTGTACTACGCGAATCCAGGACGTGTGCGAGCCATGTCTAGCACCATCGCAGCCCAAATTTGTCCCACTCTTTATAGAATGAGTTAAAGTAGAATTGGGTCGCAATTTGGGCACGAAGGCGAAAGTATATTCCATTTCCTAACTTTGGCCTCCATATTTTGTCGACCACAGTCGGTAGTTTGATTAATTGTTTGGTAGTCGCTCAAAGTTCATCTCCCACTTTTCTTTTTTGCCCTTCATTCATCAGATTTGACTCAAAAACTATCCTTCAAAGTGGCCTGTGCCATCCATTAAAATTGCTCACTTTCTCACATTTAGAGGGAATCGACACCCACAGCTTTGATGAAAGGATTTTTAACGTGGTCAACTCTCCCAAGCCAAGAGCTCCACGTGAGTTGTGCATTTTGATTTCCGCTTGTTGGAATACACTTCGCTTGTGACAGCACGCTAATGAAGCCTGAAGTTCGCCACTAAAATGGCCGTAAGCCATATCAGCAGGACAGGAGGCCTGCTAGCATCCAGAGGACCTAGGAGGCTACGGACACAATGAGAGGACTGTCACCGAAAATGTATATGAAAAATTTCAGCCTGAAGAGGGACGCGAAAATAGGTGCCAAAATACCTAATTCATGTAGTATGCAGCAAATCTGTCTTGTTTATTACCCCATTTAAGAGAGGTCACTACGAAAAAGTAGGAAAAGCGCATACGGCCTTCAATTTTCCCTTGATTGATTTAATTAACTAATCTCTACCAAACATGATTGGTTAGAAATTCCGGCCATTCTAATTGACCTCCTGGATTCATCACACTCAGGTAGGTTCGACCTTATTCCTGGTGGTGGTGGTGGTGGTGGTGGTGGTGGTGGTGGTGGTGGTGGTGGTGGTGGTGGTGGTGGTGGTGGTGGTGGTGGTGGTGGTGGTGGTGGTGGTGGTGGTGGTGGTGGTGGTGGTGGTGGTGGTGGTGGTGGTGGTGGTGGTGGTGGTGGTGGTGGTGGTGGTGGTGGTGGTGGTGGTGGTGGTGGTGGTGGTGGTGGTGGTGGTGGTGGTGGTGGTGGTGGTGGTGGTGGTGGTGGTGGTGGTGGTGGTGGTGGTGGTGGTGGTGGTGGTGGTGGTGGTGGTGGTGGTGGTGGTGGTGGTGGTGGTGGTGGTGGTGGTGGTGGTGGTGGTGGTGGTGGTGGTGGTGGTGGTGGTGGTGGTGGTGGTGGTGGTGGTGGTGGTGGTGGTGGTGGTGGTGGTGGTGGTGGTGGTGGTGGTGGTGGTATCCTTCTTTGCATTGGTTTTGGTTTTATTTTGGTCTGGAAACGGTAAATCATTTTTATTGGCTCATCCTTTCATTGGCTAGAATGCGGGTTTGCGCGGCTTATCCAACAGCAAAGGTTCCCTTATGGAATTGTTCGATGCAATCCTTAGCGCAGTTGAGTCCTTCGCCTTTTTTAAGAATGAATCTTATGCCTATGCAAGAGAAATACTTTTGACAGCCATATTGTTTTGAGTCATCCCTGAATACTTGGTACTGGGTGGGGGCGTTTGGCATGAACGCACGCAGGTTCTGGATAGCTATAAAGCTGATCGGCACGCTATTGACACCAAGATATCCACCCATCAACGGGAACTGAGTCACCGTAGCTACTATTTTCCATCCTGAACTTTTATTCCAAATTAATGACATTGGGGGTGGAACCCATCAGCTTAATGGTCTGCACGGATTCCACATCCCATTTGATGTGGAATGGGTGCATCAGTGGCGTTAAAAAATGGGTGCATTTTCCCGAATTGTTTGTTTGATGGAGAGGCAATGGCGAGCATGAGGCACCCATTCTTGCCTTGTTCATAGTCATCTCTAGGTGATACCCTTTTGTTGCCGTATGCCACACTAGCAACGTGCTTCCAACTCCACCCATGCAGCTATCGACCTCAGTTTTCATCTCACGATGCGCCAGCTCAAATACAGCTGAAGACAATCGGACATGCAGTGGAAGGTACCGCAACACGCATTTTATTCGCTTGCACAGTTCACAACCCACCGCATCGAGCTCTGCTTGAAACCGCGGGATCTTGAATTCAGGGCACTTTTCACTTGCCTTGCCCCACAACTTCCACTTGGTCTTTATTTCGGAATGTTATTCAGTTCATTTCAGAATTCTTTCATGTTTAAGGAAACGTCCTAATCATCACCATGGCAAGATCGCTAACCTCCACCCGTAGTGTTGGACCTGTCTACAAATTCGCGTGCATTTTTGCCAAATGACATTTCCATGTGTTTCCTTCTTGGTCAGGATGTTGGGCAACACTTTTTCAGCCAACAACACTAGAACTCCTTCTATTTTTAATTTACGAGTCCCCTGGGTCTCATGATTACTTGGTGCCCAGTTTTATTGCGGAATGTACCGCTTTTTGTGTGGTAGCTTCATTTTTCAGATTATAGCTACATATTTTGGTGTAAAAGGCATGCCTGTCTGACTTTGGGCACTGGGCAATGCTTTAGGGAGCTTCCATTTCTGCTCCCCTTTAAGGAATATTCTTGGAGTGCTTAATTACCTAGGCGTAAATAAATTTGCTTGGGCTTTAAATTTGATTCCACGACCAACTCAACTCTCTAACCTACTGAAAACAGGCTATTTCAGTAGAGTAGCTCTGTGGTAGCGCCGCGAGACTTGGATGGAAGAAGGCTAATGCTCGGATAGAAAGAGTATTGCTGACATTTAGTAGGATTTTGGTGGCCCCCAATCTCCCCTTTACCAAGACTGAGAGTTAAACAACCTGGAAGCTCTCCACTGTAAACCTACCGGGTTGGCCACCACAAGGCGGTCAAGACTGTATGAGAAACACCTCTGGGTCAATCGTCGCAGTTATCGACTTCCAACGCAACTGAGATGGTGGCTGACCGCAACGGCACTGAAGCCTCTTGCCTATCTCACCGGGTCTGGAGTGTCGTCCTGTTCTGAATCTGCATCGGAGAAAGGGGGAACCTGTGGCCATATTACATGCCTATCTCAAACAGTAAGAATACTGACCTACCAGCATCGTAGAGGTGTGGTTTTCCTTCCGTTCCTCCCTTCAACTTGATTACCACGTCTCTGCCCCAGCCATACCTATCTGGAATCCATCCTGCTGATATCGCGAATGCACATTCTTGATATCTTCATACGAGCTTAGTGACCATCGCCGTAACGAACTGAAGTAACTTGCCAAAAATAGACGTTAACATTGGGATAGGCGTTCTTTAAGATCGGGTTCGCTTTCCACTGCTCCCTGTGTAGTGCGTTGGGCCTTTCTCAGCTGTGGAAGATGCACAGAAGGGTTCAAGGCTGCCCAGCATGTCAGCACATGCTTCAAATTCCGAATCCCCTATTCCATTCACTTTTACAGTCTCATCATCTTTTGCCCTCTTTGTAGCCTCTGTTGTTTGTTTAAATAGAAACCACTGCTTTGCGTATTTTGCCGAGGTACGGCAAAACTCGACGTTTCAGGCAATTTCGCACCCCAGTTTGTTTGCGCTCAAGTCATGTGTCGAGGCTCGACCATGCGAAAGCCACGATTGCCCTGTCCCTGCGACTTCCTCCTTGGCTGCTGTTGTTTTAGGCTACTGGGGCCGTGGCGTAAAATTATTTGTGCCTGGATCCATTTAGTGAAACGTGTGTATGGAATGCCAACTGTTCATCGAAGAAAGGAATTACTTTTCTGTCTTCTGTTAATTTGTTAATTCCTGCTGGAGGTGGCGGAGTGATTAGGCATAAATGCAAGGTTTGTCTCTTGCCTTGTATGAAGAGGTCAACTGAGCGGTCAATGCTAACTTTCTGTGATCAACTTTCGCGCTTTCCTTTTGAGCAGAGATCGCTCAAGCCTTTCGTCTGAAGACATCCCATGCAACGTTTTGTGCTAAAGTTGCCCCATTGAAGAAGATTGTAGAGTTTTAGATCAATGGTAATGAAATGGGAAAGTGTCAGCTCCGGTTATTAGCTATTCGGAGGCCGAAAAGTTGTGCCCGTCCTGGGAGTGTGCGATGAAGCAATGGATCCTTCGTCCGCTTTGCTCATGGTGGACGAACGACAAAAGCTGCGCCTCATTTCGAGTTGGTCGGTCAAATCGTCATTCCCTAACAGCATGTTTCTTCACTGTATCTGAGAGGCGGGCTGAAGTAGGTCCAGGTCTTGCACCACACAATGTTTGCACACACCAGTGAGGACAGCTATGGTGAGAACCACAGGAGCTTCTTTGAATGCTGAGTTTGTGTGCCTCGATGTGAGCGACGATTGTTTCAGTGGCCTAAGCAAGGCCTCAGTGCTAACCAGTGAGTGATCAAATGCACAAATATCCATCGAATGTACAGGTCGCTTACTTAAACGATCATCATATTACTTTAGCGATAAATATGCTTCCTCCATTGACTTCGAGGGATCACTTGTTGATAGCGCTTTGGGTTACCTAGGGCCGGGCGATGTTTCACATCGAGAGGATTTGTACGTATCCCTTTCCACCCTCTCTGCCGGCAGCCCAATGCCGAGCAGCCGCTGCTTCGGTCCACTTTTGACTTCTAGCAACATGAGCCACCAATATATTCCTGTTTCCGATGTACTTTTTCCTACGCATTTCCCATACGGACGTGTTCAATTCGTCCAATTCTGGCCACACTACTTTGCTCGCCATTATGCATTCCCACCGCATCTACCACCCCATTGTACTTTCTTATCAGTTGCCAATCCACAGCAGCTGATATTTTGGCACAACATCCAGTTGGTGGAAATTGGAATTCCTAGTCTTTTGAAAAGGGTTTGTTTATTGACATCAATAATGCAATGCCAAAGTCAGCCTTTGAAGACGGTGTCGGCTTGAATGTTAATCATCGACGTGATTTGGCCAAACCTCCATGCCTTTGGAGATGCGAGGGACCAATGTGGTTGAATGTTCAACAAAGAACCACGTCATTTACTCTCGGTTTAGAATTAGGGCTGAACCCTTTGACAGCCCTTTAAAGTTGTCTCTTGGTGAACACCTTTTCTCTGAATGGACTTTTTCTGTTTGGTGCATGATTGCACACCCTGAGTACGGACTTTGCCTGCCTTTTGTCAATATGAGTGCTGTCCGGAACCTGCCAACAATTCACCTTGTCTTCATCTAGCTAGAACACGTTCCATCGCTGGAACAGAAGGTAGGACTACTGCCACTCCTACTGCGGCAGCGGCGACAGCCTCTGCAGATGTCTATAGCTTTGGAAAGGTGTTGAGAGCGCAGCTCAAGGATAAACTGACTGATGTACCCGATTATACGTTGGACTACGGCTACGAAGGTGGTAGTGATGAGGATGGATTCACCGCTGAAGCCGCGTCCAGTCTAGTTCAGCCTGAAACCTCCTCTGGATTCAATGATGGTGGAGAGCCATTCGGTGACACTTTTGATGCTCTATACGAACTCTCGGATGGTGAACATTATTCCAGAGACAATCGTTGATGCCTTACCACTGTCATGCAACTTATAATACTTATTCAAACATTTCACTGCCTTTGATTACTTTGATTAATTTTAAAGGTTCAAGTTATGGGGAGATTTTAATTTTTGCAAACGCCGTAAGGTAAGTGAAAAAGGTTGTTGAAGGTTATTAAAGGTTATTGAAGCCGCATATTAGATGGACCAGGGTGGTTTTTACCCCTGATCCCCCTCTGAAATTGTTTACGGAATTCCCCCAAAAAGTCTTTGCCACCACCGCTTTTCAGTGGCCATCAAATGTGGATGATTTTTCACTTGATTGGAGGTGACATCGTGGCCCTATGAGTCCTTTCAGAGGCGTGGTAGAAGAGGACTTGAGTCGCCTTTTGGGTGTCGTCCCATGTGCTCATCTTTATCACCCTTGCGCTTTACCTACATCACGTCACCACGCCAATTGCAACCAACCGTGAGAAGAGGCCGAAGGTTCAATGATGAGCATGCCAATGCGGTGGATCAGGTCGACGCTTCTGACTATTGTGTCCACTCGCGACGGAATCTACTTAGAAGACTGCTTAGAAGGCTAGACGATGTTCTACAGAGGACGTACTCTGTGTGCTTGTTGCTTGTGCTGGTGACAATGACCTCAAAGCAACTTTATTTCCCTTTGGAGAAGCGTAGTTAAGCCCTCTTCGGGGTCAGATGTGATTCTGTTCAAACTCAATCCCTACTCGCTAGTAGTCATAGCGTAAAAGGCCCCTCTGGTGAGTCTCCGTGGCATTAGCCATCTACGCTTAAACATTAGATGGCCTTAATATCAGAAAAAGCAAAATAAATGCACATGCATGCGTTTAATTGGCACTCAAGACCTTACTTTTGTGTGCCCGCTGAGCGGCGTGACTTGCTGGTCATGTCACTTGCGCCAGAACAACGCATAATGCGACTTTTTTGTCCTCTAGAGGGTCTGGGGACGCTACACTGGTGGCAGCGGTGGGAGTGTTGAGTGTAATTTCCGGGACCTAGGGTAACGGTGAATGCTAAAAATCCCATTACAACTGCTCAGTAACCAACCATCAGCCAGTTTTTCTTTTTAGATTGTTTAACTGAGTAGAATTTTCCAGGTGATGGGCATTTTGGCTATAAACAATTTTTATGAATGCAAACCACGCGATCTGTTGCCCTGTTTCGTGCTGTCCAAACTACAGGCAATGGAATGTATCGAATATGCTCAGTGCCCCGAACTTCCCCGAAGTCAAAAGGCAAGACATTGTAGTGAGGGAGAACATGTAGCACAGATGTGCAATAGGGCTTGGGAGGGGACCAAGCTGCCCGGGGAGAGGTGAAATGACGGAAGTGCGCAGGTTTTTCGGTACCAAAACGAAGAGTTGAACAACAATCAACACACTGCATAGCCCCTCACACCTTATGCGCGTTGTCTCCAGGTTCCCCTTGGCCATCCTCCAGTGGTAATCAACGCACTCGATGCTGCAGGGACAACACCTCGAGTCATCCTTTGCAACAGAGAGGATGGCCAACCTCAACGACACTGATTCTGCTTTGCTACATCCATATAGATTCTAAGTAGGTAAGGGAGAAGTGGTAAAAATCTCTCGGGATGACCAAATTGGCATTCCCATATATATGGTTTTCGTTTTTTTCTCTGTCATTATTGATAACTCCTATTCAGAGCGTCGAACTGGGGTAGTTACCAAAAAATCACCTTTCCACCAGCGCTGTGATTTCTTTAGTCTCAATGCTAGGAGACAATCCGCATTATCGACGCACAGAATGACTGGTGTCTACTGACATGGCTCACAGGACCAGGCCGTTTGGCGACGTTTGGCGAAGCCCCCTTGGGTGTACCAAAATAGCTGACTGAACACACCAAATTCGTTGCAGCGAGTAAGTTGTAAGCACATCGCTTTACCCAAACGGAGAGACCTGCTAATCTTTGGATTTAAAGGAAAATTTTCTCATGAATAAATATTTGAGGGCATGCGAAAGTTGAATGATGGATAGGCATAATTATGATTGGTATTTGGCACAAATACCACGAAATGGGAATAACTCGGATGCATTACTCAGTGCTTGACCTTACTCCTCCCTGAGAGAGGGCCATGCCTCCTCATGAGTGCCACCAATGGTTGAATCATTACCGCCTCACAGCCAATGAGAACACGGTAAAAGCTATCGATCACGCGTGGGCGTGCATAAGTACGCGTGTCGAGAGGCTAAGCCCTTGCATGGCGTGCGCGCATGCACGCGTGCCACCACGAGGCGGCGATTGGTTGCTATCACTCACGCGCACGCTATCGACTAAACACAACGCTGTTTCACAACGGCAGTAGTAGGCACACAGAGGCCTTGCCTGGCAGACTTCAGTCCGCCCTGGTGGCAGAGAAGAAGCTACAGCTGCAGAAATGGGGGATGATTTTTACAGCAGAAGGCTGGCCAACCTCTCCAGTGAGTTCAACGAACGGGCGGGCCCTAGGACTACAGTCGAGAGGAAATATCATCATTCTGTGAAGCCAGCACAGCAAACACCGCGTTATGCACAAGTAAGTGCTTCCACCACAGTATTTCCACAACCAGGATTCGGTTGTTAGTAAAATGAATGTCGCCTGAAGAGATAATTAGATGGCCTTTATTGGCAGTGCTAAACAAGTTCCATGTAACTGGTAGTGACTAGGTCATTAAATGTATTGAATCGATAACAAATATGTGTCATGTCATCCCCATTCCTCTGTAACCTGAATGTTTCGAATTGAATTCATTCTAGTTGTCTTTAGGGAAATTTCTTGCAGGTTTTAAAGCACGCAAATCTTACCCACCTGATGTTAACCTGAATCGCTGAGGCCATCACCAACCCTCCCCCCCATACACAAACTTGTGAGAACAGCGGCAAGCTAGTAAGGATTTAAGGCGATGTAATAACAATCATTTGGCCGTCATTATCCGAGTGGTTCCCTTCTTTAATTATGCCGATCTAATCTTAAAACCATAGCTTGTAAGCGCCGTCTCAGCTCGTCACAAGCAAATGATGTGCTGTTTGTCAGACAACGAAAACTCATTGCGCCAAATCGTGTTGTGAATCTATTGGTTGAGTTTATGATGGTGAAATAAATGCAAGCTATTTTGGTCTGGGGTTAATCGCACGTTTTCCTTAAAAATTAATGGCGATTGGCACCATGGTAGAACACTGAAACACATGAGACGTGGTGGTCGCTTGAGGCAGAGAACGAGTTAAATCTTAATTGCGTTTGACCTCATTTAGTGAAGGTCCAATGACGTGTGAACTTCCTATTGGTAAGGTTTAGAGGAAACAAAAAGAACGTAGTAAGCAACAAGTTTGGGGTACTTAGCCTTTTGGTACTGCGAAGAAGGCATCTACTGCTACACAATTAAGACATAATTTTCACGATTAGCCATATTTTTTAAATAAAACTAGGTACGATTGGGGTTGAAGTTCCACCGAAACATTGTGTGAGCGAGAGCCCAGTAAGCATACTTTTACAATAACGTTTGCAATGAATTGGAGCCAAAGTGAGGTCATGAATTTCATTTAGTTTTACTTTATTTGTGTATCTTTACGTAATTCGTTCGTTATTAATCCCATAACTGTGTGCTATCGCTCTTCCACCCAGTTATCGGAGCTGTATCCGATGCGAGCACATTCGGGCAGCCCTGGTGACTTTCGCTATTTTCCCACGGCTGACATCAAAATGCCAGGCTCTAGTATGCCTGGCCACAGCCATAGACGTCGTAGTGGTGGTGTTGGTGGAGGTGGGGTATCCATCCCAGTCGTCCACCTCGACTCACCGGACTACTACTTTGGCCGCAGTGGAGTCTACACAGGAAGCTTGCCCAGCAGTAGTGGGGGCAATTATCGGACGGGCAGCGTGCTACGAAAGGCCACTCCAACCATCACCAGTCCCACTTCATTTTCCACGGATCCTGAAGCGGAGGTGGACGCCCTTACGGATGCTCTCATGCAGAAGATGGAAACATCCAGATCTGGCGCCATCATGTCTCCACATGAGTCAGCAACCGATGGTACCTCTTCGCCTGGTATGTGCCTTAGCGTTTATTAGTAACAACGTTTTTGTCACCGAAACGCAGGACTTCACTGTTTAAAAAGATATTAGGCCTCCTGCTTTCGTAACTCTGTCATCGTGTCTCAGAAATTTAGCATTGTTTCCTTGTTCAAGTGAACTGCATCTGATGTGCTACAGTGAGTACGGTCTACAGGAATGTACCACTTGAATGATACTTTGCGAGACATGCAGTCCGGTGACTAAGGTATAGATCGAATCACAAAAAAGGAAGGTGGTCGGAATTTACCTATCCCTAGTTTTTCGGAGTGTGTGATTATTCTTTTGTTCTGCTTCAGTTGGAAGCATTCAACGCGGAAGCGGTGGAGCCACTTCGCTGCCATCTCGTGTCACTCGGCTCCAACAGCAGGCACAGCAACGCGTCGGCTCACCGAGCACCGTCAGCAGTAACAACAATAATAGCGGCAGTCCACTCACCGTGGGCAGTCCACGAACCTCCTCCCCAACGAATTCATCAGCTTCCAGTGGGGTGACCGACCCCTACATGCAGAATACCTGCTTTCGCTGTCGAAAGCCCCTAGTACCCCCAGAGTCCGCCACTCTGGGACCAGGTACTGCTGCCCCTCCTGTGGTCACTCTGACTGGCGCACTAGCCGTGCGTCTCCACGAAACTTGCTTTACGTGCTATATGTGCCGGACGAAACTAAATCCCCAGGGCTACTATCACAGCCTGCATCGACTCCTCTGCCCAACCTGTGTCCGTGATGGCGCGGTGGAGACGTGTGAGAATTGTCAACGTCCAATTGGTACGTTGTTTAAGGCCTGTGGGTCATTCTCTGGAAATCGTCCAGTGTAGCCCTTGGACGAGTTTCGAAAATATTTCAAAGGTGACTAATTTTTCAAATATCTCCATCATATCAAAACTGGCTGGCAATGAAGAATGAAGAGTGGAATGAGAGTTTTGTGATTGATTCCACCAGCTTGCAACGGCGAGAAGATTTATTTGTTTTTAATCCTTGTTTAGGAGAGAGAATTGTTCGAGCACTGGGTGCACCCTACCATCCGGCCTGTTTTGTCTGCTCAGCGTGTCACACGCACTTGGACTCCAAGCCCTTCACCGTTGATGTGCACGGCCGCCCACTGTGCTTGGACGACTTTTACAAACGCTACGCGCCGCGATGCGCTGCCTGCAATCGACCGATCGCGTTTGAGGCGGGTTCGCATGAAGCACAGCGGGTGGTGGTAGGCAACTCGAACTACCACCTTCTTTGTTACGGTGTCAAGGCAGCTGGTTCGAGCTCGTCCACACCCACACCATCACTGGCTGCCGCTTGAGATGAAACAAATAAAGAACCAACGCCGATACATTGCTTGAGTCTTAACTTACATCCCCTTCCCTTCTCGCCTCGCCGGTCGCTCGCTCGCTCACCCAATCGCTCACGCATCTACAGACACAATCTATTGCAAGGTAAAAATAAAGCACAAACATCCTCCGCGCACTTTTTTGACCTCACGAAGCCGGGAGTGCGTGTAATCACAACACTAATCTTGGGACTTTAACACAGCTCCCCTAGTTGGTACGACGGAAAATAAGGTCACCCCAACGCTTATTTCATTGGTCAGCTTTGGGGACCCTTTCCCCATTCCATTGGAATGTTGACTTGGGTAGGATGCCATGCATTTATGAGGCTGGCCGAAAAGAAAAAAAAATTTGCCTGGTCAGAATAGAGTCAAAGGTCATCGACGTGATGTTTGCTGTACGCCCATGGGAGGACAATAAGATGGGTAGAGTAATCCTAGGATTTGATACAGAGTTGTTATAAGGCTTCGACAGTGGAAGGCAGCATGATCAACCGAACCTAGCCGCATGACAGGGTCGCCAAAATGACCACTGTGAAGAACTCAAAAAAGGGTCAGTTACTAGTCTCCTCTGATCATCCACGACCACTGGGCCTTTGAAGTAGCATTCAGTCGGCTAAGTGACTACACACCAGTCCGCACAGCCCGCGAGGCACACTACTGCAATAAAAAACTGACACAACTGCAAGTTCTAATTCTCGGAAGTTTCCTCGAAAAACCGATGCAGAAGGAGGAAAATTAGTTCAAACTAGTACAGTCCTACGGCGGTAAGGAGAGACTAAGAGGCACCGAAGCCAGAAACCACAATCCCACCAAGAACATATGCAAAATTGCAATTGTTTCCGCTCCGGCTAGCAATTCTTCTAGGGGAAGAAGAACGGAAATCTGGATAGTAAAACATTATATCATCGAAGTATCCGCCTTTGATAAATTTATGCATGTGGAGCAACGATACAGCAGTGGAGGGGGAAAAGCGCGCATAAGCAGGAGAACCAGGAGAGGCTCAGTCGATAAGGTAAAGTGTCTTTGCGGTAAAGAGGGAACGAGAGAGAGACACAGAGGGATACAGAAATGCAGCACATGGCAGAGCCTTGGACACATGCACACATGCACTAACCCCCTGCCTTTCCCGCTCCCACCTCCTCTCCCATTACCCCACCTCCACCGCCTGCCGCATCACTTTCAGTCTCAGCCACTGCGCCAGGACTGATCTGAGGCAGGTTCTCCGGTTCGACCGAAATTGCATTAACGATGTCACGCGATGGCGGACTGATCGGTGCGGGTTGCTGTTGCGGTGGTGCTCGCTGAGGTGGCTGCGGCTGAGGTGGTGGACCATTCGCTGCTCCCGCCATCGCCAACTGCGTTCTCAGTTTGGACAAGAACTCTGGAGGGGAGAGACTACTTGACGCCGCCTCTAGATCCACCTCAGTATTGGTATCAAACCTCGGGGGTGGTGGCAGTGGCGGTTGAATTGCACTTTTGTCCTCCCGTGCGCTCATGAGAACATTGAGCACGGCACTGGTGCTTTCGGAGCGCAGTCGGTGCTGCTGCTGTTGTTGCTGCTGATGGTGATGATGCTCGGAAAATGCGACGGAAGTGGCCGCAGAGGAAGTAGGAAAGGGAGGCCAACCATTCCCTCCACCGAAATCAAAATCGTTGTCAGTAGAGCGAGGTGGAAAAAGACTACTTCCACTCCCACCGCCTGTACCGGTGGTATTGAGGAAGTTTGTGGAAGTTCGCGGATGACCTGCACCTCTTCCATCAGGTCCTGAGGAGGCATCTGATGCAAGAATGATGTTGAAGGGACTGTTTGGATTCATCATATCCAATCGCATATGTAAATCCACTATTTGGTACTCCTTCCGCGTTAATGTGGCTGTAAAAGAGAAGTCGGACAATTTGCAGAAAATATTCCCCGGGAAGCAACGTAGTAGGTGACTTCGACATGTACAATGAGATGGTGAGTGAATCGTCTGCAAACCACAAGTCCCTGAGAGGGGTGCTATGATACTCCAAGTCCTACCAGAGGCTTCCACGATATTGGAATCAAGGTGAACGCGGTTTGTAAGGTAGTGTCAGGTTCAACAGCCCCTTTGTGAGGCGAGAGTTCAAAAAACATGAGAGTAGTAAAGAGCACGGTCGATCAGTAATGATAAACTGCCTTTCATCCACGCTGTGAGTGGTACCGTGAATAGTACAAATGACCTAGCTTCACTGAAGATTCCCCCAGCCCTTTTATGCACTTGTAGTGTCCGTACTGCTGCATTAGTTGGGGCTGTTAAAACTTCAGGACGCTACGTTGGTGGCAGTGACTCCTATGGCGAAACAGCCGAAAAGGGCGTTTGCCAAAGATAACCTAACCGATGAAACCTTTTACTTGAGGGTCTAAGCAATGCCGATTTTTTGTTTACCGTTGACAGCTGGGTCAACATCGAGAGTCCATTATTGAGACGACCGCCTTTTTTTGTCAGCTGAATCGAATTCAGATGGACGGATGAGCAGCATCATAATAAAGACGGAGACATTAGCTCCATGCGATAGTTCAATTCGGAAATTTTGCATATAGGCTAAAGCTTTTACGGAAAATTATTGGAATTATGGACACTCGACCCAAAGCACCGTCTAGCTCTGAACGGAACAAAGCCAGTGAATCTCAAGGGGCACAAAGGTATAAATTCCACAGGACCGGCGCAATCCATCGTTGACATCGGGATCCAGCGCCTTTTTATAACAATTTGATGACCATTCCCAGTTCGTGGGTGCATTTTAAAGGAATGACTATGCTGAGATGGAAAGTGTGTAATGGGAGTAATGCAGTGACTTGAGCCTGCACAAAGTCTTCCACCCCTGGGTTTGCATCACTGTTGAGTTGTTTGACCCTCCGGACACTTCTTTGGTCTCCCACCTCTTCTGTATTGCCTCTCGGAGCAACTCAAAGTTTAGCAATAACAGAAATAGATGCTATCAAAACAGAAGCTACCGACTCGCACAAGGCGAATGGTCAGGCGTGGTCAAGGCGTTTCGTGGCAAAACCTACAATTGAGTTCGGTGATCTCCTTCAAAGAGTTGTGATAGCCAGCGAGCAGTTCCTGTTTCATCTTCTCCTCTGATTTAATAGCCGCTTTAAGACGCGCATTCTCCGCCTCTAGGTCGCCAAGGTGGATCATGAGGTCAGCAATACGGTGACTCTGTTCACAGCTCTGATGTTGTTGTTGCTGCTGCTGTTGAGACTGTTTCAGGAGGTTGGACTGTGACGCAGCGATCAGCTGTGCCTCCTTCATGGACAGCTCACGAGTGAGGGACTTTAATCGGGTCTCCAACTCGTGCATCCGATGATTGCAGGACTCGGAAGTGCAACGACTAAGGTTTATGCCTCCGGTCCCGCTGCCTCCGCTGCTACCCACCGGTCGATTATTTCCCACTGATCCCACTGCAAGTTTTGTTACGCCCCTAGACCCAAAAATTGAATAAAGATGCATATCAGCAAATTTCACCTTCATCAAATATAGCAAACCACTTTAACCATAAAATCGTGCAATTTAAAACTGCATAAACTTGATTGCAAAAGGCGGTAAAAAGCAAATCGATGCTCCAAATTTCCAGTCATTCAAAGACGTGGTGTCGCGGTGGTACTGTCGTCATAACTGGCAAGCGGGCTTGACCTATTTGTGATGACCAACGAAAATGCCATGTAGCTGCCCAGACGCTGCTAACCAGGACGGTAGACGGCAGTGATAGTGCGTCTTATTGTGCATAGAACGCGGTGTCAAAGTAATGAATGAAGGTCATTGCATGATCAAAGGCGTTTAATTGAACAGCACAGTCTCCACAGCCTTCGAGACGGCAGACCCAACAGTCATTCGCCAAACACACAGAACATATGATGGATCCTGAACCCCTGACTAATGCAGAACCAAACAGTTGAGTAACCAAGTCGAGCCAAGGATGAAAAACATCGCCATCCGCCAGTGCATGTGCCCCATTAGCTTGGTAGTATCTGCAGTCCCCACAGTCTCATTTATGCCAACAGGTTTTTAGCATAGCTAGAGCATTATTGAAAATGAAAGAAAGTTCCACAATTGGAATGTATTCAACCTCGAATGCTCCATCACCAAAATCACACTACTTCCACTTTCTGCTGACGTATGCCTCACTTGCCCCAAATACTGCACGACGAATTGAACGAGTTTTCAGCCCATTCAATCTCCATTCGTAGAGTAGGCAAGTCTTGGCAACAGTTTAAAGTGGGTTACAATTAAACACAAAGCCCTGATAGTCACACATCTGTCCCCAACAGTGCCATACAGACAGTTGCATGTTTTACAGGTGCTTACTGGGCTACGGTAGGAATTGCAACACGCTATACTGAAGACGGCACGGGTTTTAGAGACCGCCTAAACACCATGCATAAGCAACGAATTCAACGTTCCAAGGTTCGTTTAGAGTGATTTGATAATCGAATGACAGTAATGAACAGATGAAAGATGGATAAACCTCGACACGACACGGTGGTACTTCATTTATGTCGGCGACACCGACTAGGCAGAGAATCATGGAAATAAATCAGGCATTTTAGGCACTACAAAGTGAAGATTGCTGAATCAAGAAATACATAAATGAGCGACGCCTGACCTCGAACAGCAACAAACCGGAAATAAATTGCTAGAAGATAAAGGGATAAGTCAGGCACTTCAGACACCACAAATAAAGCTCAAAGGACATACTTGGAGGTAGTGACAGGAGGTGCAGAGGTGGAACCGACGGAATTCGTCACTGGACAAAAGGGAGCCGCCGCCTTTAGAGCATTCTCTGCCTCTCTGCGAGCACGCTTCTCAGTGGCCAAAGTTATCTCCAGAGCGTTTCGTTGGCGTTTCTCCTCTGCTGCCTTCTTCTCCGCCAACTGCAAATTCTCGCGCTCTGTCTGAAGAACAAAAGGAAGAAACCAAGCAGGTCTCAGATTCCATTTCACGTCTACGTCCGATTCATGTGACTGAAATTTCAGAGAGATAGAGAACATCCATTCAACTGCCTGTACCTCCACCAAGCTCCTAGCTACTAGTTTTCCAAAGTTTTTTATATCAAGCCTTAGCCTTACAGCCTGCAACGCTATCGGAAGTCACACTGGTGATAGCACTGGCGAACCGGTCGCAAGAGAATGGCAATTCCATTGCGACTGCCTGGCAGCACGATGCGACCAAATATCACATTAAAGAAAACTGCTGTGGAGGGCTAAATTTGCACAGATTTACAATTAAAAGACTACTCATGTTGAGCCGAATTTTGGCAACCGCCTTACTCTCGAATGCCGAATCAAGACCATTGAGAGAACGAGACAGGATTTTAACGACCCGAAATCACACACGAGTAATTACGGTCCTGCTAATATAAACACTGATTTACGGTCAGGATCTGACGACCCCGACGCCCATTAAGAGCGTTAAGAAGTTGAAAGTAACCCAGACGCAATGAATGAAATTGACAAGACAGAAGATGAAAAGGAAAGCAGAGATCAACCATCCAGTCTTGACACAGTATACAAATGACTTTTCCTTTCGGGTAAACTACACTGTGTTCTATCAACCACTCTTCGTGCTCAAATTAGAGCTACGAGGCGAGTAAATAAATTCATGTCACTTTTAAAAATTTCATTCATCGGAGCAATGACCATTACAATCTTTAATCTGATCCCCTCCCAAAGGGATACCACATTACCTCAAATTTCATTTTTATACAATACCTTGGCTTTACATGCAAAATCATGGCCTTGGATGATCCATATCCATATCACAGTTACGTCTCCATTTCGAATGTGATTGACTGGTAATGAATAGTACTTTCCGGGGGAGAAATTACGAAAAACAAGGCAGGATCGCCTCCCGACCCTCGTGGACCAGGGTACCAATCTCCTCGCAGATAAGCTTTGTACTATAGGGCTGAAAACCTGTGCATTCTCCACCGCTCATAAAGTTCTTCCAAAAGATTAAAATAATGCCCATTTACCACGCGTTTGAGTCACATAGCATTGCTTACACAGAGCTCAAAAATGATTGACCTTAATAAAAAAGTAGCACAAACACAAACTACGCAGGATCAAGGTGCGAGGCAGGATGATGAGTGGGGCGCTTCATGATAAATAACGATGCGCTGCAATACGAAACGCCAGTAGCCGTTCCTCACCACAATTCGGGTTGTAAATAATTTGAGGTGAGTGCCAGGGGCTTGCAACACACGTGAAAGAAGTGAAGAACAGCAACACCAAATGGGGGAGCTAAGATGTTTCTTTCCATCTGCCAATGCATGACATAGCATAACCGATGTTCCTAGTACCCTTGCACAGCATTCCCCTCCTAGTTGATGCACGCATAACCCAAGTGTGCCATCACTCCCGTCAATCTTACCTAAAAGTTCTACCTGACACAATGATCTTCAACTATTTCACTCCTCGCTATCTGGAACAATAAGTCCCGTTGAACGCAATTCATCCATCGATGGATAACTTATCGTCTCGTTTCGCCACCATTTATGCTCACCTCATAGCGTCATGCATAAAATTACACGAGAAGCTCCTGAAACACATCAGTTCCAACCAGCCCATTCACAACTGACAGTTCGAGCAAAATGTGACGACAGAATAGTACATTTACTGTCGCTTTAAGACGCATACCTGTGAGAGAGGGCAAAGATTTCCCATGTTTCTACAGTTTCCAAGAGGTGATCGCAACGTACTATGATGAAAAAGTACGAGTCTACTTGATCACGTGACAAGCTGAAATGTACACCGAAGGTGGTCGAAGTGCCAAATAATGATGATAAGAGGGGAATAAAACTAAGTAACAGCCACTCGATCATCGTAACTTACTTCAAGCCGTTGTGTAAGCGTGGTCAGTTTCGACTGCAAGTACTCCACCTCCTGCCTCGCCTGGTTTGTCTCCGTCCTCGAAGTTCGTTCCAGCGTGGTAAGTTGAGCTAACTGTGCTCGCAGCTCCGACTCTGTCACCAACATAGTCTGACGCTCATGCCGCAGTCTTCGCAGTTCGTCTTCCAGCCTGAAAGACACGGAAAGAAAAGAATGATGGGATGGGACGAAACTGTTTCAATCAGCATCCATTGCAGGCATTTCGTTACTTAAATGTGACCAATAGTTGATACAAACTGCTCCCCAAAAGCTACACATAATTAGCCACAGATAGGGAAAAACATTTCATCAATGCTGTCTCACATTTAGCCAATCCAAAATAACCTTATCTCTGACAAACAAAGAAAGCAGCAAATCGAAGGAGAAAATCAAGGAGACACCATTGATGCGCGGCTGATAGCAAATGTTATAAGAAAATGATGAAGAACTGTACTCTCACCTATAGACAGAGGCGTCTTTGCCAGAACGGGAGGACTTTTCACTAGCCTTAGACCGATTATTTTGTGCGGAAGGGGGACCAGAGTGACCTTGAGAAAGGCCACCACTGGTATTAGTGGTGGTTGTGGTGGCCGACTTTTTGGATGCACGCACTTCAACCACTTCCTGACCAGAGAGGGAGGAGCAACTTGACGAGACCGCAGTGGCCTCACAGCACCCGCTCGTCTCCCCCCCGAGGTGATTATGTTGATGCTGGTTGTGGTGATGATGCTGATTTGGATGCTGTTGATTTTGGTCAGCGCCGTCGAAACCAAAGAACTTCCGATCCACCGCCTATATAATTGTCAAAGCCAGCAATGCATAAAGTTCTGGCGCATGTTCAAAAAGTGCAACAGGAATTTTCAAAATGGCAGACAAATTCCCATCGACATCCATAAAAGACTTTAGGTTGATTTGAATGAACCTATCCCCAAACATGAAGCAAGGTCAGAATCAAAATGCTGCTTATGACAGTGACATGGGAACAGCGAAACATACCCACGGTCTGAGACCTGTACACTTCTCCAACTTTAAAAGCTGTGACAAATTTTGAACCAGGCGGAAAGAAACAGAATCAAAAGCCTGTAGAAAGCTGTTAAATGTGCAGACTACGAAAACCCCCTAGCGGTAAAGGACATGCCAGCTGTGTAGGATCAATGCTTGTCGCACTGTTGAACACCGTTTTGAAGCAGAAAGTTAAGCATAGAAAGCACAAAGGACGAAACTCGAAACGATAGAGAGTTTGTCTGCCACAAGTGCATCCATTTTAATGACGCATGATGGCATATAACTTGACAGCAGTGTAGGCCCTTCCGTACGCCTAATAATAAAGCTAATTAGAGACCAGAAAGTTTTATCGCCACTGCATGTAGCAGAGATATTCTTATCACAGTTCGCAATGAACTTGCGAAAATAGTAGATCTACTTAAATAAACATCCATGAGAACTAAATTACACAAGGACAACAATAAGCAAACACAAAAATCAGCTATGGCAACATTCATTTCCCCACATGGAGCAACGCAAAATAAGGACAAACCTACAGCGTGGTTCGAAGTTAGGGAATGATCGCAGTTATTTGCTACAGGTGCTGATTTTCCATTGGTCAGGTTTTGCTGCTGCTTTCGGGAGTTCTTCGTTGTTGTCGGTGCTGATGGCGTGGAAGTGGCGTTAGCAGTGGTAGCGGGCGCTGGCGCCGCGGAAACACTGGCAGAGGTAGCAGGTAACGAATTCGCCGTGCTTGTTGTGGAAGCTGAATTTATTGCCAAATTACCAGAATTGGCGTTTGATGAGCCCATTACTGCTAGTTGGCCATTACCCAACTCGCCTGAATGAATTTAAACACTTGGCGTTAAAAAATTAAACCCCTACCAAGGCAAATGGGGCTTTTACTTTTACAGTCATAAAAAAACTTGCTACCATGGTGACTGCACGGTGCTAAATGTCGAGTGTGTCTGACGTACCACTAGCAGGTCAGCGCATGGACCAGTCTGGTCCACACACCGTCCACCAAGGCGGCAGGCAACGACGTGAGATTATCGAACTTTCTTACGGCCGGAGACGCAAAACCCAGACCCCGCAGAAACCCGCTCTTACAAACAACTTAAAAGCGTAATTTGCGCGGTGACGGAGCGTTCAGCCACTCAACAGTAAAACAGCGGCCGCCTGTATCGTTATAGTTTTTAACTGTCCACAAGCTCAGCAACCAAACGTGAGAAAAATCACCCAACTTGTGAAGCATTTTTTTCATCAAACGCACAGCTTAACCTATCGTGCGACGAAAGTGCACAAGAGGTGAATACGAACTTTTCTGTGGGAACGATGAGGACAGCGCAGTCCCTCACAAATTTGAGCATCTCTAATTGCTAAAAGGTAGCAAAAACGCGGGTAATCCTGCTCATAGTTGATGCAAAGAGAAACAGAGAAAAGCTGGTTGACTTAGGAAGGTTCAGTTTGTCGGACCAAATGTTTGTTAACAGGGAGGGAAGGGGGGGAGGGAAGAGAGAAGCGAAGATGAGTGCTGCTTAAATTTATCTTAATGAAACCAAAAGCCCCTTCTTGACTCAAAAGTTCTTTGCAGGGTAAAATGCAATGATTAATGTGATAGCCACAGACCGAGAATGGCAGAAAATTTAGCGCACCTCTTCGATGAAGCGTGCGAGCCTCCTCGGGGAGAGCCAATTCAAGAAGACAAAAATACTTTGAATTGTGCGCCTCCACTTGGTGCTGCCGCCGCTGCAAAAAAGGAGTGAGAGAGATAAGAGTGCTGTGATTGCGACTTAGTGCAACACTACACACGTAGAAGAGATGGAGATAAACATTTTAGGCCTCTTAAGCACGAGTTCATACAGGCAAACTGGAGAGAAAAATTATATCGACAGAGACGTCGTTCGCGATCAAGCAGTGGCTTTTTCCCTCAGAAAAGTGCTACAAAAATCTACTGGACACACTTCTACGGCTAACAAATAATACTGACTACAGTAAAACTGCTGGGGCAAAACTTGGAGATGGATGCAACCGAGGAAGACATTATCGCCAGCAGAGACGAGGTCTGTTTCTGAAAGAAAACAAATGCTCGAGCCAATTCGCCTTCCACGTCGCCTTTGGTTCAACTGAATGAGCAAATTTAAGCCCCTGCCAACAATCTTACTATGCCAACAGAGAAGTGCGTCATTGTAAACCAATTAATTACCTCATTTTATATGGAGAAGGTAATCACACCAAATTACATCACGAACACACGCAAAATTGGTAAAATGCATTCCGCTCAATTTTATGACAGAAGAAAGCCTTCACTTCCGCAATATTTCACTTATTTACGTCGGCTCTTCAGCCTGCCTGGTTTCGAGTTTCTCCATGTTGGCATGACTTTTGTTACTACTTATAGTCGCCCAGGTAATAATAAAATATTTCATGCACACTGATTACGTTCTTTGTGTTGAATGAAATAAACTCCAGGGCACGGCTACAGGATACCACACCCAAATGTCATAGAAGAAAGCTATTTGCGGTGGATGAGTACGCCTATGCATCAAAATTACTTACTTAGCTATCGGCTGAATCGGCACTAGTCTTAAGCCACTTGAAAGCGACATGTGTTAAGCGCTTACTGGGAAATTATGCCTGCTAGCCAGCGACCACCTTAAATTGTGCACAGCGAATACCCTCGCCTTGAGTCAACAAGGAGGACAGAACCCAAACTCCACTTAGCACAGAGCTCAATGCCGAAACAAGAACCGTCCACCACCCTGTTATTACCCATTTCCTCTCCAAGGACGCCGACTAGAGACGGAGAATTTAAGACCTGTGAAGACTACAAATAACAACTGACCATTATATTAATACCATCATTAGTATTATTATTTTTGAATAAAGAAGACTTCCGTTGGGTGGGGGCATTGTGCAGAGTTGACTAATGCCACCGCGGCTGAACTGAGATGGTGCTTTGTGAATAAGTGGGGAGACATACATACACTCATGCACAAGCCTCCCACCCACCCACACACACGCACACACACACACACACACAGGCGGATCTGTGGCAGGCAGGCAGGCAGGCGAGAAAGCTACATGAGTATACATAAATGTTCAACTCTTACCAAGCGAAGTTGGTGTGTGAGGAGGCTTTTTAAGCCGAAACCCAGCGTAACGACAGGGTAGCCGATGCTGAAAAAAAGAGGGAAAATAATAATGGGACATTGACGTAGTCTTATGCGTGGAGCATAACAGCATATATTACGACCGCTTCCGTCTGGCTCCCTCATGTCCCCCAGGTACTGTGCATGGGTAAAAACAAATTTTCGAATGCTATGCCTGATAACGTTGCCAGGGTAACTAGGCGCTCCCTCCAAGTAACCTGTAAGGGAGCTCGTTGGGGAGCCTATAAATGCAATAGGAGGCCAAGAAGTGAAAAGTGTGGAGCCTCGATGGAAAACAACTGAGATAAAAAGAGGGGCCTTCAGACAAAACGACGCACGGCAGTGGTACTGAAAAAATGAATCAAGTCCAATGCAGCGGATAGCATGAAGGCCATACTTTCTCATGAAATTGGGGGTAATGAAACAAATAAAATTTTCACTACAGTAGCAATTCTACTTTACCCCCTTCCCAACAGTGAAACCAGTTAGCCTGAGGCTAAATCACATTGACTTAGGACAAATGTGACAATGGTAAAGTGATTTTAGCAAAATGTTTCCACTAGGGAGAGGGAGAGAGACGACCCTAGCATAACTTAAAAAAGTCAATTGAGGACGGAGTAACTTAACCCTCGACTATGCGGGTGAGAGGCGGGCTAAACGACAAAAAAAAGGATGCGAAACAAGAAACGGTGATAGAGAACAAGGTAAGTGGATAAGTCACATGAGGGACTCAGAGTAAATATCATAGCGGCTAAAATTTTGAGGGATGGAAAAAGAGGCGGTGTACGTGAGTGTGGCAACCACGTACGGGAGGCATAATTTTAGCCCGTCTAGCGGTACGCAACAACGCACTGCTGAATGGCATAGCACGACAGAGAGAGATTAGCAGCAGTGGAGTTGAAATCGCACAAACACACACTTCTGACAAGATTTGGGGACCACAGGGTGATGCCAGAACGAAAAGGCGAGGACATTCAACAGTGCCGATTGAGCGGGTCGAGAAGTGACGACATTCGTGGATTCGCGAAAATGCAGGACGCATTTGAGATCAAAAAGCAAAACGACATTCTAACTGCACAAATACAAAAGCACACACCAATGAAGAGTTGTACAAAAAAATTAAAAAAATGTGATAGCTTCAACAGCATGCGACCTTCCTCGTCGAAAAATGACTAAAGAAAGAAGTGCTTACATATGGTATGTAGACTAAAGGTATTTTTGCAAAGAAATCAAGGAGGAGTGATGAGTAATTAAAGGCACTAGCCATGAAAATATTGAACCATGTGTGGCAAATTGCAAATGCGTTTGTATAACAAGAAATTTCTCTCTCCAATTCCCTCAAGTTAGAAGAGATGTTATAAAGGATTGTTTAATTAAATGGCGGGTGTGATTCAAAATAGGCGTAGCTTGTTGGACTAAGCGGGTACCTAAGCCGCTGCAGGTTATAGTTCCGATCAGTAGCATGACTTTCGGGCCATGGTAGTTAACACGCAACCCTACTTCACGTAATTACTATGTTCTTTCGTGCTAGTGGTAGTACTACCATTACTTTATTGCATCGCTAAGGTGGTGAAAATCCACCGAAATCTAGCGAACAAAAACAGCCACGAGGTGATTTTAAAGATCACAATGTTAGGAGTGTACTACGAGGTGAAAAGCGCAGCATTGTCAAATTTTTACAGTCTGCACTGACAACTTGACACTCCTAGGAGTCGATAACATCAAATCACGCTGATTAGACGACTATAGCGGTTCGGAGGATAATTTGGGCTCAAATTCGATTCTCCCCCCCCCCCCCTCGAAATACCCTAGGCCACACAAACCGCGTTAAAAATTTAATTCGCCCTTGTCAATGTAATAACCCCAAGGGCTATTCCACATAGGTGTGTCATCTTAGTGGCATAATGAAGTGAATTTGAGCAAGATTTTGATTACTTTGTCAGTGAGACACGTGCTGACAAGGGATGAAATCCAAAGCGACCATGAGTGAAAGAAATTTCACAGTGAGCCATTTAGGCCTCGAAAGCATTCTGAAGTGCCAAGTAGTTGGCGTTCCTCACTGAATGAGCGTGCAATCAACGACAGATAGGGGGCTAGAAAAACATTTCCTTGCTAATTAAACCCGGAGGGTGGTCTGATCTGACAACCCCTTCAAACTGTTTTAGGAGTATAGCGTTTGGATTTGAGGCAAACGGCAAAGAGAAGAATCATCAAGATATGGGGCTACCAACATGGCCCGTACGATCCGCTGCGATTACCTTTCGTTGTAACTGGGGACCTCAGTGATTCCGTAGACAGAGTCCGCCAAACATGAGGTGATAAGAGCTTGCCTACTTTATGACTCGATTTAAACTTAGTTCCAAAGCTCAATAAGCTTCCCAAGTAGCCCTCCGCATGGCACAAGGTGGTTGGGGTAGAGAAACGATGTGCTGCCCAGAAATTGCTTGACCCAAGGGGTTTTGGTGATAAACTATCCGAAGACAGATGATCACGTCCGACAGGACCACAGATTCCCGATAGTAATGCCGAGCCGTATGACTCCTTTAGCAATGCGTCAAGCACAGCTTTTGGTGACGGTTGGCTTGAGTGGTGCAACAAGTGGATTGGAGAGGGGGAGGGAGAAAGTCGTGCAGGGCGCTAGGCGCATCGGTGCCACCCGCGTGTTGTGCATCAGATGAAAAGAAACGTCTTGGATACATAATTATTTGGTGTTGATCTTCATCTTTCTGTTGCTCTGCACTTTCCGCTTGCGTTGCGTGACTGTCGCGCGCTTTTGATTACTTACAAGCCGATTTGTGATGAGGTACGACTACTGATATTTCGTATTCCAACATGCCTTCAGACATGGTGAAACGAAACTCCTCACTACCCCGTTCCATACCTTGAAAAAAATTAATGCTTCATTCCTTGAAAAAGTAAGCAAAAAAATTTACTATTGCCAAGGGAACTAATGACGTTGGTACTTTCTAGTGCACGTGGATAGTTTACTTGCACTACCCTAGCCAACTGGAGGTGTGACGAGCCACAGAAGTGGCAAAACCATAAACAATGATCGCAATCCGTGTTATTCCATTCCGATGTAAAGAATTGCAACTGATGATATCATCATTAAGCGCGCAAATGAATGGAATGAACATCGAAACCATGACAACAGAAAGAGAAACAGATTAACCTGCGGAAAACTAACATACACTCATTCCCAATTATTAATGTATACCTTGCATGACACAGAACAGACGAACATGAAATTTGCGGCATTAAATCCTCACGTCTCCCAAACAACGCTATCACAGGCAATGCAACAATTTCCCCAGGTAGCTATTTATTTAAATAAAAGTAGCAAGCACGGATATTCAAGTGAGCATTAAAAACATACCAGTGAGCAGCGAAAGGTCGACACAAGTCGATGCTGAGGGGAATCGACTTGGGATCACGCAGACGTATCGCCACCTCCACGTAGAGGAAAAGGAAGCACATGGCTACTGTCGGCGCGCAGACGCCACGTTCTGTAAGAACCATGAGCACAAATGGAGAGCAAAAAAGCACACTCTAGCGGGGCATATATGTTCCTTCGTCCCTTGATAAAGGCAGTAAATTTGAGACGGTTTGCATCTCACCGAGCATCACGTAATTCGATGAGCAAAGGTGGACTTTTCGGTGAGAGTGGGACCTTTGAGTTGATATTTAACACAATATTTTGCCAAAGCTATCATCATGATATCTACCATGGCGGTCGCTATGACAACGGAGTTCTGTAAGAGGGAGTTTCAACCGACTGTTTTGCAAACTACTAGAAAAAAGTAGCGAAGCAACGCCCATGGAACGCGGTACCCCAACATCAAGGGCATATGACAAGACGGTTTTATGAAGGTTTATTTTTATGCATGGACTGATTACCTTTAAGCAGTATTGAATAAGCATTGCTACGGAGAATAAAAACGCCTCCCTAATAGAATCAACCTCCATATGACAATCAAGGCACGCACAGTATAAATGTCACATCTTGATAATTGCGACCGATCAAAAAGGGCGCCAAAAGGTCCGGAGTAAAAGTATAGACAAAGAAACTCAAAGCGTACCAGCATGCCACACAAGCTCCATCCACACGCAAGTGCTGCCGAAGAGAAAGAGCCAAGATGAGGGCACGATCAAGTAGCAAATGAAGTCCGAAGTAAGAGCGATCATTGTGAAGAAGATTGCAAACGTCTAAAATGCATTTAAAAAACATTAAATTGAGAGCCATTTCGGATTTACCTGTCCCCAAAAGATCCATTAAAGAAGTCGTTAAATTCATGTAGAATATTCAGGAGCTTACATCAGTGGTATCTACAAAAGGCACTCGAATTAACCCACAAATTTTAAGTTCACAATCCCAATAGGGCCGCTATACTGACAGAAATGCACGCAATAACAAATGTGCGTGTTACAACTAATAACCATACGTATCGTGAGTCGGTGCAGGCAACATTAGTCCAGGGGATGGAGAAGTGTTAATGAGTGCCGAACAAAGATTTCCGCGGACGAAAATGCAAAAATCAGCACTCGCAGACATCTATGTTACCTCACTAAAACTTAGAGAGAGGTTTGTACGCTCATTTGAAGTCCAGCCGCTCAACAGAAGGCGCTTCAAACACCCCTGGCCGTGGAGATGCCGTTGTCTACTCACATCACATTATTCATTTTCGTAAACATCAACCCAGTTCGTGGAACGCCTAATCCTGGACACCTAAGCGATACATACCCATCTTTGTGTTTGATTAAATTGTACAGGGAACATTTGTGAGTGGCGAACGCAGCACAATCATTCACCAACGTAGGCATGGCCAAAACACCAGGGCAGCTTTCCGATTTTGATTAGCTTAAAGAAGGACAAACCGTGCTTAGCAATGGGAACCAAAATTTTCCTGAACGCATTATCGCGCAAGAAGAAACGAGGATAATTCTATTCTCTGAGATTAAAAAGCTCACCAAGACGGCATAAACAAATTGAAAGTTACGCTTAGTCCTGTCGTGATGAGAAAACTTCATTCAAATTTTCCAACAAAGCGTGTGCATAAACTAAAAATTCTCAATTTCACTTGAACGCCCCAATACGCCTCCCTACAGGCATCAGATGGGAAAATCACAAGGGAATGTGAGAGAGCGCCACTGAGCGGTAATGTGGTGACGCTGCGTGCCAAAGCATTCGAGGGCTTTTACGGGTGTGGGTGTGTGCATGTGTGTGTACGCGCATGTTTAATGACTGATCCGTGTCCCGTCACAGAACGTGGCCACAACGTGTAAGCGTAGACGATTTCTTTGTACCACAGCCAGAAAGAATTATCCAACGATGAAGAATTATTTGTATTCATTTCAAAGGCCATTCGAAAGGGTGATAGGGTTTTAAACCAATTCGAACACCGAGGAAAATAAGTAGACTACGTTGCGCACACGCGCACAGATAATTTCATTCGGAGTCCTGACTGATTAGATAAACACAAGGCGAATTCCCCATGGTAAATACGAAGACAAATTGAGAAAAAATATTGACTGCGAATTCAGAATATTTCGAAGTCTATCCGAGTAACAGCAGACTTTGTGAAGTCCGGAGCACTTTAATTTGTTCAGATCGAGTGATCTGCAGGGAAGTCACCCACAATCAAAATTTAATTGCTCTGTAGAAACCGAGTCTCCAATAAAAAGTATCAAACCTTTGAAGCTACTGGCAGGACACCACATGAATAAAATTACCGAATAAAAAGGGGGCAAGATTGATGACCTCAAAGGCAAATCAAGTGCTTGAGAAGGAGGTGAGTGTGAGTATAAGAAAGGTGATTTTTAAGAATGGGAAAAGGGACTTCCACACGGGTGTGTTGAAAGCCCTAGTTGTGTGGAGCAAGCAACGCACGATTTACATTGGTCAGGACATTAGAAGCAGCGAAAGCAAAGTTAATGATATGACCATGGCTGGGAGGTATAAGGGTGGGAAGGAGGGTAGGGGATTCAACCTTGGGCAGACTAATTGCGGACGGCATATATAAAGTTGCACGATTAATACATATCAAATCATCTCATTTACCGTTTAAATAGTGGATCAGTAAAAAAGTTGTTGAGTACTAAGAGCGACCGACTGCGTCAGGGTGGTCACGTATGAAATGTAAATGACAATACGACCAAATAGGGGAAAAACAAAAGCATCACTTCAAGGGAGGAGCGTTGCTGCAATGGGTTTGCGCGAATAAGCATCCAAAGAGAGTGGATAGTGTTTGGCAGCCATTAAGCAAGTGCCCGTATAATTTACGAAAATGGATAATTACAGATCCATGTGCCGCGCATAAGGGAGGGAAGGGCCATGCAAATTGGTTGAGTCACTGCACCGTAAGATAGTTATCTTTCCAAAATTTACGATTCCAAACGCATTTTTTAATTCATGAACAACCACGCCTTGGAGATCGGACAGTGGAGAAGAGACCACACAACGGTACAATGCACACCTATGTTACAAAAAGGAAGAAGCAGCGCACACGCCACATGCTGGTTGCTTGTGTCAAAAATATTTATCCATTATGTGCGTGAATAAATGACGTTTATATCCACATAGACATGCTAGGCATATATATATACACACGTACGTTCCGGTGCACTATAGATCAACTAAGGTACGCAAAGGAGCGAAAAAATCACTGCCAAGCGGAGACTCCTTGAATTGACAAACAGGAAAGATGGGGAGAACCTTCGACCAGTGGGAATAGGCCCGAATGGAGGGCAAAGTTAAGTTATAAATAAGTTATTGAGAAACCATTAGGATTTTATTGCACCCAAATAACTCACATTTTTCCGATGGGGCGTGGGAATTCCGAGGATAGGAGTAAATTATGGATTAAGATGGTACAATAAATTAAAATTAAATTTTCTTACTAATAAAAGACTAGCCATTTGAAAAGGGGAACTTATTCAAAGCCACCATAAGACAGACACATTGCTGCAATCGTCAATTAATACAATTGGCGATGGAAATTGATGCTAAACAGAGATGGCGAGAGTTGGAATTACCTCTAACTTATCATCTGCAAAGCAGCTACCCCAGGTGTGGATTCTTAGAGAAATAAGTTCGAGTTCGCTTATCCACGTGATCGGCTGCTTTGGCAACATTAATCTAGGTAGTAAAAGGGCATGCTTGAAAAGCACACAGAAAGTCAGCGGCCACTTATGTGTAGCTGTGAGTAGGAAACAGAATCGAAAAATGACATTTCGACCTTGGAAAGAGAGGGAAGTCAAGGTGTGCTACGAATAAAATAGCCAAGTGTGAAGAGAGAAAGTGAAATAAGAGAAAGCAAAGGCTAAAAGCAATGTACCGCGTGCTCATCGACACAAAACCTGAAGTAACAATCGACGTAAACCCAAGGTGGTTCGGCAAATGAAACAAATGTGGTTGGTGGACACAGATAGAGGGCATTTCGAATCTAATGGGAAATTGACAGAATGGTAAGCAAAGGATACTTTATCTCGACTCATATAATCTCTATCACCGAAGCAATGGGTATTTAAATAGATGAGCACAGAAAAGACTGCGGTGCAATCAGAAGGCAAGATTTGTGAATTTTAGAAAAATTGAAGTTTCAAGGGTCAACAGCTTCACGTTGGAAAGTTATCGAAAAGGCAATACTGCGACCGGGAAAAATAATAATAAATATGACCACTAACGAAAAAAATTACGCCATATCAATAATAAGGACAAATAATGGGCATCAAGTAAAACATTATCAAAGTTAATAATTATTGAAAAAAACAGCAAAAAAAAACGGTGCAATTATCAGTGAAAATCAGTGATAAAAATGAAATACAAACGATACGGAAACCAACTCACGATGCCTTGATACTTGAAAGAGTCGTTGATAGTACGAATGAGAAGCCAGCACGGCCACATGTACTCGAATCGAAACTCCATTAAAAAATCCAAAACCACGATTGTTGACCAAATAAGGAAGAGCTTCAAATATGACCCAAAACTACAGAGAAAAACGCAAGAAGCAGAAGTAAAGTGAGCATCCAGACAAGAGACGGCTCTCGAATCAAAGCTGAACAACTGACGAAGAAGCCGAATAAAAAAAATCATTAAGAGCACTAAAAGAATACCATCAAATAAAATACATGCTCCATAATGAATATGTGTAGAGAAAGCAGCATAATAGCTACTCATGCTCATAAGAGTCTATCTCCATATGCCTCGACGGTGACAAACATGTAACCAACTCGCCTCGCTTTCGTGATACGCTTGATACTAGCACTAGTAGATTGTGAAAAATCTGTAACAACAAAATTACAGCTACAAAGTGCATCAAAATCTAGCGAATCCGAAACACTACTTGAAGATATCCAAAGCGCTCAATTACTCCAGGACCCTAATGTTATTACGACAACAGCAGCCACAAAAATATCACTCGAAAGAAGGCGTTAAGGTGCGAATGAGAAGCAGGAAAATTGACGTTCACCAAGCCATATTAAAAAACTGCAAAATGGAAGGAGGTTATTGCTGCAATTAAATTACTCGGACATAGCCCATTGTTAAATAAGTCAAAATTTCAGTAAAATAACAATCCCAGGGATGAACAAATCTTATGGGAGCAATTAAAAGACACCAATGATAAGTTGAGAAACCAAGAGACTTTTCCATAAAAGCTAAGAACATTTAACTTACGTATTAGAAAATGTATCGCAAGGCTTTGGTTTACGGTTAGATCGTTTAATTCGACCGTATTCACAATTTTTTCGTCGCACATACATTACTCCAGACGAAAAACATGAGCGATATTACAGAGTCCCAGCTTCAACTCTGCGGGAATCAAACTCGGTAGCAAACCTACCCCTAAATTCGACCCTATTGGTACATCAAAACAAAAGGTAAGTTATGCTGAAGTCTTATAACCTTAACGTATAATTGTGCATGCTTGTGCTTAAACCTATTATTATTAAAATGCTGTGGTGCTGTTTTTAGATCTTTGCCCAAAAGTGCCTACGCATACTTAGAGCAATTATTGCGCATGAAAGAATCCAGTTAACCAGGTTTTGGCTTCTTTTGGTGATTAAAGATCATGACATACAAAGATTAACGCTCTGTCTATTTAAACTGTTAGTTGCTTTTCTAGTCACTTAGGTGAATGTTGTGACCTATCCGCGTGGGCTGGCCTTGTAGCTCCCCGAGCATCCCTAAAAGAAGGAGAGAAGGCCTGGTGTAGGTCAGAATACGTGTATTCTAGACGGAAAGTAAGGGAACTGCTAGCAAGGTTGGTAGACCAGCCCGCGCAGCACGTTCAAGGTGGCCGCCACTAATATGTCCGACCAACCAATAGCCCAAACAACCAATCCGCTACAGGCCTCCTTGCCATGCCGAAAGTTGCATTCCCACTCTCTACTGAATTTGTGCATTCTGCCATGTTATTTGCCTTCTTTTGTATTTGAAGAAGAGTTAGGATGCTGCACCGGTGGCAGCGGTTAGCAGGCCTGATTTTGTAGAGTTTCTGTCTGCATTGTTCGTTTGGACTGTTGGTTGGTCCTACACATTGGTGGCGACTATCTTGAACCTAGCTGCATGGGCAGGCCTTCCGGCCATGCCAGCAGCCCCTTCCCTTCCTATATGGAATGCACGCATTCTAATCTACGCTTAGCCTTCTCTCCATCTTCTAATGATGCTTAGGACGCTACACCTATGCTCTATATTTTGTCTTCTTTCCCTTCCGGTAAAGACTCCGGCCACTACAGTGTTGGCTGGCCTCCGCCATGCCAACAGCCATATTCACTTCGCCTGTTAAATAGTTTTGTACTCTGCCCTGGATCTTGCCTTTTTCGGCTTAAGGGAAGATTTGGAAAGCGCTACAGCTGCATTAGCCATAGACTTAATTCAGAATGTAAAACATCTCTTTAATGTGCAGAAAACCCCTTTGAATATTATATGGTTAGAAATGAACCAAGAATGAATAGAATTTGGCCACAACTAATTTAAACTTTGTATATCGAAGGTAAAAATGCTTGTCATTAGAGTACAATGGTACAAATTATTAGATTATTTTTTGTTTTAATGCCAACTTTATTAATCATTGCGACGCCACGTGTCGCGCTTCAACCCGGTCCAGGGTACCCCACTTCCCTCTTCAGTAATCAGTTTTCTTAGACTTCATGACAAGGAAAAAGGCAATCGGATGTTAAAACCCAGATCTGTGATGGAAGACGATGCCTCCCACCACTTTTCCTCACACAGAGGGTGTTTGCTTCGAGACATTTTCATATTGAATTAGAGCAAGAAACTCAAGGAAACCGACTCATTTAATTCGTAATAGGGCTTAAACTTGTGCTCCTTTCTTTTACTTGCAAGCACTGCAGCGTCTTGGGTACGTCTTGAAGACTAAAAAAGACTAAGTGCAGGGCAGAATACATATACGTATACTTGACAGAAGTCCAATCAGTAGTCCAAAACAAATCTTCGAAAGAGCATTTTAAGAGCATAATTATTGCAATCACAGCCTTTAACGAGTTGGCTTTAATAATTCTGCTTGTGGTGATTAACTCAATACGCTTTGGCTGCTCAAAGATGAGATATCACCTTAGTTGTAATGCTTTGTTCTTTCGGACCGTTGGTTGGCCCTCCAAATAAGAGCGGCTGTCTCCTGGTCGTGCCAGCAGGTTTTTTCTCTCTTATCTTGAACACACGTATTCTGCTCTATACTTAGCCTTCCTTCGTCTTCTAGGGATGCTCGGGACGCTGCACTATTGCTTTCACTATGTGATGGCTAAGCAGCGTTTAACTTAAGGGAAATGGCAGAGCGCTGGTATCGTGAAGCTACCTAAAGTATTACATCTGTAATATTTTCATTCTTTAAAATATGCTTTGTAGGTGGGTGGCGAGACTGGGATTCGAATGCCATTGTGGAACAACGTAGCGACACTGTAAGACGTGGCACCCATACTACGTGAACTGATCGATTAACCACTTCCGACATGTACCTCGGTATTTAAACTAAGGATTTCTAAGAAACATGAGCTTTTTAGCAGCAAAGGTGGTCAACGGGAGAGTGATAAGAAGGAAGTGTCCCACAGCATCTGTGCAACTTGCACAATAATTTTTTTAATCAACACTTACATCAGGAGATCTATCGTTACGTAGAGTTGCGGCATCTGATCCCAAAATCCAAAACGCTCCCTTCCTTTCCGCCTAGAATACACGTATTCTCTCTCCGTCTTTTAGGGTTGCTCGGCGTGCTACATCTACTTTTTAAATTTAATTTACAAATAAAAGGTTTCGAAATATTTAGCTACGAGTCGATCATCAAGTCAAGCATTTTGTTCTTTATGCTGCATTGACAAATCACATTTGCAGAACTCATTACCTTGTGTATGTATGATAGCGTATGCATATATTGTGGATAATATAGAGTCACGTTTAATTCTTGTGCTTTTGAAGAGGCTTTATGCCTTACTTTGAAAAGACCTAATTTGTTTGAGTCATTTGAGCTTATTGCAAAAGTCCTTGAGGGCCGTCTCTCATATAAGTTCCTACTTTTTGCATCCTGCGGTGTGCGCTTACGGGGAGTCATGCCTACAGGGGAGTTGTTGCTGCCTTTGGAGAGGGGGTCATGCGGTATGCATGAACCAAAGGTCTCCATTGTTGGTGCTGGTTCAGTAGGCACGGCAGTGGCGTTTTCCATTATGACCAAAGTAAATATGCATTTGGTAACATACCCGTAGAATATTGCGAACACTGTTGTTCTTTACGACATCGATGCAGACAGATGCAATGGTGAAGTGATGGATTTGGACCAGGGTTCTCTGTTTCTGGAATCTTGCAGAGTAATCGGTGGAAACGGTGGGTTCCGGTCGAGCCTTTCCGTGATTTCCCTCCAGAGTTTGGCAACAACCGCTTTCTTTTTTTGTAGATATAACGAAGACTGCGAAATCTGATATCGTTATTGTGACCGCTGGGGCTCGGCAAGCTGTTGGTGAATCAAGGCTGAATCTTGTCCAACGCAATGTCGAAATTTTTAAAAGTGAGTTATGGCATTCTCTAGCGTGCCGGTTATGCATATGGGTAAATGCTTTTTTACCTGACTTCTTTTGGTCAACACATCTATTGGGACTTTAGAACTCATCCCGGCCCTCGTTGAACAAAGCCCAGATTGTATTCTCATTATCGTTACAAATCCGGGTAGGCATTTTGCCTTACGGTTACTTCCCTTGTTCACACTTTTCTGCACGTCCTTTTTCCTTTAGTTGATATCATGACCTATGTTTCCTGGAAGTTGAGCGGCTTCCCCCAGCATCGCGTCTTGGGGTCTGGGACTATGCTCGACACCGCTAGATTTCGGCACATTCTTGGCCAGAAACTAAATTTGCATCCTAGCACTATTCACGGATTCGTGGTGGGCGAACACGGAGACTCAAGTGGTATGTGTTACCTGCTTATAACTACCCTCGTATTTTTCTAGTCCCAGTATGGAGCATGGTGACAGTTGGTGGAGTTAAGCTTTCCAATGCTTATCCTAAGATTGGCCAAGCTGGCGATCCCGACGATTTCGCTTCCGTTCACAAGGCTGTTGTCGATAGGTAGTGACAGTGTATTCACCACAAAGCTACCAATACTTCATGTGAACTAAATATTTGCATTCCTCTTCCAGTGCCTACGAAATCATTCGTATGAAGGGCTGCACCGCTTGGGCCATAGGTCTCTGTTGCGCCTCCCTTTGTAACGCTATTCTGCGTAACAAGAAAGTTATGATTCCAGTGTCCACTTACCTTAAGGTTCGTTCAACATTGCGAAATTTGCCTGCATAATGCCAATATCCCGAGGTTAATTAGTTCTATGTCTTCTAGGACAAACTCGGCATCAAACAAGAAGTGTTCACGAGCGTACCCTGTATAATTGACTCCTCCGGCGTCTCTTCGGTGGTTAATCTCGACTTTTCTCCTAGTGAGAAACAAAGCCTGATGGCCAGTGTGAACACTCTTCAGGCGATTATCGCAGACATCAAATGGTGAATGAAGTGGGAAATTCACATCTCTTCCATATTTTATATGGACTGTGATGTTTAGAAACATTTTGCTGCTTGAATACAGTAATTGGTTAGTGTTCTTGTGCCTTTATCTGGGAAATGCATCCTTTTTTCTTACATTTAGCTTAGTACATGTAGTGCTTCCGATAGAAGACACGCCATCAGCCCTATGTCGTCGGTTTAGCTTGGCATTGAGCCCCGCCAAAGAGTTGACTATTATGCCAGACTTGTTAGGCCTTGCGGGCAAGTGTTCAATGTGGTTTGGACGTCAAGTGAGTCACGTTGACAGGACGACGATGGGCTGACTCAGCCCTCTGCGTTGGCCTTCCATTGTCAACGCACCGACGAGTAGCGACACGATTGTTCTGTTAACTTTCCATCTTTCACGGAATACTAGAAGACTAAATATTTTATCTCAGAAAATTGGCAAGTAGGCATGGGTCGGTAGTTATTCTCCTCGGGCAACGCATTCATGGGACTTGCCAACTCTAATTTGCAGGGTGTGTCGCCAAGGCAAAAAGCCATGCAAACAGGCATAAATAATTGCTCACGACATCTCGACGTGTGAGTGGACACCTGCTTTACTTCACCCAGACGCCGATGTGACAGGTAACCTGAATGCCCATATTGTCAAGCCACTGAAATTGACCCGGGAGGGAACAATGCTGATTCCTTGTGGTTTTTTACTTTAAAACATGGCTAATCAAGTCCTAGAAAATACTTCCAAACGTTGAGTCCATCCTTTCAGCAGTTAGGCCTTAACCCCAAACTTTGGAGAGTTATTTTTTCCACTGTCTGCGTGACCTAGCAGAAAACACCCTTCTGACCTTATAAGTACATCAACAAACAGCAAGGAAAGTTATGAGAGCATAAAGCTGGTAATTCCTGCATCAGTGGAGCAAGCAAATTGGCAGTTAAAATCTGATTTGCCGCCTAACGTCTCCATGCCATCGCGCGAGAGGGTATGTACAGGTACACAAGGCTGGGGCGACTTTCTCGGCACTGCTCAGCTTAGGAGTTATTTACGCTTCAAAGCACAGGCACACTTATAACGGCCGGATTAAAAAAAATGGGTTTCGTGTTTGATTCGACCACCTTGAAGTTGGCTGGCAAGGTATGATGGTCGTCACGGCATTGGCGATTTAATTTGAAAGTATCCACTAGGTTGCGTTCTGGGTCATGTGCTGCAGCTTACTGACTGAGGATGATGGCAAAGAAACACTTGAAATAGGGCTGGATGCCAAAATTTTCGTTGATATCTGTAAACTAGACTTTGGGGCTGACACTACTTATATCGCCGATTCGGCCAATAAGTACGTAGACCTTGGCTATCTCTACATTCTGCCTGTTTAAGTACAAATGACTGAAATGGCCCTCTCCGTTCGATCGCTGAGTGTACAACTTGACCTTCTTTAAATGAATGCCAAATTTATCTTTCGATAACAGCCATTTGGCTGCCTCCATACTAAGAATGGTTGCTACGTGGTTGACCGACGTTAAACGTGGGATGTCTTGAGGGACTGTGGGTGGTGAAGTCGCCACGATGTCGTACTGGTGAATGGAAGTGTGGGAAGTAGACATCAGTTTCAGTGCTCCTCGCGTCTACTGTTTCGTGCCAGAATAAGCAAAAATGAGGGTGTTATCGTGCTTCCACCGCTAATATCCGCTCGCTATTTGAGGTTTCACTCACTTGATTTTGCCCCGAGTGGGCACCAGCCTGACCAAGAAAAATATAATTGGCCTCCAACTTGACGCGATTGGTGTACTACTGTCTTCAAGTCATGACTAAGCCCCCAGTTCTTGGAGCAAGCCAGTCTTTTAATAGGCTGTAGTAAGGTTAAATATTAATTCACATGAACTCAAACACCACGAAAATGTACAACAATAAAGGTTGGAGGTGTACACGTAGGCAACGAAGAGTCTGCATGAAAGTTGGAGGTTGCTATTTTATGATTTTGCTAAAAATAGTTGTGCAATTACTATCGGTATGCTTGCAGAAGGAGGTCTTCTACCACTCCTCCCCGAGGCAATAAATTACCGTACATTCACATTGCCGCCGGTGGTCGAAATTTCCGTGAAGGCACGCAAAGTGCAGGCAAAGTTGTTTAAAAAGCGAAGTCGCCTTTCCCGAAATCATTGACACTTACTCGCGTGGTAAGTGAGTGTTAAGTCGTTCTTAAAAGTAACACTGCAATGATCATGGCGGTGATGGCTCTGGTTTCAAGCCGGTGCTCTGAAGAGGTGATTCTAGACCACTACCACCTTACATCTTCGAGGGTTATGGGATTGCATGAGAGGTTAAAGCGGGTAGTTCTAAGGAGCACAAAAGTAGCGAGATCATGCGATTTTAGAAACGACTTATGGACAGGCTTGCGAAGTTGCATCGGTGATAGAGGACAGCAAGCCCTCCCTTCGAGAGCCTTTGGTCTGTTAAAGCCTATCGGGTGGAGAGGGTGTGCGTGCAGTGGATGGGAGAAGTGCTGACGTCCCCAAACAGAGGAGTCAGAAACGACCTTGTCCTTAAACAAGTGGCCTGGCAAAATGCTATCAACAACTGAAGTGGCATTAGCTGTCAACTGTCTGGGAGAATTGGCTGCAGAACTGCCTACGTTACCGACACAACGACGTCGATTAAATGAGCTCGTACGCTTGTTGCGCTTCTCTACCAGCTGGATCGAACTCACATGTGGCTGAGGACAGAATGGAGGCGGAACGATGCCAGTGGTTCCTAGCGCTTGCATTGGCACCACTGCAATGCCTATTCGACACAACTGCCAAGACGGATCAATGGCGCCTCCGTCACGTACATTCCAAAGCGGAGGGAATTTCACTGTCCACAGAAGCTCCAACTACTTTGTGATGTCAAGCACGAGAGGCGGAGCCATGGAGAGTGCCAACGACGGCACTTAAAAGGAGTGAAAGACTATGTTACACTGAATATTTGCTTAACTCTCGGTTGCAGTAACAAGTTTGTAGGGGCTAGGTTTCAGCCCCATGTAATGCAGAAAAACCTAATTTTTATCTTTGGTGTGGACTTTCGAGTTCTTCTCCAATTGAACAAATTAGCATTGGTCTCAAAGGCTGTCGTCAAAGGGCTTTGAAGGGGCACCCTCTTCATTCCGCAGTTAATGTGTATGGAAAGGCCGACGAATGCCTACGAGCACGTCACCAACAAAAGTGAGGCGGAAATGTCACGTTTCTCAAAGACGAGATGCAATGCACCTGGGTAGCGGCATTTTATGCTAACAAGTTGCAGAACTAGTTTTTTTTTGTTAATAATTGCACCTCTGATGTGAAGAGAGCTTGGTAGACAGGACGCACATGCGATTTATGTTGCATTGACGTTGTCTGCGTCCCCTGTGACCTTATAGACATCATGTCAAGCAGTGGCATAACAAAAAGACAATGAGCTGGGTCGGTAGATGTGCAATGCAGTCTGCAAACCTGATAATCATTTTCCACCTTTTTGCAAGTAGAATAGCACGTTTTTGTTCAAATCAAGTGTAGGTACTGTGGAATTCGCGATCGTTGTCAGGCTTAGGCCCCCCTCCCCAAACGGCGCGCTGGAGACAATCAACACTTTGATAGCCCTCAAGTGATCAACCTGCCAAATAGGATGAGTTGTTTAACATCGCTGTGCTAAGCAGCTTTACTTGCAATTCAGGAGGTGGAGGAGGAGGAGGAGAGACAGCACGATTAACAAATGGTGGATTATTTATCAATGTGAAGTCGTATACACACGCAAGCAGGATGTAACTAAGGCCACGCCCTTCTAACTTTGCAAAAAATTTCACAGGTAGCTTGCTTACGTTCCAATTTCCGAAAAGAGGCCGCCTGGGGTGCTCGGACATCGCACCTGGCTGGGTGGTACGGCCTCCGGCTGACTCGTTCGCATGTCAGATAGGCATACGGTCACAGAATAATACGTCTTCTACCCTCTGCAGGGACGTCTCGGAGTGCTTGATTGGTACCCGCTCCTAAGAGAGATCTGTTGACGATCCCGTGCGGCACGGCACAGAATAGCATCTGCACACGGCAACTACTCCAGTCTCGTGTTCTGCAGGGAAGTGCTCAACAACCGAAGTGACAATAACCTCGACCGATCTGGAACAGTTCGTTACAGGGCTGTCCATTCCCTCCTGCAGAAACCTTCTCCTCGTCTCTGCTAGATTGATAGAACTTTTGGGTCAGCTGTTTCCTCTCTGCACAGTTCATTCCCCATAGGGAACGAAATTTTCAAGGAAAAATAGGTGACTTTGGGGTCTATTGTTGACTTGGTTGCTTGCCGACTCGGTGACCGGCGAGTGCTTGCCTTACAATACCGACTGGAGAGAGCACCGGGACGACAATTGAAAGAGGAGTGAGGCTAGATCATCCGTTGATTGTTTGTTTACAAAGATGAAGTCCTGTCACTTCACTTTTCTTCTCTTTACACCGGCATTCCGCATTCTGTCCATGTACAACGTCTCCTTTTGCCCTCAGGTAAGTCTTTGAGAGCCACAGTACCCCCATTAAATGAACTGCAAGAAAGAATTGTAAATAATAAAGCTGTTGACAGTGAATCTGGGTCGCAACTTGCCAATTTGTTTACCGAGGGACCATGGAGACGAGGCGATTTTCCACCAGCACTTAGAGCGAAAGTCATGGAGACTGAGACTGAGACTGAGACTGAGACTGAGACTGAGGCTGACTAGTGTGCTTCCTTTCTTAGGTCACATACCCTAAACATCTTGAAACTAGTTTAAGGAATGCCTCTCACACTCACAGTCGAGGCGACGCGAGTGGAACGTCCCAGTGTAGGAAAGTGGCCACAAATCCGAGGGTTGATGCATTGCCTATGCAGATCAAGCTGCAGTTTAGTTAGGCAAAAGCATTCCAGTTAAATTAAAGCTTTTTTAGTGGTACAAAGAACTTCGCCACTACATGATCTCAACTGCCATGCTATTGCCTTAGGGAGGAGCCAGGTGATTGAGTGATCAAAAGTAAAACATTTTCCCGTCACCTACGCTTTTCCTAATCAACGTTATGGAAACGAAACAGCGAAACTTTGAAGTACACTGACTTCGCCTACAAAAAGTGGTGAAACTGTGGTGTTACTACACCCAACAGTAGATGATAGATGTCTCTTGCTACGCCCTAGCTGTTGGCATACTAATGTATCCTGTTACGCCCTACTTGGCATACCAGTTGTTGATCGGCTTAGACACCCTAAGATGGGACACTGGTCAGAGGGTTGGGTGAAGCCATTGGCACTACATTCCTGTTCCGACAGGCGGTGTTTAGTCAGCCGGCATGAATCGAGGTAAGTGAATGGTCAGGGCAACCCTTAACCTGAGAGCCACCCATTGACTGTGGGGAGGGGAAAGTGGGTGTATTTTGCGAGCTGTAGGCTGGAAATAACACTCAGCGGATTACATCTGCTTCACTCTCTGAGTCCGCAACGTAATAATTTGGGATGACTGACAACGACAACACAAAACATTGTCGTCCTAAGGGCATTATAAGTCGCGGAACGAAAGGCTGGTAGCATGAGTGGTGTCAACCTGCAACCTCCGTTAGTAATTTAGTCTCTTGTAGGCGTTGGATCGATGGTAAAGTGATGCGCAGACAATTCTGCGGCAGTAAACAATGATCACGCAGCTGTCCTAAACTGCCAAGTGCTCCCACCGCGATGCTGTAATGCTTCGACTGTTTGTTTAACTCGGGATTTGATTACGTGTTTACTTAAGCCTCCACAGCAAGGAGTTCCGCTGGGTGACATGGCCTAAAGGAATGGTTTATGTTCATTGATGAGGAGCGTTTTGAGTCATTCTTAAAAAGGGAATCGTAAATTCCTCCATTGTGAACACAAGTTCGTCTTTCTTATGATAGAGTTTTAGCCAAATAAAGTCGCCGTTTGCAGCAATTGACTACCGCCAACCAATGACAGCGATGTCTTCTATCATTGTGGCGCAAAATTTTTACCACAATGCGTCCCTAAAGCACTCAGATTTGAACGCAATCGTAAATAACATACCTACATGTAGACTAGAAGACTGATGGCCGGCCGGAACAAGTAAACAAGAGACATAGCTAATGACTCAATGAGTCATGCAACGTCAGCTCCGAATTCAGAAACAATTTCGGCGAGTGATATCAAAGGAGGCTGCACTTTTTAAAGCTGGGTGTCATGCTAACTGGCAACAAACTATTTCGCTAAAGCTAAAATGTGAATGGAAAAGCATATTTAACAAATTTTTGATGGAAATGTAATGCAAGGATATGAAAATGCTACGGAAAGTTTCCACTGACAAACAATTATAGCGGTAGCAGTTTGTAAAAGCTACCCATGTGCCAATGTAGTCATTTACTGTTAGTTTGTTGGGTCTTAAATGATTGTATTTCGCTTTACAGTACGATCTCCAAACCATAAGAGAAGCGCCTCTAAACTGCTGTATGGTAGTGACCGGCAGGCTGGTCTCTTGGTAAAAAATTTTTTATACAGTGCCTGCAGATAAAATCACCATGATTTGCTGAGTGAGACAACAATCCCAATTAAGATGGTAGCAGTGTGCTCTCAAACTTAAAAGCCCATATTTACCAAAACATTAAAAGCTCTACGGAAACATTGTACTAAGCTCGATTCAAATGTACAGACGTGCATATGGGTAAATAAACGATTTCGTTAAAAGATGTTGAAACAGACAAGGCAAAATGCTGCTAAAAAGACAATTTAAAAACTAAATGATAAATAAATCGCGTATTTAGTAAAAATATTAATAATTATTGTTTAAGATTAGGTTTTATCAAGCTGTTTCATGAAAATCCGTTTGAATGAGTCAGAATCAGTCCGCCCTTTTCGGTCGTGCTCCTACCTAGAGTTCCTCTGATCTTGGGATGTTTGCTCCAAAGTTTGATCCAAATAAGCTAAAAACAAATCTACGTATTTGTTCTGTCCGACTCAAGAACTTGTACAAGAAGAAAAATGAACTGAATATCCGTGCTCGAAGGGAACTGGCCGAGTACTTGAAAGCAAAGAAAGTTGAGCGAGCTCGCATTCGAGTTGAACAGATCGTTCGCGAGGATTACCTGTTGGAAGTGCTGGAAATAATTGAGCTTTATTGTGAATTGCTCGTAACACGGCTTGGTCTTATCACTTCTACAGCGTAAGTTAATTTTGTTGCGGTGATTTTTTTATTATAGAGAATGTGATCCGGGCCTCCAGGAAGCCATAGCCACAATTATATGGGTGGCCCCACGTTTGTCCTATGATTGCCAAGAGCTTGAAGTCCTTAAAATTCAGTTTGCAAATAAGTATGGTCGTGATTTCGCTCAACTTTGCTCTACTAATTCAAACCATTTTGTCAACTCCAAAGTTATGCACAAACTTAATGTTAAAGCGCCTCCAGCTAATCTCTGTGAGGCCTATTTGGTGAGCTTAGTAATTTTAAGTGATTAACTTCTTAGATCGAGATTGCACGCAGTTATGATGTGGAGTTTACACCCGATGTTAACCTACTCAACAACTCACAGTTGATCGATCTGGGCGAACCGCCCGAGCTTCCTTCCTACCATCAGATGTCATTTGATGACTTCAAACCTAGCGGCGGGGTCACAGGTGGCGGTGTCCCTTATCCAGAAAAGTCTGGGTCGAAGGAGGATTTGGACATTGGTTTGCCTTCGCTTCCTACCGACAATGGCCTCAAACTGACTGGTAAGATTTTGAATCGTTCACCTTTTCTTGTCTGATTGTGCCACAAATGGGACTTAACTTGGGCTATCAATCATTTGTTGCCTCTGTAGTAATATTTTCGGTTCACCATCAGTACTTGCCAGTGGTCTCTCAAGCGCTATAGACTGTCACTTCGAGGCTCAGTTGGCTGGTAATTCGATAGCTGTGGATGCGGAAGTAATGTGAAAAATTCAACTATGCGGCTTTTGTATTGCTGGTGACTGATTATGTAAGATAAAGGGTTTTAATCATTCGGTTGTAGATCTTCTTGGTCCGGAGTCACCACCGCCTTATTCTCACCCAGACAGTCCATCTGATAAGAAGTCTGATAGTGGTGATCAGCAGAATAAGAACGACAAAGGAGGTGGTTCTATATCACCACCAACAAATGATGATGACGACTTTGATGCTCTTTCTGTCCGGTTCAATAACCTGCGTAAAGATAATTAACCCTCTGTCCCATCCTTTACTCAGATTAACTTCCTCTAATTTCGTTGTGTATGGGCATACTTTCATTGGATTTTGATGTTATTTGAATACTACATGGTTTCACTTATTTGTCGATACTTTGGGCCTGTGCTCGTAAGCCTTACCAAGTAAGTTTTCCGGTTGAGCGTATCGTTTCAGCTTGAGTAGGGACGTTTCACTTGGCATTATTCACTAATTTGCGACACGTGATGCGAGTGTGTTGGAGTGAAAATAAGCCCCCATGCGGTCTGGTTGATATTCCATTCGATCAAGCTTACACATGAGGCAGTGTGAGGCTTCATTTTGAAATAGCTCAAACAGCGTGCTTGTTTTGCGATCCACAGAGGTAACGGTAGGCCAGACCCTCAATACAGGTTTATGAGTGAGATTTTCTTGCGTGATTGGTTTCTATTGTGTGCTCTTTAACGGCCTCATGGGAACAGTTGCCTTGTGCCTCTTCCACAATGGGAGCTCTGCAGCAAGATTTAACATTCTCCGATGTTCTTTAAAGACTGCCCAGCGGGAATCGTCATGTCGTTGCGAGCACTACCTCGCTTATTGCCATTTTTGAAGAAACAATGGGAAATAAGATGATGGGAGACAATCACTGCAGTGCTTTGTTCGTTTGGACTGCTGGTTGAGCTTCGGTGACGGAGGTAGCCGTTTTGATCCAGATGCGTGGGCTGGTCTTTGGCTGTTGACAGCAGCTCTCATCCCTCCTTACTTTGAACCCATGTTTTTTGCCCTATGCTTAGCCTTCTCCCGTCCTTCAGGGGATGCTCGGGACACTATATTTACACTTGGAGCATTGGGGGTTGAACTACTCTAGGCCGGCAGGCTGATAATCAAAACTACGAAGGCTGAGGAGCTTGCAGGGGCAGATGGCCTACCAAGGTGTTACGTTACTCGCATTACAACATAGACAAAACATAGCTCATTCAGTCCCCTTTATTCCTTAACCCGTGGACTGAATGAGGCCTTTGTTTGGTGTGCGTGCTACTTAACAATTGGAATAAGCATAAAAGCAGCGAAACTTGGAAATCTTAAAATAGGCTTCTCGTTTATTCAACATTGTGTGATGCCAATGGAATAAGTAATAAAGAATGTCCTTGAGACTCTTACCGCGGATTCCAACGTTAGTGTAGGACCAGTTGAAGATGATTACGAAATGAGAAAAGGAGCGTGTGGGTGGTTACTTTGACAACCACAAAGCAAATGAAGAAATCACAGCACAAGTGCTCACATTGCATTACCTATCTTGTGTCACCAATGCCTTGAACTACATAAATATCGAGACGTCAGGAGACCGCAGCCGATTTTACTGGAAAATACCGATGAGACAATTTTGCCGCTGATGGAGGTCAAAATGTGACGACGATTCCGATTGCTTCGTACTCCTTCAGTCCAAAACAATGCCTTTTTTCGGCTTAAATCCCCCCTGTTTTGTGCAATAAATTGGGTATCTGGAATAGCACCGCTCGAACGTCTGATAATATTGGTACAGAATCTAGTTGCGTTATCATCAGAATCAGGAAACGCGGAGCGTATTTTTCCTAGATGTAATACTACTGAAATCGGTAATCAGCGTAGGAGCCGCTTCAGTGTCCACATTGATTTTCGCTTGTGAAGACGATAAGAAAAACAAACGCAATTTGATAATTAAACCAACATCGACAATCCCTACATAGTGGCCAAGTCGCCAACCATCATATCAATGTCTGCTTTTTTGTAGAAAGTAAATCAGCATATGGCTTGGAAAATGGGGCTCGAAAAGTGGTTAGAGGCATGTGCTTTTGACTTTTCCTCATCAGCAAACAGTATCTTAGATGTGACTTGGAGATTACTGTCGTATAAAAACTTCAAAATACTCACCTTCGTGTGCAACTTACACAGCCAAATACATATGAAATAAATGTATTGTCAGCAGTGAATTGATGCTTAATTTGTCTTTATGTTTGGTTACACTGACCCTTCTGCTTCGCAGGCAGATTACTGGCTCCAATTTTCGGCTATGCCACAGTCTAGCACTTCATGACCGCTCATTACTCGCATATCATAAGGTTATTTACTTGTTTGTGAATATATCAACTTGTTTCCCATTTAAGCACTTCGAAAGTTCCTTAAAGATAAGTTATATAACAATACGTGGGTAAAGCTTTTAATTTTGATGTTTTTGAGTTACTGACAGGAGCTGTGGGGCAGGCCATTCAATGAAGTTACAAAGGCGGAGTTCCTGCTTGGCCCATCGGCAAAAGGGAGATTTAAGCAAAAAATAAACTACCATTTGTATTATATGAGGTTATGGTTTCTAGTTCTGTCATTAATGGTCTTAATTGATGGAAGTGGCTCGTCAAACAAGATCTAATGGAGGCCCCTTATTTGATCTGCCATACTGGCCTGCTTGATGGGATGCTCTGCAAGTGCAAAATCAGTACCCTATGGACAGCCTTGCAAGCCGGTAACAGCCACCAAAAAGAGAAACTAGTGGAGCAAGTGGCTGTCCCACCGCATAGATTCCCACATCGCTCACTGTCAGTCGTTTGAGCTTTCAATCCCCCTACGAGGCACAACTCTCCGCCTGCCGATATTTGTAGACATTCCTTGTACTTGAGCTTATCACAGATCTTTCAGGTGACAGTGATTGGGGCGTCGTGTCGAATTAAGCAAATTAAGTCGCTCCTATGGGTGTGCATTTTATGGCTGCAAAAAATTATCGAAGGTTGTTCCTGCCTTTTTTAACTGATCTTTTTTACCAGAGTTTGCACCGTTTTCTTGATCAGAAGCTACCAAATAAGCAGCAAGGCGTGTTGATGTGACAGTACAGCTCTAGCCCTGTTTATTCATACATTGTCAGGGAAGTCTCAAAACGCTACAAGAATGGCAGCCCTTAGCTGGCTCCATTTGAAAGGGCAGTCACACAGTGGGAGAAAGCAATACACGTGCCTCTGGCAATCACTCCAATTCTGTAGTCGCTCGGATAGCTATTTGCAGCAGAATAGCCGCCACCCATATACTCCGGACCCGTACAAAGATATCAGTCAAGCAAACACGCGACTCCACCTTCACCTCTTTGCCTTCTGGAGGAAAATCCAGAGAAACCCACCCGAGCAGAGTTGAAGTGAGACTACAGTGGCAATGGCGAGTATTTGCGATAATCTACACCCATGACACAATACAAGACCTTATTTTTCGTTAAATGACCTTATCATTGGCCTACCGGGTGAGCAGTGCGACCAGTACCCGTTTTCCAAACTGAACATAACTGCAGACCTGTTAAAAACTTTGTCAAGTTCCGGATATTTGTTTAATAGCCATTAAAATTTTTGCTTCTGAGTCCCCCTTTGGGCAATCTAGCCTTCAGTCATGCCTTAGTTCCCAACCCCTGACGTCCAGGTATTCTACATCCCCTCGTCGTTGGAAAGAAATCTGTACGCTCATACGAGCACTAAATAATTTTCTTGCGTGTTCGATTGGCACACCACATGCCCCATAGAATTGCATCTCTTTTTCACGAACATTTTCCCCATTGTAAGTGAGCTCGCAGAACCTTCGCATTTAATGCAGTGTGAAAATGAAATCGAGAAGAGGTGATTCGCGCCCCGAAACAAGTGGATTCCATCTGCATTTCCCTATGAATCTCGGGTGATTGAATCTCGTAAAGACACGCACAGCGACCGAACAAGCAAAATTAGGCTCTTAAGCTATTTTTCCTGAATGTAAACGAGCACACACTACTTAGTTGCATCACAGTAGGCTAAACACTACTGGTTTTCATGTCATGAACCACAATAAGCCGGTAGTACGACAAAGGGAGCGTCTGAGGACGAATGTAGCGCAGATAAGCGCCCCCAACTTAGGGAGATTTCGGCTTTCTTTCACCCGACTGACTTCCTCATTACCCCATTTTCCTATGCCAATCAATCCCACCACATACATGGACATTTGAACTCTTTATGAGACACTTATTTAGACTCAAATCACTCCCAAACCTGCCTTCATGCACCAACGAAGTATTTCTCACATTAGAGGAGGGATTCTTGCTTCCCAGGTTTGGATCCATGTCTTCTAAACCATTTTTGAAGACTTATTATGCCCTGTGACTTCTCACGAAGCGCCTTCGATGCCACACCTGAATGTCTGGGTTTCCAGATAAGTACTTCTTCTGTATTAAGGCGCTTTCTAAGCAAGCGATCATAAGCCAACCGGGTTTCCTCCACCTTATGTCCTTCCAGCCATAAAAGTCGTTTCACCCATGTCAAAACAATGCATTAACAAGCGGAACGTCTAAAAGCAATTTTTTTTGTCCACAAGGAACAAAGAGCCCTCGTATTCCATCAAATCATCTCCGCAATTGTGTATTCGATTTGGGAGCTGTAAGATTAAAGCATATTTGCATATATCAAATCACGACATGGGGGCCGCTCTAGCGCGGAATGGAAGCACTGTAGCCTTCAAACCTTGGCTCGGGTTAAGGTCAATGATAGGCAGTCGGTGCCTAGGTCAGCTTGATTTTCAATGAGTTCTCACAATGAACTGGTTCAAACAAGGACCCACGTGGAGTCGACTTCCATCATCAAGACGGAGGGTTTGTGAATCGACATAACAGTGACAAACTTCGGTCAATATTCGTTAGAAGTCGTGGGAGATAACTGACCGGAAACTCATTTTTAGCATTAGAAATGAAGTTGAATCAACCCCATTAAAGGCGAATTCGAAAGCTCTAGAAGTTGACTAAGGTGACAGGCAGTCTCGACGTCATGAGAATCGCCGTTGGCATTCACTATGAAATTCTCCGTTAAAAGCTAATTATCCGGATTTTTTCTAACTGAAAAGATTGCTATGACGTTAAAAACAAGTACTTGAAAGCCTTACCCGCCTATAATTGTCGAGTTAGCCTCCTGCTGCCCATCCTCTTCATTTGTTTCCTCACTTTCTTCGTCCCCTCCTTCTTCTTCCTCTACACTCCCAATATCTACTCCCTCTTCCTCCGCCTCCTCCTCATCTTCACCATCTTCTTCCTCCTCCCCCTCTTCATCGTCCTCCTCATCTTCTATTTCTATCTCCAAATCTTCCTCATCCTCACCCTCCTCTTCGTCCTTTTCACTCTCATCTTCGTCGTCGTCGCCTTCTCCCTCCTCTTCCTCTTCCTCCTCCCCATCTCCATCGTCCTCGTCGTCCTCCTCCTCATCCTCTCCTTCTTCATCCCCACTATCCTCCCCTTCACCACCATCTTCACTCTCGTCTTCATCTTCCTTCACTTCGATTTCCAAAGCGCTTCCTATCTCTATCTCTCCTTCTCCATCCTCTTCATCCCCATCCCCGTTCTGGTCATCTTCTCCTTCATTACCCGGGGCATCCGCACTGTCGTTTACCTCTTCCAACTCTTCTACCGACTCCTTCTCTTCCAGTTCATCATCCTTTCCGTCATCCATGTATTTCCAGAGGCATTTTAATCTGTTCATAATTATTCGCTTTGCCATAGATTCGAATCCATTCGTTGCACTGTCTTCATGGACTTGCGCAGCATCACTATTTAGCGCTTGGTTCGACATTCTTAGCAGAAGTAGTTTAAGTCAGTTTAAACGCTTTTTATACCTTTGAGCTTTTTTTATTAGTCACGACTCCATCACGTGTCTTTCAGATGATAGATGCTTTAAGGCCAAAACTCGTTCGCGTGGTTTTAGTTTTTGTGATGGTCCTTCCTTTATGCACTCCAGAGCTGATGCGCTTTTCTGTTAGCTGTTTTACGAACAATGTCTTCGCAATCAGCCTCATTCGCAGCCTTCCCTATAGAGTTGCAGACTTATTTTAAAACCGTTTCGTAAAATTAAATGACTTACATGCGGAGCTGCAAATTCTATGCTTCTCATTCCATAAAGGTTCTAGTGGCGACAGCGTACAGACTTTACCAAATTCAAACAATTTCTTTTTCACTACTGGGAAAATGATTCCGATTTCATTTTTGGTGGGCGTATTAGAGGCTTTCGAACAACATCGCGTAGCCTGACAAACAAAAAAGCGGCCTGTCTTACTCGCCACCCGTTTCTGACAATAAGTCTAAGCACAGTTCTTTGTCCATTTATCGAATTCCACATCAGCAACACCCTGGTAGTTAGCATGCTTTACCGAGAATTATGGCCGCTGGGCCATGTCAGTAGCCCTTAAGGCCTTCTACACCTTGCTGTTACATATTCTACCGCACCGCCGTGAGTTCATACGACTTCAGAAAAGACGGAGAGATATGCATTGCCTTCGATGTTAATAGCACCAAGTCGATGTTTAAGACTGACATTCTAAGTTTTGCTTTGAGCTGTCAAACAGAAGTGAAGCTTACAGCCTCGCATCTCTGGTTGATTTACACAAATCGCGTTGAAGAGTACATGCTCATAGTCCCAGTCGTTACTAACGGCTTACCCTACTACGATGGAAATTAAAATTCACAGGACAATGAATTGGAAATACATAAAAAATAGTATCCTATTCCAGGCATAGTGCTTTTGTGCACAGGACCAAGCCTCAATTCACTCAATTCCGTTGCAGACCCTAACGGTGACCTCGAATTTAAATTAATCGCAATTTCATCACATGCTTAAAATTCGCAAGCCGGATGCGCATGCACAACTTATGGCTATAAAACACGTTTCTGTCTTAATCGAAATAATCAGTTATTCGTTTTGGCTATAGTATTGTACCCAAGAATCCTTCGTTTAGGGCCTTAAAGATCACTTCAGTTGAACTAGGTTGCATAAATCAATTACAAATACATCGGTTAAGTTTGATGCACCTGAAAGAGCATGACTTGTTTTTGAAAATCAAAATTGACTACTATTTCGGGAGAACGAGTAGGGACTGAAATTTTTCAGTGATGGCCTTTCTCGAGTTCTTCAACAATTACCACAAAGCTTTATTCTTCTGGCGCAAATGCAATTCCACCGCATTTTAACATTAAACTTAATTGTTTAAATTGTTGATGGTGCCGTAGATGCTGACATTCTTAATCCTGTGAGCATGAAGTCTACGAATGTGTGCCCATGCCTAGACAGAACCAGTTGGCGAAAGGTTATTCAGTCAAGCCTTTTAGCAAAAAATCGGACAACCTTAGGCTTATTTGATTTCGATGATCATGGCTCACAATTCCGAAACACCTGCACACCTTATCATCTGCTCTTAGCAACTCAAACCACGAGTTTTGGTTAGCAATCAACAGTGACAATGCCTTTGAAATGCAAGCATTAAACGAGTCCACAAGACAGCAGCATGGCTCATTGCCATAAGAACATGGAATAATTACCTCGATCCAAAGTCAAAATTGTTGCTTTAACAGCAAAAAATCGAAACAATTCGAAAAGCAGGCGGAAGGCGGAGAGTAATTCTAGACTGTTGCTCTGCTTGAGGATGTTGTCCTCAATTAATTGACATCGAGTGACATGCCAAAGTCTAGTTTACAATCGGAACGTGACGAGTAAACCAAATTGAATCCGCAAAAATGTTTCGTACACCTTTTCATATGAAGTCATTTTGCGGAGATAAATAAACATCACTTATGCTCCAAGTTCGAGAGCGTCATCAGTGAGATTTGCGGCAGGACCTCAGTCACAGAAAGCGTCTTAAATCAGACACGTAAATGTCATATGCCGCTTTAACTGTGCTTTCTCTGTCTCTTGTCATTTGATTACAATGTCTGGTTTGCATGACTATCCTTGCTTTGCTTAAAGTCCTCCGTTCATCTATTCTGCTTTACTTTGGCGTAGCTGCTGTTTTAAGGGCAACGCCGTATTTCATCATAGTTTGGTCGGCTTAGGCCATAAGAATGGAATTAAAAGAATGAGATCTTTGACGTCTTCAACACAAAACAAATCGAATTAAGGAACATCACTGTCTCAGGAAAGGGACGAGTATCAAAGCCAAAGCATAACCTAAAAGCTGGGAGTGGAAACCGAAAAAAAAACAAATGAACATGGTGAATGCATCCCCATAGCCCATAATGGGCAAAATTTATGTTGTCTACTGCTAAAGAAAGCGTTTATGGAACATTGTGAATTCACTTGGTTAAGGGTAAGATATGGGTCCGACTGCTCTCCTTGCTCCAGTGGATGCTTCGGAGTGGACCGCATTCCGTGTTCAAGTGTACACATAACAGTGCCACGGTCTTTCACTGGCGTGCAAGCAGATAAAAGCTGTGGTCTGCTAATAGAGGCACTGGTGTCGTCTCATAAACTTTGTCATCCCTGATTCTGCAGTAGAAAATTTTAACATCAATCGTGGGTCGCCACACACCTAAGCCTTCATGGTCGAGTGCAAATGAAGAAGCAGTGTTGCATTGCCACCAGAACTGGTCCATCCCTGTTGAAGTTCGGCTGCATGCTTTAAAAAAGATGGTGCCTTTTTATTTCTGCGGGTAGTAGCAACGAGCCACTACTTAAAACGCTGAATTTGAGTAACAGCAGGAACTAAGCGCATCGGAATAAATGTTTGAATTATGTGCAAGGCCAAAATACTGAACGTAGATTTCACAGACCTCTCCGAAAATGAATAGCCCCTTGTAGTGCTTTGCTTGTATGGAGAGTTGGTTGGTCCTACATGTTTTGGGCGGCTGTCTTGAACCTAGACCATGCCAGCAGCCCCTTTCCTGCGAATCTTGAATATATGTATTCTGATCCATTCTCAGCTTTTTCGTTGCCTTATAGGGATACTCAAAGCGCTACAGTGCTTATAATATTGGTGTTGTTTAAATATGCTTTGTAGAGAAGTAGCGCGAAAGGACTTCAAACACGGTGCAAAGACTGAGCGGATGTACTGATGACGAGGAAGCCGACTTATCTCATAAAGAATAATTACACACCCTTTGTCTGTAGTTGTAATCGAATAAAGATGTCGAAGATGATAAAGCCTTCTCTGATTAAGGGCCGGCAATGGGAAGAGGAGGAAAACAACGAACATGCTACAGTGGTGGCAGCGGAAAGCGGACCCGACCTTGCAAGTTTTCTACCCAGATTTATCCTGAAAGTTGCAGATTACAGCAATACGAATAACATGTCTAGCCATTTCTGCGCCTTCTAGGGATGCTGGGGAAGCTAAACCTCTTGATTCTTACGCTGAGTTTACACATTTGACATGAGAAAGAGCTTAGCATTATCAATATGGCCCACTCGGTGAAAGGAAATTAAACAGCTAATGGAATATGATTTTAAAAATTTATATGAAGTGTACAGTCACGGTTCAATCTTTCAAATTACTTTAAGGATTGTTAGCAATATTTTCCCTCTTTCAATATTTGTCATTTTCTTGCTGCAATTGTCTTTACGATTAAGGTATAAGCGTTGCACACTGGATATAGAATTATAAAATGAATAGTTAACGATGCTGTATGAACAAAGCTAATTTTTTAAGGCTTATACGTTTGACAAATGGTATTTCTCAAAACGAAATTTCATCACAAAGGCAGAAACTCTTAAATATTGCTGGCATTTTTTCACTTCTTACATGCCAATCGTTAGGCTAACCGAAGTCAAGCATCATTTATAGCATCGTTTAGCGACGCGCCCTTTCCGCGATTGTGTACTAACCATATGAACGTAGGGGGCGACGCAACTTTGATGAAAGTGTATGCTTGTATAGCTTAGTTGCACAAAAAATACTCCTCACAAACCATTACTTCGTAACATCTATAATCTATGGTATCTTCCTTGACTTTAACCCATCTCCGTATTCTTGTTAATGTTATTATTCATGAATGAATCGTAAATCGGTCAATGCAACTTTCTCCTTTTTCAGAGTTCACAATAGATGAACTGTTACGACTACCGACAACACGTTGCGGCTCAGTGGTTCCTTTCTAGCATATCTCTTGATGGCAATGCTCATGGACCCTCTAGTTCTACGCGGGGTTCTAAAAATGGTTCCTTCATCTATCTTTTCTATTCCTTGCTATTGAATGCTATTTTTGTCTGAAAAGTATGCTATCTTGTTATTGTCTCGTTTGAGACATTTCGGTAAGAAGTTGTGAGGAGTTTATCAAATGCTTTGTTTCGATTCAGGTCAAAGAGGACATGGATTTGTTGCAACAGATGAAGATGACGACGAGGACGATAAAAGTGGTTTAGATTTTGTTTTTGGGGAGTAAGTTGCTGACTTTTACTGCAGCAGAAGCCTGAAAAAAACTTCACTAGCTTAATAAACCTTCAGATGTCTGCATTACGTTCAGTGAGCTTTACCGAAATGCCTATAATATGAAAAGACCAATTTTTTAGCGATGGGTATGCTTAATTACATAACATCATTGGGCCGATTGACGTCTATAATTTATCTTCATTTGGCCATAATGTTTTCGAGTAACTTCTACTGAAAATTTGGCCATTGGCCATGGTACTATGGCACTTATCTTTGCTTTTTTCAGTCGAATTTCATCGGTTGGCTGCCAGCCTGATCTCTGTAAGTTGCGGTGAAGTTTTGCAATACAACAGAGGTGTTCACTTGGCCTATTTTATCAAGTGAAATGGTAAGGTTGGGAGGTCATTTAACGCGGTCGGTACTGGTGTCAAACATATGTCGCACCCTGACAAGTCTGTCCGAGTCCATATGCCATGCGTATGGCAACCAAAATGGAAGTTTTGTGCTAGGAAGAGACGATACACTAAAAATACGGACTTGATTTTACAAAGGTGAAGAAATCAGAACGTATGTGATTGGTTCTCCTCTGTGTAGATTGCAGCGGGCGTTTTGATCCCTGTTATCAACGCTTTATCTGACTGATCTATGTTGCGTAGCTTAGTTGTTCCATGAGCTAACATGATCCCACATTTTATTCTTATGAGTTGTTCATTGAAACACGAACCATAACAAAGCAAGCGAGCTCTTCGAGGTCTCTTTGAAGCAGTAGGCTCCGGCTTTCTTTGTGTGGAAGTTGATGATCGTTTGAAGATTTTTCCTTTCCCTTTAACGCAGTTCGACAATGTAAATCGTCGAAAGCCAATTCTCGCAAAAATGTGTGCTTCGATGAGGTCTTTCAAGGGTCCTCGCAGCACCCCGACGGCGGACTTCAGAGGCTCTTATCCGTTCCAGAGTCTCATGATCGCTCGCCTCCACCGAAGCCACGATTGTCACAGGCGGAGTGTGGGTTTTTCAACCAAGCCAGTAGTACGTCTTTTCGGTTAGTCGCCGATTCTTGGTTTCCCTTGCGAAACGAATTCAATAAATCACTTGATCTTGATTGAATGGATAAGCCACAGTAACAAATAAGTGAGATGTTCCTCAGCGCGGCTGGCATTTTTGCTTGATAGTGAATTAATTTTTTGCATCTGCTTGATTAAAGTTTGTAAGTTATCTCTGTTGGATGGGTTCGCATGGTTACAAACCGAACCAAGATGGTCCCCATTTTCGAGATTGATGTCACAATTTCTTGTCGCTACTTTTACCACAGAAATTCATTCAACCATACGGATGTCTCAAACTAAAAAACGATGGACATCATTTACTAGTCTAAATTATCTGTATTTATTTATGTTAGTCTCTGAACGTTTAATTTAACCTGATAATTTCTCTTGCTAAATGAAAAAAATGCAATTCTAATCAAATGGTTGGGAGGACTTTTAGACTCGTCTTGCATTTATTGCACCCATTCTTAAAGAACTACTCTTCTCTGCTATTCATCTCTGATTGAGTTGGCTTTGTCCCGCTCGACGTGGGGAAAGACAGCACTTAAGATGCATTTTGCCTATCGTCACAAATTGTTCCTCCTATTTGTTTTTATTCGATGCTTTTACAGAGCACAGGCATCCATTTTTCCCTCACAGCACTCAAAATCCGCAAACCTCCATCTCGTTTTATTCGAAAGCCTTTCTCCTGCTTTTCTATCCTCAAAAATAACGCTGAAAATATAGGAATGGACACACTGGTGTGATTTTCATGCCACGTTTGTCCCTAAAACGTCCTTTACCATCGTCACGTATCTGTGACGACCCGTTGGTCAATGTGTTCCCGACTGACATGCCCGGGTGAATACTGCCCGTGACAACGGGGTAGTCTTATTTAATCTTAAAAATACAAGCTCCTCCTCAATCTGGCAGCCTTTTCAAGGAAGGAGAAGCACAAAAGCTTAATCTGGATACTACGCTCAGGTTACTTAAATCTGAATCATTCCTACCTCTTTGCCTTTATCTGTCCACACAGGTGTATGCAAAGAGCCTCCTTTTGTTCAATCTGTGGGCTCCGATTATTGTCTACAGCAAAAGATCTGACTTACTCAGTAAACAAACCACCGAGTGATGCACAGTATAGATTGTTTAACTGTCAGCACTTGCATTAGCCTGGATGATGCGCATAAGTTCAACGTACCCATTGCTATTTTTGACTTCTTACGCAATGCTTTAGATTGCTTTTATCGTCAAGTGAGTTGGTCAAACATTAAGGGGATTTGTCTTCTAATTTTTTACCATCTCTGTAAGCCAACTTAACACATTCACTACCCAGGGTGTAAGGTGAAGGTAAAGCACCAAAGTCGGATTTCGCTTACCTTCGAAATGTTACATCACCTTAACTGCCGCTTGCAGCACGATTTAAAGTAACCAAGCATGTCAGGCTCATCGCTAGAGCATCATTGTCAACATTTGGGAGTTCCTAACAAGTGGAGTTTTGTATTTACCGAATAAGGTTGAATAATCCATTTTTCGTACGTGCATTTGACAGGTATGCCATCTCAACAATGAGCTTGAGAAGACATCCGCTTGTCATGGCCTCAGTCATTCCCCTCTCTCGTGATCCGCTCATGCAGTCGGGAATTGCAAAAGGGTTTGTGATTCTGCTTCGACAATAATTTTATGGATTCAGTAAAGTGGTTTGTTCAGAAAGTTTATTGGCACTTTAATTCCAAGCTGGATTGCTGTTGTAATGCCGAAGAGGAATACTTCATCGAAGTCGAAGGGTCTGTGTTGTCAAAGGCCAAATTTAAACTCCACAGTCTCTCGTTATTTTTTTTGTTTCACCCTAGTTACTCTTGAAAGTGGTGAAACGCATTTGCATTGCCCGGAGCATTGGAAGTTTTAGCTGGATATTATTCCACCAGATTGTTGGCTGATTTAAATCCCATTGCTTACTTTTTTCCCTCTCGAAAATGTTTGCAAATATTTACATTAAACGAGAATTGTTAAATTTCACAGGCTGTTGTTTGTATTTGTGAAGGTTGTTTTTTCTTCACAACAGCCCAAATGGGGCGCCATCAGGAGGTGTGGGAAAGCAGCGCTCTGCGCCGGACACGCCAGGGGCTCTGCTCAACTCCCTCTTTCGTCACACCGCCAACAATGCGACACGATCAGGTTCGCTTGCCCAGGACGAAATTCTCGCCAACACTTTCTCGTCTGTTGCCAAGCCTTTGAGCCATATTAAACCAGTCGATTCTATGGTGGGTATTTTGGTCCACTTTCCGTTGTGGTTAGGCTTCATTGCGTTATTTCAATGCCTACACCTCCCCAAACTAGACTGAATTACGTGAGGTACTTGGGTTTAATGAAAAGTCACTCAACCTTACCTGCAAGACTCTCTTGAAGCACTGCTACAATTACCCTTGTCTAGTTGCTTGTTACATTCACCGAACGGACGGCTTTTTTGGGCGTAAGGCTATACATGGTGGAAGATGTTATTGATGGATGAAAAGGCTAAACTTTAGTCTTTTGCGCTCACTCAGCCTTAAAACTGCTGACCTGCGGCCCCGGAAGATGTTTTCAGTAGGCATTTCTTCTTTTCTTTTGCCAGTGGGTTCGGTTTCTCCTTCATTGGCTTCCGAAACTTTGTCAATTTTTAAATGAAGACTGGTTCGTAGTTTGCTTTCCGACTCTTACCATCTTGCATGAAACTTTACAAAACTTTTTTGGCAAAACAAATTGCTCTTCTTGCCTCCATAGCGGACGTCTTTTCGGTTGATTTTTTATAGGATCGCTCCTACGCTCACTTTCTAGTTCCACGCAATTCTTTGCATCAGGGGCGAAATTCCCACCGTCGCGGTCGTCGACGCGCGGAGACAGTGGGAGGTGATGAATTGCCTGACAAATCAGCTCCTACACCGGTAACACCCAGCAGTCGCAACGCAGCGCCCACCGAATGCTGTGCTAGCGTCGATGGGGGTAGCCAGCCTCGGAGTCGGTCGCAAACATTGTCTTTTTCCAGTCTGGCCTCACCGGCTTCCAAAAAAGAGAACTCTCCCCCTGCAGGACGGTGTTGTGGCCTACAACATTCAGTCGGGTCAATTTCCCCCTCCCCCCTATTTATTGGCGTTTTTTAGTCCCCTGAGGGCGCTGATTTTCTTGTCTCCTTTCGTCGTTCTAGCTGAAATGACTGCCTATCCTTCGAGTTCGGAGAACATTGAGTCGATCCAGCCTGTGGTGTATGACGATCCTTTGATCAGCTATAATCCGCTCCTGTTGGATGATCCCATGGCCCCTCGGGTTACCAATCGACGCGTGTTTCCTTTTCAGGGATATGTGGTGAATGTTTGCTCTTTTGTAAAGTAATATTTAGTTTTCTCCCGCTCCTCAACCTGAGCCATTGTGGATTGCTTAGTTGGCTATGCACCCCTCAAGGACTAGCCCATGTCCAGCGGTTTCTGCAGAAATCTCTTCTGCACACATTCAGCATGTAGCGAGGAAGTAATGCGTTGGTCGGTTAAGAACAACCAATGGCGATTTGATTAGCTTTAGTGGGTATTGCTATGTGGAAGTGGTTTTGCACCACAGGTCAGTTGGCAGAACAGAATACGAGCTCACTCTCACCTGTTGGCGCATGATGCATGAGTAGTATATATTTTTGTGTTGGGCTCCACGACCTCTTCCACTGCAGATGGCGTATATGCGAACTAACCACGCGGTTTTTTAATGCCCAAGGGTCAAGTGTCTTTCAAATGTGGCTATGGATAATGAGCCTTCAGGGTTGGGCCGTTCTGCCTTCCAAGAGGCGTCAGGAGCTTTGGAATGGCGCTAAACTAGGTTAGGGCTTGTTCAACTGACATTTGAGATTGTGATGGCTCAGAATAAAGGAAGAATAATAGGGAATACCATAAATAGTGTTGGTAGGCTGGCGTTTTATTCTTCCCATTTGACAGCTGCTGCTCTTTTAATGTCAAGTTTTGGAATCAGCTGTCATCTCTCAGGCGGTTTTGGAACGAGGTGACTACAGTTTTGTCTCCAAAGTCTGAAACTTGCTGTTTCGCCTTTTTTAGACCAGTATTTTGGGTTATCGACGACCGGATGAGCACAAAAAGAGCCTCAATCGAGAGTTTCATCAACGTTTTCCAAATGTCCAGCTAACTCTGACAAAAATGCGTAGTCTTAAACTCAACCTCCTCTCAATCGCCTTGAGGGTAAGGTCTCACCCCCTCCCCTCCCCCATTTGGATGTTTTTGATGCAATTTGAATTAGTTGTCGACTCATTTAGATCAGCTAGATTCACTTTTTCTAAGCCTACTGCTGGCAAAACTCACTCCTTCACTCAACGACTTCTTAATACTTTTGTCGGACTGGAATCGGCAGCTGGTCTTGTCCTGGTCCCTTAGTGGGGCTAGGAGCCACTGTCGCCTAGTTGAATAAGTTCGTGTACTTTCGATCGAAAACGGGATCGACACAATTGAGTGGTGGTGATGCAGCAGGCACTGCTTCATGCTTCTAATGCAGCGGCAGGGAGTGATTTATAGAGGGTGCGAAGAGGCCAAACCATGCAGGAAGGCATCGAGGGTGGGGTGCTTCGTCGCCCCATTCTCTTCAAGTGCTATACAAAGGGGGTATTTCCGCGGCCTTGAAGCGGAGTTGGACGGACAAACGGGAATCGCTTCAGCTTCAATCAGTAGTTCATATTTGAAGTCACTATGGCTACCAATACCGAAAGACGGAGGCACTTTTTGATCATAACTAAATCGTTGAAACCTAAGAAAAGATGCGTGCATTCAGTTGCACACCACAAGTCCAATCAATTTGACCGTTTGATTTTGCATTCCGCCTCAGCGGTGGACATATTTGCTTAGTTAAGCATTTATGCGGCTTCTTTGCTCCCACTTGGACCAGTTCAACTTTAACGACTACCTCATTGCAATCTCAACCCGTTTTTTTTTAACTACTTTAGATGAATTTGGACCTGTGGATTGTGGCGCACGCCTACGTACTTTTCGAGAAGATGATTTTAAAGGTACTTTCAAATAGATTCGTAATTCATTAAGCGGTTGAGGTGGTCATTGTTGTACCTCCTTGAGGGGCATGCACAGGTACTTGAGCATGGGTCAAAGTTCAATAAGCCCTACCAAAGATGAAAGAACTACTTTATTTGTTGCCTTACACTTAAAATTACCAACTCCTCGACCTCCGCCATTGGTGACAACGAATTTGCTAGTTCAAGCACTTTAATTACTATTGCTTTGTGGCTCTTTTCAGCTCTTTGTCTGCAAGTCGAATCGGAAGCTCTGCGCGGGAGCTGCCCTGTTGATCAGTGCCAAGTTGAATGATCTCAAGGGACCAGCTCTGCCTGTTTTTATCCAGGTTCGTCTCCTTATTTCCTGCTTTTTGCAAGGGGATCAACAGGGCTTCATCAATAATTCCCAATTAATCTTTCAACATCTCGACGCCGAGCTCTCGTGGTCTAGAAAGCTTGTTTTGTACCATTTTTTGCCAGTGCTCCGCTGTCAGCTAAGCCTAGGTTTAATTTGTTAAATTTCAACGACCCTTTCCCTTGCGCACCCTACGAAAGATTACCAAATAGAGGTAAGTAGTGATTTTATTCAATGATAATCTAGCCCAGATGAAGGCAACACTTTCTACTCCATTCAGGAGATTGAAGGTGAACTTCGAATCTCGCACCGAGATCTTCTGAGAATGGAGATGGCGGTCTTTATTGGCTTGGAGTTCTGTGTTCTACCCAGCCCTGCCGAGACACAGCCGCACTTTTCCCAAATTCAAAAGTACCTTGGAGTGGTCTCTGTGCCACGCCGTCCATCGAATGGGTCGCACTCCCTCGAAGACGAGCATTTCTTCACCACCTCGATGGAGTTGTGATTGGAATGATCTTTCTGTGATACGATACGATGCACCTGACAAGTAATATTTTATCGGTTATTGAAATAGACCTATTTGCGTTTTCTTTTTTAGCAAAATACAGTTTTATCAGTTGCGATGTTTTGCATCCTGATTCATTACTGCAGTCGCAATGGGGCGTAGTAGTACGGGAGAGAGGTTTTCCGTCCGCGAACAGGTGAGCAAAGGGGTCATAGACGAGCTTTGGCCTCAGTGGCTAGCTAGTAAGATTGAGTTGATGTACCGCCGCAACCAACTTACTATCCAAGCCTTTTACAAGGATGCTGCAGGATTCCCAGTTCAGGGTGGATCTTGGCACTCAAAATTACTACTGTATTTCAGTCTCTTGCGATTCCATGACTGCGCCGGCGATATGGCGCCGCATTAGTGCCACCTACACACTGTTGCCTCCTCTCTACAACAAATGAATAATTTTACTTTCTGGTGGCTTTATTTTGAAGCAGAAATGGAATGGATGCCGCCACCTCGTTTACCGTTTTCCACTTATCTCAATCGCGAGTTCTGCAACAGGCGTCGGTAATGAAGTGAGGTCAGATTTGAACGAATCGAAATTAGCCTTAAAGAAGTACCTGTATGAACACATGGATTTATGGTCTTGATGTGAGGGCACGATAACCCCTGTGTGTTCCATCCAGGCGAATGCTTCTTCGAGAGGCAAGTGGCATAGGGCAATGTGCTCGCTTTCTAGTACATCTTTCAACACCTGCTTCTCTCTCCTCCCACTTAAATTTCCTCCCCGAAATCCCATCCAGCTTGAAAATGTGCACTATCGGCCCTGCACTTTCGTGTCTGCCTTGAATCGAAACCTCTTGTGAATGAAGCATGGGGGAGGAGTTTTGTGGATCGGCTTGAAGTGTGCCTACGCTTCTGTAGGACCAAGAAACAGGCCCCGCTACACGCCAATAGTGGTTAACCCCCACTTTCAGAAGATTCTGGTACGATGCCTGTAGTTCACTCTCGACCTCCTGAAAGGGTGCAAGCTCTTGAATTCCTCGAAACTTTTTTCACCTTTAAAATAGAACTTTTCCATATTTATGTGTCACATATATGTGACGCTGGCGAATTTTGATCTTGTCATGCAAAGTACAGCTTATTGTCACTTCATTCATGTAGTTGGAAGCATGAAATAAGTCCACTCAAGAAGGCGATGCCAAACTCACCTACCGCGATGAAATAGGAACCAATTAAGGTGATTTGTACTACTACCGCCATCGGACATTTCCCATATTTGGAGTGTCATTAATCAGACCGCTGCAAATTACTTGACAGCAGCACGCATTGCTTGTTGACGACATAAATGGAGCAGAGTGTTGGGTAAAAGGGAAGTGGAGTTGACGTCCATAACTATGCAATTCGTCCATGGATCCATGGACGGCAGTGTCTACATTCCTGCAGAAGCACGTATACCCCGCCCACCGAGGTGGATCAAGGGTTGACATCCAACAATGTATGTAGAAGGTGGTTGGGGAACTGGATTGTGCCTCCGCCATCCGCACAAAGGAAAGTGGAACGTGGAAGTACCGTTCAAGTGTCAGGAGTCAACGGAAGGTGGACGTTCTAGGGGTGTGGAATTTTTGCAAGACCGATTGACCATTTGAATAAATCGGAAAGGCATTACCTGAATGAAGAAATGAATTCTTCAGGACGAATGTAGTGGGAGTGAAAAAAGTTTTCCACACGGTCCATTAAACTCTTACTGCTTCACTTCTCATCTCTAAAAATGCCCACTACTTCGTTTCCAGACGGCTATTCTTGTGGCATACATGGTTAGTGGGAGCAATAACAATGCGGGTTAAAGGCGGGAAGAAAATGTACCGCTCCAACCACTGAGACAGTGCAAGGAGTGTTGCATTTTCCTCATTGCTTAGCAGTACAGAGTCACATGGAATGCTGGCTGGCTCTGGTTTGGTGTAGAGGCCGTCCTGGTGCTCTGTCATATTGCACCCTCGTTGTCAGCAGGCCCTGTCCATCCTGGATATCGAATATCTACGGTACGTTTCAGTATTGCGTCGTCTTTTGTTTCGGGGAGGCGGAAGGCGTTACGAAGCACACACTACCTTGGCTGCTAATGGCTGGAGGAGGAGTTGGCTGTTGGGAGTGTTTCAACTGACACAGAGGTTGCCAAGGGAAGCACCATGGAACAGGAGTGCTTGTGGGCTGCACCATTTCACCTCCACTGAGAGGCACGGCCTTAGAATCATGCCTGTGGCTCTGCTAGCCCTGCTCAGCACTAGTAATGTACAGTCTACGCCTTTAGCGAGTTCTCAGGACGCTGCACAATAATATTTCAGCTTTTCCGATGGTAGAGAGAGATAATTCTCCACCTCTTAATTAAGTGTGATGGAAATTGAGATGAATACGACTAAGTTCACATCCCCTCGGAGGCAGAAATGGGCCATAGGACGGGTGATTGAAACAACTTTGCGTCTTGCAGCCTCCACCACGCCTGTGGCTTCCATGCTCAAGCATTGCGTCTCCTTTCATCACTGGAGACGGCCACTGATTGCAAATGAAGCATTTTTTAGTTAAAAGCCAAGGAAGCCTTTTTCGTGCAGGAATCGAATGGAAGGAAAAATTTTACTGCATTTATTGTAGAGAAGGGGAAAAAGTAGGCAAAGATTTCATTAGTCAAGCCAACGACCGATGTGCAGGTTGCTAGAGGAAATGCGTATTCCCCAGTGTCGACAACCATGTAATGGCTGAATGCATTAAGTAGTTGAACAAGCAAAAGAAAAACAAAAAAAGAAGGCCTAAGAGAAACTGCACTATTATTTGGTAAGAAAAATTGCTTGTATAAAAATCTCCCCAAATTACAGGTTTGCTTTCGTGGACTGACCAGGAAAGAGTGGATATGTAGTGCTTCCTTATTTGCATTGGTTAGTAAAAGCAAAACTTCTTGGAGGCCAGTCAGGTAGTGTCTGAAGGGTTCCCCTGCCAGAAGTGAGAGTTGGACACCCCATCTCTCGCCTTGCGCTTCCGTTGGTCGGCCTATCGGTAGTCAGCCCCGTCCATTATCAACTTTGTGGACGGCTGAGAGGATGATTGACTCCAACGTCACAGACTCCACTCAACAATTCGAAAGGGTCCGGAGGCTTGTCCAAGTTGGGAACTGGACGGCAAAGAGCCATTCCTAGATGGGACTGGAGTAGTTGCTGAAGGTAAACTTCCCTGGTGCCGGTAGATGCCATTGGGGCATTCGACCCTGGAAAAGGCCAGGAAAAAATGGCACAGCCCAGGAGTTGCATTTGTGGAGGCCCTGGGTGGCCCGTGACAGCAACTCTATCACAAATCGTGTGTCAAATTTTGCTTCAGGGTAAAGGAATGCCACAAGTTGATTGCTGAGAGATTCTGATGACAAAATATAATGAAGGAAGGCGATCCACACTTTCTCCAAACCTTACTCAGTGGCACAATCTGTCAGTTTTGGCATCTACGTCTTCGATATCATGAAGGGGATTTATCAATCGTCTTAGATGTGCGATCGCCCTCTGCTCACTTAACAGCCGTCAATTCCATTTCGCTTGATTGCCAGAGTCTGGAGCAGTTTGACATTCGTCGCCTCCAGTGGACCAAAGCGCTTAAGTTGTGCTGGCCCCAGCGGCTGAGTGCCGGTGGCAGTTCGTTCCTCGCCATGGAAAGCACACGAGACATCGTGGATACGAGTTGGAGAGCAGTGGAAAGCGCTGTATTTGGTGGCCTCTCCATGCCTCGACCACCTTATTCTCCCCCTTTTTAGCATGACTACCTCTTGAGAATCACGTGTATATTAAAAGTGCCTCCAAATTGTGATTGATGATGCCAGCAGTGAGTGCCCAAACGCCCCACGAACCGTGTTAATACAAAGGACTGCGTCTATACAGACCAGTTGCTAAGCAGTAAATAGCCGTAGACCGGGAACTCAGAATAAATATCCACCATAATTGTTTGTTATAAGCGGACAAAAGTATTTCAATTTCTGACTCGTATCTGCATCCTGTGCATGACAGTGATGGGAAGAGGGTGGTAGGGAAGCGAGACGAAAAACCACAAATGTGATTACGGGTTGTCAAACTGTCTTGACAATGGGAAGGTTCATCTTGTGGCTTTTAGCCCTGGACTTGGATAGGCGAACTTCTGTTGGAGTCTCATTTTAATGCTCAGCTGATGCCGAATTGGACGAGTCTGCCGAAGTGATGAGGCAATGGGTTGATGGGATCACCTTATAGCCGGTTGAGATGAAAGGCTTGGATGACATCTCCAGTTGACTGCTTTAAATAAGCAAGTCTGTGTCGATCCTGAGGCTGGGAGATCACCTCAAGATCGGCTTAGAGGGATTTCCTGACCGGAGTTGCTCCGGTACAGACTGATTACGTGTAATCACCGGTCAAGAAAAGGAGCATCACTAGGCACCAAACTGCCTGGAAGGTGAGTGTTATGCAGGCATGGAGCATGGTATAGGTCTTCCGTCCAGACTGCGTGTCTTAACGGACCGACCAACCGATTTGATGAACGGGTCGGGAATGAATGAGTCAGGAATGAATTGGGAACGAGTGATTAGCGTGGAGAAATAGTAATTGCAGAGCAACTGTGGGGGATCGCCTTCATCTGGTGAAGCATGGTTGACAGTAGGCGGAAGGTAGAGAGGAAATTTCGCAGCTTCACAAACATCCAATGCCATTAAAGGAGTGGGAAAAATGTCCCATTTTTATTCTACCAAAGCTAGGCAAGATTCAACCGTGGGAAGATTTCCCTTTTTAGGTGGAACAGGAAGCCGAACTACTTCCCTGTCCAACCTTTTTAATGTTTCTTCAAATGATTAGCACTTCTTCTTAGCAGTGGACAGATACAGGCAAAGAGGACACTTTAGAGGTAAAAAATTGACAGGAACAAATTGGCCAACCGAGAGTTTTCATCGTTCGATGAGGGCGAGGATTGTTGATTTCTGGTGGCAGTTTAATGTCTGGCTATAAGATTAAATAAGCGAACCTGTTAGAGTGGCTCAACTCAGTAAATCGGTCTTGCAATCCCCCTTTTTTTTATTCAAGTCCTTAGATCTGATTGAGCTTTGATTAGTGCTGCTTCCTGATTGGTCAGATCGGAGCCAAAATGTCATGCATAAATTGTGACTACGATTTGTCCAAAATTGCTTCTTTTTAAAGTCTTTCCTTTGAGCCGGCTTTCTATTTGTGCCAAGTTGGCTTCAAACGCCATGACAAGGCAAATGTGATGGTAAACAAGCTATCAGTCTTGATGGCTCAAGGAGCCTTCCAGAGTACTACATGAATAACGACAAAAGAGCGCCCACTCAAAGATTGTTGCAATTATAATCGCAAGGTTCAGCCAATTCGCAGTAAAAATGTCAGTTCAAGTAGATGTGTCTATGACACGAGACGAGCACAATTATTTCCTTTTGTCTAGTAACGGTTTGTCGTAGTTTTGGAAGGGAAGAAGAGGAAGAGAAGAAGATCTATAGACACTATAAACAACGGTGCATCGTGAGATAAGAATTGCAAATGATATCTTAAAATTCTGCAGTTCTTGGTGTTTGTGATATGGTTGAAGGCCGATAGACGGAGGATCTGCCTCGACCATTGTAAAACTCTCGTTGTCGCCTTCGTTTCTTGCCACAACACATCAGTGCTGCCTTAAACTCGGCACGTATTCGTCGAAAGACGATATTGTAGAGGATGGGATTGCATACTGAATTGGCGAAGAGACAAATGCCGGAGATGTGATAGAGCACATCGTGAACTTTCCAGAGAATCTTATTATTGTACCACAACTCCGCTGGCACCAGCACCACCAAGAGCCGCTCCGCATGAAATGGCGCAAAGCAGGTGAAGAAGGCGATGACAATGCAAACTGAAAGGGAAATAACGGAGCAATTAACATCCACTTAAGGCAAGAAAAACAAAACAGGCGGCATTAAACGTGTCTATTTACCATCGCATATGTCGGCGGCTGCTCTATGCCAGAAACTTTTAAGCCAAATGCCAAACACGGATGTCTACTCACATCTGTAGAGGAATTTTCAAAGACGGCCGCCAGCTATTAGCCTATCCCCAGTAATGTCCAGCTTGCTGCTACCAGAGCTGGATGGAAATTCCAAGTGGAACCAGTGGACGCCTCCACACAATGCAGAGCTTTGTGTGGGCCACCTTGAGGTTCCGACCCGAATTAGCCTTCTGTGCTTACCCAAAATCCGTATCAAGGATTTGTTTGTCCTCATTCGCGCCTGATGTTGAACTTGCTGGATTTGACAGAGCTCCTGATGTTGTCTAGCCGCCCTCTTATCCTGTCCCGTGCGAAACACGATGCTACGACCGCGTTTGAGTGGTGAGACCGAGGGAAGCCTGGAGGAGGGCTTTTGCACGCTTTCCAAGGGAAGCGTCGCCTCTCCTGAGGTAGGTGATTCAATTCTCTCCGTGGGATGCAGATTTTGGGTAAATTTAACTGATCGACGCACACCCCGAAGAATGAGAATGTAGAGGATAGTGATGATAACCAAGGGAAGGAGGAAGAAGAGGATGAAACTTGCTAGTACTGGGTAGGAGAACCAATCCTCCGACTCACCCTTGAAAAAAAAAATTTACCGAGCGTAAAAGAACTGGAAAACATTTGCGATTAGAGTTGTTTCTTCAAAATTTAAATATGTTTTAGCTAATCAAGGGAAACAGGCACGCTGAGAAGCGGTAAAACGCTAGCATACGTTTTCCTCCAAGCCAATGGATGGAAAATTGCCCTCTATTTTTTATAATTATTATTTATAAATGCTTTAAGAGTTGTTTAAATGGACAAATTTCAGTTGTGTTGTGGTTTTTTGGATTTGGACTTGGGTGGAAGAGGAGAGCAGTGAACGCGAAGTGCACCAAGTGTGCTGAGTGGGTCGTGGGTGAGTCTAGCCAACAACAGCGTGCGTAAAATGGCACCACGGGTCAACCTTAGGTAAGATAGTTTGTTTTTGCTTAAATTTTGGTCATTGGAGCGGGTCGGTGCGAGGGTCGCCACTGCAGCGGCACTGGACACTCTGAACTCGGGGGGGGGGGGCCTGCCAGCGGTGGCCCTTAACACCTCTGAACCACGATGGGGTGTGATCTGCCGTCTCCAACTTAAAGAAATGCGATTTAAGTGAGCCACCAAAAGGATTTTGCATAAGACATTTACAGGGACTCATAAATTAGATCAAAGATGGCGAGAGGGTGAATAACCGCGACCGATTAAAGGAATGGACAGTTGAGACTACGATTTGCAATGAGGGAAGAAGAAGAAGAGGATTGATAAACTAAGGTGGCAAATACAGGTCTGCGTTTCCAGCCCCCATTTTCGGTTACTTATTGGGGTTCAGACGATTCGGATGATGTGGACCTTGGCATTTAACTCAATTTGCAACTTTGAAGGCTGAGATGGCGTGTTTGTTTGAAGGAGACTTGAAAATAGAATTACAGGGTCTACCATTCAACCTAGCCCCTAGGGCAGCCTACAAAGTAGCAAAATTACTCGGATCTTCGCCCAGTGCAGCCAAAAACTCGACTTGTCTTGGATGAACAGAAGTTTCGTCCACCAAGAACGGTGTTTAACTAATCGGGAGTTCAGAATAACAGCGCTTGGATCAAATTAAAGAATGGACGATAGGTAGAACACGAAAGGGAACAACGCGCAGCACCTCGTACTCAACATCATTGCACCTTTAAGCCTTGACAGAATAATAAATTATGAAATATAGCTGCATTTTTAATTTTACTTCCAAAAAGCATAAAATTCTAAAATGCGCGTTTAAGCATTCTCAAACGAAAATTGACCGCTCTCTTTGAAATTCAAATCGTTGGGCAGTGTCACCTTTTTCTGGCTTCCAGAGCGGAGTAGAACTTTTGGACAGATTAATTTTTAAATTACGGTTTTTGTCTTCATGAATGATGTAAAATTTTTGCCTTCGAGTGGACTGGGTAGTGTTTTCGTAAAAACCAACAATAAAAAGTGAGATCTTTGAAGGAATGGAGGCTTTTAAACGTGTCCAACTCATAAAAATCAGGCCAATTTATGGCAAATGCGCAAGCAAAACGTGCAATCTTATTTCTCTTGGCCTTTTGCGCTAAAGGACAGCGAAATTCTGGGGATTAAATTGCATATCTTTGTGGAGGAAAAAAAATAGCGATTGACCGTATTGTATTTTATGGTTGGACTAAATCGCCGAAATTTATGAGCTCTGTTTACTTTCCGCCATCCTTAAGTGTCCCACCATTAAATGTCGACATAATCGGGAGTAAGGGAATTTGGTGAAGTGCACGACTTGCATTTCCGAGAGTTTACTTTGCCAAAACACACAAAATTCACGGTTATCGCAGAGGCGGCACTTAATTGAAACCTTACCGGCACCGGAGCTCGTGTCGGGAGCCTAGAGGTCCGCACTGTGCCTAAATCACTTGGCTACGCCAAATAATTCCCATTTTGAGGGTCGTGTAAGTGGCTTGTGATTGTTCCCATGCCTCGTGCTAGTTTTCTTTCTGGTTTATAAGCACCCCAGGTACTTACAACACCGAATGGTCCTTGTTAAACTTCGCGAAGGAACTCTGACTCCCTCTAAAGGCTGTCAAAGTGTGTTGAGGAAATGATTTTTCTTACTGGCATTTGCAGACCTGCTCAATGCGGCAGAATAAAGGTGTGGCAAAAAGTGATTTCTTTTCTGAAGCATTTAAGGCTTATTTTTTCACCTTCTTCACCGTTCTAGTTCTGCGCCAGTCGGAACTGGCGTGACAGGAGCAAATTTGCGGTAGTGGAAAAATTAACGAGGGACTACACTCCTTCCACGTACTTTGTAAATACCTGGCGTGTAGAGGGTTTCCTCTCTGACTGACAGAATAAATTGGACTGAGAATTAGCGACAAGTTGTTAGAGCCGGATGGAATGTCTACCACCTCAACATACAAGCCAGCGTCATTAAACTAGCCGGCAATTTGTCTCGGATGGACTTTGAGTAATTTTGGCGGGTCTTGGAAACCATGACTTTAAAAGATGGTATAACCTAAAGTCCATTTTCGTGACACAAAGAGCCCGCGGTTTGAGTAAGAAAATCTTCATCACATGAACTGGTCACTGCTGGACAATTCACCAGAAGAAATGTACCTGACAAAAGTCAACAGCACCTATTTGCTGGAGAAATTAGCCATGCGAAGATATACGCTGCTATTTAAACTGAGGTGGATGGGGTTGGATTGTTTGTTCTCAATGCCTATGCATTCTTTTAAATGTGGTGCGCTTCTCAAAAATTATGTTTGCCTACAAAGAGTAATAGAATTTAAGCAAATAGAATCCGCTATGGCATCAATTTTCCTTTTGTTAAAGGTTTGATAAAAAATGACCCTAATGGACGTGTTCAGTCTGTATATAAATGTGCGTTTAATGGGAACGGCTGCAAACTATTATCATTTTTAATCCTAAACCTTTTACCCTCTCGGACTTTATCCTCCTATTGCACTGGCACACGCAGCCGCATATTTTCAAATTTAAACTGTTAATATTTATTTGAAAGTGAATTCTTGAGCATTCTTCTCTTAATATTTCATGTGCTTTGTTCAACTCGACCGCAATTATTTTAAGGTCAAAAAGGCTGAGTCTTAAACATTCAAAAGTGTATCCACATTCCTCTGTCTTCATTACTTAACGTAGTCCTGCAATTTGTTTTTTCGTGATCTGCAATAAGTATTAAAAATAAGCAAGCCGTGCTTCTTTCTTAAAAGGTCTTACTCTTTTAATGCAAGAAAACCTAATGCTTCGATCATTATTCTGCAGGGGATAGCCGTACCGAGGGGGGCTGTGCGTTCTTACACAGAAATTTAATGTGAAATATATGCGCTTTTAACATTTTAAAACAAATAGCTGAAATAAGTGCTCTTTTACGTAGTTTTGCTGCGTAAAAAAATCAGGAATCGTTTCGTTGTCATTGTAAAGCACAGCCAAAATATACCACTTTACAATGCAAACTGCGAGTAGAAAAGACCTAATAACTCAGATCCTGGACTAAAAGCCAAGACCTGCATCATGGAAAGTGTCAATGCTTTTTGGGCGTCTTTTGTGCAAGCTAATAATGCTACTGGCACACCATTTATTTCGTTCGTTACTCGTAAAAATACTTCTATGGTTTTAATTCTTAGGGATTAATGGCACTACATCCCACACATTTTAAAACCAGTGAACTTAATTATTCTATGCATTACGGAAACTGGGACGTTGGCTAGATTGCATGCAGTTATTTGATGAGAGAACTCAGTTAAATGGGAACCGTGGGGTCTTACCGAGCAGATAAAGTGTGTAGCCTGTCGAACATACTTATGCAAGGAAAACGAAGAATATATTTCTTCATCAATTAATTAGTCTCAGCCTTTACTTGCGCTGGTAAATTGAAGAGAGGGTTATCTCACTCACAAATGACATTCCACGTGGACTTTTTGACTAAGCAAGTTTTAATCAACGATATTTTTTAACTAAACCTAACGTAGAATAAATGCTGCCTTGTTATTGCCCTAACTTGCTGGCAAAATAATCGCCATTTACTCCACAACACTTGATAAGGGTGATTTTTAAGCTGCTATCATCCACAAATAGGTTCTTCTCCTCTATTTCTTTTCCATTATTTCTCCATTTTTCACAGAGGAGAGCGATTTTATGTTTGGACCCAATTTTCGTTAATTTTGGTCGACAGTTAACAGCAAATTGATTGTCCTTGCTTAAAGCCTAATGGTTATTGTTACAAACAGCAAATTTGAGGCTCAAGATGGCAAAGCATATGGCTGTTGGGTGGTTTTCAGCTTAACGTCACTCCAAACAGGCCTTGCAATGAGTCGTAGAATTACGTTCTGTGTAGAGGAGGATTTTATTCACTCATTTTGAATAAACCAACGCAGTCATTCCAACCTTTCTTCCTCCAACGATTCTTACAACTTAAAACAATTTGGTGAGTGCATACACTTTGGTTTGCAATCTTACCTAGTAAGCTTGGCATTAAATTTTGCTGTGATTTAATGCACACGTGGTAGACTACTTATCTTGTGCATTTGCATAAAAACGTAAGTCTTCAGAGGAAAATTTTTTTAACTACGAGGGTGCATAAATAATTAAAGATGAAGAAGCTGTGAAATACCACGAGCGCTGAATGGGGTGCTTTCATTCCGAAAGATTTTTTTATGCGAATCACGTCAGGCGTCATTTGATGGTGTTAAAATGGGCAAGAGGGTGTAGGTAAGTAATTGAATACTAAAAAAGGTTATAAAATGTCTAAAAAAACGGATAGTTGAAATGGTGCATTGGAACTTACCGAGACAGTGCAAATGGAGGATTCTTTTATCATAACTGATTGGTAGTTTGTTGTGGAATCATTCCTATAGATGTAACTCAAAGCAACTTGGAGTGTGATGGGTAGACTAAACAGCGGTGACAATATCCACACAATAATGACGGTAATGCGGACTTTTTTGAACCGACCCCAGTCTCTACAGCACCTAAACAAATCCACTTTTTTAAGTCTAATAGCGCTGTCTGAGGCACTTCTCCTCTTGGCACCAGAAATGGCCGCTGAAAGGGGGTGGATTATTGCGATGTATCTTTCAATTGTGAGCACAGTGATAGTAAGCACAGATGATATCATGCTAGCTTCGGCAAGAAAGGCCCTCAAACGACAGGTGGCTTCCTCAAATGGATAGGGGTAGCGGTTCCACATCATGTAAAGATCATGCGGAAGACCCAGAACAAGAATTAATAGGTCTGAGACGCTGAGATTGACCAGGTAATAGTTGATCGGTGTGTGGAAAGATCGGTTGACAAGTATGACCCAAAGTAAAATCACATTCCCAAAGAAACCAAGGGTGAATATTATGATGTAGATAATGCTAATTGGGACCAGGAGTTCCAATTCAGTTCGCCGTAGACCACGAATCGGAATGAGGTACTCCCAGACGTCTTCAGTGAATTCTGTCCCACTGGAATTCAGTGAAAGGGGTCCTAATGTTGACAAACTCATCACGACATGTGAAACTGCAACTTGTTAATTCGGGAAATCGGACATTTGAACTGCCGGATCTCGGGAAATTTTAAGAGCAAATAAACTGGCCAATAAGGATGTGAGAAAGTGGTAGCCAATCAGAAAATAGCAGAGTCACACTCTTTTAACCTTACGCATATTTTTTAGCGGCAAATTACACAGCATAAAAATCCCTTCGGATGGCAAGGTCTTTATTCCTTCTATGCGAACGCTTATTTGATTATCATTGCAGTACTCAAAAGCTGGATTATTAGGATCAGAATAGGAAAACATTGATTTGTTGCCATAAATTTACACTTTTTGTAGGCCTCACTAATATTCTAGACTTGATCATCTACCCATCAGTCGAATAAGCAAAAAATCCCCCCCCGAGACTAAAATACTTAAATGCATTTGCAAGGCCTACCCCAGGTGCGTAAATATTACACCTATTTTAGGAAAGATTAAGTAAGGAGTAACATTTCGAAAAAGACCAAACTCTCTTCAATCAAGAATGACATAAAAATTTGTCCACGACTTACATTTTTAAGTATTGTTCACGAAGGTATTTTGTTTAAGAAATGCTTGAGACATACTTGTAAGTCATGAAAAACATATCTCTGTATGGTATCCGACAAACTAAAATGCAAAACATTTAGGCAAACTCATACAAAGATTACTGCGAGGTACCATAAAGCGCTCTGTTAATAGAAAGGCAGAGGCGAAGAGAGGATTGCACTTACCTAGGCAATATATGAAAACAAGATTGGTAAACGTGATCCTAATCACCAGTAGCATGTGCTGAAAAAGGCACGTTTGGAGAGGTAAGTGCTAAACAGTTCTACAGCTTAGGAGCACAAGGGGGTAATGAAGCATTTCGACGCAAAAGTATACGCTTGTTATTTAAATAAGTCTCAACACTCATTTATATCATTCACTTTACAGAGTTCTATTTTATCACTGCATCAACACGAAGGCACTATTTTGATTTATTACTTGTTTGTTAATGGTTGTCATATTTTTGTAGAACCTTAAGAAGCTACTAAAACCAAACAATATCAAATTGTCGTGAAATGGAAGCTGACCTTGTCACAAGTCACGAGAAAGAGTTAAAACGAACGTAGAAGCGATTGTAAATAACACAAATTAAGGAAGAATAAGTTCCACTACTGCACAGTGTGACATACGGCAAGAGCAATTATAATCACTGTTTTATCTTGTCAGCATATTCGCAGACACCACTGTCCTCCTTGTTGTAAAAAAGTTCGTGTCAAATTAGTTACCTTCCCCACTTTTAAACTTGAGTTATTTGTGCGTGTCATACAACTTTACTTCATTGATATTAGCTAACCATCCTTAAAGCATGTGTTTAAGATTGCAAGGATTTGATGTGCTGTTTTTTCCTCCAGCCTCTAACTTCATACTACGGGTTTAACAGAATACTTATAATAAGGCATGATGATGTGTGGTGATGTGATGGGCAACAATTAGTAAGCGCTTCTGTTGCATCATAGCGTTCATTTTTTAAATTTTGCTAAATATGGCTAATTCTCGTTTAAAAATTGGCTCATTTTATTCGCTCGGCGCCCAAAACGCTTGATCAAGTAAGCATGCACGAGCAGAAAGTATTGTAACGCTTCACAAAAACAAAAGAAGACGCAACGCTAGGGCGGGAAATACATTCGTTACCTAAGTAGTGCCTGACTGATGCCAGCAGGACCTGAAAATCGGCCGTCTGGCTGGTTTACAAAAGCGGAAGCCTCAAGTGGCTAGTCACCAAAAAAACCGTAGTTAAGCAAACAATGAAAGTAGTAGACTCTCATTCATTTGGTAAGGTGCTTCACCCACTGAAGAGGGTATATATATACTTTAATATGTTCCCCGTTTTGCATCTTATATTATCAATGGCATGGTAGGGCGGACTTGCATGCCTCTAGCGGCATGTCATTCTCTTCCATTTACGCTGTTCCTTCTTTTAAGAAGCATTGTTAAATGGATGCAAACAAAAATGCTAATCAGGCTTCTAAGATTATGCGCATATCCTGACAGGCGACTACAAATTTAGGAACTAAAGTTGCATGGCTATAAAAAGGAAGTTGAGGAAATAATTTTTATCAGAAATAGAGGATGTCTGACGTGCGTCGTTTTCTCCGCTTGCCCGTTGACCGCCTCTACCATGAGAAGGCTCAGATTCCCTCGACATTTTTAATCTAAGCAATGAATACAGATCGGACCTGGGAAATTAGTCTGTTTGCGCAGGATTGGCGCCGCGCTCCACGGTATCATTACGCTGTTCCACGGCTGCGTTCGAATTTCCTTAACGCCACTCACCCGCACAAACATTACAGAGGACACTTGTGTTTGATGACAAAATAAGTGGCTCTCTTGGCTACTGGAAAAGTGTTGACCGGCTCTTCACCAACAATCAGCTTCATAAATGTAGATTGAAAAACGACCATGAAACACTCAGTTTCTTATTTGACTATTGGCACTTAGGCGCCTGATGTTCTAGCCTTTGGGCCAAGGCTTCGGTACGACGTCTGTACGTTTTTTACTACGGTTCTGTCTCTTACTTTGTCCATATAGGGATTTCGGGGCACTACGGCATAAATAACCCGAGTTTAATCGAACAGCTAGAGTTTGTCCCTTCTCGACCACGCGGTGGACCGCTTTTTCCAGCCATTAAACAGTATTTTCTGATGCTAAACCAAGAAACTAATTCAACAGCTTATCGATTTAAACATTTGAAAAATTTTGTTTTAAATCCCCAGTGATTCCCGTCATTGAATCAAAATAGTGGTCAAAATTAAGGTAATTTCTCGCATTAGTTCAGAGTCTGCGCTTCGTTTTCACAATATTTTTCCTTTTATTACTACAACTTTTAACATAAAATTGCATGCTTCAACAGATTTGACGCCTGAAAACTAAGTGAAATCAGAGCCAGAAATGGTTTAGGTTAACAGGCAAATATAAAACGATTTACTCCTTCGGTGCTTGCTAGAGTTCGCCATTAACGGCAAAGTGAAAATACTTTTAAGCCTCTGCATCATAAATGGATGGCTTGAGGAGAGTTGGAGTAATGGTTGAGGATTTTAGAGCTCTCCCCATCCCAGCGATAATCGCCTCCGGCGTGCCCACTTCATAACTCTTCTTTGCTAGACAATGTAATCCACGGCGATATCATAAGCTACCCAAGTGGATGGTACGTTGCCGGCTTCGCCAGTAGTGAGACTTCTAACAAACGCTGCGTGAATTTGTGCCGCAGTCTACGATGGCGTTGCTTCGAATCGAAGGTCTTGCTAAAGTCGACACAATCGCAAGAGCATTTATTGGACCGCCTTCGAGGTTCTATGAGCTCCCTCCTTTAGCCAATGCAGTTTAGCAGTCTTTTAAAATCTGCTTCTGCGATTCCTCGGCCGCTAAGATCATGCATTGCAGCTCATGTCGTCTACGGACGGCAGACCTCACTTAGTGCTTTTTGCCAGTTCCTGCGTTTGAGTCTGTTGCAGCCCATAAACGCAGGTTGTATGCCTTCTTACTTGTCAATCATTGATTCATACAGATTTCAACGAAAAGAATATGTATTGTTATGGAAGCTACTGGTATGGTCCAAAGGCCGGACCGCATAGCGGATGTACCATGATGGAACCCTAAAATTTCGCTCGACTGTAGGACAGCTCATGCATTGCAATGAAGCAGAAGCAAATTTTGCACCTTTTGGTCACACATTTGGAGCGAGTGGGTTTCTATTGCCCATTACCAAGCTCCGCTTTCTTCTTCCGCGTTAGATATGCATGAGAAGAAGGAGGGCATAAATCTCAACACACCAAATGGGTGCGTGTGTATGGGAAGGGGTGTGTGTGTGTGTGTCAATGACTAGTTGAAAGGCAAATCATATTTTGATGCCTACCAGTGCCCCAATTGTTATGTGTTATGCGTTTGTCATTGGTTTATGCCTCGGTGATGGCTCCAACTGCGCAAATCCACTTCCATTTCGATTTTTGATCAATTTCCTCCTTTCCAAAGGTTATTGGTGGAACATTACTAAGCCAATTAACGGACCATAACTTTGCTAGGCCTGGATCACCCATGCCTCAACAATCCCCACTAATCAGCCAGCCATCTAGCATCCACTGCTTACTCACCTTTCGGCAAATGAAGTCGCCCCTTCGATCGCACCAGTCAGGAAGTCAACGGGGCCATGCTCGTGGGCATGAGGGTCACTTCACTGCAACTGCAGTCCCTTGATTTGGGAAATATTATTACCACTGTCAATTTCATATCGTCAGCGATGCTTTTCGCTTTGGAAGCGCAAGCGCTTTCAATCAATGCCGAAACTGCAGTTCGTAGTAGGCAATTTCCTTCGACTTTATTAAAAGTGGCTAAATGGAAGACCATGCAAAAAACTCGACTCCGTTTAGTAATCCGTAGGCAACGGCAGAAGGGTTTAAGCTAGCAAGCGGCGAAATCAAAGCCAGAAGGTGGTTAAATTAAGCCCATGACCAGTGTCCGGACTGATATCAAGTGGTAACTTTGCCTTAGAACTAAAGTTCATTCTTAGCTCATCTGATGACGTCCTTGCATTTAATAAGCTCAACTTCTTAGTATGTAAAAAAATTCCATGAACATGAAATCGAACTGGGTTTCATTGAGATCCAGATTTTATTGCCCTATGATTTGCAGTCGATTTTGGTTAACAAGACAGCATTCAACGCCCAGAAGGCCAGTTTTCGATTTGAGAGGGGCATAGCGGTTTATCTCTTGGAGTGTCGTCAAAACTAATTCCTCCAACCAAAGGATGCACAAGTGATTATCTACGTAACAATGTGGTTAAAAGGCGATGCATCTGCCACGAAAAGTTTTAAAGGTAGAGCAGCATTTCGTTCATGGTTGACTTGCTGGGCTTAAGGTGTCGGGTTCATTCTTTTGCTGATTAATGTGTCGAATAGCTTTATTGCAATTCGTCAGTGAAAGGTTCGAATATCTTGAAAAGCCTTTAAATCCTACTTCCATCGCGTGCATAAAACAATGGGAGTTGAACACAGAGTAACTGATTTACATCCAGATACTACTACCTCTGCTGAGAAATCGCTGATTTTTCATATTAAAGAAATAATATTTCTATTAGAAATAAATGGGGGAAAAATAATGCCTTTACTGTAATCTGCTAGGGCATTCTGATTATGTTTAATGCGTTCACCAATTACTTCCTCATTTGACGTAAAAATTAAGTTTAAGGACGTTGTTTGAATAAATAAGGCCAAATCGCGGGCATTTCAAAACACTAAGGGAACCTTCAGAGGCTGTCCCACTACATCGTCAAGATCGTATGTAACAATGTTACTTTGCACGTCTTCAGAGTTGTTCTGCTTCTAAACTTTCCTGTCTTTAGTTCTGGCACAATGCTGTGATTTTGCGTCGCCTGCTATGCACCGACTGTGCAGTGAGTGGCAAAACTAACGGAGATGAGAGCATAAATAAAAATCTTTCTATTGTTTAACGAAAATGTCGGTTTTGCTCCATTTGTTGGGTGCTTACAAAAAATTGCGGCATTCTATGACTAACTTAGGCGGCTGCTCTGCTAAGCACCACCAAAACTGATTAATTCAATTGCTATGGTTCCACACCAGCACACCTTTGTTGCCTACCAGTCATGTATTTTTCGGTAATCCATTGGGCAACTAGAAGCATCGCGTCGGTTACAAGTGCCCCTTATGTGGCGCCATGCTTAGACATGACAAATGCCTTTTATTCACTTTTAATTGTTTGTAGAACAGAATAATTTGGCTAAACACTATTATGCACGAATAGCCTCTAGGCTAATGACTGATGGGTTGAGACCTTGTTTATTTGTTGTAATTAGGACAGCACAAAAGCGGGTTGCGCTGTAGACACCTAGCCGCCAAGTTGCGGAGTCCAGATCACTCACTCGGCTTGTTCACGCGTACCATGGTAGTGGGATGGCCTGTAATTGCATTGAAAGCATATCAGAATGCATCCCAAACAATCGGAAGGTTGAGGTCATAATCTCTACGCTAACGATTGTCTGCGCTAATTAAAGGTGCCACAAAGCTATGCAAATATCTCTCGCGAATCCAATGGGAGTGGAGCGCTCGAGAATGGAAACTATCATTTTAGGATCCTGAGCAACATAACAGCAAATAAAACATTCATCTTAAGTGCCCTGACCGTCAGTTTTACCGCAAGACTCTGACAATAAACTTGTTAATTATAAAAGTCATCACGGCTTTAAGCCACAGAAAATGCTACTGAGTATGTTTTGCACACCTATTATAGCTCTTATCTTGGAATTGTATCGCAATCTGCGTTTCAGAAGAGTGCTCCGTAGGTCGTGTTTTATGGAAAAAAACATTGTAGGTGATAGTATTGAAAAGGCAAGTTTTTTAAAATAGTGCGCTTGAAATGGCTTAAAAGCGATCAGGAGACGCAAAATGCCATTTCGATGCTTCATTTGGCAATCTGATGAATTCGTACAAAAACAAATGCTTACATGACGCTTTATCAAACGCAATTCATGCGAGTGTCTGTTGACAATGACGACGGCTTTAAATAAATTGAGAAGTTAAGCTTTGAGAGATATGTTTGTTGCTCAGGAAAAACAGAAAGACCTCCATCAAGGCATAAGGTGGGTGCAGAGCGTGCCGTTGATCTGACCGCTATTTTAAATTGAAAGATTACAAGGAGCAAAGTCTCTTACGACGCGAAGATCACGAAAAGCCTATTTGCTATTTCAATTCTATGCTAAATAAAACAGTCGGGCGGCCAGTCCCTCAAACCGTACCAGTAGATTCCACGCTCTTCCGTACGTCAACAATGCACACACTGCTCGAGCATTGAATCCCCTATCATCGTTAGCAAATGTCTCAGAGCTCTATGCTTCTGAGATCGGACCATTTTTCCACACTTTAAAGCGCATTATAATGAAATCCTACAACAATTGAAAACAAAACGTCAAAACGCCCTCAAATGTTATTCCAACCATCAAAGAGGCAATTTAACATTCCAAATGTTCATGATGACTCGATGCAAAAAAATGTCTAGCACGAAAGTTTGTTACTCTATTTTTAACATTTACGTCGCTTATATCAAACATTAGCAATTACTCAAATTTCTCCAAACATCTCAGGTTACCTGAAATAGTTGGTTAATAACAAAAAAGGTGGTTTCTTGGCAATTTAAAGGTAAATATGCAAAGCTTTCGGATTTCACTGAGCACTAGATCTGGCTTTAGAAGACGGCGCAAGACCTTGTGCCTCATGTATTGCAGGATGGTCACAATTGCATGAAAGCCATCGTCATTTCTGTGAAACAGCTTGTGGAAGTGTAGCGATCGAAACTAAGCGAAGCAAGCAGCAATAGTTAAGGCCGCTTATAGTTCTTAGTGCTACCTCTGCATTGTTCTCAAAGACTGTGGTACTTTTCCATTCACAGACATTGATTCTCAGTGTACTTAGGAGAATTGCGTCAAAGGCAATTCGCCTGCCATTTTCGGCGAAAAGAACGGCTTTCGACCGAAATGCATTTGTCAACAAAAATTTCTTTCTTGTCAATGAACTTTTTGAGCAGAGAAAAATTGTCTAAAAGCACTGGCTAATTAACGTTGCTCATTGCGTGTCTTTTTTGCATTCTTCTTGGAGCAGGAACTCGTCTACACACAAAACACAAGTGCAAAATCCTACTTTCTTCACAAGCCAAGGAGTGCCCGAATTTTCCCACAGGCCTTCACTTCATGTGCTAATCCTAACTTAGTGGGTAAGGGTAGAAAGCCTAAAAGTATATGCGCTACAAGCATATCAAAGGCCCAGAAGATTTAAAGGGTGTTGCGTGGAGGCAAGGTAAAATGACGAATTGTATTCTAAATCAGTGATACAGGTATCATTTCGTTAGCAGACAAACAGCAACTTAACAATGATTTGTTTAATCATTTGTAATCTTGCAGTTTCGTTAATCATTTCAATGTTTGCATTCAAATCTCACCGCTTCTATACCATAAATAAATTGATAGTAATCACAGCTCATTAAAACATCTGCAAGGTTGATTTAATGTTAGCAATTCCTATAAAGAGGAATTTCGTGACAGTTTATTTGTTAGAATTTGGATAAAATTTATTAACCTACATCCACTGAGGATGTTGGATTGGGACTATAGATTGTTGATAGACATGGTTTATGTGCCTGCCCACCCCGGCAAAGGCAAAGTGGCAGAGAACATAGGTAGGGATCAATCATGTCACTGACCTATTAAATAGGCCATCATCTTTAATTAACGATGTCTCGGCCTCTCCACCCGTTTAAGCTTACAAGTCAGGTATCAAAGTGTAATCGTTGGTGCAGGAAAAACACCCACTAACTAGCCAGGCGACCCACCGAAACTTTATGCAAGTGAAATTCTATTTCACCTTAATGACACTGAACTATTCTGTGTGATTGTGCTGGTCACTGTGTAGCGCATTGTTTGTTTGGGCTGGTGGTCGTTGGGACATGTTAGTGGCGGCTAACTTGAACGTGGTGCGTGGGCTGGCCTGCCGGCCATGCCAGCAGTTCCCTTCCTTTCTGTCTAGAATACAAGTATTTCTCCTTCTTTTAGGGATGCTCAGAGCGCTACAACTGAGTTTTGCATCGCTAATCGTATACTAAGGGGTTGATTGATTTTAATGGAATTCCATGATTGTGAAGTATCGCATCCAACATATATCCTTACCACTTTTTTCTCTCACCGGTACTTCTTAGCCACGCCTATTTATAACTTGACTATCTTTTGAAGTTGTGGGTTTTCATCTATCGTCGCATTCTTGATGTCAGTATGGAGACAAATTTGGGCAGGTCTGTGCCAGCCTTTTCGCATGGTTCACAGTTGGAGTCGTTTCTGTTGTTATAAGCTTTCCAGCAGACCACAAGACTTGAGTAATTGACGAGGTATGAGCTCATGTTTTAGCTTCATTTAAAAAGTTTCACAGGAACTTTTACCCTCAGCTCCGGCAAGGTTTATCATCCCCATATAGAAAACATGAAAATTTTTCCTTAAGCTAGAGTACCACAGCTTCTCTGAGTACCAATGCGGACAGCACTGGGATCGACCTTTTAAGGGCCACAAACTAATAGTTCGGTAGGAGCCCTCTTTCGCTCATCATCACTATCGGTAGTTCAGCAATCCTCTTGAGACTTCGAAACTCTACTAAGCGACACGACTTCCACAAACATCACTTCCATCAATGGAAAAGCTATCAAAGTAACCAGACAAATGTTCAAACATTTTGCACTTCATACGCTGCAGAAACCTTGACGGTGTGGCAAACATGGCAAAACAAAGTAGGACATGAGTTGGGTAAAGTGAAGTAGTATTGCCGATCGACAGGTCTAGATTAGCACAAAACTTGCAGTGAAACTACGCAATTTTGACAGCCACTGATCAAGCGCAGGTCTTCGCAGGCCACAAAAGTGCCCTTTTTGACTTTAGGCTCCTTCTCACAACCCCTGAATGATCTATTTTGACCTGTCAAACATGGTAAACATTTATTTCTAAATGGACACGTTGAACGAGCATGAATACATCCAATTGTGCCTTCATTAGTCCCGTGTTGTCACACGGGATTTGAATGACGTGATAAAAGCAGCATCAAGTGGGGCCTGTAAGATCCCCAATTTTTCCCGTCATATGACCAGGCTGGCAAATGTAAGCTGCTCGACTGCTAGGTCTTGGTAAAGGCCCTTCCAACAGTCCTCCTTTGGGTGGACTTTTGAACGCACCAAAAAACATGCGCTGTCTTGAAGGGGCTCCAACAGAAGCCTGTTTTTCATCTGTCTAAAGACAGGTGAAAGACTGCAACGCTCACTCATCATCGAAACTGAAAAGCGGAAAACATCGGGTCTAAGGTTCGTTGCTGGTAGGACGCTACTTTGTCCACATTAAAAAACGCCTTATCCGGATTGTAGTGGGACACAATCGACGGCCGGAGGTGGCCTCAAGTGCCGTTGGTCGGAGGCCTTCATTTGATGCGAGTTGAAACACAATTTGCTTCATCCCAAAACAACCAATTAGGCGAAAGATTGGGGCATGGAGGTATGTTGAAAAAAATGAACCACGTTAGCATTTTAAAAGTGTTTTCGAAAATGCAATCTGCAAACATACATCCCGTGTGACTTTGACGGGTCACGAGGCGCAAATGTGGGAGAGGCATGTTGACTGCCACAACTCAGAAGTTTTACCTTTCCACGTGAAGCCATTTTGCGCCCTAAGACGTTTCTATAAGGGAAGAAAGTCATCGTAATCGGGCAGAGATGGAGAGGTACTGACTAGACCAGGAAGCCAGGCTCGGGCGTAGCTCAAAGCGAGAACTGAACTCGTGCGACGGACAATCCTGTCAACTTTATTACCTTTTTCGGCAATCCAATCAACTTGCAACCTAACGCGTTGCAAATTAACTATTATGAATTGATCAGAATTGCACTGTCACACATGTGTGACAAGATGACATTATCCATTTACACCCAGTTGAAGATGTGCATCATAGTAAGATAAAAAATCATCCAGTTAACTCACTCCAATGGCAAATAAGCTGGTCTATTAGAACGCGAAAGCAGTTGTCATAGCCATCAAGTCAGCTGACTAAACTTATGATTAACTAAATCCAGCCTCAACGTCTAAAGAATTCAATGCTGAAAATAGAATATAATCAGCCTCCTAGCACAACACATTAAAATTTACAAAAGTAATGCTAACTGTCAGCAGTCGAGATCATCGAATGGAGAGTCGGGAAAAATAAGCTCGCCACGTCAATTTGATTGGGCATTTTCACCATAGTTCAGCACCGATTCGGAGGTTCATTGGAATTGTCCTCCTATTGAAGGGGATTCGCGAAAAAAACTTTCTTTGAAATAGTTAACAAGGCATTGCAATGCGAGACGATGTTCAGGCCTGTCTTCCAAGCAAACTGTGCTTAAAAGTCAGAGGCCACGACCTAGGAAGACATGTTTGCAATGCGTCGATTGTTTGACCCGCGGCTTCAATGTCGGATCACCGCCGGGTGGCCTGACCGCTGAACGATGCTAGCAGGCACAAAAGCCCGTTGCTGCGCTGTGTCTTCCTTCGTCCGCGGGAAAATTATGCAGCGCGGCAGTGACGCCTTCTCCAAGTGTTCCGGGAGTCAATTGCAATAAGCAATGTTGACAGCAATCCCAAAAGTACGTTCTCCCTGTTTTGTTGAAAATGAGAACTTCATTTGCATGATAATTGTTCATTGCAAAAGATCGCCGGAATTTTAATTAGCTCTTCACCTTCCTGTCAGCAGTCAACGAAGTTGGCTGTGTCGAGTTAGTCTACGTCAACCTGTGACACGGGAATTTAATCTCGCACCAGGCAAGAAAAGTAAACAAATGTCGGAAGAAAATGGAAAGAAAATTTGTTCCAACTGAGTCTCTATAGCCGAATTTGGAAAGAGGTGACACCCCTCAACTGCCAAGGGTACAATAGCGAACACTCCAGAGCGGTCCACTGGCAAAACCGTCTTTTCTCTTCTTCCGTGCCTAAATTAGTCTGCAATATGAATAATAAATGTTACCATAGATTTAGGAGGACTGTCAATGAATCGCATCATTCTGCAAAGCAATCAGGCACGTCGGAATGCTTCAAAGATGATTGTGTGCAGCTCTGATGGCTTGGCTACCTCTTCGCGTCGGTTTGGCGGATTTTCAAACTCTGCTGGGCGGCACAGCCTCCAAGGCATGCTGATAGTTCCCTAACCTCACATCCGTGGCAGCGACATTCTAATACAAACCAAGAGGATAACTATATCGCCTCCGATTGAAGTGGCGGAAGAAAGAATCATGCTGCACGTGGAAGAATCGGCGGTAGCTCTTATCAGAAGGGTTTAAATGATGTATACCTCAGGAAACTGCTCCAGTCATGCGTTCTGCGTGAATGCAATCACGAATACGGACCTGCCGGCGAAGAGAACACGCGACGCCTCCCCTACTTCTTTACTGGGTGGATGAAAGCCAGGCAGACAATGACCAGACAAACGCCAAAGTGAGGCTAAAATAGCAAGGAGGAATGGACGCAAAATCTTACCTTCGCGAAATCACTTCGAACTCCCATCTGTAAACACACTTGATGCCCAAAACAACTTCACGTCCTTCGATGCAGTCTCGAAAGAGGACGAAGCTTTGGGTGCGGTCAAGCGTCTCCTCAGTTGCATACAAATCCCGTGTGGCCGAGACAGTTGGCCAGTTGCAATACTTAACCTAGGACGCTAACTAAGGAGAACGCCATGCTTGCTTGGACACTTAAGGCCCTGGCCCTGGACCTCGCTCTCCCGGTACAACTCCTACCTCAATAAGATGGTTTGCTTCGTCTTCAGAATTGAATGCGTATTGATAATTCGCCTACATCTCTGGTGGGGAAGGTTATGATTCTGTTCAGTCCGTTCTCAAGTTCGCCATGAGACACATCAAAACTGCAGGACTAATGGCATGGCCAAGAATTGGATGAAGAAGGCTTTAGGAGGTGGCAACAAACCTCCGGCGAAGAAACCGACCCGATCCACACAGGCAGACGACATCCTAATCGAGATAAAGTGAGGCAATTCGAACGCTATTAAAAATGTGCCATCTTTGTACTAGAGAAGTGGATCCAGCGAGCCAAGACTATGTAATGCTGCCGTATGGAAGAGCTGACAGGGCTATGGAAATGCCTCGGTTGGTGGAGGGTCAATCTGGGAACCCCCAAGGAAGTGGATGTCAAAAGACGAGGGCACTGTGCCCTCCTCCATCTTCAAGGGGGTCTCAAGGCGCCACGCAAGCGCCATTTACTCCCAGTGGGTCATAACACGGAGGGTGCACCCTCAATTTAATTGAAAACCACCTCAACACAGAAACTGTACAATTGAACGACCAAAGCATGCCAAGTTGTCAACGCCACCTTATGTTGACTGCAGGGGATTCATCTGTGACCACAGAGGGATTAAATTTTGGCCATTAAAGTGTAACAAGGCAGAAAAGTCCATTTCAACGATCACCTCATAAATGCCTTGGCAAATCAGATATTTAGTGCGGAAAATTTGGTTCAAATTTTATTTCATAGGTCAAAAGTTTACGAATTGGACTTTCCAACCGAGTGATGGCCGCCAACCCGCTTCAAGGATGTTAAATTACCTTCATTGCGCCTACAAGCCATCAACAACAAAATAAGGGTCACTGTTCAAATACAAAGTGGAGTACGCTGCAACACATTTGCATCTCGATAAAAGTAAATGGAAAAAACATCAGCAGGTGTAGGAAAAGCCGACAAGCCCTTCAAAGGTCCTGAAAATCTATGCCGAAAAAGAAGCTCATAGAAACCAATGCTTAATTGAGGCTCATTTGCAAATTTTGAGGACAAAGAAGAGACGAAAATAGTCATGGAGGTGGTGTCGACTGGGCGGTATCATGGAAAGCCAAATCGAAGTAGACAGGGCAGTGGTTGCTGGGTCGTCCACATCCGTCGGAGAAGTCGGTGAGGGGTATGAGAGGATGACGGAGCGGAGTTGCGACAGCACAGAGGCCGGTAAATTTAAGACCTTCTAAGGGCTCTTCTCTCCCCAATGTTAGAAGGCTGGGACAGAGCCATGCATTGTCTAGGCATGGCATTCGCGAATCCCCTTGCCTTTGACCGACGCCCGCGCCTCGCTCCACCGCACTCGCCATTGTCGCACAGGCTGTCGGCAAAGCGCTGGCTAGTCCACGGGAGCGCAAAGCGTCGAAAGCTAAGTGACAAAATAAGCCACGTAATGCTGGCTGCATGAAGGTCAAAAGTCAATCAAAGGTACAAATGTGCATACGCATTAACATTATCGAGGGTAGCATGCAGACTGAGCATGAGAAAGACGTCAGCATGGAGGCTACCTAAGATTATCTAAAGGTCCGGTTCGGGGAATCCGAGGACGACTATCACTCCTTAAAGTCAAACAGGACAGTGAAGAAGCATCAGTGTTCTAGAATGTCATAAAACTCGCATTCAAGAAGTGGTGGAATGCTTTTCTGGAGTGGCAAATTTCTGGGTGCAAATCGGGATGAATTGGATTACTACTTTACAAGAAAATGGGGGACTGTTTTGACCTACCAGTCACAGTGCCAAAAAAAGAATGCAAAGCGTCCGGCGGCAGGAAATGTACTTTAGGAATGGATACACCCTTTTCGCCCAAACAAACAGCGTTTCGTGACCTTGCGATGACCTCACGATATCCGCATGATTATTGAGCAGGTAAGAGCACCCAAGTAGTACCCTTAATTGTTGAATGGTAGATAGAAAAGCTCGCCATACCTTTTGAGAAAACAAGGTTAGAGAAGCGAGGAGGGATTGGGAGCACGTGTTTGAATGATCGCCCACTCTTACATTAAATTGCAAATGGTAGAGGAAGAAATAGGCGCACTTATGAACACTGATGCGAGAAAAGGTGACAGTTTGACTTAATCCAAGGAAAACACGCATGCATGCTTCATTTACCAAAAAAATTCTGTGCCACAACAACGCAACAACAATGATAATTTCGTGGGAGTTAGGATTCTCGAGGTAGTAAAGGGCATAGACTGCTGTGATGCCACTGGAAGGAATGCTGAATTGCGTTGAATCGCCCTAGTCCCGAGAGGAATCCGAATTGCACGATGAAGCCGTGCCGACGCACTTGACAACCGCTAGCAGTTGCACTTATTGCCTTCTGGGTGGAACGACCAGCCCCAAATGAATTCGGCCGTTGTTAACCAAAAAGAGTTTGTTGAATCAGGCCAACTCTTCTGCAGCTGCCAGTAAACCTGGGAATAAAGCTTCACCCAGAAAAATATAACTTCGCTATTTTTCGTTAAATACGCTAATCGCCTCGATCTCGCGGGGGGGGGGGGAATTCGCTGTCAGGACTCAAAAAACATGCTCCACCACGTGACACCAACTGGCATTAATTTCCCAGACCAACTCAACCGCTGGCTAGGACTCGAAGAAAATCACCGGAACAAGAACAGCACATACCTGTCTCGATGTTATGAACAAGAAAATCCCTTTTCGACGCATGAGTTGGTTCATGTTAAATACTTGTGACACCAAATCAGAGAGGGTGTTGCACAGATGTAACATTAACGTAAGATGTCATACATAACAACTAAAAATCTCTTCTCTCAGCTGAAAACCCGTTCACGAAGTAATGGTTGGTTAGCAAGGGAGAACTTGTAGCAGTGAAAGGCGAAAAACAATCATAAAATTTGCACAAAGTGATGAAAGGACCACCAAAGAAGGAAAAGTCGTTTTTTTCCTTAATAGCAGATGGGAGAAAACACATCCCAAAAATGGCATAGAACCTGCAAAACATCTTAACGCTTAACTCACCCTTGTTGCCAGGATCCATGTTAAAATCACCGAGGATGACATAGTAGATTTTGTCTATAATAGCAGAAATTAGTGACGTAAAGATCCACCAATTAACGACGCCGCTTTCAAGAACAGTTGCTCACCCGAAAGAGTGTCTTCCATCGCGTCGACAAAGTCAGCAAGACAGGCGACCTCCTCTGTATTCTTCGCCAAATGAGTGTCCTCTAATCCCGGGGCCCTGAGATGAACTGAGGTGAGCATAAGGATCCTCGATCCCAGCTGCAAATGAAGTATGGCATGTGATGAACTAAGGTGAGGAAGGAATACCAAATACAAAACAAAATTAGCCCACGAGAATTAGGGTGTGTAATTAGCTTGCCTTATTTTGAAAGCAACCAAAACACCAAGATTACTTTAGCAAAAAGCGAACCTTGAACTTGGCCATGAAAGGCAGCCGAGAGAACTTCCCATTGGCAGAGAGAAGGCGCGAAGAGATAGCTTGTACACGATCGGAACGGTAGAGCATCGAGGAGTACTCGACGGCCTGAAAAGTTCGTCCCGTTTTATCATTCGATGAGAAGGCCGCATATGGGCCGTACTTGGTTTGGTTCACTGTCATCCACCGCTTTACCATCGGCAACACAGGCGCATTCAACTCGTTCACCAACTGAGGTGAAAATTAATCGTTTTTACTTAAATAAAATAAGTAAAAAGTACAGTTTTCGCTGTTTACCAACTGAACAGCCTCAGGTTCAACCACCTCCTGGAAAGCGATGAGATCGAATTGATTTGAGAGAATAGTTAGACAAATGGCTTCCCGGAATCCAGAGTGTTTGCCCTTTGCCAGAGTGAACCGATCCAGGTTCCATGTAGCCAATCGATAGGTGTTAGGGGAGAGGGCATCGCTAGTTGTAAGGACATTCGAATCATTGACATAGCTTGTCCATCTTTCAACCAAACCCATATCGTTGAGGGTCCGAAAGAGTTCTGCGACACTATGGTCTGCCGGCGGCGATAGTGGTAGTGGAGGTGCCGAAGGCAAACATTCATTCATTGGGATAGGTAGTGCAGGTATCTGCGTCGAGTAGGGCTGAGAGGGATGCTCATTTATTACTTGTTCATCCCTACGGGCCAAAAAGGAGCACCATTTACGGTTCTCATTGCAATGTTAGGTCAATCCAAACTGCCCTCAAGTACATAATTTCGAGGGGGAATATACTATCATAGTCTAAAAGAGGCTGAGAAACATACATTTTGCACCTACGCCATGCGATCACAGGCATCAACGAAGCACAAATCGAGCGCTCGTTGCCAAGAGGACCTATTAAGGCGATCACTGCCATTGAGTCATTATTACTATCAATAAGTGGGCTGGTCCAGCATACTTCACGCCTCGTTAACCAAGATGGGAAATATAGCAATGAGCCGACGGAACGAAATGAGCAACAACAAAAATTCGTCTAAACATCGGCTTACAGCTTGCGTGACCCCACACTGATGGGACGTTAAACCATAAGGGTAAAAGACTGAATGAGGTCAGTGTTGCAATCATAACCCGACGTCTGTACCGATCCTGATTATGATGGCACGTGTCAAGCCCACACCACAACCATTTACCACTGCAAATGCATAAAACATCTCACCCTTCACCTCCAACAATACCAGTACAGTACAGTATAGTACAGTACAGGCCTATGACAAATACATTAGTGACAGATTCAACCAAAGCATATGACGTGCTGAAACGTAACAAGGCAACTTACTCAATACTGTCATCGACAATGAGACCACAGTCTGAAAGCAGTACCTTCTGAACGTCTCCCAAATTCCAAATATCACGGAGGCGTTTCAATGGGGCATTTCGACGTTTGATAATGATGTTATGTGCCAGAGTTTCACCAAGAGATGGATACCGCTTGAAAGGCATTCAAAAAGGAAATCGCGAATAGTGAGTACACACGCTGGAACGATGTCCAGTCACAGTTAGCGTTTGCAAACAGACATCGTTATCGCGCTATAACGGATAAATTTGCCCATGGAAACTTCCATCAATTGATCTTCCCTCTCTCGAGGTAGGCAACTAGTTCATTAACACGTTTGCGATCAGTGCCGCAGGGGGACCTAGCCTCTATAGCTAAGATTTTTTACTGTTCTAGCACCGCGACTACTCGAGTAAGCTAACGTTAACGAGTAATAAACTGTTAAAAGGCGACAAGAATCGAGCTAAATGTAGTAAAAATTCCAAATAGCCAACTTACACTGATAATTTCATTCTCAGAAGCGACTTGGAAAAATTTGAGTACATCCCTCTTCCTGTCCTATGAGGAAGGAAAGGATTAACCATAAAGCATTGTCCCAGATCGCACCGCAGTTACAAAGAAGTGAGGTTAGGATGAATGAGACCGGCCGCTTTAGAAATAAGTGAACAGAAGTTACCAAGGGAATAGCTGACAATTTCAAAGTAGTAAATTTTCTTCCTTATGAGTTAATAAGGAATGCGATACGTCGAAACCCAGGTGAAGACTGACTGAATCGAAAATAATAACCACAAAGGCGTATGCGACAAAGGTCTATTCGAAATGACGCAAAAGCTGGTGCAGAGAAAATCCCATTAAGTTTGCAACGGGTGCTGGTAAAAACTGTTATTTCCTATCAACAAATCATACTTAGTGGTGATTTTCATGCAGAAATATCAACGCTAATCTTGATCTTCGTTGCCCTCAATGTATAATTTTGTAGAACAAATACCAGCAACCAAAACTTCTTAGCAATGGGAACGGTATAAGCGAAAAATTGAAATTAGTTTTGTTAGCTGCCAAGCGCATAGAATTCTATTAATTATTATGAGACCTAGAGGGCGGTAGTCAAAGTAAGTAAACGACACCTAGCAGGAATAAATAGGATTAATTGTTTACATTTTAGGGAGGAAGGTTAGAATGCGGTCGAAAAGAACATCCGCAGTACGCAAACTTACGAGATCACTAAGATCGCGTGAGCGGTTCCGCATGCTTAATGAGAGGAAAAATGTAGAGTATGACGCTCAGCAGCATTTATGGCAAGTGCGCACTAGCCCACCGTATGATTGGATCGGGTGCCACACGCACACGCACACCTAATATCACGCACACATGCACGCAAAATCACAAGCCTACAATTCCCGACAAGCCTCAAAAGAAGATATTTTTAACCATAAACAGCTGCAAGATACAAAGCTTTTAAGCTCAAGGTTTAAAATGTGGGCTGTTTCATAGTTAACCAACGAAATAGTCCCAGCAAAAGTCATAGAAGGCGCAATTGCAAGCAACCAACTTAGTGAATGCATTTGCCATAATGTAAGATGATTTGGCAATAGACTTACCGGCCTAAAAATACATTGACAAAGTCCCATGAAAGAAAATTGCTGCAGATTTACATCGACGCCGGCAAACAAAGACCTATCGAAAAAGCGCGCAGTCTTTTAAGAGTTACGATTCTGGATGTTTAGTTATAAAATAAAAAGTGACAACATTTAACTAGTGATGGCTTGAGGTCATGGCCAGTCCACCCTGCAAACGTAAAACAGAAGTCGCCAAGATTAACAATCGTTAAAATTTGCAATGATGCTGCAAAAAGAGGTACAAATGATGCTACCACGAAAACCCGCCGGTAGGAGTGAATGGCGCAATGTACCTCCCAGTCTTCCAAAATTGCACACAATGTTCGGCTATTCAAGTCATACACAACCTTCAAAATTTTTTAGGTGTACATGAACAAGGAAGTTTTGGAATGTTTTAGTTTCCTATGCTTAGGGATCATAATTTCTATATTTTAATTTTTTTAAAAAATACGGCGTTTTAATTTATACTTTTAAGTAGAATAAAAAATTAAAATATCATATTTAACAAATTATTGCATTCCCACCCATAGTTGGCATTTTAATTCTTATCCGTTTTGTATTAAATAATGATATTTGAGTTGCAAATATAACATACATATAATTTTTAATGTGAAACTGATGCCAAATAATAATGATAACAATAATTCGATGGTACTGCAGAGTTGAAAGCGAGAACGTCACTTAACTTAATGCAGGTTAGTCGAATTTCGAAGCCTGTTCGAAACATGGTAATCAAGTACGTAGCACTAATAAGATTAAGTAGACACTGTTTTCTGCAAAATTATTTCATGAGGGAGTTCATGCACGTAAATTTGGTGGCTGGAGCTTGTTAGTGAGCACCCAATTTACGCCCGCCCATAATTACGCAAGATTAATTTAATTATTCTTAAAAGTTAACCACCTATAAAGATCATACATTTCTTTTGCACTTCGCTTACCCCTTCAAGCATTCAAATCTGCACAGGGACACAATGAGCGACTGCTTTTTACTTAGCATGTGTGTTCAGCAGCAAATACTAGTGCCACTGTACTCTAATAACTCCCACGGCACGGTCTTACTTTGAAAACTATCAGTGGACATAAAAGACTAGAACAGGGTTCAATTTAATGTCATCTGTATACATGGAAGTCCCACTGATGCCACTCTCTCTTAGGCCTACACGCAATTGGTGGGCACAGATATGGCTGAATTGTGATGACGACGTTGGTGAGGCTACCATTTGCATGACACTATCTGGGGTAAGGAGTTAGCACTGCATTTTAGAAGAAAAGTTCCGCAGCAACTTTACTGACTATTATCTGCCGTCAAATTATTTCTGTCGACAATAAGCTTTCCAGTGTTATCCGATCCTGCTTGGCCATTAGAAGAGGCGAATAGATGTGCTACAGCTGCTGGATTGAATTTAGACCTTCGAGCGCCTTTCTACCCTGGTCGCGCCCAAAGCCTGTTAAATTAACATTCAGATGTGGATTGAAGGCACCTATACAAATAATTACAGCGGGTTTAAAGCCATTTTAATTGCTAAAAGTGGAGAGAATGATTGCAGTTGTGATGCTTTGTTTGTTTGAAGTGCTGATTGGCCTTCCTGGCCGGAGGTGACCGTTTTGGGACCCAGCCGCTTGGGATGGCCTTCGAATGCGCCAGCAGTCCCCTTCCGCCTTCTCTTGAATACGCATATTCTGCTTTATGATTAGCCTTTTTTCGTCATCTAGGGATGCTAGGGGCGCTACAGGGACAGTCTTTGCCATCCACTTTTTCAGCGCAGGCTATTCGTCTCAAAGGAGAATGCTGTCGTTTTTACTTCTGCAGCCCAAAACACAAGAACGAAACCTCCAAAAGGCCAAAGACAGCCTGCATTTTACCCTGTCTGATAAATGTCCTCGTAAAACAACACAACTGACCACGCACAATTTCTCCTTGACATTACGATAATATGACGGGACACCAACTCAGATAGTGAAGAGAATTTGTGGGATCAACTTTTCGACTCCTTTGTCGATCAAGTAGCTCACAATCATCGTCAATTTTGAAAGTCGTGGGCAGCAGTAGCTCATCGAAGGAACCCAGCTTCGTGTTTTTCACGTTAAATTTCATGTCGAAACGTGCTTACGTGGCAGGCTCGACAGGTCTGGCCATGCAAGGTTGATCAGGAACCAATCAAACGCATCGGCGTTTCGACATGCTCAACCAAACCTCCCAGTGGATACTTAACGGCAGTGGTCAAAAGGGTTGTAGCTGACGCCATGCCAGCGATGGCAAACTCCATTGAGGCGTCAACTCAGGAGGCCACTTCACTTACTCAGGGAAGATCTTCAACCTCTCTTCTGGCATCGCACCTCAACTTGCATCGCCAAAGTCCGCCTGACATTTGAGTGTCAACTCCTCTTCAGCCACTTTGTCCAAATCATTTCTGTCCCTTCGGTGCCAGTCACTATTAGTCCACTGCATGACCTTTCATTTACTGGCTGCATATAAACAGCGTTGTTATCAACTATACCAAAAGCTGTCTACTTTGTCACTAAGCCGTGGACACAACTCAAATCATCAAATCGGCACCGTAATTTATGCCTTCGATCCGCGGTCGCCTCTTCATTTCGGCCGCATCAGTCCAGCCGATGACGTCTCCCGCTTGATTTGGGGCATGGCCATAAAAAGTGGCAGCATTTATGGCACCTGCCGTGCCTACTAGATTCAAAAATTGCTGCAAGCCCCACACCAGCCTTGCAGTCAGCACAAATTCTTCCCTGATGGTGGTCGTTGACGTCGAGATACAGCGCCGCTACCACTGTTGCTTGCGTAAATGCGCACTTCGCCCCCTGACAAAACATTCGTTTTGCCGTCAATCGTTGACTGATGTTAGCCGTGGCAATTACAGTGTGAAAAAGAAAACTGTTAGCTGAGAGAATTGTTTTTGCTCATCTCTTCTCACCTCGAAGCAGCTGCTACGCTTAAGAGCATTCAGTGGAATCTGGGTTTTTCCAAGCAACTAGAGCAGCAAGCGTTCAACTACTCCAAAAATTCCACCACTGGATCTAATCAACATGAACTATGATTCACAAAGCCTCTCACTAGCCATAAATCATTAGAGACCTTGCAAAGAAAGCAGCTTAGCGAGGAATGGTTTAAAACTCATGCTCTTTTGATGAGGTGCCGAACTTTACAAATTTTCCGTCGCAAAAGTCGTCCTTCTTAAAGTCAACAACCTGTGCGTTATTAAAATGGATGGTTTTTTCTGCCCAGATTATTGCCACAATCTCATTTCGTGGCGCGCGATTTAAAAATACCGGAAAAATTAGAGCATGAAATAAATATGGTAGTTGAATGTCTCTCTACACAGCTCAAAGTAGATTATTTTATTTAGGTTTGCGCCTTTACTTTTTTATATCGTAAATTAATGCTCTGGAATTTGCATTTATGTGGTGCGTTATGCATAAGACAAAATGGGATAATTTACGGTAAAATAGTAGTGAAAGGGAAGAAGTCGCTGTTGTGTCACTCGAGCATCTGCAACCGACTGACCTTGCTTTTGACAATGAAAGAGGAGTAGGTCCTTAAGTGGTGGACAATTGAAGCACCCCATTGTCACGTTATGCCTGGTGTTATTGTCAAACCTCACTCATCATTTTTCACTCAGCACAGCCCAGTCACAACAGGAGTGGACTGAGTTGAGCCTTTAATCCACGCACATGCTCCGCCCTCGGCACCATGGAAGCGGACTTTTAATGACACTAATTCTTAGCACCTTGTCCTCTGAAATTGAGGGGAAAGGGGTCACCCAAGAAGATTGTGTCACAATTTTACCTCTTCACAGCGATTAAATTCAGGGCTTTTTAGTTAGTGGTGTGCAGAACCCTGCTTGATGTGTACGAGATGTTGAAGCTGTGGACAACCTCTTGCCTCGAATTGCTACCAAGGCGAGTGGAAAATTAGTGTAGTGTCGCGTTGATAAGTGTTTAAATGCCAGGCAAAATCTGTTTATTAGGATGAAGCATGATAAATGGTCGAAGGAAACATTGGAGACGATTACTCAAAGGAAATCAGGTAGCCGCTTGGTAGTTAACATCGCAGGTGCTTAGTCGTTTAAACTGAGTTTGCAAATCATGTGACGAACCTTGAGAAAGGCTTGGAATATTCCTTCGCCTTATCTGGGTCACCTCTTGTGGGAAAGTGAATCAGAGACAGCGGTTGTGGAACATTCAAAACCAGTTTGATTTCCTCCTTGTTTAGTTTTTGTTCCAAAAAAACGGAATATTCAGCACTTAAAGACAGTAATAAATTACTTTATCATGCTTTGCGCGCACTTAGTGAACAGTCAATGAATCTTCGTTGGACGACAAGGCCTCCAGGTCGTGCCAATAGCTGGCAATACATGGTCTGCAATTGTAAGTTTACTTCTGCCTCCAGGGAAGTCTCCAGCCGCCCCATTAGTGCGAGTGGACTTTTGCCATTGGATGCCTGACATTTTTGGGGACGGAAGGAAGTCACATGCTGTTGACGGGCTGTCTGCAACGTCCCCCAAATTGCGTGCGGGGAGGAAGGGCCGAGATTGACATTTAGCCGCAGCATCCACCCCAAAAGGCTATTACTAATTGAAGCGGGATTGATGAGAGCTGATTGAGGCCATCATCGCGCAAAGCTTTATGCGTCTGGTCGCAATTGTTCACCGTAGCCCCACTTTAGCATCCACAATTCACGCAATTACTAAGCCATTCTTCATGCGGCGTCAGAAATTGTTCAGAACGGTGTAATCAAAGGTACTGTCATACTCTGGATACTGAAACGGGATCTGAAAAGCCGTCTGGGATCTCTAGTACTTAAGGTGCCAACTACAGTGTCCGTGTGCGAAGCTAACAATGAATTAAAAAATGTAACAACGTTGAATAAAAGCACCTCACTGCAAGGGTGCCAGGGGAGGAATGCCGCTGAACTCCAAGAGCAGCGGCAAATTAAAGGACAATTCTTTACAGAATGTGTCTTTCTTATTGATTGGAGCTGTGCACCACTTGACTGTCAGTGGCAATTACTTCGGTTTCCAAATGGATGGTCTGCACTTAAATGGTGACGGGTGCTGTTTTTGCAAAGGCAATTGCAGCATCGATGCAGAAGCAAAGTGGTCGGAGAGCCTTTGGGTGATGGTCGCCGATGTTCTGCAGAGTGCTTCTGTACCAAAGAAGTGGAACGACTGATCGGGTTGTTTACAACATTGAAGGTTGTAAACTAATGAGCTTTGCAAGGTAAATGGCAGTGTAAAGCCTGGAAAAAACCACCTCTGAGTGGGCGGCTCATCCAGTGGCTAACCATACGTTTATTTAGGCAGAATCGATGTAGGAAGCCAAACTGCCCCATTTTGTCGTAAATTCCACCCACATGGGATCAAGGCGAGAAGTTGGATTATGAGGAAGACAAGGCTGGCCTCACCCGATCTGTGCGCCCATTTGAAAGCGCCGAACTCGAAGATTTGATGCTTTGCGTGCAACGGTAAGCACAGATATTTCCTATATGGTTGCTCTGGTGACCAGGAAAACATTTTATTGTGTCGAACGGCAGTTAATATAATGCTACCTCGAAAATTGCATGAAACACATTATTGCATTGATTTAGTTAGTCCTTTAGAAAAGGCTTTGTAGTACTTTTCAAGGTGGGTTTACTCATTGTTTTGATTACCCGGGAAAGTGAAGCAACGCCAATGCAACTTGCCAAGTCGCACAGTCTCTGGAAAATGCCAGGAGCTCAAATCCCTTCTCTATGTGGGCAATAAAGTTTCGGCCTCAGAATGATGACCGCATTTATCGTCATAGCGTGGCTTACAGTGCCCTATGGATGGAAACGGAAATCAAACCCTACCTTAAAAGATAACTGTCTCGTGTATATTACCCAGAGCTGAAGCGAAGTAGGCGCGGACATCACATATTCGTTACAGAACCATGAATAGTAGCTCCAACTACTCAGCCTCTCTACCATCCAAATAAGATGCAGGTGGGTTTGGCTGGGCAATCACAAAAGTGGCGACTAAGTTTTAAACAGGTATGAGCGAGGAGCCTTAATTTTAATCTTATAAAACATATATTCAATGTCACCTAGCTATCACCTTGATGCAGTTTTGATAAGCTGAAGAGAGATACGAGAGTCAGTATCACCCTTTTTCTAAATACGGCTAACAGACATGACGACACTGCAGATCAGGTAGAATAGCGAGAAAGTTATTAATGCTAAGTATAAATACCTCGTCAGATGCGTGTGATGCAAAGACTGGTAGGAATGAAATGAAACTGTTTCCATTGCATCAAGAACTCTGCAGTGACTGCTGATGTGCGAAAATGGAAGGATCTGGCAAATGGTAATAATTAAAGCGCCCTCATTATGCCCCAACAGAACTCAATGATGTTTGATCCGGGTCCGTAGCCACTCGCCGCATCTTGGCGTCGACAAAAAAGATCAAACCCAGTAATAAATTTAACCGTCCATTTTTGGGCATGTGTGAGGTGAATAACCTCTGTAAGATAAAAGCCGGCTATAACAAAACCATCCTAAAGTTACCACAAAGGTGACACCCATATTTCATAGCATCAAGAAAGTATTTATGACTATATTTTTAAATTTTTCTTTCACGCTTTAAATAATATGCATCGCTTTTTATTAAACAAAGCCTGCTTTCACTGCGATGCCAGAAATTATAACAGAAAAGTATGGTGCACTGACACAAGATCAAAAGCTCAATTTATTCAACAGCATGCTAGTTTAGAGTTTAAGCCTCGCTAATTTTTGCTATAGTTACAGATAACGTACAATAACGCTTTTCTAAATATTGTTTAAACACGCACATCCAAGTTTGGCCTTTACTTTTTGGCAAGAATTCGACCTTGAAGCGTTTTGTTTAGGCGGTCATCGCTGCACCGATAATATAAAAATGGGTGGCATTGAGAATTTTCGAGCTATCAAGAATGGCATCTGCTTGGGCATTTTTGACTGTGCTTGGAGCCGCGCTGATCCACCTTTCTCTCGGCTACAATTACACAGTCGGCAATATGAACGCATACCTGATACCATACATGAATATCACATCTGGTCAAACTGTTTGGTTTCACGCTGTGGTTATTTCTGGACAGGCTATTGGAATGCCTCTAGGCGGCTTGCTGTCTTCAAAGATTGGCTTTCGCATTGTTGTTGCGGTTGGGTGCATTTTGTGCAGGTAAATGTTTATAGCACTCAACTTTTTTCCTTTAAATGTCTTTTTGAAATATTGCCTTACGTTTTTAGTGGTGGCGTTGCATTGTCTTCGTTGACGGTGCAACACGGTCTTGGACCTTTTATTTTTACCTACGCTGTCATGTTTGGAATTGGAATGGGTCTCCCGTACTCTGTCTTATTCACACTGGCCGCGGATGTAAGATAATTTTGCTAGAAATTTTTGCCTTCTCCAAGCTCCGTAATTTTTTTATGGTGAATTCTTTTTTAGTGGTTTCCTAACCATCGTGCTGTTGTAACTGGCATCATCCTTGGTGGCTTAGGAATGGGCGCACTGGTCTTTACACCAACACAAACAGCATTAATCAATCCAGACAATAAGCCAAATAACGAGTAAGTTGACGTTTTACAAAGACCAACTGTTCTTTCGCTTTGTTTTTTTAGTCCATCGGTGGAAGGTCGTGTTACCAGATCTTTCCTTATTCTCGCCGCGGTCATGTTTGCCCTTCAAATAATTGGATTTTGCCTGATACGCAAGTGTCCTTCATCTGTAAGTTTTATTTAATTTGTCTTGGAAGAATTTTGTTAACGCATTATTTTTAGAGCAAGATTGATGAAGATGAATTTTCGGATTCTGACAATTCGGAACGGTGAGTTTTTGCAGATTTAGGCTTTTATTTCAATGCTGCGAGAACTATGCATCAATCTGTTATGCGGTCACTCTTTCATTTTAGAGAATACCAGGATGCTCCACATGAGTATGCTAGCTTATTTTTGTTGCAAAACAATAAAATTGTCCTAAACGCCGCCTAATTATAGTTAATTTATATATTGATGCTATGCAAGACTTTTTCCCTTTTTAGTTCCCCTAAGGATGACTCTGAATTTGAGTCAGAGGCTGCTGTAAACATTAAGGAAGGGTATGTCAACTTGTAAATCAGTTGAATTTGCTGATGAGCAAAGTTGTGACCCTTTTTTTAAATATTATAGTGATGTCCACGACATTTACAACTATACAATCAAGGAGGCCCTTAAATCAATTGATTTCTATACAATAGCTCTGATAATTTTCTTGGACACCGTACCTATCACCCTCCAGTCCTCGGCCTATAAGGTGAGGGAACCTCAATTTACAAACATGTAATGAAAAATACGCGTACACTGCGGATACTTGCCTCAAATTTATTCATAATTTCTATGATTTTCCCATTTTATCAAACACCATTGGAGCATTTTGTGTTTTACAAGGCTAATGTGCTTATACGATTGCAGGTGTTTGGTTCAACCTGTGGTCTGGAGGACCGATATCTTTCGACCATCGCTACATGCACAGCAATCTTCAACTGTAGCGGTCGTGTTATTTGGGGTCTCATCTGTGACCGTGTGTCTTTCAAGGTAGCGTCTTTACAAATGTTAGTGCTTTCTTCTTTGTTGCGACACTAACTAATGCGCATGTTTGATGTGCATTGCTAGATACCCCTTTGCTGGTTCCTGATGCAATGGGCCATACTCTTTGGGACTTTTCCCGTAATTTCCACGACAAGTGTTTTCAAGTACTTGTACCCAGTTTGGGTATTTCTTCTCTTCTTCTCAATGGCTGGCCACTTTGTCCTTATGCCTGCCGCCTGTTCACGCATATTCGGCCCGAAGAACACGGCCACTACATACGGCTTGCTATACTTCACCACCGTAAGCTGTTCTTCACCTAAAAAGCCAGTGATACTTGAGAGATTGAATGCAAATAGGGCTAAATGGAATCTTCTTTTTCCTTTAGTGTCCCAGTGCACTCATTTTGGCTGCAATTGTGTCAACACACGACATCAAAGATAACTTTCCATTAACCTTTTATTGTTGCTGTGGTCTATGCCTTCTAAGTAAGTATTGGCACCTTACATCCGATTTACAGAATTGCCTTGTTCCACCAAAACCTACTCTGCCCGACTCTTTTGTAGGCTTCGTACTTTCGCTCTTCTTGAAAGACAAGTTTGGGAAATTGAGTCACGTCTCGCGTCTCTGTGCGAATGCCTGCAATATTTGCCGATACGAACCACCGGCAGCGAAGGAAGAGAAGGAAGATGAATTTGCTGAAGTCTCAGTTGTCAGCAACAACAGAATATATGACAATTGATCAAACTGCACATAGTTTATTGTATTAAAAAAACGCTTCAAAAACTGTTCTTGTCCTTTTCCCGGTGGCTTAAAGGGTTAAAGAGAAAGCGCTTGAATATGGTTTGTTTCGTCAGCCTTAAGTCCTCGTAGGCCTAAAATGAAAAGTCACAGGCCATAAATACTTAACCGCCGTGACTTGGTATGGCGTTCAATAAGCGTTAAATGCAAACAGTAGTGAAGTTTTGTAGAAAAATTCTAAAATATCTAAGAAGAGATCACTCTAATTAATTTTGAGGCCGCATCTTCAAAATTAGTGGCAAAATTTTTGAAAGGTGTCGTAAGTCAAACATCATTTTAGCACCAATCATGACGAATCCGAACCCTTGCAGTTTGCAAATAATTTACGCAATCAAACCACCACGTCTTGAAATGGGGGTTAGAGTTTTCCGTTCTACTTCCATTTATTCATTTCTCCTGATCAGTTTTAGCAGGAGTTTAAGCTATCAGTCGAAAGGTGTTTCTTCCAAGCACGCTTGTCTACAGCTTGGGATATGGTAGTAGTGCCAAGAAGGAGTGGTACTCAAAGTTCAAACGCATCTTGACAGAGACTGACGCAGATGGTTAAGGACCTTTGCAGATTCGATCGGCATGGATCTTGCGTCATCGCAGGTAAGATGAGTTAATTTTTAAGAAGCTACATGTCTGAATATTATCAAATTAAAGGCACTTGAGCTGTATATTCAAATGTTCTAACAAAAAACATGGGAACAGGCGCAAAAAATGGGAATTCTTAGTGTCAATTTTTCAAAATTTAACCTTTGGTTACAAGTCAAAAGATTTGTATTTGCATTACAGGTCTGCAGCCTTATTCTTATCTCAAATTGCAAATAATTTACTGAATTGTTTGAATATTACGTGTTGATTTACATATCGAAACCTTAGGCTGGTGACTCACATGGAATCTGAAAGTAGTAAATTGCTCAGTTGAAGTTTAAAGGAAAAATGGCTGAATTTAGACGCTTACACATACTTGCTATTAGATGTAATCCATCGTTTCCACTTGTTGTATTTCCGTCCCAATAGGACTCTTAGGAGGTATGATTTCGGGCACAAAGTACCGACACGTTTACCATAATCAGCATGCTTTGAGCCTCTTTCTGAGTCTGGTCACCTCCCAAAGGTTATTATATTTTAATTAACGTGATGAGGAACAACAAATTGAGGCATCACCTGATCAGAGCATCTTAAATATTTACGCTGTATCCTACGGTAGACATCTGTGTCAGTCAGTAACGTCTTCGAGGGATCATGTGTGTTTTTAGTGGAGAATTCCACGTGAAATTCTTAAGCCATTTTTTGACTCAAACTTTACCGATAGCCCACATCTCCCGAGAGCTACGTCTTATGCCCTTATTATCAAGGGGAAGATGACAATTTGTCAACGTGACCCTTCAAAATTTTGATATCTGGGGAAGTTCCACGGGTGTTTCAGTTGTATGCCCCCACTAAAATACGATACCTAAGAAAATAATCGCAAGAAAACTTAATTTACCATTAAGAATAGTGCTGATGGCAGTGGCGCTATTTATGTCAACAAAAACTTATAATCCGCTTTTTCTCTAAAGTGCACTAAATCAAAATAAAGTAATTCGGCTTTAAAGTGACTTAAAGTAGAGAAATTGAGCCCAGGTGCAAAAGTCGCGATCCTGCTTAATCGCATACATTCATCAAAATTAAAAAACCTTCCGCTTAACCTATATTATTTTTACGATATTACATTCCCACATTGACTGCGTCAGTACAACACATTAACGTGTTCAGATTTTACTGATGCAGATGATTGATACACGATTTATTTGTCCTACCTTCATCTTTAGATTCAAACCTTTGAATTAAGAGGACTACAGAATGAAAGCTACCGCGCTTGCTGTGAGGCGGATTTTACGGGTACTGACAGTTTTAAGGGGAAGTCAGACTCAGGACCTTCCATAATAATAATTAGTGTCACCAATTGTCTTACATAATAGATTCATTCATTATCCCAGGAGCAAAAACGAATGCCGATACCAATATCGTAGTCGCACCAATTCATTTCATATCACTTTTTGCTTACGCCAGCAATCCTTTTTAGCGCCCCCTCATTAAACAGATTTGTATTTCGCAAAACTTAGCCATTTCAATCCTTTTGATAGCTACTGTTTGCTCTCCAATGTGGTAAATGTATTTATGAGTTTTCCTTTACCTCCTCATTTTCCACAAAGTGCGAGGGCACGCGGATGTTGGAATCGCTTCTCATGCAAGTCATCATATCGTATGATCCCTTGTAACTTTCCTAGAACATCGCAACGATTGATGCTTAGGTGGTACCAAACCCAATGTCACCTCTAAACAATCATGAGAAAGTCGTAAAAGTTGCTGTGTAAGCTTTGAGTTCTCAAACAACTGTGACCATACTTGAAAGGACCTGGTTAAACTAGAGCAGTCATTGCATCCAATGCCGCCATTTTATGAATATGTGATCCCCAAATCTAAGCCCCCTTGGTAAGGGCAAAGCTAGTCTCACCACCATGCGCCCACATTTGCGCTTACATTACACTCATGATCGCTTACTCATTTGCCTTACAAAAACATGTGCCATTTCTGAAATTAATGATGTAGATGTTTAAACGACAACACTGAAGCAGTTGATTAAGCCCTGCTTGAGTTAACATTAAGGGAACGATGAGCGCAAACCACAACTGAAGGTGGATTGAAGGACATCCAGAATTAGCATAATTAAGTGGCTGAAGGTAGGCGAAACAGGACTCCTCGCAATGCCTGATGCCTTTTAAGCACGGGACTCAATAAGCCCAATGCGTCACTCACTTACCGAGCGCCAATGTACTGAACCACTTCCCGCGGTGAGCAGCCAATGCTGAAGGCTCTCAAGATCCCGTAAAACTGCCAGACCACGCTTGGAAGTTTCTCCAAAGATCTATCAGTTAACGCTGCATACGTTTAATGCTACCTCGTCGTCTCTCAGCACAAGTTGGGCTCCAAACCATACCATTGACTAAGCGCATGAAACGACGAAGGAGGATGCTCACTCAAACGAAGCTAGCTTACCAAGAAGGTGCTTGCTTGAAAGGATTCTTCAGTTTCGCACCATGCACGTTGATCCGCCTTCGGCGGGCAAAAAAGTCGGTGTGACAGCTTGACCGTCGCGTCGGGGTCCGCTACGGCATCGTCACACAATACCAGTTTTATAACTAAACATACAAAATAATCATCGTTATGAAGCGTTTAATTAACCCCAATTTAATGCGAAGAAGAGAGCATTTGCCAGTGCAGTGCTCGATAAAATATTGTGCACAAGGATACTTCCTCTTTAAGTTTACAGTAGAAGCCGTAAACAAGTTAGTAACCTGACGCATTCAACTTTTTGCATATTCACCCCTCGTAAGTCTTCCATTTACCTTGAAATTTCAATCTCTTTCATAGTTTTTTTGGTATTTTTTTTCACTGCGCTTCCCTGCTGTCACCTACGCGACAAAGCATCACAACCCGGTATGGGGGAAAAAAGCACTGATTAGTGAGTGGGAGCATCCTGAAGGGCATGGCGGACTGGCTGTTACCTCATCACCACGCAGTATCATGGCTAGTTGCGCTAAAATAAGTGCTGCGCTAGTTTGGGTAAAAGGAGCCGTGCGGTCATGGCAAATGCCTGCGCAAGGGAGATTCAGTGCGTTGTCTTGCAGTGTCTTAGTGAAAGAAATTTATTTGTTAATGGCGCACTTCTGACGCAATTGAAGGCTGACACACACATACACACACACAGCACTCATGGCAGGGATGAGAGCACTTTTAACCTGTCACTGCAGCTGTCCCCATCAGCGAACTCCTGTTGACGCGTTCGTGATAAGACAACTGTAATTATGAAAAGGGGGCCAACTTTTAATTGCGTTAAGGAAAATACAAAATCGAGACCATCGAATCTAGATCGTTGTTTGAATCAAGAAATAATGTCTGAGTGGCTGTTTGACCGCAGGTTTACAAATGATCCTCACGATGTGGACTGCAGGCATCTGTCAGAGTCATTTTCATTTCAAGACATGAAGAACTAATATAAGCAATGAATCTTCGTGGCAGAACCCGAGTGCTCACCATGACCAGGTGGACTTCTGCAATTCGAGTGATTTCGCCACACTCGAGACACCTCGACACACCCCACAAAGAGCACATCACGCAAAGCTTAAGGCATGCTGGCGATTCAGTGCATCTCTTTGGCATTTGACTTGTGACCTGGACAAATGGGACTGACCATGCCGTGACATGTCAAAGGCATTAAAGGATCCTTCTTGTTTGAAACATTTGTAAGCATGGGTAATACGTTTATGGCGGAGGAAGTTTGGCTTAACTTTTATAGCCTAAGTGTAATTTACCTTAAGTATGTTTCCTTACCACCAAATACTTGAGCATTTCAGCCTCCTCAATGCTGCAATTAAATCTTGTGTTTGCACATTCGTTAAGGATAACTCACATTAGAGGCAGTATAAACGCTTCCGTTGCGAGATCCCAAGGGGAGAGTGATTTGCTGTGCCTATTCAGACAGAAGTGCCATTTCGTTTTTGGCGGCGATCACATTGCTTTGCACTGTCTCACCCTAAAAAAGTCTGCTTCGAGCATCGAGTCGCAAAATTCCAACGCACAATCATTTTCGACAAAGTCGCTTGTACCTTCGAATTAACCAAACGCATAAAAGGCGCTCCGTCTGCAATGTTTGAAAACTGTTCGACACCAAGAATGAATTGTAGATTTAATCTTTTTCTGACCGGTTAACAAGTAGTTCGCTCTTCTTAATTTATCGTGCCCAACCATTTGCCTTAGGCTGTTTAATGCTTCATCTCACTGGAGCCTGTTGAAGCATTTTCTGGAATTGTTCAGACCTGAACTTTGCGGTGTGGTTTTGCGTTGAAATTGGGTTTCTTTTGGAATCTAGCCGTGTTTTTGTGAAATGAACTAGGCTGTTCAATGCCACCGTGTTCGCCAATGTTCTGGGTTGGAAATATTCCGCTATCCAAGTTGCTCTCGTGACTGTTACTCAGATCTCAGCGGTATGCTAATCCATAGTGCTGTGCTCTTAATGTAGCCTTGAGGGGGAGCTAACCACCTCCAGTTGAGTAGAAAAGCAATTGACTTATTCTGCATGACAATTTTTGATGTACTACGCCTCTCCAGATAATGAGAAATGTTAAGTTGAGGGCTCGAATACCTGGACCTTTCTAGTATTGCAGCTTTAACCGACAGTTTTTCCGAAAACGACATGAGCTGAATGGCTAACTCTACAGCTTTGGGAGGTTAGAACTGGCGTAATGTGTTCAGTCGATACTCCTAGAGAGGCTAGAAAGGAGACTAAAATCATATCGACAAAATTCAAGGCGGCTCAGTGGTTCTTCTGGATCCACTCAAGGCCGTAAGCTAGTAAAGTCTGGACAGACTGTAAACTTCAAGAGACTCTGGATTATTACCTTTTATCAAATAAAGAAGTGCGAATTGCAAACGTAATGTTCGTGCTGCGCCTAGCAAATCGTAGATTGAAATGGTGTGAAACGAAGCACGAATGCGGCCTAGTGAAATGAAACAAATTGATATTGCTACTGAACGTCATTTGGTAGTGGTACTGTAACGATCCAGACCTCGACTTTCACAAAACCATGGGTGTCACCGTGTGTCGACCAACCGACGAGGGCGACCAAGCCACTGAGGCGACGAATGGCACCACAGGCGAGCCATCTTAGCTTCAGACCGACCAAAGCGCAGTCATTTACATGGGTTAAGGAGCTGACCTCAGTGCCATCTATGCGCCTTTGAAAACGAACCCAGACTGAAGGCGAATAACACCCGGCTCACTGACTCGGGACAGCTTTATTAACGACGTAGAGACAAGTTAACATCACGGATGACATGAGCGAAGCTTCGTGTTAGGGATGAAGCACATAGGAAACGAGCTTTGCATGATTATAAAGCAGTTAATAATCTATCGTAAACCAAAATGGATGACCCTTAGAGGTTTCTGGGCACTCAGCAAACATCGAAGGAGGAAAAAATGTACTCAGCAACGCCGTATACTTTGAATAGAGCATGAAGAAAGACAAAATGCATCAAGGCTGTTGGGCAAAAGTAGACGAGGAGACCAACAAAATTGTATAGCGCCAGAAAAAGGGTTCGATGAGCGTAAAGCAAGCCCTAATCCGATTCCTCCTCGCTGCTATTTGTTTCTTCCTCCGAACTGGTTTCAGACGCTTCCGTTGCAGAATCTGGCTTCTTCTCTACGGTCTTTGGTTTCTTTTCTTCCTTTTCTTTTTCTTCATCACCCTCGTCCTCAGACTCAGACCCACTGTCTGTTGAGCTAGATTCCTCTTCTGGTTCTACTTTCCGCTCAGCCACGGTCTTGGAGATCGGTGATTCTCTGTCTTTAGCCTCACTTTCCTCCGAGGTCTCGGACTCGCTCTCAGACGAAGATACGGGAGTTTTCCTGGATTTCTCATCTTTCCCAATAGCCTCCTTCGCTTCCTTCGACCCCCTTTCCTCCTCTTCCTCGGATGACTCCTCCTCCGACGAAGTCTCCGATGACGACTCATCCTTGATCGTCGTAGCATTTTTGGCAGCCGCCTCTGCAGTCTTATCAGATACCTCCTCCCCAGGTTTTTGTTTGTCGGACTCATCCTCCCCTTCTTCCGAAGAAGAACCACTTTCCGCTTCCTCCTTAGGTGCTGATTCAGCCGCCTTTTCACTTTTAGCCTCGATAGCGTCTTCATCTACTTCTCCTTTCTTCGATTTTTCGTCAGCAGAAGCCCCCTCACCACTGCCAGATTCCTCCTCCTCATCCGCAGTCCCTTCATCACTACTTTCTGATTCTTCAGACGAATGTTTTGGCGCTTCTTCACTGACTTCTCCTTCATCCCTCTTTCCTATCCGCTTTTTCTTCTTCCTTTTGGCAGCACCATCCTGAAAAGTGTTTATTAGTAATTCGTCACACAAACTACCGATTCTGGAGTCGCCTCTGCCAGTCCTGCCTGAAGATGTGAAACAGATTTGGAATAACACAAACATCGAAAAGTGCATGCAAATGAAGCCATGCTACGTGCATTCACAGACATGCATTTGGGATCCTCGCTACCTCTGCTTGAGAGATGATATCGTCGAATGTTTCCTAAAAAATCTTTAAAAAGAATCCAACTTACCAATTTCGCGCCAGGAACGCGAAGGAAGGAATCGATGCGTTCCATTTCAATGGACTCAAAGAAATCATCATAATTCTAACAATAAAAAGCGACCCCAAAGTACCCCAAGGTATTCATCCTCATAATAAATTAGTGGCGGAACGAATGACAGCGATTTCTCCTTGAGTTCATCAATTAGGGCCTGCTTTTTCTCCTCATTCTTTGGATCCGTAAGATCGATTTGCTCGAAGTCGATTCTTCTCGCTGTCAAAATGTTTGACAGTACTGACTGGTTTTTCTTAACCTAATCGATGATAGAAGATCAAAGGAGCCATACCAGAAGACTGCCAGATGCAGAAGAAACGAAAACCCTTATCGTCATTTTCGCTCACGGTACAAGGGCACACAATCCACCTTGATGGCCAGCACTACCAACATGTTTAAACAAAGGCTTAAGTTAATGAAAATGGGAGTAAGAGCTCTTACAATAAATTCTGTTGTTATTGTACTTTTGTTTTTACCAATATAAAAGTTTATGCTTACCGAATACTTATCCATACTTATCAAATTCTCTAATAAGACTTATCTAGTCTAGCGTTGAACTGCCTTGATATGACATTAAGCTGCGTTTTGCAAAACATAACTTTGCTAGTGTTTTGATACCTATACTATACAAAAAGTTGTGTAGAACTTTGTCTTTGGACCGTTGGACGGTCTTACATGTGGTGTAGCGCCCGAGCATCCCTAAAATAATGAGAGAAGGCCAGGTGTATTCTAGACGGAAAGGATGAAAACTGCTGGCATGGCCGGCAGGTCGGCCCACGCAGCTACCTTCAAGGTGGCCGTTACTAATATGTCCGACCAGCTAACAGCCCAAACAAATAATACGCCATATATGGAGCGGCTGCCTTGAGCCTAGCTGCGAGTCCGCCTCCCAGCCATACTAACAGCCCCTTTTCTCTCTATCTTGAATACATGCATCTTGTCCCATACTTAGCTTTCCTTCATCTTCTAGGGATGCTCGGGTCGCTACAGATTGTGTTGTTGTGTGACGAGACTTTTCGAACTCAAATTAGGCACACCGATGGGGCAAAACGTACATTTAAGATACAGAAGTAAAGAGACTGCTGGCATGATGAGGGTAGCAAATAGTACAGATAGAACAATAAGGCCGCCATGGGAGCCGAAACCGAAATCAGTCTCCATACTAAACCTGAATGGAGAACCGCTACACACTTCTCGGTATCAAATTGTGTCAAACAATTAATTTGCAGCCGTAGCGAATCGAGCTTCCCTTAAGAACGAAGGCAGGCAAAATACAGCGGGAGAGAATGGACTGCTTGCATGGCCTGGAAGCCAGTTCACTTGGCCAAATCAATATGTCCTCCTAAGTCAACGAAATTCAACCAGCGGTCTAAACAAACAAAATATTATAATTACCGTTGCCATTTACTTCTTCCTCGTCCCGTTCTCACCCTCCCCTACCATTGAAAGGCTGGATACCTTGAATATCTTTAGAACATACAGATTATGCCATGCACTGAAGTGTGACCACGTTGAAATTGTTCCCGTAAAATGGCAGAAGGGTAAATCTGTAGTACTGGTTGGCCCTCGATCACTTAGATGGCCTTTTTGACGTAGCTGCTTAAACTGGCCCTCAGGCCATGCTAGAAGCTACATCCTCTCCTTCTACATATATGCATGTTCCGCCCTGTACTGTGCTTTCTTTTGTCCTCAAGGGATACTTGGGACCCTACACTATTTGCGTAAAAATGTAGAGCGCTGAAATTAGAGGTATTGCATGGTCAGGAGAGCAGTAAATTAAGGTATCAAATAAACAAAACTCCAATGCTTTCGATGCGTAATGGTATTCATGAAGCTGATAAGGCTGTTTTAAAAGTCACTAATGGCTTGGGGATTAAGTTAGCTCACACTCATGCAAACGGGCAAAGACTTGTTTTCAATTATGGTTCAACATTTGAAAAACGTCGACACTGCCGCTGCACCCATTGTAGTGCATTGTTTGCCTGGACTGTTGGTTAGTCCTAGTTGCGCGGGCTGTTCTCCTGGCCACGCCATCAGTCCCTTTCCTCCATATCTTGAATCCAAGTATTCTTATCTACATTTAGCCTACTCTCCATCTGTTGGAGATGCTCGGGACGCTACAGTGGTGGCAGCGGAAAGCTGACCCGAATTTGTGCATTTCCTACCTAGATTTGTCCTGCAAGTGGCACCTGACAACGGTGCAGAAGAAGTGCCTTTGCTGAAGATCTAAGAACTGCGTTTATCTTCGATATTATCCCACTTACGTGCTTGACAGGAAGGCTATTAACGACTGAAGCGATCCTATCCGTGGACCATTTAGGAAGGCTACCGGTAAACTAACCCCGCAAAGGATGCAGTAATGGTTATCTGAACCTCTTACTCCGAAGTTGGTTGGCAAGCCGGGCGAACTTCCAGGTTGAGTCGCACCACCATGAGGGATCATTGACGTGGTGTCAAACCTCGCCTCATTTGCGTCGGATGTCGGCGCCTGGCACGGTTAGCTCGTGAGTGCCTATCACGACACTGATTACGTTGTGATGGCTGACGCGCATTTGGGTCAAGGAGAGCGTCGAGGACAACGCTAAAAAGAAGTGATGGCTAGATAGTGCTTGGTTTGCTTGGAGTGTGAGTGGACTTCCAAATTTGGGACGGCCGTCTTGGACCCAGCTGGGTGGGCTGGCCTTCCGGCCATGCCAGCAGCCCCTTTCCTCCCTTTCTTGAATACAAGTATTCTAATCTACACTTAGCCTTCTCTCCTTCTTCTAGGGATGCTCGGGACGCTGCACCCATTGCCAATCTTCCCAATGAATTTTTACTTTTTAAGGCAGCAAAATAAATTGCACAGATGAAACCTCTATATTTATTGTTTTTGATGGTAAATCATTGCTTTGATTTGAGGCCATCAAACAGCTTTGACGAGCGAATTTACTGCCTCAGACAGATGGGAATTTGCGACCATCATCAGTGTGTGAAGTACTAAGGGAAGATTGGCAGCTTGCACATGGCCCACACATTGCCTCATCTTTACCTTAGCTTTAAGGTATTTGATGACATCATACGGCTGCAAGTATCTGTTGATCCTGGCAGGTACCGCTTTTCAAAGCTGCCAACATTAAAAACCGCGTATAAATGCCATCGAGGCGGTTTTAAGGCTCTTCTGTGTGCATTTTCAAGTCTAGCCAAGGTCTCGCTCACCAAGACTGTCGGCTACCGACGCTTCGATTATCGGAATGTTGGCATTCTAGCATTCCAACCTAATGGCCACAAAGACAGGTACTGCTGGTCCTACTAGTGCAGCTTAAAACCGCAATAGTAAAACCTTTGAAAGACCAAAGACAACCCCATAAAACAACACTTACATACATACAACACTTACAACACTTACATACAACAACGCTTACACTTCTCCCTAACCTTAGAAGAATACGATCAGAGAGAATTCGTGGCATCAATTTGGCTACCTAGCAGTCGATTAAATCACTTGCAATCGTCGTCAGTCTCGAATGTCGCGAGCAGCGATAGCTCATCTAAGGAGCCCAGCGCCGTGCTTCCCTCCACACTTATTTACCCGTCAAAACATACTCATATGGCAGGTTTGGGCAGGAAAGAGTCGTAAACATCTGCAGGTTGATGTGTTCAAATAAAGCTCCCAATGGAAATTTAACCTCGTTCTCCAAATTTTCGCCTTCCTTTAAACTTAATGCGTGTTATCCGCACTTGGCCGATGGCAGCTATAAACATGAGACAGCAAATTCCTATGACGTGTCGACATAGCGCCTCACTACGAATAGATAGCCTCTGTATCTCCCCAGCGATGCGCCTCAAAAAATAGTCTAGACACCTTGCTTCATCATGCATTTTCCGAGGCCTCCCGATGGCTAATTCTAACTCACCCTGGTGTCACTTCACCAAGTGCACTGCCGGAAGTTTCGCATGCTGCCCAAAGCTGCCAGCTCTGTTTGTTACCTTCGGGGCGTCCTTACAAATCCTCACCCACACTTTGTACCCTTTCATGGAAAAGTCATAGCAACTGCAGCACACACTGACCCTTCCAAAGGCACTAAAGCACTGTAAGTAGTGCACCAGCTTTTCAAGCAAAATGGATTTCCACTGTCGATGGCCATAGACAGCGAAGCAGTGCTGTGACCGCAGTCCTTAACACGCACTTCGGCTGCGCATCCTTACAAAAATGCAATATTTGAGTGTCGATAAAATCTAAACTCCGCTCTGATCTAAATTGCAGTAGTCATCGCAATCAAAGTGGCTCAATATTACCATCACAAGCATTGAAGTTAACGCCCTGTGTGAGCGTGCTTTCTACACCATTCCGCTATGTAACTGCGTTACCGCTCAGAAGCCGTCTCACAACTTGTTAGCGCTCTCAGCCAGAACCAGATTTTTCCAAGCACTTGAGACAGCATGGTGACTTTAAAAGCAGTTATGCTTACTTTAGGGCCCCGAGCATCCCTAAAAGACGGTGAGAAGGCTAGGTATAGGTCAGAATACTTGTATTCTAGACGGCAAGGAATGGGACTACTGGCAAAGTATTTTACTTCGTTTCATCGGGTGCTTATAAAATTTTGTGATTTCTATGTGACTTTCATTGTAGACGAACGCCCTTAACTTTGCTTCTGTGAAGGCCATAAATATCCCCATTTCTCTCAGTGCCCAAAAGAACCTAGATTATTATTTTAATTACCTATAAACAGATAAACCGCTTTGCTTGTTTGATCTGATGGTCGGCTATCGGTCACTCAATTTCGTTGGCTATGTCAGCTGCCATATTCCATCCGTCCATTGGGCACATAAATATCATGACCCATATTCTGGTTTCTACCCTCTTTAAGAAGGAATCGGTGCGGCATTCCGAGCAACCCTAGGAGATAAGTGAAGGCTAAGCATAAAGCATCAAGACGAGGAGGAATGGGGTAGCTGGCATTACCCAGGGGCCAGCCCATGCAGCAAACAAAAGCAAACAAAGCGTTACAAAGATAATAATACAGAACAGTTTTGCTGTGGAGCAGTGTGGTCGTAGTAATTAGGTCAGCGCTTCTTTCTCCTCGACCAAATGCCGTAATTAGTCTGTGTCAGCTCCAACATATTAGTAAAGATGCCTAAAAGCATTCAGCTATCTGATATTAAAGGCCGAATAACCGAAGAGAAGGGCTTGGAAGAGCCGTCCACAACTGCAATGCTGTGTACGCTTAAGCTACTGATTGGCCTTAAAGAACTTAGTTGGCCTTATTGACCTATCTGGCCTCCAGATCATGTCAGAAGCCACATTTTCTTCCCATATTAATCATGGAGGCTCGGGACGCTACAACAACTAGCCTGGCCTTATCTGAATCAAGTAGGCTCGTAATAATTTACTAATATGGTAAGAAAAATAAACTTATTCAAAAAATTTAATCGGAATTCGCTAACAAATCATAATATTAACCAGCTACAGAGGTAGAGCAAAACTGCATTTAAAGCGTCTTAGTATGGCATTGTTGCGGCGCCTTTATTTTGGTATCCAATAGAGATTTTGTAGCTTATTGTAGATAAATAGCCTCAGTTGAACCATCGTTAGATTATGTGCCGGAATTCAACTAGTTTTTTTGCTTTGAGGCTTCTCAAACCTACTTATTGCGTTAGTTAATCTAGCACTGGTGTAGTAATGATGACGACCTAAAATAACAAGAATATTGAGCGCAAAATGCAACACTATAACCAGCAACGCACTGACAACTACACTACAGACTCATCAAATAAAATTGTGAATAATAGAATTCCAGTGCTGCCTTGCCAGCAGCAAAAAATACTATTTTTACCATTGGATTTTTTTAAATCTTTAAGCACGGTGGCGTAAAATACTATTTTTTTTGGTATCAATTTATAAACTACTATATTTTTAGTAAGCTACCTCTTAGTTGTGACCTTTGCAGGCTCTGTCAACTAGTTTGAAATCGGTTTAGTGGATGGTCCAGGGTTGGCGGTGGGCATGGAAGGGATATGCAGCCGTTTGCGTCTCTTAGTTTCTTGTAAAAATGTAAACAAAGATGTGCGTCTTGGAGTTATGACCGTCGTGGGTGTTACGCTTATTCACCATACGTTCGGGTTTTTGTACGCAAGTAGTAAGGTGGCTGACCCACTTAAAATGTTTTTGTAGGCGATTTGGTTCCATATCTTCAAGATTACTTTAACACCTCATCTGGTGCAATAACTTTTTATACCAGTACTCTCTTTGCCTGCGAAGCAATATCAACACCCCTTGGTGCCATGCTTTCGAAACTAATCGGTTTTCGCTGGTCTACTTTTATCTCGATACTGCTGACAAGGTGAATTCGTTTTTTACGTAATTTGCTTTCAAAATATCTAAGTTGGCAATATGTTTGTTTTTATTTTTTATCTAAGCAAGTACTAAAGAATACCTAACAATTTCAGATTTAACCCGTTATGAATTACACTCCGTTGGAACTAAATTTTAGCATTTGAATGGCATTTGCAGAGCATTTTAACATTGATACTTAATATTTTTTCAGGTATATACGCTTGTACTAGCAAATTCGTCAAAGTTTAGCAATTGTTTTGATTAGAATTTCTAGTCAATTATTTTCCAAGGACTGATGATTAAATAGCAGTCGAATAGCTTGCTACAAAGGACCATATCAATGCAAACAGGCCTCACATAACCAGTATATATGCGCGCGCTTCCATTTTCCTCTGTATCGTTGCTTTATCCTCCTTACCTGTTCAATAATACTAGTTTATAGTTGTGTTACATTTTAAGTAATTAACGGATAGGAAAATTTACTGCTACTCAAAGGGCGCTGCTAGTTGAACTTATTGCTCATTTCGGATGGCTGAACGGGTCCTTGGGGATATTGGAACAGCCTTCCTCACCGCATGCTGTCCATTATCGGTCATGCGACAAGCATAGGCATTTTTGTGACGGTAACCAATTTGCCTCATTTTGGTGTTACTGTGTTTTTACTTTTAAAAAGAGATTAGGGTTTTAAGTTGTTGTTGGGTCTCTGGTCGGCGCGAATTATTGAGTGTTGTGGAAACACGGGAATGTGTAATGCCATCTTGATTGCCGTGAAGGTATGGGGCGTTTCATGTTAGTGGATGCGTTGCATCTCTTTGGTCGTGGTTTTTTCAGCTCTGACTTCTCTTCACCTTAAATACCTTTTAATAGCAACTGGATAAAATATGACATCCTTTTAATTTCACGATCGACCCTCTTCATCATCAGGTTGCACGTTGTCTTTTCTCTACCATAATTTCCCAAAGTTGTTACTATTTGTTTCGTTGCTAAACATTTTTAACTCTTTTAGTGGTGGTCTTCTCCTCTCGCGGTTAACTTTGAACTATGGTTTGGTGCCCCTTATTTTTACAAGTTCTATAATGTTTGGCTTCGGCATTGGCGCCTCTTACTCCGTTTTGTATGCTGTTGCTACAGCTGTACGTCTGTTGTCCTAATTTATATTTTTTCCTAGTTAAGATCATAATCCTGACTTATTTGTTTCCAGTGGTTTCCAAATTACAGATCCACTATTGTCGGAATCATAGCGTCGGGGCTGGGTTTGGGTGCCTTAGTCTTCGTGCCAATTCAAACTGCGGTTATCAATCCAAATAATATTCAGAATTTTACTCAGTACATGTCTATTTTTCTTAATTTTTGCTTTTCTTTAGCCCTGAAGTAAAGAATAATCTTCCAAATGCTTTTTCTGCTCTGGGTGGATTCATTTTATGCCTGCAAATTATTGGGTTTGCTCTACTTCGGGAGAAACGCTGTGATGTAAGTTTGTTCTCCACGTTTTCTGATGATATTGATGCGAGTTTTACCTTAAAGGAAACAAATAGGCCACTTTTTACCGTATTTAGATCGAAGTGCCCATTGAGTCGTGTTCGGCTGCGTAAGTGAAACGTACGTATACACAAAGGACGTGGCAGACAATCGACTAATTCCCGTTTTTGTTTAATTTAGTGGTTCTGAAACCACTGAATCACAAAAGGCGGATGAGAAGTATGTGTAATCCATGCGTTTAGAGTCATTTTACATGTTATTCTACTTTCTGTAGTGAACTAATTGTAAGAAATTATACCACACTGGAGGCGCTTAAAACCATCGACTTTTATCTCGCCTTTCTAATTAACTTCTTCAACTCAGCTCTAACTGGCCTGACCTCATCAACCGTGAAGGTAAGCACTACTAACTGAGGCCCAAGTTATGCCACGGTTTTGCACATTGACAAACAGATGCCTTCCAATAGTAATGCTTCTTCCATTTTGGTTGCTTTGATCACCTTGATTGACAATCTCTATTTAGACCCTCTTTTTAGACTTATGGAAGGGATTGCGGGTTCGATAACAACTTCCTTGTATTAGTTCTTACCTTGAGCTCCGTCTTTAATTGTCTGGGTCGGTTAGCATGGGGCTTAATTGGCAACCGATACTCTTTCAAGGTAAACCTTGCCCACCTTAACTCTTCATCTCAATGTTCGTGTCCAATCCTTACAGAATCGTATCCCATTTCTCTAGGGTCCTTTTGTTGTTCTTCAAATTGAGTGGGCCTTCCTGTGGTTCACTTATGGTTTCGTCACTCAAGTCGGTGGTACTGCAGCCAAAGCCCTCTTTGCGATTTGGACCTTCCTGCTGTATACCTGTCTGGCTGCCAACTTTGTTCTCATTCCAAATCTGGCAACTCAAATTTTCGGTCCCAAATACATGCCAACCATATTTGGCCTATTGTTTGCTGCTATGGTTTGTAATTTGCATTTCTAGCTGTCATGTTCGTTAAAACGCCTTTTTTATCACATCCCTACTATTGCCTTTTGCCTCCCCAACAGTCAGCTTACCTACCTTCCTCCTTGAATTTTTGTACACTCTTGAATTAATGAGACAAAAAATTCCTCTTTTAGGCGCCTAGTACCCTCATCTTGTCAGGAGTGCTTGCACAGTACGATATTCGTGGTCGGTGGGTTCCCATTTACTGTGCAGGCGCAGGTTTTGCAGTCATCGGTGAGTCCCTGTTAATTGATACTTAGCATTTCAATTTGTAGGTCTCATCCTCACCCTCTTTTTACGGGACCCAAATGGAAACAAGTGCACCAGATGCACAAATTCCTGCTACCGAGTTTGCGACTGCTGCCGCAGTGAACCCGAGCAGGAGGATGATTGGAAAAAATTGGGCATAGATTGCAAAACAGATTTTCAGTAAACTAATTTTGGCATAATATTTCCATTTGAAACCAAAAATTTTCATTAAATGAGCTTCCTATAGCGCTTTACAGAAGCTAAACCTCTTTCACAAGACCTTTTTTAAAGCCGGGGGGGGGGGGGCGGCGGGAAATCTTTTTGCCTTAAAGCTGAACGCTCATTCTTGTGTAATTTGTGTTGAACGTGAGCTTCTGCTAGTTGGTGCCCCAGTTGAACCAGGTCAAGTGAAACAATAGCATGCAGTGTGAAGAATTCAGGTTTCCCTTTGGATGTGCACACGTATTGTCTGGTGGTACAGCAGAGCATGGAGTACCCGTGCCGTGTAGCTCTTTATATCGTCATTTTTCTAAAAAAACGTGTATCTCATTTTGAGGATTCATTCAGAGGTGAAATTGAGGTATGAATCGCAATGCTTTGAGCTGCCTAGCCTGTTTGGAAAGGGCCTGCTTATGGAGAAATTTGGCCTTACAAGTTTTAGTCCTAGATAAAACATTATTCGGGGCAGTGACAAAACTGGAACTTAGGAGGCTTGACACTGCGAAATTCATGCGGAAATTGGTCCATTAAATGCCGATGATCGTAGTCGTTGTCGTGCATCTTACCTTCCATGTTCTGCCGTGACCAAGAAACGTGTTTGTTCATCCACTACGATTGCTTAGCAATTTGAATGAGATTTTTTCAAAATAAAATCTAAAAAAATAATTCATTACATTATTAGAAAGAATCACTTACTTTGCCTCTTTAACTTTATAAATTAAAGGTCATGATCTATGGCAGTTGGCACGCATTGACAAGAAACAATCAGTTAAAATCCCAACTTGGGTGAAATTATTAATGTTCCACACCTCAAAGCACAGAAGCCAATCTGGGAATGGAGCACTCTAGGCTAAATGCACACTGTGACACCCTTGCTGGATATCTTATTGAAGCACAATCTTGTAGATTTCAAAGGGTTTGTCTGTACTGGACAATAGGATAGGTTAGCTTGCTCTTGACTGGTTCATCAGGACCCCTTAGAGCTAGGGCTTTCAGTAACGGATGAAAGGAAGGCCGTCTTTTGAGCCAATTATTTGATAAAGGGTTGCGTCTTTATTCGTTGATGCCTGTCCATTTTTACCAACTTTACCTGAGCGTTCACAGGATAGAATAGAATTTCCATTCTCTCCCAAACCACTGCCTTCAATGCTCCATGAATTGCCCCAAAAGATTAGAAAGTTGTAAAAGCCTTTTGCAAAACTTTTCTAAAGTGGTGGTACAAGAAGGGAACCGAAGGTGCGAATCGCATAGGCAGGGTTTCGATGGAGTACGAAGGAGACCAATGAGTCTGTGTCAACGCATTTTACTAATAATATTTAAGCAAACTTCGTTTCTCAAACTTAGGGTAAGCCTATAGCCCAAATCAATTCAATATTCGATAAAGGTGAAGTTTGCTTAACATACATGCGCTTATTTGACTCATTCTTCGTTCGCATTTTTTTAACAGTCGGGTAGCCTTTGGAATTCGAAGACACGGGTTCGCGCAGAATACGGGGACTAGTATCACGACTGCAAAAAAACGTAAGCCTAAGCCTAAAAGTTGCTTCAAATTTTTGGTCTTTAGAACGCTACAGTGTGTATAGCACTGTGTATATTGCGCAGCATGCCTGTAGCATTCTATGCATTCCTAGAAGATGAGAGAAGACTAAGTAGAGGGCAGAGTGAAAGTATTCAAGTGAGGAGGAAGTGGAGCTGCTGGCACGGTCCAGAGGCCAGCCCACGCTGCCAAGTCAAAACAACCAGCCAACAGTTCAAGCAAGCAAATCACTGCAATGCCCATCAGCTTCGTAGAATTTTCTCTGCCTGCTTATTGCGAAAGGTGCACAAGAGGGTAGTGGAAAGGCACTCGTTACCGTCTCGAAAATTACCCTACTACCAGCAAACAAGTAACTGTTTGTTTCCTTCAAAGAAAATGCACGTAAGTGTCGAGACAACTTACTACCCTGTATCGTTTAACCTTGAACATTTAGTTTGTGCGGAAAAGTAGGAAGAATGAGGGAGATCTGAACATGTGTAGTTTAGGTTTCTAATAAAAGAGCCTATGGTTTAAAGAATAAGTCTGATAAATATCCGTGAAATGGTTGGATGAATTGTAAAAGTGAGTAATTAACCTAGGAGACTGCTTTTTATGGATTTAGGATTGCACAACCTATGGATGTCATACATTAATTAATCAGGTAGAGTGTTTGTAAAGTTTCGTTTAATTTTTTGCTTGTCTAGACTACTGAAAGGAATTTGGTCACCCAAGTGCACATATTGACCTATCCACCTGAGCATGGCCTCCTGAATTTACTAGAAGTACCATTTCCGCCCCCCTATTGAGTACATCTTGCGCATGTGTATAGGTGTTCTGTCCTATGTCTGGCCGTTTTTCCAGGGAGATTCCGGAAGCTACAATTCGTGGAGTAGTGCTCCTATCACATTATGCATTTCATGCGAATTTTATAATGTTTGTTTGTTTGAACCACTTGGTTGTCATTTAGCACTTAGGTGGTGGCGCTGATCTAGCTGCGTGGGTTGGCTTTCGGGCCATGCCAAAAGCCACAATCACGCTTATTATACGCAGATATCTATATTTTGTTCCATACCATGTCTTCTTCCGTCCCCAAGGGCGACTAGAGACGGTGCGGCGATGAGAGTGGAAAACAAACTTGACTTTTAAATTGATTATATCCCTTCCTATACCTCCAATTACATTGCACAGGTGCGAAAAATGTACCTATAGAGCAGGCGACAGAATCTCTGCCACCTTGTGACAGAAGAGCAAAGAATGACCTTCGTCTTCGGCATCCACTCAATTACCATATTTGTAGGGAGGCTATCAACAACTAAAGCGATCGGTGAACCAGGTCCTCCAAACTGGCACATCGACGGTCAGCTGAACCTTCCACTCCGAAGTTAGTTTACAGACCAGACGGACCTCCAGGTGGCTCATTTGACCTAACTGCGTGGGCTGGCCTCCGAGCCTGGCATGAAGCCTTGTGTCTTGCATCTACAAAACGCATATATTTTTCGATGCATGTTTTGCTGTCTTTGCCTTTTAAGAAATTCTCCAATTTCAACATCTTTTACGCTTAAATCAGCTTAAGTCAGCAAAGTCAACTCATTAATTATTTGTAAAACGCACATTCATTTAATTTTTTGCTAGAAAAAGACTAGTTGCTTTTTATGTTTAAATTTTCAAAACCTGCCTTAATGCAAGCCATTGAGGTAACTATTGCGATTTTACCTATTGCTGATCATATTTGTCTGCCGAAAAACAATTATTTGAATAGACGTAGAAGCTAGTATGGTATATTTTATATACTTCTCGAGACCGGATGTGCGTCACTGTTTAAGTTGTTTATATAATTTCTTAGTGCGGCGCGTGGGCAGTTGACCGTCAGGCCTTCGGAACTGTTTGTCTTAGGGTCTTTGCGATGCGCGGGCGTCCGTTTCGGAGATGGAAGGAGCTGCGCCAACTAAGGAAGGAGTACCCGGATATTGATAAACGCCGTGTTAAGCTAACGTTTAAGGATGTAAGAACTCGTTTTATTGCATCACGTTCATGGGTGGAAGTTTTGTCCGTAACATGAAACGCTGAGGAATAAAATAATTGTATTTCACGAGGACAACTAATGTTTGCTCGAAACTCAGTAGGTGTTTAAGTTTAATTCCAGCCTTTTGCGAACTTTGTTTTTTTTGTGTCACGATACTTACCGTAGCAGTTCAGGTGTATTGTCGTGCATAGACTTTTATTGCTTTGATTATCTCTAAACGGTTTGGGTCACACCGAAAATCGCTTCGAGACCATTTGTTGGGGAGCAAGTACTTCTGCTCCTACTTTTTGGCCTGCAAATTCGGTTTGTTTTATTTTCCGTCGGTTTCAATTTTAACCTCCACAATTTGTCGTCAAGAAAATCACTGAGTACTCGGATTGTGTTGAAAACGTACATTGGAATTTTATTTGCGCATTGGAATAGCATTCGATTGACCCTGCAAGCCACGGGCAGTTTGGAGTTCTAGTCTTTAACTAGGCTTCTAGTTAGTTCTCGTCGCCATCGTTCGAAGTCCAATTTCCGGAATCTGTCTGTAACACGACTATTTTGTTTTAATACCTAGTGTCATTACGATGACGTGAAATGTCGTTTTTCGCTGAACAGGACTATAATGATGGGATGTCGGGTGAGTGCCTTTTTTGTTTTGTTTTTCTTAGCATTGCATCAGGACATCCAAAAGCGGGCCCTGTAGTCGATTACTCGGACTGTCAATTAACTTCTAGCTTAAAATAATGGCAGAATTATATGAATATCTTAACTTCTTCCAGAGTGGAATGAAAGCTTCTCACCTGTCATCTGTTTGTTGCTTCTGGCACTAAAGTATCTTGGTAACTATAGTGCTTTCACGTAAAAGTAAGTTGGCTGACTGAATCGTTGTAACCACTCGTTGGATTAAGCTTTTCCTAAGAAAAATCGTATCTTTTCCTATCACTCCGACCCCTTTGGTATGGTAGTTACATTTTAATTCGTGATGAATTAATGGAGTGATGGCAATTCACACCTTTTTCGTGTTTCTGGACGGCTTTTGTTTCCCTGATTAGTGAATTGCGTGTTCAGGTTTAAAATCAGGTCTTGGGTGGCAATCATGGTTACCAGGCACCTTCGTTGTGCTTATTTACAAAAAGCATATTGTCTCTACCAATCAAGTCTGTACCCAGTTTTCATTTTACCTTTTTATTAAAGAATATATTGGACCGCGGAAACCGAGGCACTGGATATTATCACCCATATGCTTCTCAAGGCAGAAATACCAGATGCGTAAGTTTTAGTTAAATCAGGTGTCTCATTTATGTGCTGTTTTATAATGTCGAGCTCGAAATATGTGAGAATTATGAGTACATAACACCCCGAGTTAGGCACTTGAGCTTTGTATTTCATATTAACGCAAGTATATTTTGCTAGCTGCTTCGCGTAAAACCAACATCAAGGTTGTTGATTTACGGGAATTGGTGTGAATATTTCCACATGGCTCGACTTCATCCTCTTACTTTTCGTTAGAATGGCAGATATGAAGAACCGGACAATTCTGGACCCCATATTTCGCGCTGTGAGTCATTAGTGGATTCCGTTGCCTGCCAAAACAAATTTGATAGATTAAATGCAGTAGGTTCTGGCTGATTCTGTCGTAATATTGAAGCCAACTACATCAACCCTTAATAGGAATATCATTTACCCGGGTCGTTCCCCTATATACTATTTTAAGGTGATTCTGTGCATACGAATTCAAATCTCCTTGGAACAAAGCGTCAGTCATTGCGACGGGAAAGCGTAAGTGCGCATTTTTCAGATGTCCCTCGTTTGATGAAGGTGGTAATTTATCTCATGGTCAAATTGATTCATGCGCTTTATGGTGCACTTGATAGCGAAGATTTTAAGCTTGTAGGAGCGTTTAAGGCATATTTGATTGCCTATATACAGGCATGGTCGGACACGCGTTATTAGGTCTGTTCAGCACTCAAATGTTCATTTGTAGTTTAGTTGTGTGGAATTCAAAGAATAATAATTTTGATACCTCTTTCATACTTTTGCATACATGGGAATTTAAATGAACTGGTCGTTACCAGTTTTACGCCTCCGTGTTCTGCTCGGATTTCATCAAGCGGACGTGGATATCATTGGTTACTCAATAAAAATCTCGCCTTCTAACATCTAAGACACTGACCATTTCATCCTCAGGCGAGCATACTTCCCCTGATGTAAAGGAAAAATGCAAAGTAGCGATTGCAGTTGGGGGAGATAGAGTACAGGACACGATATGGTGTGATACTTTGGTGAAAGTTCAGCCTATGTGATAGAGTGTATCCCGGTTAAATAAATCCGACCCCTCACAGGGTCACCGATTTGCCTCCACGGTAACATTTTGATGTCATGCTATGTTGGCTGCATCAAAAGTGAGCTGATGTCCTGAAGCACTACTTGGTGGCCGATTTTGAGTTGTCATTTGACTGCTGATTGCTTTGAACTAGACATTTAGCCTGAACTTTCATGGTGCATTTTCCGTTCTTTTCAGCTCCCCAACAGAAGTGAATCATATCGTGAGTTTTGCAGTTTGTTACACGAAAGAAATGCTTGATTTGTTTTATCATAAACGGAATAAATACTATTTTCTACTGTCGAAGTCGAACTTTCATTATGTATTGCTGGCTTTACGCAAGTAAGGTCTCAGTCTTGTGTAAGTGCCACCGAGATGTTGACTACGTCCCCCTTCTCTTCCAGAAAAAGGAGGTCCACCGTAAGTGGATATCACCCACAAGCATTACCGTGGTGACCATTTTCTGTTCCCACGTTGTGATTCGCTCCCCACTCATCTCTGTTTGTAGGGAGACGGCACGGGACGCCTCTTATTCGCGCAGCTATCAGGTTCGTGATGTGATCGCATTGTCTGACTTCATTAACCGCCGGTCTTGTGTTTGATTGTCCGGAAAGCACACTGAATGCACGGATGCCTTGCTAATCATACTGAATGTTTGCGTGAAACCTATGAAGTTGTGGATAATTGTCCAAGGTTGAACATTTCTGAAGAATGAGTTGACCGCAGGAGATACTTTTTATCCAGGATTTTTTTTGTATTGAGCACGAGCTTATTGCCATTTCTACGGCATTTAATGCTACTGATAGCTTGCCAATTAACTGTGGAAGTGTTGTGTAAGGAATTGCGTTTTGACCCTCCGGAGTGAACATTCTTTATTTTGCTGAGTTTAGGATGTTCCTAACGTAGAAGAAACCGTTTCAGAACATCACAGAACATCCAAAATACAAGGTAAGTTTATTGTTTGGTTTCGTTATTTTAAACATGCTAACGTCCTGCGATATATTTTTTCCTCCGGGTGGCGGTAATATCTCATTGGTTAACAGTTTTCTTAGTCCATTGACCTTTTGAGTTGAACAGAATAGTACAGCAGCATTATGGGTGAGCGACGATGCCCTCCCTTCTCAGTCATCATTCCACATTTTTTTTGCTTTCTTTAAGGTGATTACGCTTGTGCATATGCTCCTGCGCATTCTCCAGTGCTCCTTGCCCTTGAATCAAAACACGTACGTATGTTGTTTAATTTATCGCCCTGAATATTAACGCAAGTATATTTTGCTAGCTGCTTCGCGTAAAACCAACATCAAGGTTGTTGATTTACGGGAATTGGTGTGAATATTTCCACATGGCTCGACTTCATCCTCTTACTTTTCGTTAGAATGGCAGATATGAAGAACCGGACAATTCTGGACCCCATATTTCGCGCTGTGAGTCATTAGTGGATTCCGTTGCCTGCCAAAACAAATTTGATAGATTAAATGCAGTAGGTTCTGGCTGATTCTGTCGTAATATTGAAGCCAACTACATCAACCCTTAATAGGAATATCATTTACCCGGGTCGTTCCCCTATATACTATTTTAAGGTGATTCTGTGCATACGAATTCAAATCTCCTTGGAACAAAGCGTCAGTCATTGCGACGGGAAAGCGTAAGTGCGCATTTTTCAGATGTCCCTCGTTTGATGAAGGTGGTAATTTATCTCATGGTCAAATTGATTCATGCGCTTTATGGTGCACTTGATAGCGAAGATTTTAAGCTTGTAGGAGCGTTTAAGGCATATTTGATTGCCTATATACAGGCATGGTCGGACACGCGTTATTAGGTCTGTTCAGCACTCAAATGTTCATTTGTAGTTTAGTTGTGTGGAATTCAAAGAATAATAATTTTGATACCTCTTTCATACTTTTGCATACATGGGAATTTAAATGAACTGGTCGTTACCAGTTTTACGCCTCCGTGTTCTGCTCGGATTTCATCAAGCGGACGTGGATATCATTGGTTACTCAATAAAAATCTCGCCTTCTAACATCTAAGACACTGACCATTTCATCCTCAGGCGAGCATACTTCCCCTGATGTAAAGGAAAAATGCAAAGTAGCGATTGCAGTTGGGGGAGATAGAGTACAGGACACGATATGGTGTGATACTTTGGTGAAAGTTCAGCCTATGTGATAGAGTGTATCCCGGTTAAATAAATCCGACCCCTCACAGGGTCACCGATTTGCCTCCACGGTAACATTTTGATGTCATGCTATGTTGGCTGCATCAAAAGTGAGCTGATGTCCTGAAGCACTACTTGGTGGCCGATTTTGAGTTGTCATTTGACTGCTGATTGCTTTGAACTAGACATTTAGCCTGAACTTTCATGGTGCATTTTCCGTTCTTTTCAGCTCCCCAACAGAAGTGAATCATATCGTGAGTTTTGCAGTTTGTTACACGAAAGAAATGCTTGATGGGTAAGCGACGATGCCCTCCCTTCTCAGTCATCATTCCACATTTTTTTGCTTTCTTTAAGGTGATTACGCTTGTGCACGTTCTCCTGCGCATTCTCCAGTGCTCCTTGTCCTTGAATCAGAACACGTACGTATGTTGTTTAATTTATCCCCCTGATAAATGGTGCAATTTATCAGATGATCAAATAAGTTTGTGAAGTTTATGGTGCGTACAAACGCGAATGTTTAGGGCTTGTTGGGGCGTTTTATATACATTTAATTGGACGTATGTAGGCATGAGCTGGTATTCGTCAGTTAATCAGTACGGCACCCTCCGTTATGTGCTTGGCAAGGTCCCTCATATTTCAATATCTCATACCCGGGAGTCTGTTAGCTAATAGAAACGCTAGCCCAGCATAACCCCTCTCTAGTGTACGTGTGTCTTTGATCCCATGGAACCCTTTATTTAGACAACTACGGATTACGACTTCAGCACAGGTATTTTTATGTTCGCTTCAAGTGTGAAGGGAGGGTGAGATTAGTGCTAACGCGCTTGAGGGCTACAAAGAGACTGTCTTATGCTCCTCAGCCTTGGTGACCTTAGTTAAGTGTACTTATAGTGAGTAATTCGTGCATCTCGAGTAGATCAGGAAGGCCCGAGGGATGACAAGGTTTTCTAGATTTTTTGATAGTTTGCCTTTGATTGAAACTTCCGGAAATTCGGCCAGACGATTTAGTTTAAAGATGTGGGGATGCCCTACATTTTAGTAGGCTTAGAATATTTTCTTAATGCTTGCGCTATCGTATTTTGAGAAAGCGCACTATGCGTTTGTGAAATGCTTCTGATAATAAAAGATTCTGCTTTGGGTTTATCACTTTCAGGAGGAATTTTTACCTTTCATTACTGAAGTAGCTCATGTCGATGTCGTCAGGAGGTTTGAGTGTCCACTTGTGTTACGAAGAGGGTTTTATGCTTCTGTTTTCAAATCGGGGTGCAATGGATTCACCATTACTTATAATGGCGGTTGTACTTGTGTGAACTTGTAGATCATTGTTGAGTAATGAGTGTAGTAAAGGGAACAGTACAGGAGGGCGAAACGCGGCATAACGTTTAGTACAGCATGACGGAAGGGCATTTAAGTAACTAGCTCTGCCCACTTCATTGTACCAATTGAATGAACCAAAGTTTTACCAACGCTGACGACCTACTTCAATGGTGATATCGAGTTGAGCTCCTGTGTTGATTGTAATCCTATTATTCAATGCTGCCAGAATTGAGGCGACATCATATTTTATCAGTTTTTTGTCTTGATATTCATGGCCTTCTCCTCATTTTAGCCCATCGACAAAGTTTTCCTGCTTGGTGAGTTTCGGAATTCTAATCTGTTTTGTTTCGGCTTATGCGGAATAAGTCGTAGTCTTTGTTTCTTAAGTCGAAATTTTACTATGTATTATGTATTGCTGGCTTCACGCAAGTAAGGTCTCAGTCTTGTGTAAGTGCCACCGAGATGTTGACTACGTCCCCCTTCTCTTCCAGAAAAAGGAGGTCCACCGTAAGTGGATATCACCCACAAGCATTACCGTGGTGACCATTTTCTGTTCCCACGTTGTGATTCGCTCCCCACTCATCTCTGTTTGTAGGGAGACGGCACGGGACGCCTCTTATTCGCGCAGCTATCAGGTTCGTGATGTGATCGCATTGTCTGACTTCATTAACCGCCGGTCTTGTGTTTGATTGTCCGGAAAGCACACTGAATGCACGGATGCCTTGCTAATCATACTGAATGTTTGCGTGAAACCTATGAAGTTGTGGATAATTGTCCAAGGTTGAACATTTCTGAAGAATGAGTTGACCGCAGGAGATACCTTTTGCCAAGCGGTTGGGAACTTTATCTTGCGCATGAAATAAGTAGGGTGGGTTGCATTTATTCAGTCGAAATGGTCGCTTTTCCTTTGGTGGGCAAAAATAATGTTAGTTCCTAATAGATGGTGACCACCTTGTAGATAGAAGTGTGAATATCTTAGTGTCGTGAAAGTTTCCTCTTTCTTTGCAACGTTATCACTCTTCCCTCCTACTTACTTTCCCTTAGTATTACGTCGGCACTTCGATGTGGGCAAGAGGTACCCCACTTCGGTGTAGGTTGAGTAACGGGAATCCTTGCTTTAACTACATTAACTCGTTGACCTGCATTGGTGTTTGGTCCTTCCCCTGGATGGAGGTGGTTGTGTTTATTGATTTCTTGGGCATTGTGCTGACCCCACCCATACTTGTATTTAATTGGTCGACCATTTCCCACCTCGCTGGCCTTTCTAGGTGCAAAGACTAGCGTACCAATATTTGCTTCAAAATATGGCTAGTTCCTCTCTTTCGGGTGCAAATTTCACTTCTTTCATGCTTTTCTCAAGGTTCTTCCGCTGATGGGGATCGCATTTATTGTGACCCACAAGATAAATCATTCTTTCGTTGTAAACAGGTATGTCTGTTACTTAATTTATTTTTCGGTCTTACTAAGGTTCTAATTCTTTCGATGGGCAAGCAAATTCGTCTGGCTTATGGTACATCCAGCCGTGGATATTTGAACCTTGTAGAGAAGCTTAAGGCGCATTTGATTGGATGTGCTACCGAAACGTTCTATTTTCTAAGCATCTTTTGTTCGTCTGATGTTATAAGTGTGGTTGTTAATGCAGTTACTTAACGTTTTTGTGCTCCGCGTAACGGCGTCATCACTGGTGTGATAAGGGAGGAGGCGCATTCAACACATATGCGACGTGCACCTCTTTCCACCGATCTCAGTTGCGTGCATTTACTATCGCCTGACTGACTTGCGCTTCGAGTGCTTGCCTGTTTTGGCCAGGAAGGTCTGGGGAAGGAAGGGCTTCTAATAATGTTGGGAAATTAATTATAACTTGAAATCTTGGATCTTCGGCTGTTTTGAAGGCGCGAAGTCTCATCTACATTATTTTTTTCAGCTTCGATCCATCATTTCAAGAGGGTATCATAATCTCAAGACATTCTTATCGTATTCGTAAAACTTTTCGATTAGTTTTTAGCTTTTACTAATTTTATTTTTAGAGATCTTCTTTTTTTGAAAGGAATGGCCTTTCATCATGCCCGGCCTCTCGTGAGTTGGCATTTTGCGCACTCATTCTCACAAGTCATTCAACTCATTGAAAATGTTTGTCATTTTTCTTAGCACGGTCCAAGTCTCCTAATCCGTATGTTGATTACCTACTTTTTTATTAAGCATAGTGCCTCTGTACTCTTTCATCGTACTTTTTAAAAAAACTCGCAGTTTGAGGTTCATTTAACCCCTCATTGTCTTCTTTCTTGTAGTAGCCGGAAAAATTTTTCTCAGACTCGCATCGTCGTCAATTCTGCTAGTTCTTCCTTGACATCTGCGGTAAGTTCCGTCAAACTCGGCGTCACATTCCCTGTAGATTGTTTATAACTTTACTCCATGCACCCCACTTATTTCGTCACGTTTCGATGTTATTTCATCTAATCGCAGTCTAAGCATTCTATTAGTTTGACTCAAATTTTCCACATGTTACACTAATGGTAAGCATTGGTAAACTCACTTCTTCTGTCCTTTGCAGTTTGATAGCGGTGAAAATAAGTTTGGATCGGTAAGCGACTCGTTCTGTATTTCTTTACGAAGCGTTTTCCTGCTGTTCCAATTCGGATAAGCTGAAAGCACTTTTGTATGCGTTTTCAGCTTTTGACGCTTCCGAGGTAAGTGCGCTCTCCCCTTTTCAGCAGTCAACTAAATTATTTTTTTAATTGTATCTGGTAGATGTGGCTCCTCATTCGTTACCCTTTTTCATACAGGCGTATTCAATTTTTTTGCTGATTGATCTGCACACCCTTGCTTAGACCAATTCAGTGGATTCTCCGTGCCAAATGAATTGCATTTTTTGCCCTTGCACCAACCATCTCTCGATGACAGTTTGTTGAGGTTTTTGCACTCAGGTTCTACTATTATCAAAGTCGACGTAGTCAGTTACATGATGCGCCACACAATGACAATAAATGGGTTTATCGTGTGCTGGTTTCGGAGCCTCCTACCACTGATCAGATAGTGTTGTGTAGTCATTACCAATCCCTGTGCTGCGTAATCATCAACAGTAGAAGAGTGCCACTTGGGTGGCGTCGTAAAGAATGCAGCTACGGATAGATGGTAGATTTTAGTGTGGATCTGTTACAGCATGTATTTCCCTCTTTCTCACACTTATAACTCCACAAAATCACTGAAAGCATTCAGTACGTGGCTGGGTTCGTTCGCATCCATTTAAATGAGATTCGGGTCACGTCTCCTTTTCACTCAACCTCTTACTACTGCTTGCACAGCCAACTCTGGGGTCCACTCTTACAGCTTAAATTACCTAGTCTGTCGCATCCAACTATGAATGCCAGTAGATTGCTCTTCACATATTTCATCCGCCTATGAGCTGTTGGTGACAGCGGGGATTGGGCTATTTTTTAGACATGATACAATGAGGTCCAGCAGTCGTTCAGCTGCACCTACTCGGTAACTTTTGCGGTTCCATACATGGGATCCATGTTGTATAAATTTTTGATGTCTCTACTGTTACATTTTACCAGCTGTGGATTCGTATGCTCTCCATCGGCTTCTTTGGTTTTAGCGAGAGCGATCAGTACCTCCGTCCGTGCAGCAGTCATTCTTGTGCAGAATCTTTATACCGTGACCCCTCCCAAACTACCGAAGAGAAAGGAAAAACTCTATTCGCATACGTTTTATACCTTAATGGCCGGCACTAGCAAGCGACCAATTCCGATCACCGTTTCTGACGTAAACTTTTGAAATCCCTTTGATAATACAGTGTTCCAGCAAAATATCGTATTGTGCAAATATCGCATAAATTAATTTACAGTTCTACCTAATTCTGGCTTCTCACTCTAGTTTCTCATTATTGAACAGCATTAACGAAGGTGTGGCGTGTGCCTTTCGCTGTGGGTGAGGTTGATGTGGTTTGAACGTTTGTAACGCAACTTATTACAGTAACATGCATTGTTTCTGTGTAAAATACGAGAGACTTGATTGAAAATGCATTGCTTAGTAACGTGTATTTGGGTGTTTGTTTTTTTAATTCATTCCTGAAAAAAAATAGAATGGTTCTGCGATAATTCACCCAGCATTCATAAGTTTCCCACTGTATGTAATGACTAGCAGGGATGTTGCATTTTTGAATATGGAATCAAAAATAAATCCAAATTTTGTGCACCTTTGAGCATGGGTTCTTGAATTTGCCAAGTGTATCGAGTCTGAAGCATTAAAATATCTTGGAACTGTCTAGTCTTACACGAGTCTGACCATTGCACATTCCGGAGCCTTTGAATATGCAGTTGCAGTTTTTCAATGTCTCTTACCTGAAACAGTGGAAAGGGTAGAGCCGATAGGTAGGGTTTGGCAACGCAACTTTGTCTCAGCAAATTACCATCAAGAAGTTCAAATAAGTTCTATTGAAAGGCAACACTGATGAACAGGCAGACTCTGCAAGACCACCGAAATGCTATTCTGATATGAATCATTTTTGCTTATCGTAATAAGGCGGCCTACGGGAGTATTTTTCTCTTCCTGACTTCAGAAGAGCGAACTGAAAATGCCGCGTATGAAAGGAGCAGAAACTTACTGATGGGAAGTCGGATTTTGTCTTAAGGTTCTCCACGCACCTTTCTAGTACCTCTAGCTGAGCTGACAGCCGCCCTACTTCCTCCGACAAATCATCCAATTTGAGTTGCAAATTGTTGATTCTTTCCCTTTGCTCCTTTAGAGCTTAAGACACGAAGTATAGAAGATTTAAAAGCGCTTTAGCAAGCACGAAGCCAAGAAAGTGATAACACATATTCTTCCACGAACATATTTTAGAAACGGTGGCAAACGCCGTACAAAAATCGAGAGAACGCAGGTTTGTCAGTTCATGCAGACGCTCACTAGGCTGTAATTTAAAGTTATTCATCGCAGTGCATTTACGTTCACACAAACTACTGTTTATTTCCTCTGTTTCGAGAAAATAGCCTCAAAAGGAGAAGCGGTGTGTTATGACATATGCAAACTTACTGTATTCTGACATTGTTCTTCCCTCTACAAAGGATAATGATGCTCCGTTAAATTGCTTAACTTAATCTGTGAGTAATTCTAACCCATTAGTCTTTATTCAGCAATTATCTCTACCAGAGCCTTTTGTGCCTCTAATAAACCTGAAAACCGAAGAGCTGTGCTGACGTCACGAGGTCCTCGACTAGTCATCGCTCTAAAAAGTTTAGCTGTGAAATGCGCTGTCGCGGAAACCTCTACTAAGATCAAAAATGGTATTTTGCGGTTGTAAAAAAGGTTAGCTTTAAATGCCTAGCTTATCGGTTTTTAAAAAACACGCTAAAGCTAAACCAATATAGTAAATATTAGCACCATGTTATTTAAACTCATAAATTTAAATTAGTCCTCCTACACGAAAATACATTAAAGCCCAGTCATTGCCGTAGTATAACGTAATAATTAAAATTGTTGTCGAGAAGCTGCGTGATTTTAATCAAAGGAATAGTGGATTCCAGAATGCTGCCAACTGTTGGCTTAGATTATTAAATAGAAAACAATTTATATCAATGAAATGGAAGTTTACAGTTCGGAGGAGATTTAAAAGAAAAATGTGAGTTACAATTGGGGAAACTAATGTCATTTGAAGGCATCTTTACGATGAGTTAAAAGTGTGTTTTTCACTGCATATTCACAAACCAGTGCAACACGCGTTGTAAAGTTTTGGGCATTTTAAGCCCATGCACTTAATGTTTTTACTAGATCCAATGCATAGGAAGGTCTTTGTAAATAAAGTGCTTGAACAAAATAAAATTGTTGCACATTAACGTGTGCACCAAATTGCACCACAAAACAAATTCCCTTGATTTCAGCCACTGTAAAAGTTTGCTAGGCAGCTACAATAATATAGGATTAGAGGACTTGGCACAAATCGTAATTAAATAAGATTCACAAAAATTCCAATTGATACCCGCATTTATCGCGTGTCTAGCCTGTCAAAGGTAAAAGAAAAATAATTAAGTTCTCGCAAAATGCTGATACGAAATAAGATGTTATTTCAGCATGGACATGCTTGGTGACTAAAAATCGGCGGTCAGTCGAACCTCGCAAAGCCTTTCCTAATCGCGCAATATTCAAGGTTGCATTTTGTTGATCGTTTATTAGTGCAAACGCATCATTGCATAAAATGCGCGTAACCCACAACTCACAATGATTTATATTTTAAAGTTTTTGTTATTGCTAATTTGTAAGGGGTTAAAAAATTACAATTAGGCTGTTAATTTTGCTTGCGGCTTTACGCAACCTGAGGCGGTTTTCAAAATTCGCGGCATTACTGGCCTGTAGAGATTGCGATCATGCCAAAGATTTGACTAATAGAAGCAGCATTTAATACATCGGTCTCACCATGGTTTCCTTTATTTTTCTGCCCAACATTTTAAGCCCATTTCAGCTAGGACTTTTCCATAAGTTGCAATGATCTGCATGTCTCTAGTTTTAAATAATCCCTTGGGTGGCTACTGTAGCGTATTCTTTGTTTGGGCTGTTGGTTGGTTGGTCGGACATATTAGTGGCGGCCACCTTGAAGCTAGCTGCGGGGGCTGGCCTGCCAGCCGTGAGCAGTTCCCATACTTTCCGTTTAGAATACACGTATTCTGATCTACACCTGGCTTTCTCTCCTTCTTTTAGGGATGCTCGGGGCGCTACAGCTATATTCCCCATCATTTCAGGTTGGCCTCCAGACGGTTCCACAGTCCTGATTCCTCTGTGCGCTGAATATACATACATGCAACCTTATGTGCTGCTTCCTTAGCATCTTCAGGAAATGAAAGAAGGCTAAGCATGTAGTAGATTGCATGTACTTGGAAGAGGAAGAAACGGACCTGCTGGCATGGTCGAGAGGCCAGCTCACACATCCAGGTCGAAACGATCACCCAAGTCACTCAAGGCCAATCAGCATTACATACGCATGTAAATATGCGTGCATATTTTATGCTAGCTTTATGCATCGACTTATCGCCAGGGAAGTCTTACGACGCTACAAATGAGACACTATTTTTAAAATACAAGCGTTAACGCTTCGTGTGCCATTCCTCTTAGGTTCAAAGCACATTTTTGAAGAGCAGGTAGCGCTAGGCAAATCATGACATGGTGTTAGAATTTTAGCTGGCCTTTGTTTTAGAGATGAAGTTTAGCACTGCGTGCCTAAATGCGCTCCCTTTTCCATAAAAGTTGCGTGCACATTCCGCTCTTTGAAAAATGTCCTTTTCTTGAATCCGTAACTCATCACACTTTGGATACATCAAAAAAGAAAAAGACGTATATAACAATTGTTGCTATTTTTTGCCTTTGCGCTTATTTATAACTAATTTAACAGAACAAATGTATATCACTGTGCAGTTCAGCTATCTTACAGTAGAGCGATTTTCTGACAGGTGTGAACGAAATGCGATTACCCAACCTATCAAAACACATCTAAACATGCATCGTAATAGCTTAAACGGTGTTCTTTCATTCAAAGCATCGCTGGCTGGCAAGGTTGTATTAGTTTCCCTAATTAAAGGTAAAATTTTCTCTATCTGATTAAGAACCGTAAGGTACCATCTATAAAATTCTTGTTTTGAACAATCTTTTTATGGTCGTACTTGGCTCTGCTACGGTTAATTTTAGTTCGTTACTGTCGCTTAAGACGGTGTAGTACACCGTTTCATCGAATAAGCCAATCCCCTCATTAATATCACATCGTTTCTCGCATTTGCAAAACGACGTAAAAACTTAATTCCCATCCTTCTGCTAATATTTGTTGCTCAGTTTAATTATCGATTTAATCTTGACGCCTGACTTCCTTACGATCCAGTGTCCTTAGCTTTAATTAAGGTCTACAATCACCTCACGAGTCGGGACTGCTGGATTCCATGGCGCTTTTATGCAGAAAACTATGGTTAGGCCAGAGTTTCTCACTACTTCTCCTTCATTTTGCATTTCAAGACGCATAACTGTGATTGGTTGAGAGGAAAACGGCCAAAAATGCATCCGTTTGGTGAAGAGGTAGGCGTGCTCTCACTCTGCGCTTTGGTCAATTGCTAAGTGGCCGCCAATTTTCTAGCCGCACAAACATTTGTTCCACTCCTCACTTATTAGGTTTATGGTATGCTCTTTATTTCCAGACCCGAATGACAAGGCCGGGGCGCGTTTTTTCACCTTGCCTTACTTCAATATGGCCTCCGTGTTTTACTATTTCAGCTCTCTTGCTTAATATGGCAAATGTTATTCCAATGAAATGCATGCAAAATACCTTTCTGAATGAATCGTAATTTCAACTAAGCAAGTTGAAGGCTTGATTGCCTCTAAAATAGAGGCGGAAACCGGTTGACTGGTAAGTTAAAAGATTGCAAAGTTGGTGCTTGGGGGGGCGGGACAAAAACACGAATACGGAGAGCAAAGGTTTCCATGGGGGGGGGGAATTGGGACACACAAAGGGAGTCCATTGTTTTGGGAAAAAACGTTCAGCCTCCGCTGCAATTTAGCAGTAAACTATGAGACAGTTACCTTGATGGAGCAATAAAAGATTTGTAAATCTTGAAGCTTTGTCCTTATATGCTGCATTCCCGTCACAGATACTCCTGGAAATATCACATCTATATGGCTAAAATTTCTTTGAGGAGATGAGCGTTGATTTGATTTCAACCAAATCGAAAAAGAAGCCTTAACCTCCCCCCGCGCACCGCTTTCGGCGCCTCGCACCGACCTTTCATATTCGACCGCATACCTCTACAGGTAGCATTGTAGCCCTTATAATCATTGTCGCCCAATCACAGCAAAGGACATTTCTGAATGGGCAAGCAATCAAAGGTGGCGATGTAGTCAACCAATGGGATTTTGGGGTGTGAGCCGAACAGCATATAAAGTTCCTCTTAGCCGCTCTACCGCGCTTCTGTAAGTTGGTCGCCATGGCAGTTGATGGTGTGGTGCGCGGCGCTCTGGTGGTTTTGTCAGGGTTTCTAATCCACCTATCATTCGGATGCATGTATGCAACAGGTAATCCAGCCATCTCTTTAACCTCGTACACAGGCAATATGATACCCTACGTTGCCTCGTACGTTGTGAAAAACTTCAATCCGGACTTTAATAATGGTTTGGTGGTTTGGATGACAGCCGCTCCTCTGATGACACAAGGATTGATAATGCCGCTAGGGGGTATATTGGCCCCAAAAATAGGTGTAACAGCGGTCGCCCTTGTCGGATCGGCTGTCTGTAGGTGAGTTAAGCTGCCCCCACACACCCGAATTTATTGTCCATTATTATTTGTCTTCTTTGATTTTATATATTATTTTCTACCTATTTGCGCAGTTAGTTTATGCGACATGCATCGTCATTTTTATTTTGGGGCTTTTTGTTTCTGCTTTTGTGCCACTGAGTGCTTCTTCAATAGTTGTAAAAACGTCACAAGCACCACTTAGACTAAACACTTCACCGTCATCAAGCAAAGCTATCCTTTGCTAAAGGTAGAGGCAAACCGAATGGAATGAAAACATTTCTCCCTCTCCTGCGATTGCCGTGCTGGTGTGTGGCGGCTGTCTTATCGATCGACACGCAGCCGCTGTGAAATCGATTGTTCGCAAGCTGGAATAGCCCTCTGTGGAGCGACCGTGAGAGAAATCTTGGGTCTTAAGTCAAGCTCTCATGTTCACTGTTTGGTGTGACATAGGTGGCTTCAAGCTAATTGCATGGTTCTGTCCTGCTCGCCGGCATATGCAACCTTTGCCAGTTAAGAAGTAATGCTTTTACTGAGCAATGATGAGGAATGTACTGCTCGCTTATATCTTAACCGTAAAGTTTTTATTGCCTTTTGCGAGGTTGAAGCTATGCGGATGTTGGATATGACACGCTTTGCATGTTCCAGCTTCTTTTAATCACCTTGGTATATTTGCTATTCTTCTGAAGGTGGTTCGAGGTAGTCCTCATGGTTGTCCGTTGCACTCAAGGAACAGGGATTTGGATTTGAGAATCTAACTTCACTTCCGGACATCTTAGCGTTGACGGCTTTGGATGAAGTAAAAGGTTTTTTTCAATTGGCGCAGTGTCCACAAATCTAATTTTTGAAGTAATCTCGTTTAGTTTGCAGGAGTTGGTTTCAGCTCAGACTCTCTGATGATGGCTGTCGCTAATGCTCTGGACACTGGTTTAACATGTCGCTGGTTGTCGTGACTTTCTCTACCGTTTCAATTGTTGCGCAGTAGCTCAATGGATGTTAGTTGTAACAGGGCGGGAAAGCCCAACGCCTCCTTGCTTAATCTCAACTCAATCCTTTTGCAAACTATGCCATGTGGTGCAGCAAGCCTGCCATAGCCTGACAAAAGCACATATGGTGCCATTAGCTAGCTCATACTTACACCATAGCTTCGAGATTTTTCCTGAGAAAACCCCATGAGTCACCGAGGAGTAGCATTAAACAAAGAACCGGACAGCATTTGTCAAGGTTATCTATGACTCAGCCACATGGTGCAAAGGCCCATCGAGAGCTACGGGGCGAACCATCACCCCGAAATGGCAGCAAGACGGTCGCAATCCTTTTCGTCCTGTACTACTCTTTCGTCCACTCCACTGAAGTGAGGATTGGGAGAACATTTAGTACTAACGTGTCAGAGCGCTCATTCTCGGCATGATTTTAATCCTTAGAAAAGCGTAGCAATTTGCAGTGGAGGAGTCTGATCGTGCCTAGTGTAGAAGTGTTGGGCAGGATATGTACTTCTATTTATTACAAAGGCGCATCTGGGTGAATACTGCCCAATTCCCTGGGCGGATGAATGTTAACGATTACTCCATGCTTGCCTTCCAAAAATTTCAGCCACTGGGAACCGGTTTCTATTTCGCGTTTCTTGTATACTTCCGGCATTATTATTACCAGAGTAAAGTGTACGCGAAACCAAATTGTAGGCGAGATCAAAATGGGCTTTACACGTGCAGACGGGGCTTGATTAGCACTATGTCCAAACTCACGTTAATCTCTGATTTTACGCCATTTGTTAAAGTTAGATTTACAGCATCAGTCTCCAAAAAATCAGCACTAAAATTAATGTATTTATTCGAGGTAACAGTTCAAATTTAATCCGGGTTAGTAGATTAGTTTCAAACAATTTTAGCGTAAGCTGGATTTTTGTGTGGCACCTCTCTGTCAGGTTACTAATCCGATTGATGTTTGTAACCTGGTTTTAATGAGACCTCGGGGACCTGTGATGCAGTTTTTTAAGACTAACTCACAAATAATTCCGAAGCTACTCTCCAACCTCAATGTGGTAAAATGATTTCTGTCCGATGCATCAGATTGTTTTACGAAGTCAGATAATTCGTACAAAATCGACCATTGTTGGTTTTAAAACCACGGCATCACTCTTACGGAAATCAATTTTGTCAACCATCTTTACGGATTGCCGGCTGATGTAATCAGGTACACCAGTTAAAACTTGTAGTTTCGTCGTCCTTGCGTACTTGGTGGGTTTTGCTACTTAAGCAAATTAAGTGACATCTTTGTTGACGTGCATACTAAGGACATGGTGGGAACCGGCCACCCACTCTCACATTCTTTATTGGTATATCGCGATATTGTAGGCTTGTTGGCTTTGTCCACCATATGTTGCCATTAATTCTGTGGACACGCACATGTTCATACGGGTGGAAAGGCTGGTAGCGATGAATCAGCGTGTGGCACTATACGATTCTGTTTTTTCCCCTACGCCAGGATATTTTTCATTGTTCCAAATTAAATGGGTTTTTTGGATACGATTGTATTGTTACCCGCGATCGCAATATTTTTGTGCAGAAACTCTCCAACGTTAGGTTTTGATCCGTATTTCACGTCGCAGACTTCCTCCTATCGGTAGAAATTTCAATAAACAAAGTCAACCACGCATCAAAAGGTGTTGATCCGAGCATCCAGTGCACATGGGTAGAAGATAATCCCTGCTAAATTAAAATTAATCTTTTCCTTGTATATAAACATTTGAATCCTCTTACAGATCATTCTGGGATGTAATTATCTTAATGGAAATGAACAAATGACCCCACACCTTCCCGCCTCCTATTTTACTAAGTCATCCTGGTTTTAATTTAGTCACTTTGCTTAACTTAAAATCACACCAAAAGTCCAATTGCCATTGTGCTTAAGGGAAGCACAGGCCAAGATTTCCAGCACATATTCCACGCAAAATTCGTATTCTATTTAGCACGGGGATCCGTTCTTGTCAAGTTTACTGGGCACATTAACGTTTTTTTACATTTCAAGAGGCTTAACTATGTCTTCCTACCTGCCTGCTTTAAAAATCATGGTTAACCCTAAATGATGACGTGATATTGCTTACATTTTTAGCCTTGATTAAGTCATAACCGATATCACCAGTTAGTTTTCGCATGATAAATTGGGTCATTTATACGTCTTAGTCACAGTGCCGGATGCTAACATTTCGCGATCAAATAAAGCAATTATGCCGGTTTGGTTTTGTTACAGCCCAAAGATAGTAACTTTTGGTCTTCAAACAAGTGCCACTGATAAGACCAGGATGCTCGCTTGTGTATACTGCTGTCCGAAAGAAAAGGTGCCAACGGTTGCGTTGAGCGCTCTGCCCTTTTACTTGAACTAAAGTGTCAGAGATAATTTAATCCGGACCGTTGGGTCTACTGTTTCCATGTTGAGGCGCCCGACGCCGATAATTTCCATGTTTGACGTGGTGTCAAGCCGACTACGTGCCCTAACAACCGGTTCAATCCAACTTGGCAACAGGAGGCCGATGATCAAGCCCAAAATTGATTATCCATCTTATGGGTTAACAGCACTGGCAATAATTCAACTTTCTTTTTTTTTGGTGTCCACAAGTTGATATAAATATCAAAGCCATAAAATCCTGTTAGATGGCCTAGCGGCACATCACCTTTTTTTATGCACGTAGGTCTCCTTTCCCGTGGCCTTGCTCAGCGTTGCCAAAGTTTCTTTCCTTGTGTATCCATCTTTTCACGGTACGCCGCTCCGTAGTAGAGGGCTGAAGCACATGCAGAAAACATGGAGCATATCGAAGTCTTAAAAGGGTCAGATGGCTAGCAGTATAAGTGAAAAACAAACCGAGCCTCATATTAGGAGTGTGGAGGTCGTGTAATGTACATTGGAACAGGCCCGTGAAGTTACACGTACTACAAAACAGCTTACTTTTACACTATTTGGTTGACTTGTAGTGAATGCACAGAATCAATTCCAGTCGTAATTAGCAGCAGTCACGCGGGCCTTCGAGAGCTAGGAATCATGGCGGATTGAGTTCAGCTGAATCCAATTCTGAATGGAAGGAGGAACCTCGCCTTACTAATAAGCAAGACCACCGAATTTCGCTACGATGGACTCTAAGAATACACATTTGTTGACCTTCCTGTGGCATCTCGAGTTGCGTCTGAGAACGTAATAAACGGCGGTTATAAGCAGAAGGTTCTGGCATTGCCGCAGATCTACTGTGTCAAAAAGTGCAAAGCGTGGCGACTAAAGATGTCAAATTAGTCAAGTTGCTTCATTCATCGGGGTTGATGAGGGATAGCTTAATTTAAGAGGAAACCTAATTCACTCTTGCAACTCATTAATGAAATTCATTGTCTCATGTTCATTAGGGGGCAAATTAGCGTCTCTAGACCAAAAAACGTGCCTTCGATTATTCTTTTCAACTTCGAATAAGAGCTTTTGTGTAGGTATTGCCGGTGTGCTGTCGGACTTCCCTGACAGAAGCGCACTCAAATGTACCCTTGGCGTCGAGCGTGCACGAACTGCCTCGTCACCCCGACCGGCATTAAAATAATTTTGCCCCCCGAAATCGCGTTCTGATTGGTACAACACAATGCTTCTGTTATTGGTTGACACTAACGAATTGAGTGAAAGTTCTTGCGCCACTAAACAGCCTATCCTTGCATTGGACTAGGGATACCCAATCAAAAGTCAGTCCATTTCTAAGGCGGTATAAAGCGGTCTGTACTAGGAGGGAACCCAAAGTTTTTGCTGTGCATGATGGTGAATAGGGATACGATACACGGCGTACTGAATGTCATAGCCGGGTTTTTGATTCATTTATCCTTTGGTTGTATGTATACAATCGGGAATATGACCCCTTACCTCGCGTCCTATGTTGCGAAGTACATTGATCCAAATTTCAATAACGGACTGGTTGTTTGGGTCTCTGCAGCAGCATTGGCAGCTCAGGGTCTATTTATGCCCTTTGGTGGTATTTTGACACCGAAATTGGGCGTAAAGTTGGTTATTATACTCGGCTGTATCATTAACAGGTTTGTTTATGCAAAATCGGTGCTCCATATCAATTAAAACTGCTTTTCTAATTATTTTTTGTGTGCTTTCTGATCAAACAGGACAACTGTTGTACTTTTCTGCTTTTACCGCTCCCTTATGTGTTATTCCCCTGGATTCTAATTTGGGTGTCAGGTGGGTATGATAAATTAGCACTTTTTACTTTTACAGCGGTGGCTTTATGCTTACCTACATTGCCTTACAATATGGATTCGTTTGGGTTCTCGTAACTCATCTAATTTCTCTTGGCTTGGGCGTCGGGTTCGCATACTCCGTTGTCATGCAAGCCGCTGCCAGCGTATGTCGGGATTTAGCTTAAAGTCTTGCGTAATAGAACCTAAAAAACTTGAGACTTTCATTGACCTACCTACTTTGAACCTTTAAGCGTTGTGCTATATAATTTAACTTGGAATGCGTTTTGAATTGGCTTTTTTGTGTTCTAGTGGTTCCCCGTTAATGGCGGTTTTGTGCTTGGCCTAATTGCGGCAGGTTTTGGTCTGGGAGCTCTTGTCTTCACGCCGATTCAAATGGCGTTTGTGAACCCGAATAATCTCCCGGTGAACAGTACAACAAGGTACGCTTCCATTTCACAGATTTTCCTGACTGTGCATTATCGTGGGCTGTAATGCTGTTCCACCTGAGTTAAGACCATAGTTTTCGATGTTTGTTGCCCATTAGCGTTCTCACATCCTGCTTGCATATTTACTGTCTTCAAGGATACTATTGCTTTCTTCAGATATCATGAGGATCCAGGAGTTTTGAGTCGCGTACCGACTTCATATCTCGTTATCGGTGGAATAATGTTAGGTTTACAGGTCATCGGTTGTGCTATAATTCGGAGAAAGCCAACGCCCAAGGAGGTTTGAATCATTCTTTTCTAGTTGAAAAACTTGGTTTTTGTCCTTTTTAATCCAAGCATAATGGATAGGTGATTTTGTGGTTGATTATGCCTTGATAGTTAACAGTCGGCCCTTCGTTTCTTTTTAATTAGGATCCCATCCCTGAACTGAGGCAAGCCAAAGAGTAAGTTGAGTATATTAATTTTGTCTCTTCAATTCACTCCTGCAATTTTTGCCACATGAAAGCCTAAGTCATTTTCGAAATTTTTTCGTGCCTCTAAGGTACTATGAATCATCTTGGACGTTATAGCTTTGACCTCCTCACCCATTTTTTGTCAAACTGGAAGGTCATGCCAACTGAGTGGCTAACCGCTGGTCTCTAACCCACTAATCGTGATAGTGTTTGTGCCGCCATTCATCCTTCCCCTTGGGGGGAGGGCGACGCGTCAACTTTTTGTTCTCTCAGCTTGTTACAGATTTAATGACAGCTGGTTTATATCACTCTTGAAAAACTCCTACTGTAATTGAAGTAAGCACTCGGATTAATAGCACCAGTCGCTGGTAGAGTAAGGTAAATTAATTAATTGTTTACTTGTTGGAATCATCGGCCGCTGATTGTGATTATCATTTTTGATAATCCTGCTAATGCAAATGAAAGTAAATGCATGAGTTAGCTGTTCTGACGGTGTTGGATGTCCTCTGGTTTTCCTTCCGATTCTACTCTTGAATGCCCTGCTTTCTGCGTACATAGATGCAGACTGTCCTGCTGATTTGAGCTGAATATCAGTAGAATGTGATACCTGTTTCCAGTGGGTCAAAAATGATTTATGACCATAGTTCGTTTTACCAGACAATCACGTACACCGGTTGATCAGGCCTTTTTCTTCCCTTTTGAGCGTGGCTAGAGGCAGAACTTACTCCCGTTTTTTGTCAAACTAACCGCTCTCTCATTTGTAAGGCCTCCTAACATTTCCATTCCTGTTTGTTTTTAAAGAGTCGGGGATGCGCTGCTTGAGGGCGAAGGTGATCAAAAGGAAGTCATCCTCAATGAGTAAGTGTCTGCGTTTAAGTTTCAGGCACACGATTTTGTGCAGCCTTATGTAGTTGCCGGGTTTGCTTCCGGTTGTACAATTGATCTCGTCATGTTAGCTTTAAAAGGAAAAGATTGAAATTTGTTTTCCTCCCTTTTGTTTGGTTTGAATGCAGACTACAGCAAGGATTTTTCATAGTTGTGGATGGTTACTTTTACCTATGGAAATGCCTTTACTAAGTCAAAGAGATCCCTAAGCAAATTGGCCTTTTTAAACGTAAAACAGCGAAGTGAACATGACGCCTTTGCAAACGCTGAAGTGCCGGTACTTCTACTTCCTTTGGCTTCTGATGTTCTGCAACATCATTCCAATTACCCTCCTCACTTCGGCCTATAAGGTAAGAGCTTAACCTTATTTACGTGGCATTGCCTTCGTTTCATCAAGTAGTTCAAGGATAAAACTTGCTGCATCTCTTTCAATAGGAGGATGTTGCATTTAATCATGAGACTAGATCTATTCTTATTGTTCCCCACCTAATTTAGCTGTAACAAATCAAAGAATGGTATGATGCCTGCGTCACCTCACTGATGATACAGGCAATAAAAATGGAAGTGGGCAGAACGGAGTGCGCGTCCTGCTGGTTTGTGGTGTGGTCTGTCACGTAGGCAGGGTACATTTTGTTTGCGACAGGGTGACTGTTTGATTGCGTGGTATCCTCTCTCTCTAGATTTTTGGCAATGAATACCTCGCTGATGACATCTATCTGACGACAATCGGCACCCTCAGCTCTCTCTCGAACTGCTTGGGTCGCGTTTTTTGGGGCTATCTGGTGGATAAGTTCTCCTTTAAGGTAAAGGAAAGCTTATCACATGGTTCTTTTTTAGTAGCATAACCAACTAAAATCCCTTTCTCATTATGTTCTAAGGTTAACGCTTCATTTTCGGCTTGGAATTTCATCCTAACGGTTTTATGGTTTGTCGTTCTAAAAAATGGAACAAAATTTACGCTCGGAATTTGACTTTTTTGTGTCACCGTTTTTAAAAAGAGTAGAGTTGATGTTTCCGAAATGATTTGCTCTGAGAATCGAAGAATTTTATGCGCTGTTAACACCCTCCCCCTTTGCCCTAGCTAGAACGGATATCACGTTTGACCCCATTTGTGTGTTTGTTCCGTTGTAATCTCCTTAACTCAATGGCCATGTCGCTGCTTAACTGGAGTAACCAATTGAACGCGCGCTGTTTGTTTAGCCTGAGTTCTGTGGAACGATTGGATGACCACGATATAACTCGGACAACTTTACCGTTCCACCACTTGGTTGAGAAAGTGTAGACCAATGTACCAATAAATTAAGGCTTCCAGATTCGAGTTAAATTAACGTTACTGGGCTAACTTATCTTTTGTGCTACTCCCCTCTACACAGCTTCCTATCGGATGTATGCTCGTTCTTTGGTCGTTTTCTCTCTTTTGCTTCCCAAATGTCTTCATTTGGGGTGCTGATGTGGGCCGCTACACCTACGGCATTTTTGTATGCCTAATGTTCTTCTCCATGGCTGGTGTCTTCGCCATGATGCCTGCCGCCACCCGTTTACTTTTTGGACCTAAAAACATGGCCACCAACTATGGCATGGTCTTCAGTGCATTCGTAAGTGCTGTTAACTTTCAGTAGAAGATATGCTCCTGTCTCAAATTGTACACACGTAGACCTATACAACCCTCTCAATTTATAACAAGGCATCCAAAACGGTTTTCTTTTTGCAGTCCGTCGGTAGTTGCCTCAGCGCGTTTGCCAGTCAGATGGCCAAGGGAAGATGGAACTTGCTTTTCTACGGTTCTGCCGGTGTTTGCATTTTGGGTGAGCCTTCGGCAAGGTCTGATTTCTATGGGGAACTGTCTTTCGTTAGTAGTAGAGGTGATAATATGAAGCATGACGGCCTTAGAACAATTTTCACTTTTGCTTATTGCTTCTTTGCAGGCTTATTCTTCCTGGTGTGGATCTTCGATCCGAAATTGCCCAAGCGGTTCCGGGTTCTCTTTCCGTGTGCCAAAGTAGATGGTCGACGCTACTAATAAACCCCTCGTTTCTGTGTCTTAGATTCGCATCTCGTGCTGCAAGTGATTCCCACCAAACTGAGAAAAACGGCATACTCCAACTCCCCCCTTTCTGCCTCCCTCCTCCCACTTCTCGACACTCCCATTTTCGTATCAGGTAGCCACCCTCCCCATCTATGTCATCTTCCTCCTTCCCCTATCCTGTTCCAAACCGGCTATAGCTCATGCGAATCATATTTTAGCATACTTTTGCAGGAAAACAAATAAACGCGTTGCGTGTTGGACTCAGCATTTTTGTATGAATTAACTTTTATGTATTATTCTTGTCCCGGTGGCTGTGGGGATGGAGTGGGTGTTTTGCAACCTACTACGTGGGGCTACGACTCAGACTCAGCTGGCTTGGTCACAATTATGTGACCTGCTGTGTCATTTGATCACGCCCACGTCTTCAGCGTTGGTCCAATTAAGAACGACATCACATGACAAAGCGCATTTGCGTGTGGTCGCGTGGTTTTCCACACCTGACCGAAATTACCAAATCGCTTAGCTGAGGTGGTCAAAATAGCTTACGGTTAGTTTGTGCCTGTTTTTTGAATTGCAGAGCTGTTAATGCTGATCAGGGGCTAGGGAGAGGGTGCGACCTCACGCCCCGCCATCCCTTCGACTGTTATTATGAGGCTTTGAAGGTAGTGGGCACAATGGGGATGAGTTGTTCTTTGAGGTCAGGTTCGTCTCCGGCAGTGACGTTACTGATTTCCGTCTTGTATGGTGGAGGCTGGGGTAGCATTTATCATTTTTGATAAAGTCACGACGTTTGATTTTTGACCCAGGCTATCACCAAGGCAGGCACGACGTGGCGGTACTGCATGCGGTACTGCTGAGTCATACTATCGCCGTCAAGACGTGGGTGGTCCGCAGGTCGTGGGCCGATTCACCTTGAAATCGGAGCGTCAGCCACCTCACTTTCGACGTAAGGAGAATTGGAACTTCTTTGAACCGTTGGAGCCTTGAACATGATTGGCATAGTGTCTTTCTCATATGACAATCACATTTCACAAAATTTGAAAGTACTCAAATGGTATCGAGCGCGGAGGTTCCGTTCCGAGTCATTCGGCGATAGGTGTGGAAAAGGCGAAGGCGGTACAAGCGCTGAAGGGGACGTGGACAATTTTAAAACCTACCGCGATCACCTTTGCTGCCAATACTGACTTGCCTTTTGCCCAATAACATTTCGCTGTCTTTCATCGCACACTGCATTGAGATAAAGAATGCAGCTACGACTGCGATAAAACCAACTAACGCAGTTTTGACTTTATAAAAGATATTTTAGCATTTCTTTCTAGTTTCAAGTTTGCGATATGGTTTATTTGCACTTGGGTATTTTCTCCCAGAGTGTACATTGTTCCTCTCCCTCGTCGGGCATCACGTTGCGGCATTTTTGTCAGCGCTATTCAGTAAACAAACTCCTCCAGGAGAGTTTGGAGTTGGTAACATGATTGCTAGTGCGCCCACAATACTGCTCGTCTAAAAGGCATAAAAATGACAAGTTCACACGGAGGCCTTGTTGATCCAAATTAAATTTTATTTCTCTCGTCTTAAGTTACCGAATGCCAAGTGGCATTCGTCTGAACTAGCAAGGAAAAAGAGGGACCATAATCAGGCAGAGAAACGACACGATACGCTGACCAAATGTGCATGCTCGTGGGTATTGGCATGGCCTAGCGGTCAGATTGCCCGAAGAAGGTACAACAGCAGAACCTTCTAGTTGGCCTAGTGCCAAAATCTGGAGCTAAGCAAACAATTAACATATTGTCAAACCCCCCTTTCCTTTTGAGTGTCTACAATCTCTCCTTACTCAATTTTCTGTGCCTGTAATCACAACTTAGTCGATGTTGTAGGAAAAAAACTTGTTCTTGACTGCAATGTCATCAATCTCCCTTGACAATTCAGCCAGATTTGGGGTGTCGTTCTCTATGGAAATTGTATTCGGGATCGAGGGTCTGTGCCAGCCCTCATGCATTTCCTGCGCCAGTAGTTGGAGCACTAGTCTAAGCACAAATTTACAAAACAAGGGATGGAATTTGGCGTACTGCCGTCAGGGTGACGTTTCCCGCCTATTACTCCGCCACTTGGCTTTGAGGTTTGTACTACTCATTTTGCATCTGTCTGGATTCTATCCAGCTGGTGAAGGGACGGAGAAGGTGTCATGCATTCGCTTAATCGACCCTTAAGGCAGCTCCATTACGAATTCACCCAGATCATCAACGCTTAGTGTCGCTTCAGTTGTTAGTGGCTGGAGTGGCTGTCGAAGGAAGACGTCATAGATTCTCGCATCCACTACAAGTGCATTTCGTCCATAAGTAAAAAACGTGATAGTCGGCCTTCAAGATGGACTTCCATCACTTACATAATCCTTCAAATTCAAGTAAATCACAACAAATGGGGTTATTGTATTTGTGTGGTGTATTCCACTGAAGTCCACTGTCTGTTTACGAATTGATTTCTTCGCCTAAATATAGGTGTCAAATCTCATTTGTTTACATGGCAAAAAAGTGTGTTTGTAGACACTCAAGCAGTAAACTTTATTAACCGCCTTCAGCCTCATCTTGGAGGATCCCAAACAACCGCGGATGGAAGTCACAAACTAATACCGATTATCGTAAATTTACTCGGCGCCTAAAACCAACGCTTAGTTCGCCTTGCCACGAAACGGAGGCTCCGTGTAAAACGGCAGCTGTACCAGAAGTGCCGTGACACATCGAGTTGTTTGCCAACCATTGCCTCTGGAGCGTCATAAGAAATATGGAATCACTAACACGCGAGGAACTCAATTCATTTGATATTAAATAGCATAAAAAGTAAAAAAAAAATAAAACCTAATTCTCTTCTGAACCAACTTTTTAATGCTCTCTAGATTTGCATTAAGCCATAGTAACATCAGAAGGCATTCATTATTAACGCGATGAGGGGGTGAGACATTGAAGACGAGACAGAGCCACCGGGCGGAAACTAAAAAAATGGAGTCTGATAAATTAAACTTATTATTGCACTGCTACAACATCTCCACCCTCATTAGTTTGCTTTTTTCACCTCCGGTCACGACCACTTTGTCACGGTCGAAAGCTAAAAATCACCCGTGCGCTGCTGACTTCGTTATAGCCACTTCTGGGGCGGACGATGCTCCAAATTATGCTTACATCCACTTCCAGGTGATTTTTGAAGTAACACCATGGAACTGAAATTTGGTGCCGGAGGGATGTGGGTGACCTTGAAGCATCGTTTCTTTTTTAAGTTCTCCTTGTCCGGTTGCAGTTCTTGGTACTGTTGCATGGGTGAGAGTGGGGCTGGGACACTTGCCTTGAAAAGCCCTCTTCAAGGAGCCTTTTCGGATTCAATCATCCACCCCCGATACCCGCGATGATGGTCGAGAACATCAGGACAAGCGTCCGTCCGTCTTAAGTTCTAGCTTCCGTGTGCCCGATCTCACCTGAAGCCAAATCGATCATTGGATGAACAATTTGATGGTCAAGGATAAGACTTGAATTGGAGGCTTTGGCCTAAGGTCATGGCAGTAGGTCCCAAGCTCTGCATCGACAGTTCGCAATCTTTCGAGCATTACGCCGCCTTTAGTCGGCTCCTTCTACAAATAAACTGGCTCCGTGTCGCAGTCCACCTTATCGCATCTTGACTTGCTGCAATGGCTACGCCTAAGACAATATTTCATCAAAAGCCTTCCCTAGTCATATAGAAGATTTAGGCTACTCTAATTTTAGATTAATTTATTGAAAGTTTAGCTTATTTATGAGCTCTTTCCCCTGTCCAATCAAAAATTAGTCTTGCCATCTACGAATTACCAAAGTGGAAATAATGCTCACCAATACAAAAAAAGGCTTGCTTAGGTACTATTTAGCTTTAATTAAATATGTACAACAAAGTAAAGCAATTGCATGCCATTTCTGTATTGCGAGGTGAACCTCTTAAAGGAGTGTGGAAAAAGCTGCAAATGTGGATGGCCAATGGGAGGACACTTGGGGGTTTACATCAAATCCGATTACCAGGACTGGACAGAGCGTAGAATTCAAGTTACAGTGGCGGATTTTGCATAGCACAAAAGGCTGCTACAAATTTTAATTATTTCTCCCAATGCAGAAGAATGAAAATGAAGTCAATAGCTTGCCAATATGAAGGTATCGTGTTTGTTTCATTTGTCTGTGCAGACACATGACGGAGGATTGCGTCTTGGATAGCAACTATTTAATCACGGTTTTCCGGCCCCTCTGTAACCCTGTCCGTCGGTAACGGGGAGAGACTAAGGGGAATCATTGTGACTCATTTGATTAGTCCATCGCAAATTTTATTATTATTAACAAATAATAAAAGCATTCACTGAATAGAACACTAGTTCCTATTTAAGCGAAAATGTGTTGCATCTTAAACTAATTTATTGGAATAAACGATTCCTGAGGCTTTTGCAAAGCCATTTCAAATTATGGTACAGGTCTCAGTGAGATTATGAATTATTGACGTACAGATTGACGCGAAGGCTGATGGTGTGAGTCAAAGGTCGTGTTCCCCAATGTGGGGCCCAAGATGCCGCTTCTTCCTTTGAGCGTCGTCCACGTCGATCACCTTAATAAAGTTCCCATTGTCGGCTAGCGCAATGTATCTGACCGCCAAATCACCAATTTCTCTTAACAAACCCAAATGGGTACGAAGGCTTGCCTTATATGGGAACTATATTGAGGAGATAACGAAATGTGCCCGTCATCATTCGTGTTCATCGCTAGTGGTAAAAATGGTGGTCTAAAAGTGGGCTTACGAAATAAAAGATGACTTAGAAATCTCTATCCGGGTTCCACCCAAGTGGTAGAATACGCTTTCCTGCAGACTACAGACTCGAATAGTTCCCAAAAGTGGTCATGGGCGGTCACAGATCCTTCAATTCTCAGCGCATAGCCTTCTACCTCGCCGAGGTTGACAAGACAGCTGTCCGTCAGGATTGGGTTCGACCGGTGCTGACACGGAGGTAGCACCCCAAAACGTCTGCTAAAAAAGACTAAATATGTGTTTTAATGTGCAGAAAGCATGGAAGACTAACGGCACGGGTAGGAGACCGTGATGTCTGACGAGAGAGCAAAGGTGGACTCTCGGTTGGCATTGAAACCAAAACGAAGGATCAAGCTAGTGACTAAGGTTATTGGATGAGCCTAGCCATGCACCATTAAAAAACAATTAAGCCTGTGCGCATTGATGGCAGGAAAGTTCAAAGAGACCGCGCAGTTATTGAGTTCAGATTCCCCCCCTCCTCCGACCCCATCAATACGGCTACAGAAGGCTGATGCGACCTCGTATCACACGAAGGCTGTGCACCGCTACCATGAGCACACACACACCAAATGAAGCCGATCAGTGGGGTTCTCTAAGGTCTTTGTTTAGACCTTAAATTCTTTACACCTCACATGGTAGTAGTTAAATTAATGCCATTCACAGTTGCTTCATTTAACTTACAAGATTTGACAAGAGTGTGAAGAGGCCAAGCGCCTCCTACCCAAACGACCAGAATAGTAGTACGCGCTAAGTGGGTAGTTAAAAAAGGACATTGGGTTTGCTTTGCTGATAATTGTTAATAGCTTTTAAATTGACTTGAGTTTGGAGCGGTTGTTTCATCATGGCGACTGGTTCCAACTGACGGTTGAGTTTAAAACAATAAAGCAGAAGCAGAATGGTCCCGGTTAAGCAGGTCGTTGCGGTTCACGCTAGACCAAAAGAGCATTTGGAACAAATCGACTCGGGAGGGCATGGTAGCCATAAAAGTTACGCAAGGAAAGTTACAACCTCACTCAGCACCGTGCGGAATAAATGGGTAGCATAATAAGTAGAGACCAGTGTTAAGTTGGTCACGTTGTTGCCAAACTGAGGCATATTTGGCTGGAAACGGCAAGAAAATTAGGCGATGAGGCACAATCCCTTTTTCACGTACCATGGTATTTACGGTTGCTACGGCGTCATCGGGAGAGAATCTACCACCACCGCGCAACCCATGCGCTTTTATTTCAATGCGGCATAAAACTGCTACCAAGAAAAATGTAAACCTATATTATTATTGACACTGGCCGATTTGGCACCATCAGCCATCGTGACGGAAGTTTGTCACGTATATGTGACGCCAAAATAAGTCCCTTACTTTAAGTCCGTCTTGTTTTGAGCCTCGTTTTTTGCACCTTCCTGTTACAGTTAGGGTGTGCTGATCACCTCGAAAATGTCATTCAAGTAATTTTTTAACGAATAACATTGTTCTGTTTAGCACGACCTTATCCTCCAGTGGGTTTGGTGAGAGATCACCTTTCTTCAAGCAAAGTGTTTGCCGTTTGCATTCATTAAGCGATCACAGCATATGATTTACAAACCTTAACTTTCCCACTCTCGATTTCCCCTGAGAGAAGCATTTTGTGCAGGCTGAACTCGGAAATGTGGGTGCTTAATAACAAGGTACCCTTCTTCTGGCTTCTCCATAGTCACCTGTAATTCCTGTCAGTCCTAACACAGCCATTTATTTTGCACCACTTAATTTTATTATGAAACCAAGTGCCTTCAATTGTCTTGTGAAAACAGCTTGGTTCTCAGCGGAAGATAGGCGCTAGGTGTGTCCCATTTCCTTATGGTCGTCGCGGTAGTCGGCTCACCCCTGATGGTGTAAGGGGAAATAAAAATTTGAGGTAGAGTAAAGTAAAGCACAACTTTACTTCTTTAGCAATAGGTCTCCTTGGTCTTGAAAGTGCATTCACCTTGTCAATAGGAAAAAAACTCGGGTCAAGAGCCCAAAGTGAGGCGTTTTTAATATTAGCAAAAAGCCTTACAGGCGTCGTGGCGGATGTTAACAAACTCACAGACGGTGCTTGCGCTTGTTTATTGCTTTTGTCACCTTACAGCACTTTTTCTTGTTAAAATTTCATGATAGATACACAATTGCGTGTGGGGGATAACAGTTAGCCTCTCTCTGAATGTGAAGTTCATACTATGCTGTTGAAAAGGCGCATAGCACCAATTCGTTCCTCAAAGAAATTGGCCATTTTGCAACTAAGACGACGTGATAAGTGTTACAATTGGTCAAAAGTACTGCACTAGCCTGAGAATTGCCCCACTGCGAAACAATTCCCTTGCTTACTCCTCATCCGCACTTGTTATGATGTCGTCCAGTTAATTTCTTCCGCTTCACCAACTGTGGCTGCGGGTAGGTCCAGCGACGTGCCATTGGGTTTTCATATCCACTGTACTTTTTGTTTTACAATGATTAAAAGGGAGAGAGAATAAGTGTTCCTAGTTTTGCGCCGAATTACAGTCAGAACTGGAGAAATGGGAAGAAGAGGCTGAGAAGTCTCAACTAATGGACACAAGGAGCTGCTTAAACATCACAACTGACTTGTCATCATAAAAAAATCAATTTTGCATATTCCATGAAGCATCGCTAATGCATTTTAAGAATAATGACAGATTCAAATTGTGGCATTTTCCTTACCCGACTCAACTAGCATTAACCAGGCTGCTTACCCATTATTACATGACACCAAATGTAGTATTTTTCTGATCATTTACGCAATCATTCAAGGTCCGGAAGTGTCACATGGCTTAACAATAGTCATTCTACATTTTTTTGATATTTAATCCAACTGTTTACCAGCTAAAATTTGGTGCATACATTTATCAAATGGGTAGAGCGCACATGACACGTGTCTGTGGCACTGGATTTAGGTAAGGAAATTTGGTCGTCACATGCGACACCACGCTTGTCTAATCCCTTGTTCGCTTAAAACCAATGCGCCAAGCACGGCAATTCGCACATTTAGGCCATAAAATCGAAAGCGACATTAACAAATGTGATAAAATCTCCTTTCTGGGAAGGTGTTTCGCACTGCGATTAAACGTGACAAAAAGTAGAGCTCGAGCTCTGACTAAACCCACCGAGGTACAGATCCCCACCGCCCGTTAATTACCATCCTACCAATTTATTCCAATTTTTTACGAAGTAAATGGTTTAGATATGTCCAAGCGCTCCTGCTCTCCCATTGGTTAGCAGATCAACCACTTTTTCTGCAAGAACAGGACTTGAATGAGACGCTTTCATCAAGAATGGACAACCACACTTCCATTCAAAAGTAATACTTTTCTGCTAGTAGTGTTGTGTAGTCCATTTACTGTTTGTTCAATCTTCCACTTGGTGATAAGGCTACTGGAGCGCTGCGCCGCCATTCGCCAGCCAGGCCGCCTGGCCTTTAGACCGGGGCAGGAGCCTGCGAACTCTTTTTCGGCATAGCGATTGCATGTTCCGTTCGAGTAGTATATCCCTTTGCACATTCAGATAAGATTTGGAGCTCCACAGAAGATTATACATGCACTGGCAAAAGGCGACTTCCTGCCATTTTACCAGATTGTTTTAAAGCGACTACCTTATGTTCCACAGACACCTCGAAAATTTTATTGACGTGTTCCTTAAAGAATGTATCGATGGGATTCTCATATTAATCAAGTTTGAGAAATAATTGCATTCTTAAGTACGTATTTCTGTCTCAGGATGTCAATCAATGTCATGCAGGGCTTTGAGTGCATTCCCACCCTTCTTTACATCACATTGTTTTGCTTAAACAAAGCATTGAAATAGAATGTGCCAATAGAGACTTTAACTTTCTACCATAGTTAAAGATACGCAAGTGTATGAAGTTTTGCCTTCCGGAAAGGTACAGTCGGTGGTGCTGCGTCGGTCTCAAAGTCCATCTAAACAGCGCACTCGGAGTGGTCTCTTTTTAGTGAAAAAAGGCTCCTTAACTCGAAATTAGCGGAAATTCAAGGAGCGCTTGATGATGGTATGGGACGTTGTTTAGTGGGTTTGAGTCCTAACTACGTGCCTCACCTACTGCCGCCTACTGCCCACCACATTAAGTGGTGATGAGCAGGTCTGGCTGTCTGGGGAAGTTGTTAATCCAACTAATTTTATCGTTGCTCCCTACCTTTTATGTTTTCCGCCCGATTTTCCTCACTGTACAAAGGCGGGACGTCTTTTTTTAATAATTTAACAGAAGAAAATGTTATTATCACCTTCATTTGCATCCTCCAGACATTTCCTCACGTAATTGTATTGCTACAGTGGAGAGCGTTTAGCCCTGCCCAATTGGTTTGGAATAATTATTACTGATTCCTCTCTACCACAGCAACCTGCCTCCTTTTTTTGTGAAGTTGTGGTAGGTCACTACTATCACAATGCTGGAATAATCCGGTGGACTCCCCATTCAGCTCAGAGCAGTCCAGAAAATGCGTCAGCTCAGGTGAATAGGACAACGGAAAGGAAAAGGTTTGGCGCTTACTTAATGGATCATGCACAAACGTGACAATGGTTAAGTCAAACTCCACAAAAGTAAGCCTCAATTCCGTGCAGTTAAATTTACCCGGGGCTTTGAGCTGATGGCTGTCGTTTAATTATTCCAGAAATTGTGCAGTTTAAAATCATTAAAATCTAAAATTTTCCAGAAAAAAGGCGGCTTACTTGAACAGAAGACGCACTGCCTACGTATAGCAGGGCTTGGGGTTATTGGTACGGCCCAGAGGCCAGACGGAGCCAGGCGGAGCCTCTCATTGGCCCCATGTCCAAATCGGGACGTAAACAAACAACAATAGAATGAACTTCTTCAAGTGTGAAGGTCTCCAGACTGTTGACCACGTTCCACCTATTCAGTCCAATGGAAAGCCACAACCACGTGCCCCACAAAATTTATTGCAACACAAATGGCCTAATCTTAGTCTTTCTAATCATAATCACTTAACCGTGACACTTTTAACGTCGTGTGGAAATGGTGAAACAGTTCTCCAAGACCGTTTACAACTTTCTTGCATTTTAATGTTGCCAAAGGTGTAAAAAAAGGCTCAAATTTGTGTCCCAACTGTACGTCATCTTCTCATGAAAGGGGATCACTTTTTTGGATCATCAGCTTTCCCAACTGCTGGCTTCATTTACATTAAAAAGCCCCATGTAGAGCTGTTAAGAGCATTCAATTATGCTAATTTCTCCTCCATCATTAACTTGCAAATTGCGAAAAAAAGAGACCTTATACGATGTGGACGCCTTGGTTGCTTCAGACGGCGGTGTTGTGTTTCACACCTCCTACTTACTATGGCGTTATGGGTAATTATACTGTCAAATTATCTTCTCAAGTATGCCAAAAAGTCCTGACGTTAGGTTGAAGCGTCGCTAGCATATGGCCACTTTCCCGGAAGTGCATACCATGTTGGGATAAGCTTACAAGACTTGAGTCATCAAACCCACTAATGTGAAATTGCAATAAAGCTCCAGTGAAGATTGCAAATTGCCTCGTGGACTGATGGAGGCAGTAAAACTCAGGTAGAATGTGTACTATCGCTGTGGAGCTTCTGGCGTTGTTAAGGCGCCATGTCTCCTTAGCAGAAGTACAACGACGAATTTTCAAAAGTGACCGTAAAAAAAATTGATGCATTAAAGCTATGCTGAAGTAGCTTTGACAGTAAAAATGCTAAGATGATCTACATTAGCCATGGTGTAGCCAGTCTCTCCCTCCTTCCATTTGTTGCGCCTGGCGTTCTCATTTTCTCTCTACTATGAGGCAAAAGCAGTCGATCATCTGTGCCGGTCTTTGAAGTTTCATTCACAGGACCCCAACCGTAATTCCATTAGATTAGAAGTTTTGTTCTGTTAAATGCGAAGTTCACTGAGGGAACAGAGAATGCACTGGTCGTCACACGTGCCCACAAGTAGAAGCAGAAATACTGGCACAAAATGCAAAGGGCAAAGTGGCGCTTCGTTCCCACTTCAGATGCACCTAGCAACATCCGAGTTGCATCCAACTGTCAGAGGAGAGGAAGAATTATGACGCATTAACACAAAAAATATATTGATACAATTGTGGAAAACAGCTCTGTAAACATCCTTCCCAGATAGCCCTTGATTAGTGTTGCTGTAGTTGTCACTGACACGCCTGAAGAACACGAGGATGAGGTGATTGCTAAAGGCAGGCGTTACTTTCTACTTTCCGGTTAGAAGTCTTCACAGACCTTCCCGTCTAGAGCAAATAAAAAATCACTGACCCCCATATGACTCGTCACTCAGGGGTGGGGATCGGGATCCTGCCCTTTACTAGCACCCGTGCAGCGGCACAAGGCTTTCGTAACAACGGAGGAAGGCATAATACTTAGGCAGAATGTGCCTTGGCGACGTGAAACAGAGATAGGGACTACTGGCCCCACCCAGAATCCAGGTGGAATCCTCTGAATTGCCTGTTTCCAAAACTGATAATTTAAAAGACAGCCAACATTTTGCACCACTCATCGAATCACAGGAATTGTGCCACCAACTGCGAAGAGAACTCGAATGACTCATGCTAACGCAAGGAAATAGAAAGAGCTCAAAAAGCATAATAATTATGATATTCTCACCTTCATTTGCAGTTCTTTCGTATGTTTGACGGCGCGCTCAACTACTCAAGAACTTCAGCATTCTCTGGATGTGCGTCTACTCCTCGGCGTAGACGTAGGACCACGTCACGGGTCATCCAACTCTTCTCTAATATCATAGCATTATTTTTCCATTATAATTTGGGTCATTAAAAATTTACCATCACCTATAAATTGCCCTGATAGCAACGGGTGGGTAGGAAATTCTTTGAAGGCAAGCTACATTTTACACGGATGAGTGAGCTGGTAAAGATTCCTAAATACGGGCCCAACGGAGACGCCTACGTCTGGCAAAGACCTGGGTCCGTGTTCTTCAGGAATGCTGTAAACAACTGCAGTGACACCGGAATCGGGCGACTTGGAAAAGTCCATTGTGAGGCTGTTAATTACCTCAAAAAGCGATGCCATCATCATGTTTCCTTACTAGACGTTTGAAAAGGAGGTAGGCAGGTAAATCGAAGGCGAGGTAGATAGGCAAACAGGTGGACGGAGTAAACGATTCTCAAGCTATTTTTGAATTTTATCTTATACTTGCTCTGCATTTGCACCCGTTGGGTTTTTATTGCCTTGGCTCCCTGCCAATTTCCTTTCTATTTACGATTGTATCGTCCGGTCTTGAGTAGTGCTGTTCCCAAATAGGACAACACTGCAATCTCAATGGAAATACGAGATGAATAGACACAATTAGTGCCAAAAATCCTCTCACACAGTGGTGTTAGTGGTTTACAGACGATTTTTTGGTACCGACTACACTGCGGTGACCGATGAGGAATGCTGGCCATGGCGATCACAAGGTGACGACACTCAAAGGAAGGGAGGGGGGAAGGGAGCATGTGGCGATGCGATATTTGGTTCAGCTGTGCTTAGCCATGCGTATTTTTACTTCTGCTTTGCGCCATGGCCGTTGAACCATGCGGTTAGCCACCCAGCTCTTCTGTGCGCTACCGATGTTGTTCTTGCATACCATCCGGGTTTAATACGACTTTAGAGGGCTCAGGACACTACGCATAATTCGCTTGATTTTTATAAAAGGGACGGAACTGCGTATTTCATTAAGGTGTGGAAAGCTCAAGTGATCATTGCTGTAACCTTTTAACCTGGGCAATTACTTGTGAAACAATGAAGGTGAGTACTGCGCTTTAAAATAGTAATAATTTTTTTTCCTATAAGACAGGATTACTTTGAAAGCGGAGTTATATTAACCTGTTTAAGTTTCCGTCTGCACTCATTTCTCCGAATTTCTACCGTTTTTTGGGCTCTCAACCCACAAACGCAAACCGAGCCACTGGCGCGTAAAGTTAAGTCGAATTGCGGCTTTTCACCATTCTCAACAACAAAAGCGCTCCACTGCTTCGTAGATCAGGAGTAGTAACTACCATTTCCAACAGAATAAAATCTTGATTATTGTGCTTGGTGAAGAACATTGAAATTGTCGCCTGTGAACCTTCCCTTAAATAGCCTTCAAAAGGAGTCATCGGTTTCAAAAAACATACCTAGGTAAACAAGTCTCTGTTTTGATTACTTTCCACTTTAAATATAGCAAACGAAAAAGGCACTTGCATTGCAACTCAAACTTATCCACAAGGAAGTGAGCGACAAGGAGTTTATGGTCTTCCTAGAGAGATCTCTTTAGTCAGGAACTGTGACAGAACGGTAACAAGAATCCTCATAAAATTGGTGGACCTTTGCAGTTCCGATGAAATTAAACCAAAAGCGCGGCAAGATCGAAACAACCAACTCGACTTTAAATGCGGTGCTGGTTTAAGCGCCACAAAAAGGGACCTTGACGTGGATCGAAATAAAGTGGCTGTTACGCATGACTTCTATATTCAACGTACATTTAGTCCCAAAAGTTATGGGTTATTGAGAGCCTAGATTCTACGCATTATTGGACTGAGATTTTAGGGTACTCACAATATGGTAAGATCTTGTGCCAACAGTGTCATGACTTTCCTCATCTTATCCAAAGGCTACGTTTGAGTAGGCCTTAGTGCTAATTTATTAGCTTTCTCGTCAGTTTCAATACAGATACTTCCATGTGTTTCACTTGAAGGATTGCCATCAATGCATTAGACTAGTAAAAAGTGAGTACATGAAATCCAAAGCCGGACGAGTTCAAACTTGGTTAGAGTAGATGATAAATGATGTGACATGATAAATGTTTCTCTAACTCTCACCTTCTCAAAGACTCTGCTACTCTACCCCCGCATTTGCGGCCTAACATCTGGACCGGCCTTCCTCCAGTCGTAGGAAGGTCGGGATGGGGAAGTGCATAAAGGTAATCCATTGGTCGGAGTTAATCAACGCCGAATAGTAAGGCATTCAAGACACCTCCATCACAAGTCAGTGGGCAAGCGGACTATTCTATGCCACGGTCGTGTCTTCCCACAATGCGGAAGGAACAAAGACCAACAGAGAGACAGTCTCCGAAGCTCACAACCATCGGTTAAGGCATAGGGTGCAGAGCATGTGCATTCACTCAGAAGAACTCACGACTAGCCGTTCCACAATTTGTGCGTGGAGGTGCGTGGGTGTCAGAAGCACTTCAGTCCTCACGTTGGGTATGACTATACCGTCATGACATCGATAATCTCGAACATGTCTGTTTATGGTGGAAGGTAAGTGACCGCGGCATGATCAAAGGTAGAGAGCTGTCTGAAAAGTTGTGCTGCTGTCTTTGAGTGGCCCATCACTGGAAACACCTTGTCTAAACGTGGATCTGTTATAACACACCCCTCTTTCTCAAAACATCCTTCTATAAACGCTGCCAACAAGTTTATGCACTAATGAATTATGCAAGTCTGAACCGCATTCATCAGATTTAAGTGATGAAGTGCAAGTTCATCACAATCCCATGCAGTGCAATGAATTCAAATGAACTTCTTCAATAGTTTAGTCCACATTTCTGTGTTTGATTTTACTATTATCAAGACTTGCAAGCGTGTCACAAGTCTTTATTGGTTTCAACGAGCAGTTGCCAAGAGCAAGCATGTAGGGTGCGACTGATGTGAGTTCGTCTTTGGACCACTATTTGCGGCTGGTAAAATAAGTAAAAATTTCAGCAACTTAAGTTTGTGCCATAAAGCTTAAATAGGGCATTGTGTAATGCTTTGATTGCTTGTCCGGTTCGACGTTTTATTTTATGCAAGCGCTGATAGGCACGACTACTGCATCTTTGCTGAATGGCAAGGCATCCAAGTCAGGTTGGTAGCGCAGAAACTCATCCATTCGTTGCTAATACGCTTCCTATCCCAATAGCATGACCTCTCGGTAATGCATTAATGCTACCTATGGCGAGTTCTACTGCTGGGTGCTAACTCTTGAAGAGGCGGAAGAAGAACAGTGACGGTTTCCGACGGAAGGATTGAAAATGGTTTCCATTGACAACTGAAGTAGCTTAAGCCATGATCCTCCTCCACATTTCTACCACGGTGGCTGCTCTGAAGGTAAAAACAATGTGGCAAAGGTGAATTGACAAGATACGCACTCTTCATGGAACTATTTTAGCCACTTAGCCACACCTCTAGGCCAGTGTTTTGACGGCTGGAAACGGACGCGCGTGACAACCACCATAACCTCGTTCCTCAGGGTAGTTCTCACATAAGTGAGTGTTTCTCTTGCGGCACCGTTTATTTTCTAATAGCTGAGGCAAAAAAGTTTGACTATGAGAGTCGAGAGAAGAATACTTCCGCTCCATATTTAACTTTTATTTTAGTTTCATACCTATTTATACTTGGCCATTTGTCTTGCAAGCCATGCTGATTACCCTTCAAGCCATGCGTATTTCGCCAAAACGTTTTCACTCCCACTGTTGTTTCTTACACCTTTAAAAATAGCTCAGAGGGCTACCATTTATTCTCGAAGGACTGATTCGGTTTTTTCACGCTGAATGCTCTTTTTGAGAGGCAAAGAATTAATTCTAGCTACACACAAGCGCATTTCTTACGAAATTCTCTGTGGTGCCTGGCTTTTCCATTTTTCATCTTAAAAGCAGCACTAACTTCTCCATCAATTGCCTATATTATTCCACCAAAATTGCTGCTGGACGATAGAATTGGACAGAAGCACTGAAGACTTGGGGACCAGCTTCACCTCCTCCTCCTCTCCCTCCTCCTTCCCCTCCCCCTAAAAATGCTATATTCAGCGTCTGGAACTCCACATTTTTTAATTATTTATTGCTCCAGAGCCTGTTTATGTTGCGCAATTCCCACAAAACGTTTTGCTTTGAATCGCTTGTTTTCTGTGGCCCAGTTTTAACTGCACGCAGAAGAGTCGCGCATCATTTTCATCGTTTTTCATCGCAGACCTACAATGTCCAAATTATTTCAGAATAGGGCGCTATATCTGCTAGGGGATTGACTACCACAGGATATAATTAATGCCATTTAAGATATGAATCGAAGCATTCGCATTGCGTGTTGTTCTCAATAAAAATTTTCAAAGAAATTTGTTCGGCGCTGGCATTCCAGCTCCTGCGGACAAATTCCCGCCCCCGAATCGCACATGACGTGGGGTGAACTGTCAACTGCAGCATTTGGTTGCAGTTGTAACACCAAATTAGCCGAGGGTTCTAAAAGAGACCTTGAAGTTTAAAGCAAAGTACCCAAACAGCTGGCCAATCACAGGAAGAGGTGGTTTAGATAAAGAAATGAAGCAACAATTTGTTGAGCGAATGGTTTTATGCGTTTCTGTGATTTATCTCCAGGCCTTGCAAACTCATCGGTTAATTTGTACTAAACTTGCCCGGTGACACTGAGCGTTGATTTACTGCACTGCTCCTAGCCTTCCCCGGGGTTGTAATAAGTTAAGGCAACATCAATTTCAAAATCTGAGAGAGTTTTAGCGTAGCTCCAAAGTCATGCTCCAGAGAAGAAGCACAATCAGCTTTACTAAAGCATGCCATCGCTATTAAATCATGCTGAAGATGGCAACTCCTGGTCAAGAATTAATTAGTTTTTGGCAATTCCGCTTAACATTTGCTTTAATAAAACAAGTAGTTGTGGGTGTTTCTTCTGTGGATGTTTTCAGAATCTTTATTACATCCCTACTGCTGCACCATGGTTTCAAAGCCGTGGCAAATGGGAGGAGGATTCCTCTGTATCTGGAAAACCTCCTCGCTTGCCCGTGACCTGGTCCAAAGTTGCCCTCTCACCCCTCGCCTACAGGATCATTCTTCGAAAATGCAAGTAATGTAGTGGCAAGTGATTAAATTTAAACGCTTTCAATTCGACTGCATGATCGTTACAACCTAGGATTACATCTGGTGGTCATTTATTAAACAGGAGGAACGAAGGATGGTTATTTTTATAGAGCGTAAAATAAGCAACCGAATCGCACCAACCGATGTGACGCAGTGCTTGCCATTTCGCTTGACTGCGTGCATTTGCGCAGGCAGTTTAGCTTCTATAGGTTGCTCCTCCTCTCTTTGCTGACTTTTTGACTATGCTAGTTGATTCCTCGTTGCAGCATTCTTCTTTGACTTACTATAAACCCAGAAACGTTTCAAGGCACTGTCTGAAAGAGACTCTTTATATCCACTAAATCCTACGAACCTGGGCTGTCAGTTGCGCATGTGGTGCACAGAAAGAGGAAATGTTGGATGCCCGCAGAAATAGAGAAATTGGGGACACATTGGAGTACGTGACTGTGAGGCCAGCTAAGTAAAAGCCAAAAATTCAAATGTTGGATTTTTTGCTGCTGAAAGATTTTGGGCATAAGGGGATATAATTTAGGCCATTAGCGTGACCTTGTTAACTACTTGTGATTTATTTTTATCCTCCCTGACTTTTTAGCATGCCAGCTGACGTTGACATTGATGACAGCTAAATTGGGAAGAATGCACTCCCTCACGTGCATTTATTGTGATTTGATGCCTGGAACTGCGGTTCTTGCACGATTACACGAGACCTGAAACGAAACACTTAAGCTTGGAATCACAAAAAACGAGCCATTTTTGTGCGATTTAAGGTGAGAGTTTTGTTAATTCTGGTTTTGATCTACTTCTCTCGTCCCTTTTTTGCAGAAGTAAACATTTAAGGAATGACTGATTTCAAGCTAAGGGTTGCCACCATTATTTCTTAATGGACACCATAGCAGCGAAAAAGCAAAGGATAGCTTGGAAGAACGCTCTCTTGTTGTAGTGGATCACTATGCATTCGGTTTACATAGGGATTGTTACGTGCTCTAGGTCATTGATGCCACCTTTTTCAATGTGGCAGGGATGTAGTCCTCTTCCTTAGGCAAAGGTGCTGAACAAATCTTACCCAAAAATGCTGTTTATGTGAAATCAAGAATAGTTTATGCCACAGCTTTGTTCCATGGGAAACTGTTTAAGCTTTGTTCAAAATATTCGTTTATCTTGACAAGATGTCCCCGTTCCATGCCTCCCGTAATCAACAACTGACACAATGACTTGATTACCCGACAGAAAACAGCGATGTCTCGTGGAAGCGCTGAGATCAATCACAAGTTAAAAATAATCCCCATCACTTACTGATTTGGAAGGCAGGATCTGAGTGCTCAGATACGATTTGAGAAATGCATCCCAAACACCAATACGCCCACGAAACCTGAGTAGGCTGCATCAATTTCCAAAAGGAGTACTTGAATTACCTAAATCCTTCTGGGGGCGAATCCCTGTTGGCCACCTATGATGCCAAATGAGATCTTAACTACCCTCCAGCAGATAAAGCATTCCTTACTGCTGGAATCGTAGAAGCATTATGCACCTACCCTAAATTGGCTTGACATCCCATTTACCTACGTACCTGCATACCTACGTGACCGTCCACAGATTGCACCTCGGCTTCGTTGCATGGTCCTTTGGCCCCGGCAATAGCCAACCATCTCTCTTATGCTATAATAATAATTGTTCTTACGAAGTACTTTGGCTTAGTACAATTTCGCCAAAGCCCCCAAGTTGCATTCCTGAAAAGTTAACAACAGAAGGCACATATGTAACCCATTTGGGCTTAAAATGCACTTTAGTTATGCATGCAAGGGTTCAAAGTAAAGTTATCATCTAATAAAAAAGAACAGGTTAAATCTGTGATGCTCCGAGTCGTGCTTGAAGCCGAAAAGATCCATTATGCTGGGACAGAAATGTATTACCAACGTACAGAAATAGTGGGAGACTACTGGCATTGTTCGGGGACCACACCGCTCTGCAATTGTTAAATTGCGGAACTTAAAACAGCCGCTTAATTTTAACGAAGATTTAATGAAACATTTAAAGCATCAGAGGTCCATTCGATGCAGTGCTAGTGGTAGTGCTTGGGGCAGTCGACAATCACTCTGGAGGAAACTCGATGGACTCAATTCTAGACGGTCGTGAGTTGATTGAGATTGGGCTCTGATTTCCGTCTAAAACAAGAAGTAGGTTCATTGAATCAGAATAGTTCACTTAAAGTAAGTTGAAAAGGTGGTTAAATCCAAGGGCATAATGCAATCTGTTGCGTAAATAAGGTCGACAGCAAAATGTGGTCAACGGCTAAGCATCTGTAGAGATTATCAGGAGCGAAGGATAGCAAAGCGTTTTCTTCTATTCCAAAATGCAATTAACGAAAGCATACGAGCGAACCATCCAGTGCAAAGCCTAAAGCAGTATGGAAGCATTTCACAACTTGCCCTGCACACAATGATCCAAAATAAACTCTGCCACTAAATGGTAAGTGTAAAGCCCGTTGAGGAAGACCCATCACGCAAACCCCAAAATTTATTGAGTCTGTGCGATGAGTCAGTCAACGTGTTGCCACCTTCACGAAACTTTTTTTCACGTCACCGTTTCAACCCTAAAAATGGCAAAAGCGCCGATTATGGGCGAGACTATGCCATTTATTTTGTACGATTAGGTGGCCATCATTTTGGAACGAGCCTCTCCAGACATGTGCACAAGCGCTGATGCATGCAAACCCAGAAGACACAGATGTCTGAAACAAACCGGGATCAACACACCGGCACCCCAGAATGGCCATAATTTCCAGAAACACGCGTTTTTCTTTTGCTAGCGTTTCAAAGGAAGGCCGCTCCAGGAGCAACACGATGCTAGGGTGCTTTCGCAACATTTAATGTTCAACGCCACAAAGGAATTAGATAGTATTGTCTACTTTTTTGTGGCTTCTCACGCAAATTGTAAGTCGTGTGGTGACCTACCGACACGTAATAAAGAGCGCAATCCAATTTCAGAGTTTCAGCAGTTTCTCGTGGTAATTGTAGAAGGCGGAGCACGGTTTGACAGATCCACGTATAGACAAAGTGTTTCCGGTGATGGGTCAGTCAAAGACAGCCGCACAACTTTTTAGACAGCTCTCTACCTTTGATCATGCCGCGGTCACTTACCTTCCACCATAAACAGACATGTTCGAGATTATCGATGTCATGATGGTATAGTCATACCCAACGTGAGGACTGAAGTGCTTCTGACACCCACGCACCTCCACGCACAAATTGTGGAACGGCTAGTCGTGAGTTCTTCTGAGTGAATGCACATGCTCTGCACCCTATGCCTTAACCGATGGTTGTGAGCTTCGGAGACTGTCTCTCTGTTGGTCTTTGTTCCTTCCGCATTGTGGGAAGACACGACTGTGGCATAGAATAGTCTGCTTGCCCACTGACTTGTGATGGAGGTGTCTTGAATGCCTTACTATTCGGCGTTGATTAACTCCGACCAATGGATTACCTTTATGCACTTTACCCAACCCTCTTCTGTACTTCCAAGAAAGGAGCCTTCGTGCCACCTCCGAAAGGCCACGCCTATTTTGCATGGGTGATTAACTGAAAGCGAAATTGTCTCCTTTCCGTTCAAATGCGCAAAGACAGGCCATACCAGATGGTTGTGTAAGAAGACTTCGATGTATGACATCTCAACTCGCCATGGCGAAACTCGGGATGTTTGCGACATCGGGCAACATCTTTCCAACTCCCATCCTTTTTTTTGTATTCCCTCCAAGGCGAAAATGTTACCGACGATTGTGCGGGATTTTGTTCGGCTGATTACCGGTGTCGTGCATTTGACACCACATTCCCTCTTAGCTTTTGATATTGTTTGTCTGTCGACATTTAACGCGTTTTTAGCAGTTTGTGAGTTATTCGGACTTCTCATTGGTCAGACACAAGTTATCACCTCCAGTGATTGACTTTCCTCTCATGTGCTAAGAGTGCATGGTAGGCAAATTCGTGTAAAAATAAACCAAAAAGGAGAAAATTTATTGCCATTTACCCCTTGTCATCTCTCCTTCTGTTGCCAGTAAATTTTTGTGTTCGTCTCCATGCTAAAAGGCCACAGACAGCGAAGAAGGTTACGGCACAAACGGTCCCAATCACAATACCCACGATTTCACTGAGACGCAATTTACTGTTATCTAAAAATGCAATAACAATAAAAAAAGTGCAATTTAGTTACATCGCATTACACCTTCTAAATCAAAATTGTGCTTCTATCCACTAAGGAACTTAGCTTAACAATGCTGGATACCTTTAATACACCCGTAGAATGCCGTTACAGCCGCGTTTGTGGACCACTCTTTAAAGTAGTCGCTACTTCCTAGCACAAAAAGATGCTCCGTCACATTATAATGGCGTTAGGGGTAGTGAGAATGCGATCAGAGTGGAGGATACGCACCTGGGGTGAGCGGCATGGGTGCCGCATCTTGGCCGACTTCGGATGCACTTCCTTCTGAAATAAAAATAAAACACTAACTTGGCATTAAGACGGTGCATGCGGAGATAGCACGATTACTCCCTTTACCAAAATGCATTTTGGGAGATGGCATAATCATCCGAGGCCTTTAGTTCGACAACCTTCCGTCGTCCGCGACTCCACCTTTTGATTGCTTTACGACATGTCGTAGAAACAGTGAAGAAAAGGTGCGCATCCTTACTTCCACTAACTCTAGTCATGTTTTTATAAATGGAGTGGATGAAATCAGGCCCTCCGGTGGCACCTCTGTTATACCTTTAAGCATAAAAGTAACAAAATCCTATCAGTCTAGCTCTTAAAACGCGGGATTGAAGACCTGCAAAGTGCTAATTGAATTGTACAATTGAACCAAACCCTGTATTTTGATTTTAGGCTCGAACCGTCAAAAGGGCTGGCCACAGTGACAGCACCACATAGCGTAGTGAATGACAAGTGCTGCTGAGTCATGCCGTCACCGCTGACAGGTGGGTGGGCGGCTAGAGGCCTGTGGTGACGATCTGGACAACTAACGACATCCCTTAAGAGGATTCGCATTAACTACTGTGGTGGGGTTAGCAATGTGGCATTCAGCTGCGTAGCGGTACAGGCATTGAGGTAAAAAAGTGTAATTTCACCCCAATCATTGAGACACAATTTCTCCTTTTATCGTTATCACAGTGCTGATGTGCATTCAAAGGCAGTCCGGTTGTGCTCACAAATCGCATTGGAGCAAAAGCTGTGGTAAACCTAAATGTGGATCAGTCCACCAAACGGATCACTACATTCAGTCTTGATTGCATTCAAACGAAAGGACACAAATTGTTGGTATCTTACTTTCCGTAATAATGATGGCCTCAGTGGTTGTGGTCGTAGTGACGAATGCTTTTGTTGTGGTTGTTGTCATGGATTCTTCTAAAATGGGACCAAACAAATTGTGCAGTTAGATGCGTAAATCATGTGAGCTACCAATCTAAGCCAATCTGAACTCTGGTTCCAAATGGACAGAGAGCGGTTTTTATTGGAAAAGCAAAAGTAGGTAGCGTCACAGTTCCTTCAGAACGGCACACAGACTTGGCAATTTCACATGACTCAACTAGTGGAGGGGAACGCAGTCCCCTTTAATTTTTTGTACCTAATTTAAGCTGCGTCCTGACCTTGTGTGCCACATTGCTTTTACCTTAATGGTATCGCAGCAAACAAGGGAATCATGGACAGAATGTCCACTTGGTCCCACTTTGAAGTATTCATGCACGTGTAAAGCAAGCACGGTCTTCTGGAGCAGACGGGGAGGCTCATGTCTTGAGTGCAAAGGGTAACGAGGGGATGACAGAAGGGAGTAGGAGGGACTAGTCGTATAGATAGAGAGGAGGAGTGAATGGAGTGAAGTAGCTATAATAGCGGTAAACAAGCAATTAATTAAGCCACTAAGCTAACAGACAGTTCTCTCTCATTGCTCTTTTCTGTGGTGTGGAAGGAGCCGATAACACTAAATGGGAAGCCTATAAAGCTCACACAGAAGCCTCCACCACTTTTCAATTCACGGTTTGCGCTTGTATCCAAATTGGTGCAAACAGATTACTTAATTAAACACTTTGGGTGAGATTAAACAATTCTCGATTCAGTGTGATCATGGCAGCATGTAAGCGTCCACGTTATCTCCAGGGGCAGAGAGCAGTCCGAAATGTGATACCTCTACCAAGCATAAGATCCAAGTGCCGCACAAATGTAGTAAATTGCCTACGCCTTGCATAACGCATTACCAAACGCTGCCCTTTTGCACGAAGCATGTGTTTCGAAGCCCTTGAAGTCTACTACTCGGTACCGCTACGAGTTATACAGATCACAGATGACTACAAGTGGCCCATCTTACCCCAATGAATAACATGCGTAAGCCAAGCATCGCCGTAATTGCAGGTGTAGTAGTCAGTCGACCCGTTGCTTTTCACTTCAACATCAACCACTTTACCCTCTTCGTTGTTGGCGTGAGCTGGGAAGAACAACCACGATTAGTATTAATCAACAATTCCACACGAATTTGTAGGCCTGGAATTCTCTCTCCTATCACCTTTCCGGTTAGATACTTCAAAAATGAAAGGGAGCATAAAACTTACCAACTTTTAGTATGTGTGGATAGTCGGAAACATAATTATCCCACACAAAGCCAAGATTTGTGGTACTGTAGTATAGAGTTTTTTTAACTGTTGTAAATAATTGGAACTAGAAAAGAAATAAAAAACCAAAAATGCACACAGGCTGGGAGTCAATAACTCGATTGTCATGCACTATTGAGCACGGAGAGATACTTACCCAGCCATACCACTTCTTGATGAAGTAGGTCAGTTTGACAGTCGTGTTTTTGGGGACTCGATGGCGTACAATTGGAACAGAGTGGGTTGGATCTATCAGCACTGGATGGCAATAGAAACAAAAAGTATAAATCGCCTCATTCCCCAAACCACTCCACCCTCTGCACCTACAATCCTACCAGGGGCAGCCTCTGACCAGGTGCTGTTGTTGAAAAAGTAGACGGTGGTCGGGACGAGGTCTTCCTCAGAAAAGAGGTAGACGTAGTTTAAGTGCTCGCTCATTTTCCCACTTAGGGTCAGCAATCGTCCTTTTGCATCGTCTTTTGAATAAAAAAGCCTGATAAATAAGGTACACTTTTGTTATAATGCAGTTAAATCCAAAATCTTAATCCAACCGTTTGTAATTCGGCATTGAAATAGATGGGTGGAGCAGAGACCTGTGTCGGGAATCTGGAGGCTAGCGCCGTCGGTGACAAGCACCTGTACAAGGAAGTTACGTGTTACTTTTTGTACACTAGTAGTAGCAATAGGAGGACCTCCACATGACAACCTACCTGATAATCGACAGGCAACGCGGCCTCCACGTGGAAGTCACTTCCTATAAGACCGTAGACTTCTTGACCCGTTGTCAGACATTCAACGCCTACACAAATCAGCAAGACTCCATCCGTAGTTTTAGTAGATAGCATAAATTAAACACAGTGGCTTGAGACAAATAGGGATGCTCAATTAGAGTCTCCAAAGTTGAAGCCTTGCCTGGACTGGACTGAGAGCCCTACACTTCTAACTGAGGTTGCAGTTCCTCCATTGACTCGCCTTTTGGTGCTTTCGCAGCACTCGCTTGCATCAGGTACCGCTCTCAAGCGCACACCGAGCACAAACTTTATGACAATGGGTCCACATGCACGCAGTGTGGCAAGACTTAAGTCAAACTGATGCGGGTGGTTAATGCACACAGCAGAAGGCCTAGTGGGATTGAGGATATTTTCTAAAATCTGTTCCAATCTCGTGTTCCTCCACATGGAGTGGTAACAAAGCGAGTGTAAAATTAGAAAAGAGAAATTTAGCAATTGCAATTTGGGACAAAGATCCAAAGTTACCCAGAGCACCTTTTCAATACGAGCCTGAATAGCTGTGAAGTAACGAATGGGGAAATTGGCAGAATAAAGCCCAGAAGAACGAGAGGTTTTTGCGTGATTGAATCAGAAAAAAATCTGGTGAGCTCTTATGCTCACGGCATGAATGACACTGTTCAAATGCATAACGTTAAACAGTCATTTGAATCGGATGGACGAAATTCAGATCATAAAGTGGGAGCCTAATTCGATTTTCAAACTGCTAAGGTTCTTTCTGCCATCATTTAAGAAGAGATACATTGTTTAGCAAAAACTCTTAACCCCTTCTAGTACCGAAGCAACACGGCGCGTCAGATCGAGATAAATGCGCCAAGAATGCTTTGTCATCTGACTGGAATAATGAAAGAAATGATCAAAAAGTAGTGCAGACTTCTATGAAAATCTCCTCATTTGTTGCTCTCTGCTCCTTCAACATCACAAAAGAAACTGTCCGTTGGCTCATTGCTCTGCGATGGAAATGCCGTAGTTGCTTCGCCCTAGCAGAGCCCAGTTTCCCCCTCAATTCACAACCAACCCACCCATCCTACTTCATTCCCACATCCTACCTAACTCCATGCCCGATCATGACATGTCTGCCGCAGAAGACGGTACTTGTTGTTTTGCATGTGTGGATGCTTTGAAGAGAAAAATCGTCAGCTACCAGGGCCCGCACCAGCATGGCAACTGTACTGAATTCACGTGCTAGTTTGGGCCACAGCTTGAATTATTTCACGAAAAATCGCCTTTAATCATAGGAAATATCATCTCATGCAGCTTGTGGTAGGGTTCAGGCCAGGAAAAGCGGAAAGAAATGGCGCTACACCCCATTTTTGTCCTCATCCCTACTTTCCGTGTCTCTACACATTTGGCAATTTACGGGATCGCACACTTAGCACGATGGACCGATAAGAAATCCTAAGACTGACTACTCTAATGACCCAAAGGAGTAGGAATTGTGGTGTCCATCCGCCAGTGAAGTCTGATTTGATGATGAATAGTTCATCACTAAAAGGCCATTCGCCAAAGCACGGGTTCGAGCTTAACGAGGGGCTAGCTTTGGGAGTTGCAAGGTCGCTGACTCATACAACCCTTACTCCCCCACATTCACCCCGACCGCTGCGGGTAAAATTGGGCTTGGAGAGGGGGAAATTGTGATATTGACCTCCGCACAATTACGGCCGCACTTTCACACAACCCTCCACTGTGGGTCATTCAGTGCTCGGGGCAAAACGAGATTGAATTCCAGCACCCACGGCGTTGATTACAGTAGCCTAATTTTACGATAGAAACACCATGTTTGAGCGCGGATTTAACTAAGTGAGTTATGGATCTGTCGCATTGCAGCAGTCGTTCAGTCCAGACGCTAACGTGGCGCCCCTCCACATTGAATTACAAGAGTGCCACAGTAACAAAAGCGGAGAAAAAATTAGCGCCTACTTTGCAATACATTTAAACTAACATTATTTAAGTGGGTTCTAGAGTCTCCATTTGCCACAGCCCCGCAACCCTTTCGGTCCTTACTAATAGGACCCCGGAGATGCATTTTCATCCTTCTAACTATAAAGGTTGGAGGGAAGCAAATGAAAACAAGGAGAATCAGAGAAGCACAGTGAATGGCAATTATTCCTAATGGGAAAAGTCTCCTGAACAAAGTCCATTTTTCATACCAACTAACGTATATGTCTGAGAAGGACAGCAACCACTTGTTACGAACAGCTTGCAAGTACAGTAGAAGACAATAAATAACCTGGTAGATAGGTAATCACTGGAACTGTGGGCACAAATGACTTTGGGATCAAACAACAGTTAACTTACAGCATAGATTGATCGAAACCAGTAGCAGAAGGCACATTGTACAGTCTCCGATTGAGACGATACACCGGGAGGCTGGAAGTAACGCTTCAGTGACCAAACACACCCAAATTTGGATTTCACCGATTGGTAGGGAAGATTTGAATCCCATTGGTTAATCACACATCAGTCATCGTAAGTCATCGCTTCCTGCTGGGGCTAGTGGCGTCATCACCAGCACCAGGTGATGTGACTCAGACACGCACCAATAGTGTCTGAGGCGTCCCCTCTCACGGCTATTGGGGGCTTTAAGGCCATCTCTGGGGTTATGCAAATTGATCAGGTGCGGGTGCTTGTCTGAACTCAACGCTCGTCTAGTGGGGATTGCATGAAATGTTATCACTGCTGGTGCTATATCCCCACCAGTTTTTGCTGTTTTGATTTGTCTACATCGTTTCTACTTGAGAAAGAAAAGGCAACTGTTAACCGTAGCAAGAAAGTAGTTAAATAATAGCTTAATGTTTTTTTTATGCGCCAATTCTTTGTTTAACTCCCGACTTCGATGACGAAGCCGCTTTGGACCTCCAGTTAGGCTGGCCTTCTAGCCTTCCCGCATGTTGGCAAAACATTCTAGTTGAATACTGTGCCTTATTTCGTCCACGGGAAAACCGTCCTGATTTGCACGGCTTTGCGATGGATCTTGATAAGGCGGAAGAAGTGCCTTTGCTGTAGATGGGAGAGCGCTGACGATCCCTTATGAAAGGGCTAGAAATGTATGGCTTAGTCAACTACCTCATTCACGTAGTGTCCGGAAAAAGGCATTAACAATTGAAGGATACTAGCAGTGACATTATGGAGGTGGCAGAGATGCCTGTATGAGGATGTCCATAAAGTGAACGCACAGCTGGATAGGACCCAGGCAGACCCAACTGGCGAGGGCCAGGGAGTGCTGCATGTGCGCAGTAAGCTTTCGTTTTAGAACACCTATTCAGAGGCCAAGAGGGCACAGTGGATCTCCTTGCTCCTGCGAAGGCACTGTCCATTGTCAAGGAGAAGACTAATTCTTATCCCATTTGGAAATTAGGATTATTTATGAAAGTAAGAGTTGCCTCTTGCTAACCCGTCATTTTGATTTAGACGTACAGGTTGGCTTTTAGGGAATGGAACAGCAAAATAATGACACTGACTACTGACTAATACCTTCCAGCGCCGAGAGAATCCAAATCACGCGCCCAGCGTGACAGAGAGCTTTGAGTGAAGCCTTTCAAAATCGATTGTTCCATTACAAAATCCTACATCAACACATTTGGAGGGGTTTTGCTGGATATCCAGACAGTAATTTTGAAGTCGCCCACTGCGTAGGCGATAAAAACAACAATCACAGGCGATCAGAGCCGGAAGCTGGAAGCTGTCTACATTTGTGGTGTTCTGAGACCTCTTCCGGGGTTGAAGGAAGCATAATGCTCAGGTGAAGCATGGCGCCGGTGTGGACACCAGACCACCTGGCGGAGAACCTAAGTAGTCTTTTTTTCAACCAATTTGTGCAGCAATCATCCTACTTAAGTGCTATAATAAGCAACGTGGAATAGGAGGGGTGATAGATGGTGATGAATGTGGTTCCAGGCCTTCCCTTTAGTTGAAATAAGTCAGAGTGATATGGCAGGGTAAGTGGGCTAGGCATGTGGAAGGGTGGAGACGTTGCTGCGATGGCTCGAAGGTCGTACCGCAGAGTGGAAATAGAGATGGTCGATGAAGGCTATCCGAGGTGGAGCCCTTTACACCATGCCAAGTAGTGACAACCACGGAGTAAATTTAATCCCACCTAGTTATAAATTCGTTTGTCACTCGACAAGGAGTTTTATGACCATTGATTAACAAGAAAAGTCTAATGTTTTTGACTTGAACTCTCATACCACTTGATGTTAATCTCGTTGGTCTATCCAACTAAATCACGCAAAATTACTTGTTTTTGTTTTAGTGTGCTACCCCTAAAGGGAAGTTGTGTCCCTTTGCCTTTGCATCCAGCCGTAGTGCCACCATACTACTCTGATTTCGCTACAAAAGTGCTGGATCTGGTGCAAGACATACTCTGTTGAAATGTAACTTTGATTTAGCGAGCTGAGAGCCGTGCGGTCAAAAGTTCTCGAAGAATAAGCGACCCCAATATTACGACCTTCCTAGACCATCATTGGCGCATAATGAGGCGTTTTAACGGACTGAAGTGAATGCTTTACTTTCCATAGAGTTAAGCCTTACCAAACGTCAAGGGGAGTTCCTCACCGTTTGCACTCGATGCTGCCACTAGTGGCATAGGCATGGACAGTGTACCTCCACAAAGGGATAAGGAAAGAACAGTGTGACAAAACATGAACCATTTGCTGTCTGCACAATGGTCAGTTGAAGATGGTAGTAAGAACAGATCATTAAGCGCTCACATGGTTAAAGACAATGAAGGAGATGAATCGTTTACTTGCTCTCTGGCTCGAAGATCAAGCCCAATTAGGATTCAGGAACCGATAAGACGATGCGTTGCTGTCACGCAGACCAATCTCAGCAGAATTAGACAATGTTGTGGTGGGCGCAATGCTTTTACACAAGCCTACTCAACACTATTGGGGGAGCTCGCGGAGTACCGATTTCAGGATGGCGGAAAAGATGGCACCGTCTAGCATCGCGACCGGACGGATTTGGCGGGAATGGTGGGAGTTTTCTTTAGGGAATGACGTCGTTGAATATTCTAAGCACTTTGTGGTTCCAGACTTACCAGTCCACACAGTCATCCACGAGTTACACAAGCAACTGGGTTACATGGACCACTAGATCTCTCTCAAGACTACTGCCTACAGCAGCGGTTGCACAATTACAACCATTATAAGGGAAAAGTGAATATAGGCGTCACCTGTGCATACGAAACACCAATGAGGAAAAATGGCGCACACTGATTGCAGCAGATTATTTCAAAATAGTGGCCGAGGCAGAACTCATGAGGACACTAGGTGTCAAAACGATCACCTTACTTTCCTTCAAACAGAGGATTAGCCAGTAAGCAGCCTCCAAATCGATTAAATGCGCGATGCAAGGCACCGGATTTTAAAGACAAAACCGCGTTGCAATCGGACCACTAAATGCTTTCACATAGAACATACAAACGGCAGATTAAAATTGAAGCACATAGAATGGCGCTTCAGCATTCAAGATGCTCACAAGTTGCAGAATGATAGTGCCTTCTAAGGTTATAGCTAAACATGCTTTAGAGCACGCACCTCACCCAAAGATAGCATAAAGCCTTTCCCATTGAATGTAAATGCTGTGACTCTACTTTATCAGGCAAAAGAAATCTTACAGCAAACAAAGCTATCCAAGATACCCTGCAGCGTTAGTTACACCTTATTCGGAGGCCTAGTCCAAGTGATTAATTTAATATCATCCACAGGCAAGGTTCTCTGCGATGTTAACTCCATTGCCGCCCAACCGTCGTTCACCATAACTGGAAGCGACCCTCCAAGGGTGAGGATGAAGTTCACGTACCAACGGAAGGAGGAGAACTAGCATACTCAAAGGCAAGCCGTTAGGAGCGCAGAGAGGTCAGCGCCAAAGGGACTGGGGAGCTGTGCAAAACTTACCTTGCTTAAATGTTCCCCTTAGGAGGGAGAGATCCCCGGAATGGACAAAATTCAGTACCGCGTTTCCCTTCAACATGCCTGGATCATTCAGTCTGCCAAATCGAACAGTGTGAAGGCCAGAAATGCGGAGCTCAAAAGGGAGAGTGGCACATAAACACAGTAAGCTTGATTTTTGCTTCATTAGTAATTGCGAATTGAGAATCGAAATGCCATTTCTACTGCGTTATTGCTGACGGCCATAAAATTCGCACACTTTAGCTGTTTTGAATTCAAGAAGATAAAGTCGTGTCCTCCGTACTCGCGCCCAGACAATAAAGGCTCATCCTAACAGCTGTCTGAAAACCTTTCGACTCATGCGTACCTACCTACTGCGGCAAATAGTTACGACATACATTCTCACTTGATGAGGTAATGTTAACCATCGCTTCCACTGTGGAATTTGCCCCCAGAGAGTTAAAGACACTTCCACTTTTTAACATATAACAGGATTTCTGCCATTCCGTGGCATCAATAGGAGCAAACAATTTGGGTAAACTTGTTTTTCAAAGATAGAGTGCTGTGCCCTTTACGACCAGAAGCAATGCATGAAAATTGTTGGGGATTAGTCTGGACCCGCAAAGCGCAGTACGCTATAAACAGCCTTAAGTGAGACCAGCAAGCGAAGTTATTTTCAAGATTGTAGACAATAATGCATGCCATTTTCTACATATTGACAATGGCTCCTGCCACTGAAGGCGCATTGACCAATTTGTGCATAAGTTGGCTACGCCTGGTGGGTCTGATTATAGTGCCAACTGTTGTAATTCGACCCCTCAAGTCGGGTTCGATGTGACAATGGGCGATATTTGCGCAGAGTGAATAAAATCCAAGTCACCACTGAAATGATCTGTTAGCTTTCACTTCGGTCACTAGGGTGGCCATTTTAACCTAGCTGAGTGGCATTGCAGCGTCTCGAGCATCCCTAGAAAATGAAAGAATGCCAAACATGGAGCAGAATATATTTATTCCAGAGAAAGGAACGGGGCTACCGGCATGGCCGGGAGGCGAACCCAAGCAGCTAAGTTCAAGACAGTCGTTTCCTATGTAAAAGGCCAACCAACAGTCCAAACAAATAAAGCACTACAGGTATGAACTTCGTGTTTCCTTTCTCTCTAAATCACATATATTCGGCCTTGTATTTAATGCCTTTTCGCTTTCAAGTGATGCTCGGAAAGCTGCAACCACAATTATTAGTTTGGCATAAAAAGGAGCTGAAAGTAGTTCATCGCAATAGTCTAATCACCGTATCTACAGCAAACGCAAGAAAGCCAAGCTACCGTGGGCGAAACGCTACTTTGTACTGAATTATTTTAAAGCTCTTAGCATCCAAAACATGAGCCGGGTTTGCCCTAAATTTACAACCCTATGCTTTATTTCGCTGAATGATTGGGGATGTCAACAATGAAGGCCCTGCAACTTTGACATCGCATCTTGGGCTCCTCGATCAATATGAGTCACCTCAAGACACTGTGTCTTAAAAAGTATCCTTTCGCACATCAATTGTTGCCAGCATTAAACCACACTTATATATACTTATTTCTGTTCTAACCTAAATAAAAGATAATAAAAAATATGCAGATGGCTTATAAGGGGATTATTTATAAAAGCTTAAAAAGGAATAAGCAACGCTCTCATTATACTATTGTTCAAATTACCTGGTAGACAGGGCATGCTTGTGAAAATAAGGTTAGCGACCTTGTTTTCGTTCTGACTTTATGAAGGAGATCTTGTCAGTAAACCTTCAGAAGTTTAAATTTGTGGAGGTTAATGCATGGTATGATTTTAAAGCACTTTTCTGTCAGTGCTCTCTATGGCCTTGAAATTATTATAAAGTCATATATTGATGCCGGAAATCACCAACATTATTTCTTTTTTATCTACTCTCTATTGCTCTATACCTTTGCAATGAATATTTTTGTCATTTACTTGTTTCTAATGCCTCACAGGGCAGTCAGTAGACCTCGCAAACACCTATCCATCTCACATTGCATTTTGCCGACCAGCCTTCACTAATATTGCATTTAGCATGTTTTACTTACTGCACTACTCATTGGTGATGCTTAGTATTATAAAAGCCAACTCTGCTGATTATCAGGCTTAATATTTTTTGATTATGTCGACCCAACGTTATTATTTATTTAACTTCATGATTCCCTTTCATATTGATAGTTGGGAAGATGTGTTCAGCAGTGTGTCACTACTTTTTGGCAGGGTACTGCCGTAACGGTGATGAGTGTAAGTTCGCCCATGCCAGCCCCATCTACAAACTTCGCCCTTCCTACAATTACTCGGTTCCACGCTATGAAAGGTTAGTGGGGCTTGCTTATTCAAAATGTATTTACGATTGGGAAAATCGGATAGGCTTCCTTACTAATCTATACCTCCAGAGGCGAAGAACTCTGCTCCAAACGTCGGATTTCGACGCTAGCAGAATGCAAACCATTCTTGCTGGTTCCAATTCTACGGTCTCAGTTTGATTTGGTTTTATGGCCTCATTCTGCATTCTTCGTTATTGAACTACTGATCACCTTTGTTCGTAATGCTTTGAGGCTACTAGTTTGGTAGATCGGCCGAAAATGGTGGTGTCATAATCAACTAGGCCATAAAAACAGTTATGAAAGATAATATCATTGATTTGTGAACCAGATATACCTTTGCTTCTAGGAATTTAACTCAGAACTCTGGAACTCCACGAGTGTGTCGATTCTTTCAAATGGGATATTGTGCATATGGGGACGGCTGTGTATTTCTCCATCCGCGTAATAAAGGCATGTTGCTCACTGTTTGACGTTTTTCACGATGGGCATTGTGCGTACATTGGTGCTTTCATACCTAATTTCGTCGGACCTATTTGTTTTTAACAATCTCTTCATATGAACGTTTCGGCAAGCAGGTACATTTCGGATAGTAATGCATTTACCACTTCCTTATCCCAGTTAGATCCTAGTCTTTATTGCCATAACAAACGCACGCTTTTCAGTGTAAATTTTCCTTTCATTCTAACAAAGACACGTTGCTTATTTTGCATCAAACGCATTCCTTTCGACGCTACTTGGTGACCTTAACCATGGCAAAAAAGACGTTGAAAAACTTGCGTTCTTCAGGATTCGATTTGTATTTAGAGGTTTATCTTGCTATATTATTAAGTGGGATTTTAATGGTCGGGTTCATTTACCAACTTATTGCACGTTTAGTCCTATTTTCTGCATTTACAAGCGAATTCCTTTCAAATAAACTCCATAAAACCAAAACATACTAATGGCCGAAATATTTTTGGCAAAATATTCGCTAGTGTCTGTGTGCTTAATATGATTTCAACCCTTTCCAGCACTTAGCGATACGTCATACCACAAAGTAGTACCTCAGTCACCCCATTAGATTATGCTCTAAACCTCATTTTGTCGATTACCCGTGAACCTACATTGGGATGCGTTGATTTTAGCATTTAACACACCGCCAAAGGGTGCCAACATTCAGTGTCCTGCGCCTACCGGTAAATCTGATCGATTTCACTTCCGGAGGTCTGTTGATGCTGAGCCTAATTCCATATCAACTTTCTCGTTCAAGAAGACATTTGAATCTCTTCTACCGCGAGACGCCGGATCTGTTGTGTCGACTGAGGTGGAGAGTTTCGGTTACAAGGCGGAGGAAGTGTTCTCTGTTAAAGAAAGTCTCTCAGAGGGCGATTTGAAGATCTACGCTGAAGCGGGAGAGGACGGTTTCTCATCCATTCCTCTCCTACCTCCACCAGAAGAGATGTGTTCTTGACACATTTGAAGGGTCGCATTGTAATTTAGCATTCTCCAGTACAAATGCTGCCTTCTGGGCGCAGGGATGCCTCTAGGCGGTGCCGTGGGGGTGTTGGGGTGTGCTTGTGGTATGCTAGGCGGAGCGGAGGACTCGGGTGGTGCCTTCTTCGGGCCCCACCGGTCGGTGTGGGCTTAGCGCATTAAGCCAAAAATTCCAGGGAAATCTGATAAAGTTTGACAACTGGAGCCTAGTGGCAGCTAACTAAAAACAGCCTTTGGCAAAATTATAGAAAACGTGTTATTCAGTAAGTGCTTTACAAACCACACAAATTGGTTCCCTTTGTAATTTCAAAGCTTTGGCGCCTAATTTAGTCAAAACGAGCTTCTGGCGGATCTTTTAAGATAACTGGGGTGAAATCATAGACGCAACGATTGGTGGTTTGCGGGTTCTAACTTAGTTTCTCACTATTATCCTCTGGTTGAGTTGCGCAGCAGGTATACCTTGTGAAAGCATGCCTACCTATAAGTAAAACATTTTACTGGGTTCTAGTTGGCTTCGAGCGTGTTTTAATGAAAATTTTTGTCACCCCCATGTTTATTTGTCATAATCTTAGATCTCGGCGTTGATGGACTTCTTCTTTCAGAATGTGCCCCAAATCATTCAGGCAATTTTCTTTGATGACAAGTCGATACTTGAGTGCTCGCCGAATGTTGATGACATAAACTACAAAGTGGGTGTCTATGATTTAGTGACTAAGTTATTAGCTCTTTTTGTGTAAACTTTTTACAATTTCAAGGATCCACAATTGAGAACTCCTCTACACGCAGCAGCACATGTTGGAGATGTGGATTTCGTCGAATTTTTACTATCGAACAACGCACGTGTCAATGTGAAAGATATCAAGTGGTACACACCCCTTCATCGGGCGTGTGCGTCGGATGCCCCCTCGGTGGTGCAGGTGCTTGCCCACTTTTCTTTCATTATGGTGGCTGTGTTGAGCCTTGAACCTTATTATTTTTGCGTTCCGAGTATAGAATATGCACACATTCCATTATTTATATGATCTGACCGCAGGAATGCTTTCCAGCATAAAGAAGGAAAGCGGTTCTGCTTCTCTCTACACTCTACCGGTCTTATTCCAATCGTAAAGAATTTTATTTCGAACAGAATTTGTACCTCTGTTAAAGTAGTTATGCCAAAGACTTTCTAATCTTGCTTGTATAGGTCAGAAAGTGAGCTTATGTCAGGTAAGACCAAAGTGGGCTATGCAGTTTATAGAGCAATATCTTTGAAGGATATTGTGCAATAAATCTCATCTTTTGCAGCTCTTACTAGACAATGGTGCTGACAGGAATATGCGGGAGAAAGGTTGGCTTACTCCTCTGCATGTTGCTGCATACAATGGCAGCTTGGAATGTGCGCGTCTTTTGCTATTTTACAACACCGAAGATGGTGAATGCGGCACAAATATAAACGCCTCGGATCGCGGCGGCCACACTCCTTTGCACCACGCAGTATATGGGGGTCACCTGGATGTAAGAACCCTCTGGTTTTTTAGCATGTTTTTTTGGTACTATTGATCGAGCCACACTTGTTACGAAACCCTAGATGGTCCGTTTGCTTCTTACAAACGGTGCCTCTGTGAATGCTTTTGACAAAAACGACCGGCGTGCTATGCACTGGGCAGCTGCCTGTGATCTCTCCAACGTGAGTTTAACCTTTTATTTCATTCTGTCAATGTAGCCATTCACAAACGGGCTTTAAATTATTAACGACCGTACTTCCAATTTCCCATGCACTATCATGCTTCTTGTTCTTCATTCCCTAGGCAGTATTCTTCAAAGAGGTTAAAAAATCCAAATGCATCCTCACTGTTGTGTGATTCTGTACTGTAATTTGCATGCGTAAATTTCGTCGAATCAACTAGCCACAACAAGTGACTGAGCATTTACAGTTTGGTATATATTTTATTGACAGATTATTGAGTTGCTCTGCAAATTTGGCGCTGAGGTGAATTGTCGGGACAAATACTTGTACACTCCTTTGCACGTTGCCGCAGCCCTGGGACACGTCAACGTGGCAAAGCAATTGATGGACCGTGGAGCGGAGCTTGATGCTGTTACTGCGAGAGTGAGTCACACACACGTTGAGGGGAACTCTGGAAACCAGAGTGGTTGGCAGTAAGAACACCGTTCATGACTAAAGTGCCAATTGGGAAACACATAGGGGTTTGAGTACTACTACTAGGAAGACTGGAAAGCGAGGCAAAGTCATATAAATTAATCTAGCTGTTTTGAAATGACTATGTACAAGATCCCTTCCACCTCGTCCCTTAATATCATTGACTGGAAGCCCGAGGCAAGTGTTGACATCCAATCCCGCTTGTGGTGTTTTGTCACAAATATCGGATTATCATTCTTTTGAATTATTGTAGGGAAATTCCCCTTTACATACGGCCTGTTTGAACGGGAGTAGAGGAAACGTGAAGGTTATTTTGGAGTTTCTGGCGAAGCAGCAAGATGCTGAGGCGCTAATAAAGAAGGCATTAACTGAGTGCAACAGCGATGGCTATACCCCGCTCCACCTCTCCGTCATCAGTCCGGGAGGTGGGGGATGCTTGGAAGAGCTGATATCCTTCTCCACTCTATTCGAGGGAAAGAGGCAGGTAGCTCCGTCAACTTCGACTGCGTCACCACCACCAGAACCTTTACTAAATCTGGAAGTCGCTGGAGGGTATAACGCTTGGACCCCACTACATCTGGCCGCAGTTTATGGCAGGTAAATTAGAGGATTTCAATTAGTGGGTTTCGATTCTCGTGGGTATCATCTTTCAACGTAATCGTTCCTATCGAAACACAAAGTATCTTAGGAAAACTGAGTGTTCGGGGCTTTTCCAAAGGTAGCGGGTTTGATTAAGAAATCGTTGGATTTTCAAAGTAATGGTAAGATTCATTTTCAATGTTTTGACATTGTACCCAATGTAGTAGTGGAGGCTATGCTTACACTTAAGGGTTTTACTGTGTAAAAGCTCCATCACGAAGAAATGCGATTTTTCGTGAGTTTACCACATTCTTGTACTGCATTTACCGCACAATAAGTACTGATTCATCTTTTTCTTCGCAAGGACGGTCAAAGGGGTAGGAGTTCGTCTCTTTAAGCTAGATGCAATTTGAATAAACCTATCAAAATTCACATTGTTTATTGCTTCGGATCAAGAGGGCTTCTTACACGATCGCTTCCATCGTCAATTTACAGTTCCTCTAGTTGGCTTAGCGGCTGCTGCTTTGCGTATTCATGAACGCTTAAGTAAGTCGGCACCTCTGGCTGCTGGTTTTTTGTTATTTATGTGGCCAAGCAACGATCCGTGAGAGCTGGTTTTCATTTTTGGGCAATACTTGGTCCACCTTTAGCTTTGGCTACTGAAACGTTTCTTATAGCTTCTGCTATTGAAATACAATGCGAAATTGTTGGATTAGTTCACGTATAAGGACACTCAAATCAACTTGCGGCTATCAAATTTGTAAAGAGAAAATACTGATTCCATTTGATAGAAACCACACCCAAATTGACCACCACAGAGTGATTTACCTGTCTTGATCTTGAGTTTACGGTAACTCTCCAAAACATCAAATGCTTGTAAAGATTGGGCTGTGATCAAATCCACCGCATAGGGCTCTCGTCTTGTGTGATCAATTAAAATGAGGCGGGTCGGATGCATTTTGAGAATATGTCCAGTACCCAGGTTTTGTGTGATGGTGTTTAGATGGAGTGGATGTCAACATCGAGGTTGGAACTATTTGCTTTCATGCTCCCTCACTTAAACCTCAATTGCTCACTTATGCATACACCATGGCTATAGTCTACCATTTGATTGGCGGTCCTGGAATTGATTTAAGTCATGCATACCGGCTAGCTGTGTGTGCTAGGTCAAGATTGTAACAGTCTACGGTGCGTGTTGCCGCTGCAGCAGCAATGAAATGTGGGCAACAGAGTTGAAGGCTACTCCCTGGCCAGGGCTTCCTTCTTATTTCCGACGTAGGCATGTTGAATAGCATTGTAACAGACTACGGGGCCACATAGTTCGATATCATGGAAACAGAGCGTATTTGTGGCATGGAAACCTGTAGTTAAAGGCTAAGAATGTATAGTGTTGACTTTGTTTCTGTAGAAACAAACAAGCTGAGACGCTGTTGCAGATGAAAGTCAATTTACAGCCTCTGGACAGACATGGGAACACCCCACTCCACCTGGCAGCAGGTAGGGGTCACGAGCTACTACTTAACACCCTCCTTGCCGCCGGCGCCCCGTGGAATGCCGCTGGCAACAGCGGTACTACTCCCTTACACTGCGCCGCTGCCTCCGGTTACTCCTCATGTCTCAATCGGTGAGTTCAGGCTACTTTAGTTTCTCATGTGCTTTCATTCATTTCAACTGTTTACGCTTGCTGAAAGGTAACTTCAGACTTGATATTATTCAAATTGCATCATTTTCACTTTGCACCCGCTACTATGGTTAGAACCAATAATTGATAATGCATCTTTTCATTTAAGCTAAAAGGACAATTTAATTTGAAGTTTTTATGTCCTACTTATTTTTGCTAAATTTACCAATTCTCTCGGTATCTTAAAGACGTGTAGCACTATATTCGTTTTTGGAATGGCTTTATTTGTTAACCATCCGGTATTCGTAACGCTGCTGAAGCATTGAGTTCGTGTGATTACAACGTACCAGGTTGTATCGGGGGTGGGCCAGTGGTGCTGTCATCGCCACCAAATCAAGGACGACCTTCTTCGAGCACTTAAACTCCCTGAATCACCTCAAACACCGGCGTAGAATAGGCGCTAAATCACTCGTTTTTCCTAGAGCATCTTATTTTCAATTTTATATTGCTCCTAAGGCATGGGGATTACCTTTTCTTGTTGGAGAGCTGAGGGTAAGCCTGACATGGTTTAGCTGCAGTAAATCGACGGAAATGGAAAGTTGGAAGGCCAAATTCTTTTTTATCGCTTGAAGAGAATGAGATTAAGATGGTAAATTCACCTCAAAACGTTACTCGTCGCAGTTGGACTTTTTTAGGCAAACGCAACTTTTAGTTTTAGTTTTGAATTTTAAATGCCTTTGGACTAGTAAAATGATTATTCAAACCGTACCCTCGCTATCAACGGATGCATTTAAGTCCTCGTTTTTGTTGTTATTCCAAACTTTGAACCCTTAATTTAGACGTAGGGAGTGGATTTCGCTGCAATAATTGGGAACGCTGATGCAATTTCACGTTACTAGCATTGATTTAATTTTGCTGCCTTGCCCAAAGCTGGATTTATTCAATTCAGTCTTGCAGTTCTTACGGTCAAGTGGTAGACCTATGTTCCCTAAAAGGTGTGTGAAACCTTAGTTTTTAGTTTTGAGGTAAGTATCATTTGCGATGGATTGCGTAACATGATAGCTTTACTTCGCAATTGAATCGTTTTCTTTGGGGTAGTACAATTTCGTAAGTTCGTAGAAATGTGGATCCTAAGGTAGTACTTGGGTGAGCTGGCTAGTGTTTTTCGCACTAATTAGCGTGGCGCAAGAGCATTGGGGCCATCGTTTGTGTATTTCCATGTTTCCGGCTCTTCATTTGTGCGAAGACGTCTCTCTTTGGCATAGTTTTATTTTCTTAATGCCGTGTTGGATTTCTGTGAGCTGAAAACGTACTTAGCTGAATTAGTGACAACGAATGAAGCGGACAAACTGTGTAGCTGGATAGGTAAGCCCTCGATGGGGTTTCGTCCCGAGTCTCACTTAGTTTTAACCAAGGAATTTTATGCAAACCTTTGCACTACTGTCCATAATCAGAAAGTAAAGGGCAATTTTTTTCAAGGTCTACAAAGTTTGCAGCTAATTACCTCTAAATGCCAGTGATAACTGTGGCAATCGTTCCTATCCCGCTGTCAACTCCATTTAATGAAAATTCTGTTGTGGTGGTTGATCCAAATTGGCGATCATGGCAAGGGCTAAGAGTCGCTTATCAAAGTAAGAGCTGGTTATGCAGTAGCGTGGCATTCCGCGAATGTCGTTTTCGTTACCGACATGCAAGTCCTGTTGCGAAATAGCTTAAGTAAAACCGAAACAATATAGTTATTCCAATTCCCCTTTAGCTTGCTGGAGGCGGCGAAGGAGCACTGGGATGAGGCGGAAATTTGGATTGATAAGTTTACAGAGATGGGGGAAGGTTATCCCCCTTACGTGCGTCCCATGCACGCCCTCAAGGATGATTTGGGGCGAAACTTAGTGCATGCCGCTGCTCTGGGTGGTTCAATCGAGTGTTTGCGCAGTGTTCTCTTCACCGGCGGCCTACCATTTGAAGTGGACCGATTCGGGCGCACCGCGCTTCACTTTGCAATGCTCTCAGTCGCATTGACCCGCCGCTGCAATGCAGACGAACCACCCATTCGCATGACCATTAAGAGCAGCTCTATTTCTGAGGTGGTCCGCGTTCTTCTCAAGGTTTGTGGTTTATGTTGCATTTTGAAATTTTAAGATGAATCAGAAAAGAATAAGCTCAGGCTCTTGATGCCCCTTCTTCTTTTCTCGGTTATTTAATCACTTTGGCCTAGAACAACTTGTCAGTGTGATTTATTCATCCGAGGTAGCCTGCTTTTCTCTACCTAGCATGCGCTAACTTCTAAAATTGGTAAATGGTTGTAGAAATTCATCTCTCGTGGGATTTCGTCGTACAATAGGTGGCAGTGAGTCGGTCAGACGTCTTACTGGTAGGTCATAAAGCCTCTCGGGAGCAAAAATAAGGTCATACACTCATTTTTGCCTGGTGCGCTGAAGTAGGATGCCAGCTCGTGTTTTCTTTACCAGCTTCAATGCGGGGCTTCAGTTTGGTAAACTGCACAATCGGGAGTAGCTTTGTAGAGTAATATTTAGTACCGATTTCTGCTAGCTATCCTGTATTGTTTTTACTCTACCTGCCCATGTTTTTTGGTCGCTGAGAGGAATGTAGGAGTGGGCACATTTATTCACTTCGTTAACGCTATCTTCATATAAGTGCTGCAAGCAGTCGTTTTCGCTTTTTATTGCGGCTCATAGTGTCGGGATAAATGTCGACGAATCTCCACATATCTGTTCATCTGAAATCAAGATCATTATCCACTGTTGCCTAGCTGTGCTGCCACATAATCTCAATCGGGGTTATTGACCTTTTTGGATGGCTTACTTATCCATACTACCCCCGTAGTTCTCGAGTAATTTTCAAATGAATTGAGAGGTGCGCGTACCTGTATGTGGCCTTAGTAATTGAACAGAGGGGCTGGTGAAGGATTTGTAGCAAATGCCGTGGTCGGAGCTTGGGGCTAATAGGACTAAAGGATTCGTGCAGACACTGTTCTACAAAACATCAACTTCATATTTTGTACGTCACTTAAATTTTTGGGGTGACAATGAGGAGACCTTGCTATTGCTACTTAATAGTTCACAATAGCATTTAAATCAGGTGCGAACTCGGAAGCGAATGCTCCCTTACCGAGTGCACTTTTTATTAGGCAGGGCTCTAAGTGTTAGACAAGCATCGTTTCTTTGCTACGTGCTGTAATCTTTGAAACAAACTCCTCAACACATTTGTGTCAATATGCTTAGATTGCCTTGAGTTGAGTAGCAAACGGGATGTGCGTCCCAAGCCCAATTATATTTCCTTAAACGACTCAAACAGACGCTTTTATGTACTAATTCGTGTGTGCCTTGCTCATTGACAGCTAGGTATAGATCCTGACACCCCAGATGTTGATGGCTGCACGGCACTGCACTTGGCCTCCGCCTTTGACATTGAAGGCCATCTAGTAAAGCTGCTTCTGCGTCACGGCGCCGACCGTTACGCCGTCTTCGCTCGTCAACCCAAACCTCACCTGATCTCTAGCTCCAACTCCCAAGACAGCCTCCGATCTGCTTCGCGCCCTGACTCCAACCAAAGCTCTGCTGCCTCGTCAAACTTGGGCAGTAGTAGCAACATTAGCAGTATTTTGGGGGAAGGTTTCTCGCCTAACGATTCTGCCACCCTCCGCTTATCCGACGCGAAACAGGGCAAGGTGATGATCCGAAAATAAGAAATTTACTTTATCGTGACTAAATTCATCTGTCACACTCGTCTTGCAGGTGGTATACTATCCCATCCACTTGGCCGCTTCTATGGGTAATAGCACGGCCCTAGAACTCCTCCTTCAAGGGATGACCAAGGCTAAGGTTTGCCAATTGGTTCTTGATTCGGCGAAGATGACGAAGTATTTCCCGGGTGGAAAGGAAGGGGAGACGAAAGATGCATCCAACTCGCCCGGTTGGTACTTCTATTCGCCCCTCTTTTTGGCCGCTTTTCGTGGACGAGTAGACTGTGTCAAGGTCGGCTGCTTATTTAACTGCTTTCATTTGTTAAACAACGGTGCCTAGGTAAAGGTAGAGATTTACTATGGAGTTCACCGAAGGTCTCTCGGGTTGATAACGCAAATAACATCAATAGTTGTGACATACAAATTTTCACAAAAACCGGTATCCGTATTTTACACAGCTTCCTGCTTCGCTTGAACGATGTCTTTCGTGGTTGCTCTGCGCATCTGGCATCCGTAAAGCTAGGGATAACGATACTGAGTTGATTTTTCATCAGATAAATTAAAATAGGATGTCGAATTGCGAATTTCATGATAGGGTTTCTATTGGTTCGTGGCGCTAGCAGCGGTTTGATATTTTACGGGCGTAATTTGTGTGCTAGTCGCTGTTTGCAGGAGGTCAGGCGCAAAAGCGAATCTGTTTGGTAAAATATGCAGCATAGAGTAGCTTCCTGGAGTATCACATTGTACCAATTCCTGTTTGTGGAGCAGCCTTGATTTCGATTTCGCTCACCTTTCTCAGGGTTGCCGAGGGGCTGAGATGAATGCAGGAGTAGGTGTCTTTGTCCACTTGATTAACATATCCTAATAAAAGTCTCGTTGACAGTCTCACAAGAATGCCTCAGATCGTTTAAATTTGGCGTTCATTCAGTTATCACTGCTACTTCACACAAAAATTCAGTGCTGCTGAATGAAGGTGAATGGTTTAGAGTTTCCCAAGACTTGCCTTTTTCCGCATATCATTCTGCATATCAGTGACAGCTCCAAGGATGGTGGTTTGGCCTCATCTAGTGGGAAAGTGGCCATTTCTCTGAGCCGTCATTACACCTGCGACACCCCACCGCTGCGTCACCGGCCGTGAAATCAAATAAGGTAATGAATTAAACAATAATTTGGAGGGATGCTATCTCTTTTATGCAGATACTTTTGAATGCCTGTGAGGATCCAGGCTCTAAGCAGGAGGGTGAGTCAAGCAGGCCGAAGGAGGAGAAGTGGAAAGATGCCGAAGATTTTCCCTTTCATCCACCACTGAGCAAAAAGCGGCCTTGTACTTGGCTCACTGATCCAGTGGGTCGAACGTTGCTGCACTACGCCGCACACGCGGGTCATCTGGAAATGTGCCAGCTGCTAGTAATGCACCGTCTCAGTCAGGCCGATCCTTTGATCAGGGATGGTCTAAACGGGTGGACCGCTGTGCATCACGCTGCCGCACGAGTAAAATTGACCTTTCCTTGCTGTATGAAATTTCTTATTTGAGGTTTCAAAAGGCCTCAGCAGATTTTTTAGTACCTTGTGGTGAACTTACTGATTGCGAACTTTAAATAGGGCTTCAGGCGCATCAAGCCTTCCTATACAACTCATCTTCTCAACATGACTTGATCATTGATGCACATACCATCCCTTCGTTACGTAGCAAAGTTTTTTTTGTAGAAGAGTGCATTCAACTTGTCGATGATGAGGCTGATACCTGGAGAATTGTGGTGATATCGTTTTGTCATTTAAGCTATTTCCATTTGCATTCAGTGAAACCATAGTTTTGGAGGCAGTAAGATGTCTAAGAACCTGTTCATTTTTCTTTTTTAAAAATTCTTACCACACTTTTGGATCCGAGATGGATCATAGCTCAATAAAGCTGCTTGAGTTCGGCGAAGCTTCAGCTAATCTCTTCCTCTTCTGGTATCGTTTTCGTAGGGTCATTGCCCAGTACTTCAGTTTCTACTTCGTTGGCATGCATCGAAAATGAACTCTTCATTGGGTAACAAAATCTTCAATTTTTACTCATCCTCTATTCAATTTCCAGAAAGGTAAAAATCAACTGCGTCAACTGCCTCACTTCTGTCTATTGTGATAGATTTGATAAACGTACGAGATGAGAATGGTCGTACACCGTTGATGTTGGCGGCGCAATATCAGCGACTCACTGCAATTCACTTCCTTACCACCTTTCAAACGCGCCCCTCGAAGAACGAGGTGGTCAACGGACGCAACCTCGATGCTCGCATTGTTCACCGTGTCAACATCAGTGACAAAATGGGTCGAACAGCCCTCCACCGCACCGCTGTGAATGGGCAAACTGAGGGTATGAAAATTCTCCTCGAGGTGAGTTTGCGGCATCAGCTGAACTGCTTTAGAGCGATTTCCATTTTCTAACGTACGTGTGCTAACTTTTCGAAACCGCATATGTTTGTGAGTGTACCATGTCCATCGTTACCACAGGAGGAGGACTCTTTCCATGTGTGATCTATTCGAATGACAGATAGTGATGTGCCGCTCAAGGACCCAGAACAATGTGCGGCCGAATAAGTTGAGGGAGTTTTGCATCGTAGAATGGATGCTGTGCCGTGAGATGTGGCAGGAATTTTGGATCAGGATCGTTGGGCTTCATGGCTGAGTTTCGCATCACCGTGCGGCGACGTAGTGTGATGTGTGGTGGTGTGCTGGGCTTGAGGTACACTGTGGATGGTAATGGACATTTGCACTAGGGTTGGGATTGTTTGCCTTCATGGGGAAGAACCTTGTCTCCTCACAACATTTAAATTGACCCTCCCAGAACTGATTCCAGACCTGTGTACTAGCGAGTTTGAGACAGTGCAATCAGAAGTTCCGATTTGCATTATGCATCTTGATATGTAGTTTGTGTGATTTATAACATTGAAGACACTTGATCACTTATGGCCACATTATTTCCCAACTTCGTTTCCAGGCCGGAGCCTCATTGACAGCTGTTGACATCTATGGCAGACAGGCATTGCACCTGGCAGCATGCAGCGGACAGGTACATACCCTGTCGTACATCTGTGATGCCCTGCAGGTGCAGCCGACTACCTCTCCAGCCGATGAGCTCAAAGCCGAAGTCATTGCTCCCTTGGACAATCGGGGCTTCACACCACTCCACCTCGCCGTTTACCGCAACCACGTCTTTTGTGTCAGGAACCTCCTTCGATTCAAAGCATACCAGGAACTTCTTGTGAGTTATGTTCACCTCTTCTCTTTCTCTCCCGTTTCATAATGCTTGTTGCCGTCTTCTATTTCATTGGAAGTCCAAATTAATGCATGAAACTTAAAATTTGAGGGATGTCCAAAGTAATATGGGATGGATGGCTTTTCAAAATAATGAATTGGCGCCAATTTTTAATACGGTTCGTTTGCTGCTTTTAAGCATTCGTTTTGCACCAAACTCAACCATTCTAGATTACTTGTCCGAGATGGTAAACGTTCCATTCACTATTCCCACAGACCGAATTATCTCGCCCATTTCGGTAGCTTAACAAATGTTTCACGTACAAGCTGAATGTTTGCAGATCTGGATATTTGTTGAGGCTGTGGGCCGGGTATAAATAACTAAGGCTGGGGTTGTCACCAATACACTGTCTTCATCGGTCTTCAGAAATGTTCACACCTCTTTTCCTGTCTTTTTCACCTCTGCAGGGCAATACCTATACACCGCTCCATTGTGCTGCTGCATGGGGCGATGCCACATGTCTTACAGACCTTTTAAAAGTCTATCCCCCGTCTGATCTTAAAACTCGAGATGTGCGCGACTCCACTCCTCTCCACATTGCAGCCATGGCCAACAAGGTGGGAAAAACGTTTTCTGCAAATGCTTTACTCGAGTCCTCACATAACCTCCTGCCTTCGTTCCAGGCAAAGCCCATCAGGATAATTCTAGACTCCATCGCAGATGCGGCATTGAACACCAACAATACGCCGAGTTTCCAGCTCAAGGATGCTCTTAATCTCCGTGATTTCCGAGGCTGTACGCCGCTCATGGCAGCGGCTCGGACCGGCTCGGCGAAAGCCTTCGCCTACCTCTTTGAAGTCCACCTCAACGTGGATGATGACTTCAAGGCGACGCTACTCGATACAGACAAAGAAGGTTTCAACATCCTGCACCAAGCTCTTTGTGCACCCACTGAAAAGACTGCGTTGGATATCGTCTGTCGGTGAGCTAGTTTATTGGCCTTTCTTACTCTAACTTTTCTGTTTTCCGAACCAATTAAAGTGGTGTTGGGTCGACTTAGATTCTCCTGGATGAGGGCTGGGATAAAATGTCAAATTTGTTTCACAGCCTTACAAACTAAACTAATTCCAGGGAAAATAACCTGTCACTACTCAACAATTCGTTTCCTCAAACCGGAATACACTTATACTCAGTTCACATAAAACCGTCATTTGCGTGTTTTGTTCGAAAATCATCTAGTGGCGCATATTTACATGGTTTTTTGGCCAGTAAGCCGCCGATGTTAAGCTGTTTAAGGACTGACGGCATTTCATGGGTAAGTATGCACTGAAAACGCTACACATGTGCTTTAGATCTTCTTGCCAAGATTTGCTCGACGTGGCACTTCCTGACGGCCGCACTCCGCTGCATTTGGCTACCAACGCGGACTTTGTCAATGTTATCGTTCAACTGCTCAAACAAGGCGCCAATGTTTTTCACACCGACTCATTGGGCAAGTTGCCCATCTACGCTGTCGCCAAAAACGATCAGGTAACGCTCATTTGGTCCCATTGGTTATAAAGTCACTGAGGCATGCGTCATTTCGATCTGGGAAATGCCTTCCAATGTTAACCGAGTTGGTGCCAAGATTAAGTAAATTCTGGAGGTTAATTGGTTAAAGCTAAAATTAAACCTTAACGGTTCGTGATTTACTAAAAAGGACCTTTACACAGCAGACGTCGAGGATGTCAAGAATGTGTAATGCCAATTTATCAAACATAGCTGCCTCAGATTGGTCAGTGATACGTTTTAACTTTCTGGTTTCGCTCATTGAATGTGATTGGGTTTGGAGCTTTTGGGAGAGTATCAGTTTGAGAAAATCCACTTTATAAGTGTAGGCGCTGAACAAGGTTACAAGTGCTTTAAGGTTAAATAGCGAGAATGGTCATAAATCTCTTTCAAGATCAAGCCAGACCCTTACACAATGAATGGCAATTTTACTGACAGTCGATGTGTGTGGAAAATCGCTCCAGCCAGTCTCAATTAAAGCGGCACTCCCTGCACGCCGTTGGAGTTTCTCGTGAGCAAAGGTACGTGGACATTAACACGTTCAGAGGAAGCGGTGGGACGTTCAGCCGCTTTGACTGACTGCTGTAGGCAAGCCGGCTTGCGCTCAGTTCACAGCCTCGGCGATCTTTAATATTATGAACACCCAGTTGCCTACGATGACGTGTTGCAGTCGGTACAGCGTAATCGCTCACGAACATTGGCACTTTCAAAAGGCAGCTGATGCTTAATGACCTCGATGATTGATCTGAACTGACAAAAACCTTCTCCACTGAGGCTTTGTAATTCCATTGGAAAGATCCAGTTGACATGGACGCCCCCCGTGGTTATACCATGTGCTTGACGGCAGGTATTCCAAGATACCAAAGGTGGAAACTGTGAGACGGGGCTAAATCCTTGTACAGAATGTGATATTTTCTTTGTTTCTTTTTAATAGTCTCTCAAGTGCTTGCTTGTCCTCCTCTTTGACATGATGCCACAACTGAGCGAAATCCAGGTGGATCCGCTGCTACCAGTATCGGGAACCCTTCCCGACAACCCGATGGCAGACTCCATTCGCAGCTCCGATCCGGAATTCTACTAGCCACATTTATTTCAGGCACTTCCTCTTACTACGTATCTTTTCTACCTACTGCCATGATACCTTTATTTATGAATTTGAATACAGATTGTTTGATAGCCTATGGTTTTTTTGTTGCAATTGTCATTGATTCTCGTCGCTTACGAGTCGAGTGTTGCTTAGTGAACACATCTCCTGCCTACAAGTTTGAGATCGTTGAATAGCGGGTCACACTGCTTCAATAACTGTCAAGAAGTGCTCAACGCAGGGATTCATAGTGAATTTTTGGAGTCAATCGGTTTCGTTTGATGAGGCGAGGATACTGGAGCGCGTACAACTTCAGATAGGTAAATACAGTGAATTGGCATCTACCATTCACTTAAAAACAGCCAAAGTCGTTTCCCGTGGTGTTGCTGCTTATGTCTTGAATTAGCTTGGAAAAGGAGATCAGACGCTGCCAATTTCGACTCAAGATGATTGCACTGGAAAGGGAAATGATTTGGTTCTTCGTTTGGGGACGAAAAGTTATGTGCCATGGCGTCAACTGCCTAACGTGCATTACTTTGGAGCAATCGGTCGGTTGGCTAGTGTTCTAGAAATTTTAGGAAGTACTGTGACCAAGTTTTTTTTGGAAAATTTACATAATGCAACATAAACAGCTTTTCACCAACGCCTAGTATGAGCTTAAGAACGCATATGCCCAATCTGAATGCGCAAACGATCACAAATCACAACGAACGCTCTTTCTTACTCCATCCCCAAAAGTTGAGAAGGATCCTGATCTTAGCCAGCTCCATTCATCCTACATGGACTTCTGTAGTCGCCATTTGTAGGGTGATACATATCACCAGAACGGTGATGCTCCAGTAGGCATTATGCAGGTTATATGCGCCCAAAAGACACGTTTTAAAGTTGCATAGTTAATGCCAGCGGCATTTGGGCGTGGCCAGCCTCAGTATCTTAAATCACCGTACGCCTTTAGGAACCTGTGATTACTTGTTTGTAAATTCCAGAGTCATAAGTGCTAGGCAATGAATAAATTAACCGCAGGTAATCAAGTATTAAACAAATCCCGGTGCATACGGTGGCCCACTTTGCGCCTGGAAGTATTCGTGACATCAAAAGGTTCTACTGAAAATGACATAGCAAACATTCATTATTCATGCCTTCAAAGCTGGACAAGATTTCGCTGTCTGAGGTGTCGCACAGATTCGAGCTAGATTTCGACCCAGATACATGGGTAGACACAAAACAACCTCAGTTAAGATAAGCAATTTTCTAGTAGGCAAAGCTTAAATGCATATGGTAGTGACTTAAACATTTATAAAAGTCACCATTGCACAAACACTTTACTTGTAAATCAAGCAGTCGTGCAACCAATAACACATTCAAGACGTTGAATGACACTCTAGAAGGTCGCTGTTACTTTCATCGTGTAAGAAATAAATGTGGAAAGCCAAGTAATAATCATGTAGTCAGATCTTTCCCTCAGTATCGGTCATTAGCTCAGCAACGGCCTTTTCCAGGTTCTCAACTCTTGTCTCTGCCTCGACCAGTAGAGTGCGCAAGAAAGTTAAGGCACAACATGTGCGAGGTAACACACCCCACAAAACAGTTAAGATATGGAACTAAAGCCTTATTACATATTATTTTATGACTTTTGATAATTTTAGGCAGAGAACGCACAACCAGTTTTTCGACACCAAAAATTAATCACAGATACACATCATTGCAAGCATTCAAGTACACACCGCGAGCCGGCCTTTCAAACTTACTAAGTTAGCCACCATACTAATATGGAAATCCATGTAATCCTTGCACATAAAAGCTCCTAATTCAACCACGTAGTTAGCCCAAGGGACATAAATCATTATGAATTTCAATAACAGGGACACAAAAACCTAGCTAATGCGTCAAAGCAAAATACGAGCATGCAAAAGGTTCCCAAAGAAAATACAACTTAAATCGTATTATTGAATATGTGACTATATAAAACTACAATAAGGTATAAAACACAAATTATCCAACAATATCAAACTATATCAAAAAAACGCAATAAATTAAGGACAAAAACACGACGAAAGGCCATTAAGGAGAAGATCCATATATCTTTGATAAAATCAAATTTAACATTAAAGGATATGCCTTGACATTGTTGTCTCGCTCTGAGCCAAAATTTTTTTGCAGATTTCATTGAAAGTGTTTTCAATCTTTAGTAAAACACCATTTATTTGCTTACCGAAGAGTTTAATTCGGAAACGGTCTTTGGGTTGAAAACAATGTGAAGACCACTTGATGACATTTTAAAAATACGCTGGCTTAAGTCCGTATGGCAACGGATTATAACAATCACTTTACAAAATTTAAAAAATAACAAAAGCTATAGTAAAAAGCTAATAAATAGTAAAACTATTTTTTACTGTTTGTAACGTATTTTTATGAATTAAGTAAATTGTATTAAGATAAACATTTCGCCACATTAAAGTAATCGAAGCCTTCTACTAATTTAACTACATGGGTATAATATGTGTACGTTGCTTGCCGTCTGGCTTGGAATCCAGACTTCACATCAAAGGATATAAAGCCAAGGAGTCTCAACTCAAACTAAGACAAGTATTTTACTGGCAAAAGACTTTTTTGCTAAAAATACTCTAAACAAGCACAGTGGACACGTTATTGACCCTTAGAGTGGAAGCAAACAGTTTTGTTTATCAAGGTAAACGAACAGGTACTTCTTTCGCACTGCAGACATGCATCACCTGTAGCATCTATCGAGAAACTGCAAAAAATTAGGTTGGTTTTTGATGCTACCACTGAAAAGTAGCCTATTTCCAAGCCATGCTAGAAGCTACAATCTTTTTAAAATTTTCATTCTTTTGTCTCTGAGAGGGAATCGAAAGCCGCAACAACTCTGTTTCTCATTAGGATACTTGTATTCAGGAAAGAAAGGAAAGGGACTGCTGGCATGAATAAAAGGTAAGCCTTCGCAGTTAGTTCAAGACGGTCGTTTCAAATTTAGAATACTAACCAACACCCCAAGCAGGTAATGTGGTGTATTGTTCGCTTGGACTGTTTGTTGGTCCCATATACTAATGGCGGCAACCTTGAAGCTAGCTGCGTGGGCTGGCCTGCCGGCTATGCCAGCAGTTCCCATACTTTCCTTCTAGAATGCACGTATTCTGACCTACACCTAGCCTTTTCTCCTTCTTTTGGGGATGCTTGGGGCACTACAGGTAAAGCACTACATATCACCTCTCTTCTTTTGAGTGTTGTCCTCAATGCGTCCGTCGATTCACTCTCCGCGTCAGCCATCACAACGTAATTAGTGCTGGGATAAGCATTCACGAGCTAACCGTGTCAGGTGCCTACATTGGACGCAAATGAGGCGAGGTTTGACACCACGCCAATGATCTCTCGCCCGGCTGGCCAACCAATGCCGGGGTAAGAGGTTCAGCCGACCATCAATGAACCCGTTGAGAGGTTAATATACCGGCCGCCTTTCCAGATGGTCCACGGTTAGGATCGCGTCTGTTGTTAATAACTTTTCTGTAGACCACGAGATTAGGGTAGTAACAAATATATACGTCGTTCTTAGCCCTTGAGCAAATGCGTTTTGTTTGCATTGCTGTAATGTACAACTTACAGGATAAATATGGGTGAAAAATGCTCAAAGTCAGGTCCGCATTACGCCACCATCATTTTAGCGGATTTTAAGATATGGAGGAAAGAGACTGATGGCATGGCCGGGAGGCAAGCTTATGCTGCTAGTTCAAGGTCCAAACAAACAACAAACCACAACTGTAGTCCTAAAATCTTTTGTTTTTCACCGATACGTGCTTTTCGACACAGCTACAAATTTTAGAGGGGCCGCGTTTTGGACGTAGTGCATTAGCTACCTAATTGACAGGCCGTATGCTGTCACAATATTTACATGAATGGCAGTTTTTAACATACAAATGGCTGACAATATGTGGTTGATATTTTATTTCCGTTTTGGGAAATCTAAAATACTAAGCTCTATCTCTACTTCGATTTAACTAATCCTTCTATGCCTCAATTTATTTAATTTATACTTGACGCGCATTTTCCAGCAATGTTCAACCTTTATTGTTTAAACCACTTAGGTATTGTCTGCGTTTTTGAATAAGTGCGTGGTAGCTCATTTCTATTAAATTGGGGTGAAACCTATGAGCATTTATTACTAAAAGGCAATTAAATTTATCGCATAAGATGCGCGTTGTTTTAATAAATCATGGCTTTTTGTCAGCATTCGTTGTTGCTGGTCTTGGCGGTTCTGTGGTTTATTGCAGGGCAGGACCTGTTTCTTCCTGCCGTGACCATAGATTTTTTTGACTATCCTACCAATTTATTTTTTACATGAAAGCATGATAAGAACTTTCTGTCGTTTTAACGTATTTTCTGCCATTTGGCACCCTAAAAGTATTGCCATCTGTCATTACATTTTATTGTCGTAGTGCATAAATTTATTGGTGGCGACATTATCTTTAATCCAAACATTGATGTGAAAACGTTTAACACGATTTGTGAGGAGCCAATGGGAGTTCAATTGTTTGATGTCCGTGAGCCGGGAGAATTGGAGTCGGATGGTCGGATTCCTGGCGCTCTAAATATCCCTGGTAAGAAGCTTTTCTTGTTTGCTTTCACCCCGGAGCCTTTTGGATGCATTTGTTTGCACAGACAAGAGACACACAATATGGTCTTATATATCAGGTTGTTTTAGGCTATCTTGATTTATGCACGTATTTTCAAACGAACAAAATCCATCCTATCAGTTCAACTCAGTGAAACCAAATAGGCCTAAATTTTGCCAATTGAAAGTTTATCCAGGCTTATCTAAGCCATGTACTTTGAAATTTATTTCCCACAGTCGGCGAAGTGGACCCAGCCTTCGCCCTTAGTGAGGCTGAGTTTAAGTCAAAGTACGGCGTGTCAAAACCGAAAGTTACTGACGATAACATCATTTTCTTCTGCAAATCAGGAAAACGGGGTCTTGCAGCTTGCAAATCTGTTGAAAAATATGGGTACAAAAAGTACGGACCATTTATTTTTCAACCTTTGGCGGTACGATAAGCTGATCCAAAGTTCAAGGTTTTATTGCCTGCGGCCGTTACTTGTTATTGAAAAACCCATCTTTCGTGTTGTGAAATTTGTGGCTATTGGCCTTAAAAAGTGTGTCTAGTTGTCCCTTTTCTTTGAAAGTTAGTATCACATGTACCAATAGGTTAGAACGGAAGGCGAAAGCAGTATAAGAACTTTAAGTAAGGTCTTATCCTAACATATTTGAAATTCAACTTGACCGTTTTTGTCTAGTACGGTAGCCCTTATCACCAGCTACAATTAGTATTTTTTACGTTAGCTTCATAAGACCGTTGTATTTTACAAGCCAGCGCTGATCTTGTGGTATTGTCAATGAGTTGATTGGCAGGTAGCATCGACAAAATGCGGTACCAATTTACCACAAACACACCCTTAAGAGATTAAAGCACTGATGGCTGCAGTGAAACTGATTAACCTGATTTATCATTCATGTTATAGTCACGCTTAATCTCATGGCTTCCCTGGCAATAGTGAAACGATTATTCCCGCCAGCGGTAGCTTATTAGCTTTAGACATGAGCTGAAAATGTGCACCGTTAACGAATGTCGACTGTATTTTTGGCTTGCATTTTATGACATTAAAGTGTGTAATTTGCTTTCCAGTGTTTGTTTAGGCTAAACCCCACTAACTTTGCTTTTATGCATACCGAAACGCATGTCTGACATGCTCCTAGTTAAACACACCCCAAGTTAATTAATGAGTTCAAAATAATTCGGAATGATAAGGACTTCAACTTTTTAAGTGACTACAAATGCGTTTTAATGACGAATTAATTCTTTGGTTGTATAGAACCCTTAATTTGGATGGCGGATTCTTGGCGTGGAAGGCGCAAACCAAAGGAGACCATACACACTAGCCTTAGCAGTATTTATTTTGCCACTTTCCTCGAATGATTCAAAAAAAGTAGTTGACCTTGCTTAAGCCTCTTTTTAAGAGCCATCATCCATTCTTATGAACCATGAGCCACCACACCCGCAAAAGACGCTGCATAATTTGTGATGTGACTGATTCCTTGATGGAAAATGGTCTTTAAAAGAGTCAGCACTGGCTGACAGCGCAAGACTTCATGCATTTTGACGCAAAACTTGCCTGTGGGGGGAATCATACTTACACAGAAGGAAAAGAAGGAAATACTTTTGAGTCCACATTTCTTTCTTACAATGCATTACTATAAGCCGATGGTGTGTCCCCAGGTGGCTACCATTTCCATTTGGCAAAGCCATTAGGAAATTCAATTTACCATGGAATCGGCAGGTTAGGAGTGTAAGGGACATTAAAATGCAGGTGATGTGGCATCCTGTAACTTTTCTAAAGGCCATAGAAGTATCATAGACTCAAAGCTACTGGCATGGCCAGAAGGATGGGCTGTTTGGTCCATTTCCAAAATCGGGAGCCTTCTCTTTGGGTGTCATATCTGGCGCTCCTCCCAATCAGTCTTCCTTATCGCCTATTGGAACGTGATCTGTGCTGTACAAAGCGCCCACACCAGCCAGACGTTCCACTTATCAAATATATGTTTAACTGATCAGCGAATGAGAGACGAGTAAATGTACTGTCATACTCGTCTATCGTCAGTGACAGGAACACTGACAGGTTTGTGGAGGTGGGATGGGGATGAGTCTGTTTCTCCTCCTTACCGTTCCACTTAGTGTGTAAAATGTGAATAAGGGCTGAGCTTTTACTAAATTAAAAGTTTGTGAGAGAATTTCAAGATTTTTTTTCGACTAATGTTCAAATCATTAATGTCTTTCCTGCTAACAACAGTATTGGAGTAGTTGCCGAGGTAGACGCAATTTTTCTAGTCTTCTGTGAAGAGTCGTTCGTAGTTATTCCACCCGACCCACTCATGCTTATTTCGCTCGGACACGATTTACCGCCCGTCAGTAGAACCCAGGTTAATCTTTATTTAAGATGCGATGTGCTTTGCACTGTCGCCAATGAATCACCTCACAACTTTCCTGAGACAAAAGGGTTGGAGGACCACTGGCACAAACCGGAGGCCAGGCCATCAGGTGAATTTGTTGCAGGGGAGCCCAAAGTAGTCGTTTAACGAAACCAGAAACTGGACGCTCAATTTGGTAGCCTTACGGAATTACGGAATTTAATGTAGATTTTCCATCAGTCCCATTGTGCTCCGTGGGCTGCGCTAAACGTGACAGTTGAGCGTCAACTCCGAAAAAACTACGCATTGAGTCAGTAACGCGTTAGCAATTCAATGTGGAAATGTTAATGGGGGTACTTGGCAAATACCTCTGATGCTGTGGACTTGGATTTTCTGTTTGGCCATGCCACTATAATCAAGCATTCCGGATTATGAGAAATTCGAAACACAAGGGCAAAAGTAATTTTTGTCAAAAAGTTGAAAACTGTGGATTTTACCAGTTAGGAATTAAAGGGCTGAGTATCTCTTGAAGACGAAAGAGGATTAAGCATAGGGCAGAACATATACAGGGTTGCTGGAATGGTCGGGAGGCCAGTCGACAGTGCTACGACAAGACAGCCGCCTCCAGACACCGAAGGTGAAACAACCTGACCTTATTTCAGAGAATGATGAAAGCCTTTCGATTTTTAGCGCATAGTATCATGCTGCATGACGTAGGCAGAAATTTTTAATTCCGAAGGAAGGTGAAATTAAGGCCCTTCTGAATATCCACTGTAATAGGTTTTGCAGTTTGTCTAACTTCCGGTTGCGGTTTGTAGTGCTTTGTTTGTTCGGGCTGTTAGTTTGTTCTCCATATTTATGACGGCCGTCTAAAATCTAGCTGCGTAGGCTGTACTGCCGGCCATGCCGGCAGTCCTTTTGCATAGTTAGCCTTCTACTCCTCTTGTAGGGATAGCCGGGACGCTAAGCAGTGAGTTGGATTACCATACTACTCTTGCCGAGGGGGATAACACCTGGGTAATGCCAGCGGTTCCGATTCCTTTTTGTTCGCTAGAACACGCTGAGTCCGCAAATTTTATAGCTTTTCCATTGTTCTTAAAAGGCTCAGGAGGCTGCGACCACAGTTTAAGAAATATTACCAGATGTTTTGTTTGAAATAAGGGAAATTATTTGTTTTTATACTACGCGCAAATTAAAAGAATACTGGGCTGATTTAGGACCGCATACAGTTTTTACGAAATCATCACTTCTGCGCATCAACTGAACTACTAAAGCAGATTTTTTCAGTTGCTAGACGAGCATAAATGTCTGCAAGTTTGCCAGTGGACTATGATCTGGGACTGCAATTTTCTAGAGGAGCATTCCTTTATCTGTGAGAATCAGCTGACTCCCAAAAGATGTTTAAGTCCTAAATCCGAAATTCGTTGTCTGTGAAAGTGACTATTTTCATAACAATCTATGCTTGACCTTGAAAAATTGCGTGTATGCCCCATTGTTTGAACCATCGAAGAAGCGTCTGCGCTTATAAAAGTGTGGTTCATTAAGATCTTTATGTAAGTTCACTGCGTAAAGACTTCTCACTCAAGTAAGGCTAAATTCTTACCCATTATGACCAGCCATTGCAGTTTTAATGAAATTACGATTTTATGCAAGTGATAATCTTAAATCATTGGTGCTGCTGAGCTTATTCTTTATGATTTATGTAGCATTACTTTTAATAGCTAAGGAAGTCGAATTCGTTTTTCCTTGAGTTTCTGTCATTCCTTAACCTTTCACCCAGCTTTGTTGTCTCAGTGTATAGATTTGTTGACGGTAACGTTTCCTTTAATCCCAACATTGATCCAAAAACGTACAACACGATATGTGGGGAATCGAAGGGAGGTCAAATCTTTGACGTACGTGAGCCAGAAGAATTGGATATTGACGGTCGTTTTCCTGGTGCTGTAAATATTCCTCGTAAGCTTTGATTTGCTTTTTTGCCAAGGGCATGTTTTCCATGCCATTTTTAATAACGTTTTGATTTTAAGTTGTAAAATGTGTAAACTTTCTGATTAACATAGAATCTTTTTATGTGATGTCAAAATATACAAGAGTTTTGATCGAATTGATTCACAGTTATTCGACGAACTTAGCATAAGCATTCTGTTTCGTTTCATTGCTTAAAAATGGTCCTTGTAGCATAAAACTGGGTGGGTGCTTATTTAAGCTACATGTTTTAAAATGTATTTTCTGTAGTCCGTGAGGTGGATTCAGCCTTTGCTCTCGATGAGGCTGAGTTCAAAACAAAGTACGGTGTGCCAAAACCCAAAGTAACCGATAATAACATCATTTTCGTCTGCAAGGTTGGAAAGCGCAGTCTCACAGCCTGCAAAACTATTGAGAAGTATGGGTACAAAAAGTACGGTCCTCTTTTAGTGTTATTTAATTTTTACCTTCTGCATGTTTTATCAGAATTAGTGCCTAGAAATGAAGCGTTTGGAAGATTTTGTTATTAAATGATCATTTCCTTGCTTCCACAATCCATCGGGAGGACCTAGCGTTGACTCAGTCCTTACCCACACACCAGTATCAACGACTAACAATGTCACTTGAAGAAAAATCTACCCTTAAGCGACAGATTGTGTTGCAATGCTGTCGGTGCCAATCCACCTCTAGTTTCATTGCACTTGACAAAGTTAATTTGGCCTTCATGCCAGAGGCACACTTAATGGCATTGCATCACAGGCGATAGGAAAAGGCTTAACACTGCCGGCTCTTATTACATGATCTTGCGCCAACTGTGCATTAAAGGATCACAACTTGCCTATTTGTCAGAAAAAAACTTCACTTTATTTTTATATATGTGGGGAGAACATCAAAATTGTTCTAGCTAAGCATGCTAAACCTAGTTAATGACCAAAAATCACCCGAGGAGGCAAAATCCTAAATACTTTGGACTACTGCAAGTGTATTTTAATGGGAAGAGTGTTCTTTTGCCATTTAGAGCCCTGAATTTGGATGGCGGTTACGTGGCATGGAAGGAACAAACTGGAGGATAGCATTTTCACTTGCTTTAGCAGCATTAATTTTGCCTGCTTATTTAAATGATTCACAAAAGTAGTTGATCTTACTTTTACCTCTTTTAATCCAATGCCTTCACTTGTAATCTATGAGTCACCTAATCTGTGAAGGATGCAGCATGATTTGCAACGCTTTAAGTTTCTTGGGGCGAATGGCTTCGAAAAGTGCCAGCATAAGCAGCCCAGTGGGAAGGAAGCCCTATTCGCATCATCAGAGAGGGCTATGCTGTTATCTTTCATTTACATCTTTAAATAAGAACCATTTTGTTTGGAAAAGTTATCGAGAAATTTTGTTGAAAGCGAGAAAGGGGAGAGGATGGAATGGTGGGTAGAATGGGATACGTAGTTGACGTACAGAATGAATGGAGGGCTGGGAGTTAGGCTGTTCGGCAGAGGTTCATGGACGACAATCCCAAGCAGCTTTTTACTCAAATCGGGAAGGTAAGCAACAATTAGTGCATCACAAAGTCATCCCCTTCTTTTGTGTGTCGTCTCTAACCACCTCACAGTCAACACGCCCTGTCAGCCACGAAAAAGCGATCGGTATGGCGATGAACGTCCAATAGAAAATAGTAGAATTTGTTTAATCGACTATGCAAGTGAGAAGACCGCAACGCCAATCCTGGAATTCTTTCTCGATATGAAGCGCCTCTGAGAATGCAAGGCAGTGCTGAGCATCACTCTAGCCCAGCGCTAGTCGTGAAAACGCTGGCAGGTCATATTTGTCATGGCTGATTAACAGAGAATTGAGGAGTTATAGCGCTCATATTTAATTAACAGCTTCACACAGGTGACGTTGATGGTTCCACTGCGAAATATTCCAGATGGTTGGTGGTTAGTGTCATCCGAATCTGTAATATTTCTGTTGCTGTACATGGAATTGGGGCTGTCACCAAGTCTCCTATCTGCAGCAAACGCAATGCAACAGGAATGCGTTAGAATGGGTACCCCATCAGAGCGGGCCAACTTGCTGCTGTCAGCGATGGAGGATCCTATTTTGGGTCGAATGTGCTTTTAAGGGATCGCTAACATGAATTAAAGACTAGTCAGCTCAGTGACAGTACCGTGGCCGAGGAAATAAGCAATCAGTTAATAAGATCAAAAGCAAGTTGCACCGTTGATGGCCAGCGCATCAACAATTTAAGCACAGAGCAATCACTGTTGCTCAAAACTTTGCTTTCATGATAAACAAAGTATCCTTTTGAAGAATTTGAAGCATGCAGGAGTCAAGCATTGAAAAACTCGCATCACAACTCCGAGTCTCGTAGACTGAGAAGCAGTAGCAGAGTCAAACGGCGCAAGCTGCACACAACTTTAACAATGACAATAACTGACATTCATGTCCCCATTTGGTACGGAAAACCCACATTTTAAGTGAAATTCTCGGCTTTGCTAATGGAACACTTAAGGGCTCCCCATTGTCCAGCCACCGCGCATCCCGACTTCCGCGCCATGGCGGCAGACCGCAAACCCTTCTGTACCTAAAATGCATATAACTATCAGGCGTTATACCTTTCTTCATCTTTATCACAGATCTAGGGCCTCCATATAATAATTTAAAAGGGGATCACCAGTTATAAGTAATTAAAAATGCACATTTAACCTTCGAACGTGGAACGTCCTTTAGCAGTTTTGGAAACTTTTCTTAAAATCAGAATTCATCAAAAGACTATGTTAACGTAAGCGAAAGGTGGAGAAAGTGAGTAGCAGAAATGACAGCAAAAATACATGCAAACAGATTCCAATGCACCCACGAAGCATATTTTGGGCTGCACTTCTGCATGAAAGGTTGCGATTGAATGATTGGAGTTGCTTATCCAAAAAAAATTTTGACGAAGCATTATTCAGGCGAAGATAGTAAAAGACAAATGTGGAAGGTCGTGGCACTAGTCTTACAAAATCATAAGTATCGTCTCACAGTCAGTTTTTCAAACCCTTGAGCATCATAGCAAAATATTTTGCTGCAGAGAGTTCACTAACCCTCTACACATTCCCGTGGATCAGTAGCTGACGAGCTAATGAAATCATACTGAACAATCTCGATGTCACACCTCAAACCATGAATTTAACGTGTAAATACAACGCAACAGTGGTAAGGATCTCTGCCTTATCCAAATTAAACTTCATTAGCACCTAGATTTCCAAAGGCGATAAGGGCGCTCAAGCCATAATTCATTTTACCATCTCAAAGCCAATAGGCTGTTGAAATGCATATGTTTGCAATCTTTTGGGGTCGCTGCAAATTATGGCAGCTTTAGTGATTTTAATTAGGGAATCGCGCAACCACAAAATACACGAAAAAGGCTATGAATTTTCGCAGGAAGATGGTGATGCTGTAAGCTGCTACTGTTGATGTCAGCTAAAACAAATAGCCTGCATGCATCTGCAGAAAACTGTCTACTTAAATACATTAAGTAGGCGATCTATGCGCAACAGCTGCAACTTAAGCAATCTTCAATGCATGGCAGCATTTACGCATTTATGAGATCCTCATAAGACATTGGTTAAAAAAGAGTAAGAAAGTCTATGCTACTTGCGTATTTTAAGTGGTTTGCGCACATTCTACCTAAAATCAACCTTAAAAATTATTTTCAATCAATTTTGTGTACTAATAAAAAGCTCATCCCATTTACCTCACACAAACTGAACTGCAATTTTTAGCTGGTAGCAAAAACTTATTTTTAGGGTCAAAACTGTTAAGGGATAAAAATGTAGGAAGGAAGATTTGAAAGAAACAAAAAACAAGAGGGAGAGAAAATATATTTCTAAGAATAAAACATCGTTCGATTTTTCTGACACGGCGCAGAGAACGTTTAATAAAAAGGGTGAGCAAAAAAGGCTGCAGTCTTGCTTTATGGATTTAAATGGCCAATTACATAGCAGCCGACTCTGAAAACGCTGTAAAAAAGGGGAATATCAAAGTTTTGGAAAGCATGGGATGTAAAAACTACCACGGATGATTGGTAGGTGGATTTGAGAAAGCTGATCGTATATTCCTTCAACTTAATGGTGAGAAGTGCATGTGCACAAAGGCGACAAAAGCCGAAAGTTACGTAACAATTTGACAGATGTATCACACACAGAAAAACTCGATGCATAAAAGCGCACCCACGTAGAAAACGGCAAATACATTGTGACGTACTTTGACGACCAACTGCGGTACACGTGGAACCTGCCAAACTCACTGTTAATTCTTTTCAAGCTTTTGCATGGGCTGCAAACCGTGATTAGCAATGGAAAAAGCAAGATTTTTTGGCAAAACAATTTGTGTCTCTAAATCACCGTCGAGGGTGCATAGAAGAGCTGAGGGTTCACACTAAAGAATGAAAGGCTACAGTAATAAGTAATAATTTTACATTATGGAAATTTGAACATTAGTACGACTCAACACACAACTCAGGACAACAATTTCGCGTGTTAATCCTTTTAGACAGTCACCATTTTCTCATCGCGTGTCAACGACTTCGTTACTTCCGCAGATGTATAAGAGGTGAATCAGAGCCACTTCGAGTAGTCGGTAACAGTGAGAAGACTACTCAGCGATTTATAATAGTTTGATGTCAAGTTTGATTAAAACTTCTTCGTGTGAGAGACACGACAATTTTACACAAATTCCCTGCGTTAATCTTCTATTAAAGGTGTGCTGGGATTATGATTTTGCATCGCTTTTCAGTAGCTCTGCTTATTTAAAGCTAATAGCTGATATCAACGAGGTACAGTATTGCCAAAATGACTTATTCCTTTGAAGCATGTACCTTAAGAAGGAAAGAGATGTTGTGTGTGCTCGGAACAATTAGCCCGGCTCCCATTTCCATACTATGAATGCCGTTGGCCGTAGTAAGTGTACTAGTCAACAGCATTGTTGATACTGTCCCCACGGACTTGGTCAGTTTCTCAGCTGTACATTAGGCGTACCTGCTCATCTTCCAGCATAAGTGAGTGCATTTGACACTGTGAACGATGGAGGGGGATCACGCGGCGTCGAGGAACCACTGATCCACCTGAAAGTGGGACCGCAAAGCACAGTAGTTGGATGACTTCCACGTCACTATTTCGGTATCGATACCGCATTTCACTTCAGCAGAAGACACTGGCGCCCTTGGTGGTGCAAACATGAGAGAGGCGAAGAATGGACATGCTCTCGTTTCCGTCCGAGTTATCAACTTTTCTTAAGGAGAGGTGGGAGGCGCTTTTTATTCAGGTGTTCTAAACCGTTAAAGGAGTTGCATCGGGCAAGCACAAAGAGGAAGGGAAGTGGGAAGAGTAGAGTAGAGGGAGTTGGGAGGGAAGTGACAGAGCTGAACACTAAATAGCAACGGAGCAGGTTTGCCTGAAAGAGGCATAGAGAGTTCATGGGGGATTAATGTGGTGCAAGTGTTGGCAACATCATTTGTCAGCATCGGAGAGTTTGAAAAGTTATTTGCCATAATAATGCTGCAGAATTGATTCAGACCATGTTGAGCATGCAGTCATTGCCTTTGCTACCGGTCAGTTAGACCTTGCGTTGTGTTAGAGCGGACCTTGTGGCTTAGTCTGGGGAGGACGCGGATACCCAATTTGCAGCTAGGAAGAATTTCTCGCTGCAAAGTTGCACAACCACTTCCATGATAGCGTTTTTTAACGCTAAAAAAATATCCTTCCTTGAGTGACCCATAGGTGAAAGAAATTAAGTTGCAAATGTTGAAAATTTTTGAGAACTATCATGAGTTTAGGTACGCCATGCTAGTGCCACGACTTAGCACTGTATCGCAGCAGCACAGTGGTGGGATTCCTAAGTGACGGTAAATCGCATCACTTTAAGTGAGGAGAAACTTGATCGTTACACAACTAATTCTTTAAGGAAATCTACTAGTTCTCAAGTTCCTCACCACATGGATATGGTTTAGGGTGAAAAAAAGATGTGCTTTTCATCAATTTTGTCCATTACTAATCAAGTTACACTGACACAAAGCCAGAAGTAAGGGTTATTAATGTGGTTAAAGAAGGGCACTTTAATGCTCTCAAAACTTGAAGGGGAGTGGAAGAGGTGGAGGCCTCCGGGGCAAATGTTTCATCTATGTTATGATGTTAAGTAAATTGATAGCAACTCTTCTGTCAACCATGTGACCGCTTTAACTGCCGAAGAGCGACGACATTTAAGCCTGTTTGATTCGGGTGTGGTTGCGCATTCTCGCAACCCCCGCATGCGCTCTTCTGCCTCATTAGACTTATTACACAGCAGTACAAGTTGATATACGGATTTCAATAAGAGTGAACCAGCTCGCTACCGCCACCAATGTGGAGCCTTGAGACTTGCTTGAGGTCGACTGAGGATAGAACGCGTTTCATCGAAGGGAAAAGGACAGAAACTCAAGGGTGTCTTAAAGTTCAATAAGAATTATGAACCATTTCAGGACAGACGCGAAGCTGCAATAAACTCAAGTCTTTTCCTTAGAAATTTTAAATTTTTTTAAGGAAAATGGATGAATGACATAAGCGAACTGAGCATAACATCCGAAAAACAGTGCACAAATGAATGGTATTTATAAAAGAAATTCTACTTAGATGTGTAATCATCTTCTTCAAACCGATGTAGGTATAATTCAGTTGCTGTGGCACTCACGGCACATAACCCAGAGCCAGAGTTTGAACACATCATATTACTTTCAGATTCTTGTTAAGCGAATAATATTCAGATTCTGGTTTTTTTAAAACTAAGGTTAATCGCAAACCTGTGCAAACAGGTTTCGCCGCATTTCGTTCAGGAGCTCAACCGCACATGTCCAAGGCTTAGCCAAAGCGGAAGATAAAACTAGAGTTGGTTAAATAACCAAAAGTACAAAAAAGTTGCTACAGTTAAGGTATATAAGTGACAAATTAATTTCACTTCCATGAGCATAAGGCTGTTTTTTTCCCAAACTATTCACGCATTCGAGTTGAGTGGATAACCACTCCAATTACATCTGAATGATACCCAAGCTAATTGAAACACCGTGATCTTAAAATCTATCCCAATTTCCTCAAACTCCACACCATGCTTCAATAGGGCTCTCTTCAACACAAACGGGGGGAGGGGGGCGCAACACTTCAATGGAACAGGCTATGTTGACCCACGGTTGGGCCTTGTGGCCATCGACACGGCCAATGGGCTGGCCCACTCGACGACGATGTGATGACAGAGCCGAGAGTCAAACCACCGTCACCATCCACACAGTTCCGTGAGGCCCGTCATCAGACCCCATTCTGCCACTAGGTTCCATTGGCCTTGTGAGCTAAGCACGCTCAACCGTCCTATTCAGCCCATCTGCTGCCGCCTTAACGATAATGCGAATGAACGCAACGGACGTTGAACCATGCAGGTTGTCCAGAACACACTCGATAGGCCGTTTGTTGACACAAAAAAGCTGCAGCAAGTCTCTCTCGTTGAGCGGCACGCCAACCGACACCACCTTGTCAATCCACCCAAAATAACTACTTTGCAATTGTCGGCGAGATTTCGCAAATGTCGCAAAATGCGAGCGATTGCGCAACGCGTGGCTGAATTTGTGGGCTTCTGCAATGATTCGTTTGCCTGCGGGGGAGTCAGTGAAAAGCGGCGTTTAGACCCCCTCTCCGAAAATCCGAGCTTATGCGTCAGTCCCTCGGTGAGGTAAATCTAATTACTCGCTCTCTCTCTTTCCCCCTACCTCGAAATTGCACACAAATGCATGGTGGTGGGAATTTGTGCGATTTCGGCTTGTCTGCATTGCAAGGTGGATTCAAGACCATCCCAAGACGTGGATGCTGAGGCTTGATGCATGGCATTCAGAGGAGACACGGTATGCGAGGATGGGGAAGGAATTGGTGTTGTGCTACGCCAAAATGAATGCCGAACTACGCATGTCTGTTGGCGGCGCAAGGCGCCTTTTCTAAACGGGGTGGTTCAGCAGCATCACACAGATCGACACGCACTTATGCATGCGTGATGCGTTGCATGTTTGCTCTGCCCTTGTTCCTTCTTTGTTTAGCGGCCAACTGCGTGATAGGAGGTGGGTTTGTGCTTTTGCATCCACCTTGATGTTGGCCGGACGAAAGGCTGCATCAGCGATAGTCTCCCACCGAACAGCTGCCTTGCCAATCCACTGCCCACTTTAAAGGCACAATTCACTGAATCAGCCTTGGCGCCTCATTGCTGAGGGGGGTGTTCACTTGCTGAAGGCAACACAGCAGGTGCGATTGAGACCAACCCAATCGGTAAGCGGTTGGAACAGCTGAAATAAAGACCACCTCTCGGTGAACAGAGACCATATGCGGTTAGCCCATTCCTGGGGGTGGGGAGGGGGTTGGGGGAGGCAGGTAGTCACGAACTCACCTTCCATTGCACTCTGCTTCCTTGCTATTCATCCAAACAATGGTTGTCTCTCTTCCAGCCACAAATCCATCTTGATGGTCACGCGCAAGGACACACGCATTTGGCTTAAAAACTCGCTTAGAACTGGAAGCCTTGAAGACTGACTTGTTGTTTGCTTCAAAAGGCACACCAGTCATTCAGTGCGGAATGCACAAGTCCACCGTGTTGACCAGGGAGAGGCGACCGTGGTGCCTCGCACTTCGGCAGCCGAAGCATTTATCAGTCCCTCTAGTAGGTGTTTACTTCGAAGCACAAGGGCAAAGGCGTAATGGAGTGAAATTAGCTTTTCTACAGTGAATTGTGCGCACACGTTTGCCACGCATTTGGCGCGTGATAAACCAGCCGCGAAGAAATGGCGTGGAGTTGGGAGTGGATTGGCATGATGTTGTGCTTCGAGAGAGTTTTATTGTTTTATAGCGCGGCCATTCGGCCTATTTTACTTGTGAGTTGGAATGCAAGTGCCATAGTGCCCTGGTGGCTTGTTTAGCTGACAGTTTTGGTTAGGAGCACCGAACCACCGGGTCTGCAAGCCATGTCAGTGAATACCAATCCCTGCCGTTCGTCCGTACTGAATATTCGGCCCAACTGCAAGGTTCTCTTTCTCCTTTGCTAGATCGCGATTTCCATTAGTGGGTGCTCACCCCAAATGAGGCAGCTGTAAACAACGCACTGCAGGTGGAAGACGCTGTGATGGCCCTTAATGGAAGAGTTTGAAACGCCGTCTACCCTCCGCACCTCCGAGGCACTCATCAACCACCAAAGCAACACCTGTCTTGACCGTGCACCATTTAGAGAGGCTTGTTTCGATGCTGCTTATCGCATCCGCATGAAGATGTTAGTAAAGTGAGCATGTAGTGCCTCCTCCACACCTCTACCAGCTGGATGGAGTACAGATCGATAGAGGTAGCTATGCAGCTTTGAAGTGAAACAGTAACAAGGAGGCATACGCTTTTTGTTTCAATCATCCCATGACTAGTGATGGAATACACAACGACCGGCACAATTCTGTCTCTGCGATGCAGCATAAGCAGAAGGAGTTACTGTGGCCGCAGCAGATATGCTAGGATGGATTAGAGACATTTGCGCTCCACAGGGTGACCGATGTGACTTGATGGTAGATGTTATTCTGCATCGACTGCTTTTGAATGGCCGAGGCGGGAGGCTAACTAATGGGATTATACCACAGACAATGCCAATCCAGTCGTGCTAACTGACAGTGATATTGACGCAGCACTTTGGTTCTCGCCGAGCGATGAGCGAGAAATTGAGAAATTGCTTCGCTATCGTCACTTCGTTTAGACTTCCATAACAACTAACCGAGGGGATGAAAGCATGGCGACGCACAGCATGTAGCAGCATTGTCGACAAGTTCGACAACAAGGATTGCTGTGATAGAGTGCTGCATTGAACGTCGCGTCATCTTATAGTAAGCACAGGCACCTCTTTTATAAGGCTATGACGACTTTGTGATTAGTCCGCATGCCCAAAAGCTGTGCATGCCGCACTAAAATAAACCTTTCAATGACTAGACTTCGGATAGAGCGGAGGTGAAGTCTGTGAGGAATGAGAGTAATTATCTGTGAGATTAGATTCCCTCTTTGCTGCCATCACTACAGCTTTCGGTATCTTTCCTACAGTCGGGATAAGCCCTAATACCAGGCTAGAGAGCGTATTCTCAATCTGCAGACACCCCCCAGAAACCTGTCGTCTAGCATAGGTGCAATTCATACTGCGATTTGCACCAATAGCCAAACAGAGGAACGCAATTTCAATTGACAACATGTTGTTAGTAGTGCAGAGCCATTGAGGAATGCTTTTGGACAGTCAGTAGTACATGAGTCAGTGTCCTAGGCAGCAGCACATGGCTATTGAACAGAGCTTGGTCAATGTCACCGTCGCACCTTTCGACCACACCCCATGAGAGAACATTTAAACTTCACAACGCAGTGCATGAGCACTGAGTCACAAACTCTGTCCGCTGCTGTGCCATTGATGGGTGAGAGAAACCAAATTCACACCTCAATGCGCCATGAAGATGGTTATGCTTTACTGTGTGGGAGTTAAAAGGCCTGTCTTCTTCGAGTGCGCAATCGAAGGAGAGATGTGCAGACTCCCCCGCAGATTGCCTTTTGATTGCCTCACAATTACGCGATGAAAAACGAGCTCTATGGTCATTAAGCTTTTGCTACCTTGTCAAGTGTGCGGGTCCCTTGCCACGATGGTAGCAGAAACGAGTGATTGTCAGTAATTAAGTGCTACGTGCGTAAAGGTCCCAACTGCTTGATTAGAGGTCGCTAAGTAATTTGTTTGGGCCGCCTCCTAGAGGAGGCAACGTCGAGTCACCATTGACAGATTGAAGCCCAACAGCAAGTGAGGGAAGCAAAGGAGTGGGATGAAGTGCTCACATGTTGTTGTGGCATGGCTGGTGAGCATTCCCACATTCAACGAATGTGTAATACGCAAAGCAGAAATTACGGTTAAAGAAACCCAAACACGAGCCCCACAGCCCTCCACCACTTGTGGTCACGCAATCAAGAAGGCATTACATGTTGCTTGAAAAGAGAGTACACAAGTGCGAGAATAAAAGAAAATAATGATTGCCATGTCCCACAACACACAAAATGCTGCAGTGCGATGGAGTCCAGTGTGAAGAGGTCATTGAAAGGAAGGGCTTGGATAAACGCAAAGGTGCCAGCCCAAAAATGTGTTGAAGGGACCCATTTGGACTGATGAATGACTGTGGGATCAGCACGTGGGGGAGAGGGCGGTAGAGGCGAGGTCCCTTCGACGCCTCTCAGCTGACATTGGACTGAGTGCCATCCAGCTGAGGAGTGCAAGGCTGCTGTCATTCACATGGTAACATCACGCCTTCCCCGTTGGTATGGAGGCTACGCTTGCAGAGGCCCCATCATCAGCGTTGGTTGGCTGTTGCGGAGGTGGAGTATGAAACGCTTGACCGAAGTGAATGTGGCTCGAAATCTCACCTCGCACCAAGCCTCTGCATCGAACGCCTTCTTTCGTGGTGTTTGTCATGACTGGAGCAGTCATAAGCCGTAGACTGGTTTGCTTCTGCAGTTCTGCATTAACGGTTACTGGCATGACGCTCAATACCTCCCCACTCACACCATGACGTGTCTGGCTCTCGGTGTTTTGCTGTCAAGGGGAAGCGAAACAAGGCAGGTGCCGTGTCCTCTCACCCCCGCCCCAGTGGCACCTTTTGTCATGCCTACATTCGGCTACTTCTAACATGCACAATCTCGCTCAAGACTGAGCGAATTGGTGCCCCACACCGAAGGCACGGTGATCATGGCATGCGAAAGAACTCAGCTGGCTTAGCAAAAGTGGCACTTGAAAATCACACGTCTGCGATACTCCTCACACCAGCCAATGGAAGCGCTTGCCAGCGTGTAGTCATTGGAGGTAATAATGTGTGGAGATATGCGTACTGCCGATTGCTTATATAAAGGTCCGTGTCGGTAACTCAGCATTCACGCGTGAACATGGGTGTGAGGTGGGCCCTTGCCCTTCTGCTTGGGCTCTCGCTGCTCTTGGCGGCTGAGGCAAAGTAAGTACATGTGTATGCTTGCATAGTTACATGCACGTAGGCGAGTACAGCTACTGACTCCAACTAAACCCAACAAATTAAGCACCTCATTTTCATCTTGTGTAATCCATTGCTCACACAAAGCACGCTACTTGAATCGGTTAGGCGCGGAAGAGAGGCACAAAGTATGTAGGGCTGTAGTGACGCGCACCGCAGACACGCAGTAAGGACACATCACTGTGGCGCGTCAAAGTCTTTCCTGAAGACGGAGTTAGGCTTGTTGACGCGGAGGAGGACATGGGCACACTGACATGGCCCAGAGCCTAGGCCACGCGGCATGAGTAGTCCCTTGCTGCGGTTGAGAGCTAAGCTAACACCCGGTGCATTGCGGTCACTGCATTGGACCATGTCAGAGGCACCACGATGGCGTCCACCATCAACCCTAAGTAAGATGTCTCTGGCAAGCTGAACCTCAGACTAGAAAGGAGGCAGACAGACAGCTGCGCTATGCTGCTCTACGGCACATGCATGGGCATGGGAACGGAGAAAGGAGATTCACTAACCTTTGGATTATTCCTTGCAGGTCGGAAGGAAAAGGTCGTTTTCCGCGAAAATGCGACAAAATAATGTAAGTGTGCAGTGTTGACAAGCATGCTGACAGAGGCCTATTTGTGAGACGGGATTGGCGGTGTGCACCAGAGAGTGCGCGAGCGTCCTCACTGCGTCGCACCGAAGTTAGGCAAATGCACTTAGCTGTGGTGTTGTGCTAGAAGCATAGTGAAGCCGCAAATGAGGCAGCTACTGAAATGATTTGATGCCTCTGTGTTGTGTGCATTGCAGCCGAGAAATGAACTGCACGAGAGATGAGTGCTGGACGTCGGCAGAAGTAGGGGACTGCGTGATCATGCGGATCGACACAGGAGAAGCAGTTGAGGTAAGTTGTCTGAACTTTGCGATGTGGCACAATTTCCGCTGGCTGGTGCAATAACACCACAGTCATGAGGAGAAGGGCAGACAGGATCATACAGTTGCACACTGCTCCATTCTATTCATATGAGAGAGAGAAGGCAAAAGTAGAGTAGAAGCAGAGTGCATGGAAGGGTGCAGCGATTTCACAGAAAGGTCATTTAGTGGCCTACAATCCTTCTCGATGCCAAACATTCGAGACAAGGAAGCAGCAAAGAGGTTGATGGGGAAATTGTAGAGAAATTACGCTTGAGAAGGTTGCGCACGACGCCTAATCGGTAGCACTACTGTTTCTCCACCAGCGCTTGATCCCACGGAAGGGGAGAGGATGCAAGCCAAACAGACAAGTATGCGTGTCGCGAATGGGTAAGCGAAGAGAAGAGTTGTTATATCCGTTTCAAAAGCATGGGCAGCGTGATGACCATCCACTTCAATTGCGCATAGGTCCAAACGGAGTGCGGATCAGAGGGACTCTGAAGAGAATTCCGTTTGTGGTGAAAAATATGAACGCCGACGGTACAGAAAAATTCCGCTGGCGATTTGGTGGAAAAGAAGGAAATTCACAATCCACAGAGAATCCAGGAGACAAATGCGAACGTACCATGTGAGTATGCAGGCACGAATTAGAGACCAAAGATTTAACCATCACAAGAAAGATAAAACCAAAGGCAAGATTAGGGGAAAGAAAAAGAATAAAAAGCTTGAAAGACTGCTAAAAATGCATGCCATTGCAGAACTGAAATGAACTGCACGAAGCACTACTGCTGGGCGTTGGCGGAAGTCGGTGATTGTGTGAGCATGTGGGTGGAAACGGGCAGCGCAGTTGAGGTGAGTTTCAGGCGCCAAACAGGCCAAATTAAACAGTTGTAAAAAAAAATTAAACGATTGCTTACTTAAAGAGGATCAACCCACCAGAAGATCCAAAATGCGACCCGAAGGAGAGCGTGTGTGTATCCGTGGAAGGTAAGTTAGAGATATCATTAAAGAAAAAAAAAGCATTTGCAAAAAGGAAAAACCAAAGATTAAAGTCTTCGCAAATATAATTCACAGGAGAAACAGCGCTCAAAATAAACGGCACATTAGAAACAATACCTTTCTACGTTGCGACAATAAATGAGAAAGGAGAAGATACCTTCCAATGGAGATTCGTAGAAGAACAAAATTTCGACGACACAGGAGGAGACGATGAAGAAGAAGAAGAGAGCCCAACAGAACAAACGCCATCGTGGGAGTGGGGTGAGACGGAGGAAACTACGGTGGCGCAAAGTGGCAATCACCCGACGCCGCCGCCGTTCCCGATGGAACATTGTCGACGCATCATGTGAGTTGACGACCCGCTCACCTGCATTAGCTTGCTGCTCGTCACCGAGCGGATGGCCTCGGTTGCTCTCTCACTGACAAATGAAGGACTCATGAAGGGCAGTAGATGTAGTAGTAGTAGTAGTAGTAGTAGTAGTAGAAGTAGTAGTATGCGGAGGAGGAGGTGCAGGAAGAGGAGGAGGAGGAGGAGGAGGAGGAGGAGGAGGAGGAGAGAAGTGAGGAATGCCTGAGTAGCGTGGTTTTAGGTTGGGTGAGGTGCGTGAAATGCAGTAGAAGGGTGAATTGGGTTGAGAAATGCACGTGGAGTTAGTGGAGAGAAGGAATGGCGATACGATGCGATGTGATGCGATCATCTCGTTTGGAGTGGAGTGGAGTGTATTGGAGTGTAGTGGGGTCGTGTCGTGTCCTGTGGTGTCGTGTCGTGTCGTGTCGAGTGAAGTCCAGTGGAGTCGAGTGGAGTGGCGTGGAGTAGAGGCAAAGCAGGGCAAGGCAAGGGAAAGAGAATAGGCATGCCACGAGTGGAGAGAGCGAGGTTGACTGCCACCTAACCTAATGCAACGGTGTTCGAAATTGCAGCACTGAAATGAACTGCACGGAGCACTACTGCTGGGCGTTGGCGGAAGTTGGTGATTGTGTGAGCATATGGGCGGACACGGGCAGCGCAGTTGAGGTGAGTTGCATTTGCCACATAGGCATGGTGGGCTGATTCGTCGCAAGCACGACCACGTAAGTGAGCGGACTTCTTTGTTGCAGCGCATAAACCCACCGGAGGATCCGCGTTGCAACCGCCAGACGAGCGTGTGTACGTCGGTGGAAGGTGAGTTGCTGCGTTGGGTGTGGCAAGGCAGTGTATTGGCATAGGGGAGAGAGCGTGACGCACCTACGCTTGACAACTTGTTTGCAGGTGGAACTGCGGTAGTCTTCAGTGGCACCCTTGAGATGATTCCCTTCTATGTGGCCAAGTCGTTACCAAGCGGTCGCGATATCTTCCAATGGCGCTTCGTTGCGGAGGCACCCGTTGAGGGTGGGGAGGGCGACATGCCGCAGCATAATTTCTCAACGCCATCGTGGGAGTGGGGTGAGACGGAGGAAACTACGGTGGCGCAAAGTGGCAATCACCCGACGCCGCCGCCGTTCCCGATGGAACATTGTCGACGCATCATGTGAGTTGACGACCCGCTCACCTGCATTAGCTTGCTGCTCGTCACCGAGCGGATGGCCTCGGTTGCTCTCTCACTGACAAATGAAGGACTCATGAAGGGCAGTAGATGTAGTAGTAGTAGTAGTAGTAGTAGTAGTAGTAGAAGTAGTAGTATGCGGAGGAGGAGGTGGAGGAAGAGGAGGAGGAGGAGGAGGAGGAGGAGGAGAGAAGTGAGGAATGCCTGAGTAGCGTGGTTTTAGGTTGGGTGAGGTGCGTGAAATGCAGTAGAAGGGTGAATTGGGTTGAGAAATGCACGTGGAGTTAGTGGAGAGAAGGAATGGCGATACGATGCGATGTGAGGCAATCATCTCGTTTGGAGTGGAGTGGGGTGGAGTGGAGTGTATTGGAGTGTAGTGGGGTCGTGTCGTGTCCTGTGGTGTCGTGTCGTGTCGTGTCGAGTGAAGTCCAGTGGAGTCGAGTGGAGTGGCGTGGAGTAGAGGCAAAGCAGGGCAAGGCAAGGGAAAGAGAATAGGCATGCCACGAGTGGAGAGAGCGAGGTTGACTGCCACCTAACCTAATGCAACGGTGTTCGAAATTGCAGCACTGAAATGAACTGCACGGAGCACTACTGCTGGGCGTTGGCGGAAGTTGGTGATTGTGTGAGCATATGGGCGGACACGGGCAGCGCAGTTGAGGTGAGTTGCATTTGCCACATAGGCATGGTGGGCTGATTCGTCGCAAGCACGACCACGTAAGTGAGCGGACTTCTTTGTTGCAGCGCATAAACCCACCGGAGGATCCGCGTTGCAACCGCCAGACGAGCGTGTGTACGTCGGTGGAAGGTGAGTTGTTGCGTTGGGTGTGGCAAGGCAGTGTATTGGCATAGGGGAGAGAGCGTGACGCACCTACGCTTGACAACTTGTTTGCAGGTGGAACTGCGGTAGTCTTCAGTGGCACCCTTGAGATGATTCCCTTCTATGTGGCCAAGTCGTTACCAAGCGGTCGCGATATCTTCCAATGGCGCTTCGTTGCGGAGGCACCCGTTGAGGGTGGGGAGGGCGACATGCCGCAGCATAATTTCTCAACGCCATCGTGGGAGTGGGGTGAGACGGAGGAAACTACGGTGGCGCAAAGTGGCAATCACCCGACGCCGCCGCCGTTCCCGATGGAACATTGTCGACGCATCATGTGAGTTGACGACCCGCTCACCTGCATTAGCTTGCTGCTCGTCACCGAGCGGATGGCCTCGGTTGCTCTCTCACTGACAAATGAAGGACTCATGAAGGGCAGTAGATGTAGTAGTAGTAGTAGTAGTAGTAGTAGAAGTAGTAGTATGCGGAGGAGGAGGTGGAGGAGGAGGAGGAGGAGGAGGAGGAGGAGAGAAGTGAGGAATGCCTGAGTAGCGTGGTTTTAGGTTGGGTGAGGTGCGTGAAATGCAGTAGAAGGGTGAATTGGGTTGAGAAATGCACGTGGAGTTAGTGGAGAGAAGGAATGGCGATACGATGCGATGTGAGGCAATCATCTCGTTTGGAGTGGAGTGGGGTGGAGTGGAGTGTATTGGAGTGTAGTGGGGTCGTGTCGTGTCGTGTCGAGTGAAGTCCAGTGGAGTCGAGTGGAGTGGCGTGGAGTAGAGGCAAAGCAGGGCAAGGCAAGGGAAAGAGAATAGGCATGCCACGAGTGGAGAGAGCGAGGTTGACTGCCACCTAACCTAATGCAACGGTGTTCGAAATTGCAGCACTGAAATGAACTGCACGGAGCACTACTGCTGGGCGTTGGCGGAAGTTGGTGATTGTGTGAGCATATGGGCGGACACGGGCAGCGCAGTTGAGGTGAGTTGCATTTGCCACATAGGCATGGTGGGCTGATTCGTCGCAAGCACGACCACGTAAGTGAGCGGACTTCTTTGTTGCAGCGCATAAACCCACCGGAGGATCCGCGTTGCAACCGCCAGACGAGCGTGTGTACGTCGGTGGAAGGTGAGTTGTTGCGTTGGGTGTGGCAAGGCAGTGTATTGGCATAGGGGAGAGAGCGTGACGCACCTACGCTTGACAACTTGTTTGCAGGTGGAACTGCGGTAGTCTTCAGTGGCACCCTTGAGATGATTCCCTTCTATGTGGCCAAGTCGTTACCAAGCGGTCGCGATATCTTCCAATGGCGCTTCGTTGCGGAGGCACCCGTTGAGGGTGGGGAGGGCGACATGCCGCAGCATAATTTCTCAACGCCATCGTGGGAGTGGGGTGAGACGGAGGAAACTACGGTGGCGCAAAGTGGCAATCACCCGACGCCGCCGCCGTTCCCGATGGAACATTGTCGACGCATCATGTGAGTTGACGACCCGCTCACCTGCATTAGCTTGCTGCTCGTCACCGAGCGGATGGCCTCGGTTGCTCTCTCACTGACAAATGAAGGACTCATGAAGGGCAGTAGATGTAGTAGTAGTAGTAGTAGTAGTAGTAGAAGTAGTAGTATGCGGAGGAGGAGGTGGAGGAAGAGGAGGAGGAGGAGGAGGAGGAGGAGGAGGAGGAGAGAAGTGAGGAATGCCTGAGTAGCGTGGTTTTAGGTTGGGTGAGGTGCGTGAAATGCAGTAGAAGGGTGAATTGGGTTGAGAAATGCACGTGGAGTTAGTGGAGAGAAGGAATGTCGATACGATGCGATGTGAGGCAATCATCTCGTTTGGAGTGGAGTGGGGTGGAGTGGAGTGTATTGGAGTGTAGTGGGGTCGTGTCGTGTCCTGTGGTGTCGTGTCGTGTCGTGTCGAGTGAAGTCCAGTGGAGTCGAGTGGAGTGGCGTGGAGTAGAGGCAAAGCAGGGCAAGGCAAGGGAAAGAGAATAGGCATGCCACGAGTGGAGAGAGCGAGGTTGACTGCCACCTAACCTAATGCAACGGTGTTCGAAATTGCAGCACTGAAATGAACTGCACGGAGCACTACTGCTGGGCGTTGGCGGAAGTTGGTGATTGTGTGAGCATATGGGCGGACACGGGCAGCGCAGTTGAGGTGAGTTGCATTTGCCACATAGGCATGGTGGGCTGATTCGTCGCAAGCACGACCACGTAAGTGAGCGGACTTCTTTGTTGCAGCGCATAAACCCACCGGAGGATCCGCGTTGCAACCGCCAGACGAGCGTGTGTACGTCGGTGGAAGGTGAGTTGTTGCGTTGGGTGTGGCAAGGCAGTGTATTGGCATAGGGGAGAGAGCGTGACGCACCTACGCTTGACAACTTGTTTGCAGGTGGAACTGCGGTGGTCTTCAGTGGCACCCTTGACATGATTCCCTTCTATGTGGCCAAGTTGATACCAGGTGGTCGCGATATCTTCCAGTGGCGCTTCGTTGCGGAGGCACCCGTTGAGGGTGGGGAGGGCGACATGCCGCAGCATAATTTCTCAACGCCATCGTGGGAGTGGGGTGAGACGGAGGAAACTACGGTGGCGCAAAGTGGCAATCACCCGACGCCGCCGCCGTTCCCGATGGAACATTGTCGACGCATCATGTGAGTTGACGACCCGCTCACCTGCATTAGCTTGCTGCTCGTCACCGAGCGGATGGCCTCGGTTGCTCTCTCACTGACAAATGAAGGACTCATGAAGGGCAGTAGATGTAGTAGTAGTAGTAGTAGTAGTAGTAGTAGAAGTAGTAGTATGCGGAGGAGGAGGTGGAGGAGGAGGAGGAGGAGGAGGAGGAGAGAAGTGAGGAATGCCTGAGTAGCGTGGTTTTAGGTTGGGTGAGGTGCGTGAAATGCAGTAGAAGGGTGAATTGGGTTGAGAAATGCACGTGGAGTTAGTGGAGAGAAGGAATGGCGATACGATGCGATGTGAGGCAATCATCTCGTTTGGAGTGGAGTGGGGTGGAGTGGAGTGTATTGGAGTGTAGTGGGGTCGTGTCGTGTCCTGTGGTGTCGTGTCGTGTCGTGTCGAGTGAAGTCCAGTGGAGTCGAGTGGAGTGGCGTGGAGTAGAGGCAAAGCAGGGCAAGGCAAGGGAAAGAGAATAGGCATGCCACGAGTGGAGAGAGCGAGGTTGACTGCCACCTAACCTAATGCAACGGTGTTCGAAATTGCAGCACTGAAATGAACTGCACGGAGCACTACTGCTGGGCGTTGGCGGAAGTTGGTGATTGTGTGAGCATATGGGCGGACACAGGCAGCGCAGTTGAGGTGAGTTGCATTTGCCACATAGGCATGGTGGGCTGATTCGTCGCAAGCACGACCACGTAAGTGAGCGGACTTCTTTGTTGCAGCGCATAAACCCACCGGAGGATCCGCGTTGCAACCGCCAGACGAGCGTGTGTACGTCGGTGGAAGGTGAGTTGTTGCGTTGGGTGTGGCAAGGCAGTGTATTGGCATAGGGGAGAGAGCGTGACGCACCTACGCTTGACAACTTGTTTGCAGGTGGAACTGCGGTAGTCTTCAGTGGCACCCTTGAGATGATTCCCTTCTATGTGGCCAAGTCGTTACCAAGCGGTCGCGATATCTTCCAATGGCGCTTCGTTGCGGAGGCACCCGTTGAGGGTGGGGAGGGCGACATGCCGCAGCATAATTTCTCAACGCCATCGTGGGAGTGGGGTGAGACGGAGGAAACTACGGTGGCGCAAAGTGGCAATCACCCGACGCCGCCGCCGTTCCCGATGGAACATTGTCGACGCATCATGTGAGTTGACGACCCGCTCACCTGCATTAGCTTGCTGCTCGTCACCGAGCGGATGGCCTCGGTTGCTCTCTCACTGACAAATGAAGGACTCATGAAGGGCAGTAGATGTAGTAGTAGTAGTAGTAGTAGTAGTAGTAGAAGTAGTAGTATGCGGAGGAGGAGGTGGAGGAGGAGGAGGAGGAGGAGGAGGAGAGAAGTGAGGAATGCCTGAGTAGCGTGGTTTTAGGTTGGGTGAGGTGCGTGAAATGCAGTAGAAGGGTGAATTGGGTTGAGAAATGCACGTGGAGTTAGTGGAGAGAAGGAATGGCGATACGATGCGATGTGAGGCAATCATCTCGTTTGGAGTGGAGTGGGGTGGAGTGGAGTGTATTGGAGTGTAGTGGGGTCGTGTCGTGTCCTGTGGTGTCGTGTCGTGTCGTGTCGAGTGAAGTCCAGTGGAGTCGAGTGGAGTGGCGTGGAGTAGAGGCAAAGCAGGGCAAGGCAAGGGAAAGAGAATAGGCATGCCACGAGTGGAGAGAGCGAGGTTGACTGCCACCTAACCTAATGCAACGGTGTTCGAAATTGCAGCACTGAAATGAACTGCACGGAGCACTACTGCTGGGCGTTGGCGGAAGTTGGTGATTGTGTGAGCATATGGGCGGACACAGGCAGCGCAGTTGAGGTGAGTTGCATTTGCCACATAGGCATGGTGGGCTGATTCGTCGCAAGCACGACCACGTAAGTGAGCGGACTTCTTTGTTGCAGCGCATAAACCCACCGGAGGATCCGCGTTGCAACCGCCAGACGAGCGTGTGTACGTCGGTGGAAGGTGAGTTGTTGCGTTGGGTGTGGCAAGGCAGTGTATTGGCATAGGGGAGAGAGCGTGACGCACCTACGCTTGACAACTTGTTTGCAGGTGGAACTGCGGTAGTCTTCAGTGGCACCCTTGAGATGATTCCCTTCTATGTGGCCAAGTCGTTACCAAGCGGTCGCGATATCTTCCAATGGCGCTTCGTTGCGGAGGCACCCGTTGAGGGTGGGGAGGGCGACATGCCGCAGCATAATTTCTCAACGCCATCGTGGGAGTGGGGTGAGACGGAGGAAACTACGGTGGCGCAAAGTGGCAATCACCCGACGCCGCCGCCGTTCCCGATGGAACATTGTCGACGCATCATGTGAGTTGACGACCCGCTCACCTGCATTAGCTTGCTGCTCGTCACCGAGCGGATGGCCTCGGTTGCTCTCTCACTGACAAATGAAGGACTCATGAAGGGCAGTAGATGTAGTAGTAGTAGTAGTAGTAGTAGTAGTAGTAGTAGAAGTAGTAGTATGCGGAGGAGGAGGTGGAGGAAGAGGAGGAGGAGGAGGAGGAGGAGGAGGAGGAGAGAAGTGAGGAATGCCTGAGTAGCGTGGTTTTAGGTTGGGTGAGGTGCGTGAAATGCAGTAGAAGGGTGAATTGGGTTGAGAAATGCACGTGGAGTTAGTGGAGAGAAGGAATGGCGATACGATGCGATGTGAGGCAATCATCTCGTTTGGAGTGGAGTGGGGTGGAGTGGAGTGTATTGGAGTGTAGTGGGGTCGTGTCGTGTCCTGTGGTGTCGTGTCGTGTCGTGTCGAGTGAAGTCCAGTGGAGTCGAGTGGAGTGGCGTGGAGTAGAGGCAAAGCAGGGCAAGGCAAGGGAAAGAGAATAGGCATGCCACGAGTGGAGAGAGCGAGGTTGACTGCCACCTAACCTAATGCAACGGTGTTCGAAATTGCAGCACTGAAATGAACTGCACGGAGCACTACTGCTGGGCGTTGGCGGAAGTTGGTGATTGTGTGAGCATATGGGCGGACACGGGCAGCGCAGTTGAGGTGAGTTGCATTTGCCACATAGGCATGGTGGGCTGATTCGTCGCAAGCACGACCACGTAAGTGAGCGGACTTCTTTGTTGCAGCGCATAAACCCACCGGAGGATCCGCGTTGCAACCGCCAGACGAGCGTGTGTACGTCGGTGGAAGGTGAGTTGTTGCGTTGGGTGTGGCAAGGCAGTGTATTGGCATAGGGGAGAGAGCGTGACGCACCTACGCTTGACAACTTGTTTGCAGGTGGAACTGCGGTAGTCTTCAGTGGCACCCTTGAGATGATTCCCTTCTATGTGGCCAAGTCGTTACCAAGCGGTCGCGATATCTTCCAATGGCGCTTCGTTGCGGAGGCACCCGTTGAGGGTGGGGAGGGCGACATGCCGCAGCATAATTTCTCAACGCCATCGTGGGATTGGGGCGCCGGATCAACTGGCTCGGAGGGAATTGATGTAGAGTTGGAGACAGCGACTACGCCGTCGTTTGGCGATGATGTGGAAACTGCCACGCCAACGGTGAACATGCCGTTCGACACTGAATTCTTCCCGTTGGACTCGATCGAGTCTACACCATCGTGGGATTGGGGCGCCGGATCAACTGGCTCGGAGGGAATTGATGTAGAGTTGGAGACAGCGACTACGCCGTCGTTTGGCGATGATGTGGAAACTGCCACGCCAACGGTGAACATGCCGTTCGACACTGAAATCTTCCCGTCGGACTCGATCGAGTCTACACCATCGTGGGATTGGGGCGCCGGATCAACTGGCTCGGAGGGAATTGATGTAGAGTTGGAGACAGCGACTACGCCGTCGTTTGGCGATGATGTGGAAACTGCCACGCCAACGGTGAACATGCCGTTCGACACTGAAGTCTTCCCGTCGGACTCGATCGAGTCTACACCATCGTGGGATTGGGGCGCCGGATCAACTGGCTCGGAGGGAATTGATGTAGAGTTGGAGACAGCGACTACGCCGTCGTTTGGCGATGATGTGGAAACTGCCACGCCAACGGTGAACATGCCGTTCGACACTGAAGTCTTCCCGTCGGACTCGATCGAGTCTACACCATCGTGGGATTGGGGCGCCGGATCAACTGGCTCGGAGGAAATTGATGTAGAGTTGGAGACAGCGACTACGCCGTCGTTTGGCGATGATGTGGAAACTGCCACGCCAACGGTGAACATGCCGTTCGACACTGAAGTCTTCCCGTCAGACTCGATCGAGTCTACACCATCGTGGGATTGGGGCGCCGGATCAACTGGCTCGGAGGGAATTGATGTAGAGTTGGAGACAGCGACTACGCCGTCGTTTGGCGATGATGTGGAAACTGCCACGCCAACGGTGAACATGCCGTTCGACACTGAAGTCTTCCCGTCGGACTCGATCGAGTCTACACCATCGTGGGATTGGGGCGCCGGATCAACTGGCTCGGAGGAAATTGATGTAGAGTTGGAGACAGCGACTACGCCGTCGTTTGGCGATGATGTGGAAACTGCCACGCCAACGGTGAACATGCCGTTCGACACTGAAGTCTTCCCGTCGGACTCGATCGAGTCTACACCATCGTGGGATTGGGGCGCCGGATCAACTGGCTCGGAGGGAATTGATGTAGAGTTGGAGACAGCGACTACGCCGTCGTTTGGCGATGATGTGGAAACTGCCACGCCAACGGTGAACATGCCGTTCGACACTGAAGTCTTCCCGTCGGACTCGATCGAGTCTACACCATCGTGGGATTGGGGCGCCGGATCAACTGGCTCGGAGGGAATTGATGTAGAGTTGGAGACAGCGACTACGCCGTCGTTTGGCGATGATGTGGAAACTGCCACGCCAACGGTGAACATGCCGTTCGACACTGAAGTCTTCTCGTCGCACTCGATGCAGTCTACGCCATCTGCGGTGCTGGGAGCGGGATCCACTCCTTCGGGTGGAATTTCGGATACGCTGAAGGAATCCACCACCTCAGTCTCAAGTTTTGTCACTTCTTTGAAATATCTTCTTGTTGTTATGATGGTCCTTAATCTGTTTATGTAATTTTACTTTCGGTGGTTCTGTTTTTTTTTTGTCGCAAATGTTTTTCATTAAAGATAATTAAATTTTTTGGTAAAAGCTCTTATCTCTGTTTTTAGCATATGATTTTAACACTTGGACGGGTTTTCCCGAATTGCTTTCAATTCGGATATATGTGCATATTCTAGCAATAACTGTACCTAATATCTTCGGGAACGCCCTTGTTCATTGGCAGGATTCAAATTAGCGAATTTTTGCCCTTAAGTGTGCTCATTTTTTATGTTGGGAACAAATTAAACAAATGAACTGTTGCAGTTGTTCACTAAAATGCACTTGAAATAAAATGCCTTCAAACTGGTTAGAAAAGTTAAGCCTTGTGTAAACAATATGATGGTTTGGAAATACGAAGCACTGATGCACACAACTGTAGACAAGTTGAACCAGCCGACCTTTCGCCACTGGCGCAAGTTTTGATTGCCCATGGAGCAGCTCCATGGACAATGGCGTACCTAATGGACACGTGTAGAATGCACTAAGTACGCATCTTAAAAGTGGTTTAGTGAAAAAGCAATGTTTGGTGGCAAGTGTGCAAGAGACAGTTTAATGCAGGTGTCCAATACTTTCCAGCTGGCAAATGGCGACGCAGTAGTTGAGTACAATAGGTATTATCTGCGTGAAGAGGGACTAGGGACCTGCCGCCATGGTGTGAAATCCATGCACCCCCAGTGGATGTACAATGGTGGAATCAAATCGGAGATATTTGAGTGAATAATTGAAGCCGACCATTTTTGGGCGACATTCTCGTTAGTGAAGTAATGCATTTATGCGGGGAAGTCTTATTCAGGCAGTACGCTACGTTACGGTAGACCCTAGATTATGTTGATAAATCTATATGGGATTTCAAGTGTACTAAATGCTAACTTTACTCGGAAGAGGACAATGCTTTGTAGAAAGACAGTGACACTGCAAAATGCGATGGACTTCGCCTTCTGGAAAAAAGTAGTGGACTGCACTCTTACCAAATGGTTACTTAACTGCATTCAGTAGACGAAGAGTTCGTCAAAACGAAATCATTTGCCATTCTAAAAATGACCCATGTTATTCATTTTGCGGTCTAGTCAAAGACCGAGATCCTCACAGGATAGTGGATGCGCAGAGCATGGAGCGGTCCACGCCGCATCAAGCTATTTTGCGCTTGGTATGCATATTTTAGCAAAAATGCATTGCAAACCAATTATTACATCCATTTAGCATCTGATAAGATTGTACGATCAAAAGGCCCACTCCATATGCATTGTTTACCCTCCGCTGAAGAATTCTACTGGGAACACCCAGATGACCATCTGGCAGACTATCAATGTCCACAGGTAATTCATTATGATCAACCTCAAGAAGGCTTATCGAGTACGACAAGTTCTAATAACCTTCTCTAATGCCATTCGATTCTAAGTTGCAAAAGAGGGTTTGATCCACATGCGATGGAAAACATTCCCAAGCCGCCAGAAAAATTCCGGTAAGGCATAGTAATGCCGATTCTACCCATGAAAATACAGTTTATTAAACAACGAAAGCTTTACTATTTAGACAACAATGAAAGTATGGATTGCATGCATTGTCGAAGACTATTGCAAGTTTGCTCGTCTCTGCTTACTTCCTGTACAGCACCATATTCTTCCCGAGCCTCGTAGCTCGAATAATGAAGCAAAAGCATTAGGGTGGATTGAATGCACCAAATGTGTATTGACACGTCAGTGGATTAAACGACCTAACAATAAAAAGGCCAAGAAATCGTCATTCATTAATTTGTGAATTGTACAGCTGTACTGTGATGGGCCAAGTGACTACCACATCATTCTTCATTAAAAATTAATTTTAGCTTCCACTTGTGACCATCAAATTCTGTGCTCTCCGACCTAGCTGTGTGGTAGAGTTTTTAGTACCCATAGACAACCCAACCGCAATTCCTGCCTTTATTCCAATCGGCACAAATTCTTTTAAAATACACGGCGGAGGATGACTGAACCGATCTTACAAAAATGCATGACGTACTAAACCCATCACCTGAAGAATCGGAGCCATGTAAAAATGGAGAATTTGTTGGGAGTTTTTGCAGAAATGTGAAAAATTAAAGCATCATAAGCTTTAAATTGCTCGACAACAGTGAAACATTAAGCTGTTTGTAAAATGGTGGACTGCATTCACTTAGAAAGAAGCGCAATTTAATGTAGTCCACAGGAAAGATTCAAGTCAATCAAATTAATGGGATGAAGTAGCTCGACTGAATCTCAAACATAAAACTTGCCTAAATAGCTTATTTTGAGAGTATAAACAGCAAAGTAAAATAGATGGGGAAAAAATGCACAAAGAATGGAAGGCGAAACGCAGATTACTGGGAGTACGGCAGTGGCAAGTCGTCCAGCAAAAGTGCAATGGCAGGGCACCAAAGTGACGCGCTGCCAAAATTGTAAGGTAGGCAAAACAAAGGCCGGCTGCATAAATTCCTTAAATCCATTAAAACGGATGCCTTGGGGCATAATCACCAACTTTTTAGCTCAAAGAAGGGGAAGGAAGCATGGCAAACTGTGAGGCGGTTATCCAATGCTTCACGAAAGCCAGAATAGAGCTTCACTCGTCCACAGACAAGAAAAATAAAAATTTCGATGGCTACACAACTTTCTAGACAGATATAAAAAAACCCACCCGATGTACGCAAGCTTACGCCCGCATAAAGAATGGCGGACACATTGTGGCGTATTTTAACAATCCACTCTGTTGCACCTAAACATCGTCGTACTCCTTGGTAAGTAACTCAGTTGTACACTAAGCCTGCGGTTCAGAGCTAAATGTAGTAAGTTGCAGAAGCAAGTGAGGAGCCTGTAGTAGGGAGATAATGGGGCAAAAACATTGCGTGTACAGCCCATCGTGAGTGTTTCCTTCCATCAATGTGGTTATCAGTTTACTTGCTCCTGTAAATGCAAAAGAAAATCAAGTCGGAATCACTTCGGATCGTCAAAAATGCAGAGAAGACCACGAAACAGTTCAAGATGAGTCGATACCACCACAACATCTCTACATATTTTAAAATATTAAATGAATGGAAGCTGATGAAGTTTTGTCAAGCAGTTTATTCATTCTGTTGGTGCATGCACCTTAAAATATACGTGATTTTGGTAATGTTTGGAATAACCAGAACGGTGCTGATTGCTGGGCAATGCAGTGGGTGCACCCGCCCATCAATAAGCTTGCGTAAGCACATTTGACAGAGCACGGGATGAAGTGTGAAGGTGAAGCATTGAGAAACCCATGATCTGCCTGTAGATGGCGCTGTGAAGCACAGTAGTCGAGCGTATTTGACGTCAAAATCTCCGAATCGATGCCACGATTTGCCTCCACGGTGGAGAAGCACATGATGACTCAAGCCTTACAGAGGCGAAGAAAAAAGTAAAATCTTGCAATTATCCAGATCATCTGTCGAGCGAGATCAAAATGCTCCTTTCATACAGGCTTTATAAGCGGTCTTTCGAGGGATTAGAAGATTGCATCTGAAAAATATAAAAACGAGGAAAAATGACGCAAATTATTTGCTTGGTCTTCCTATGAGAATTTAAATAAAATATTTAGCAGACCGCTTGCAAAGAGAAAGCCATTAAAGACCGTTAGGATGTGCTTTCCGCACTGCATTGGCATGAAATGCTACAAATTTCGTCGTCCACAAACAAAAAACTTAGTTCCACTAGGCTGACGTCAAATCGCTGCTTAGCATGATGCGCAAAAAAGTTTGCATGGGGGCTTAATTATGTCTCGTGGTTGATTGGGAACTTAAGTGGTGGTCAGGGTACTCACGCAATACATCTCATTAAAAAAGCTGTTTTTTTCCCAAACTATTTACGCATTCGAGTTGAGTGGATAACCACTCCAATTACATCTGAATGATACCCAAGCTAATTGAAACACCGTGATCTTAAAATCTATCCCAATTTCCTCAAACTCCACACCATGCTTCAATAGGGCTCTCTTCAACACAAACGGGGGGAGGGGGGCGCAACACTTCAATGGAACAGGCTATGTTGACCCACGGTTGGGCCTTGTGGCCATCGACACGGCCAATGGGCTGGCCCACTCGACGACGATGTGATGACAGAGCCGAGAGTCAAACCACCGTCACCATCCACACAGTTCCGTGAGGCCCGTCATCAGACCCCATTCTGCCACTAGGTTCCATTGGCCTTGTGAGCTAAGCACGCTCAACCGTCCTATTCAGCCCATCTGCTGCCGCCTTAACGATAATGCGAATGAACGCAACGGACGTTGAACCATGCAGGTTGTCCAGAACACACTCGATAGGCCGTTTGTTGACACAAAAAAGCTGCAGCAAGTCTCTCTCGTTGAGCGGCACGCCAACCGACACCACCTTGTCAATCCACCCAAATAACTACTTTGCAATTGTCGGCGAGATTTCGCAAATGTCGCAAAATGCGAGCGATTGCGCAACGCGTGGCTGAATTTGTGGGCTTCTGCAATGATTCGTTTGCCTGCGGGGGAGTCAGTGAAAAGCGGCGTTTAGACCCCCTCTCCGAAAATCCGAGCTTATGCGTCAGTCCCTCGGTGAGGTAAATCTAATTACTCGCTCTCTCTCTTTCCCCCTACCTCGAAATTGCACACAAATGCATGGTGGTGGGAATTTGTGCGATTTCGGCTTGTCTGCATTGCAAGGTGGATTCAAGACCATCCCAAGACGTGGATGCTGAGGCTTGATGCATGGCATTCAGAGGAGACACGGTATGCGAGGATGGGGAAGGAATTGGTGTTGTGCTACGCCAAAATGAATGCCGAACTACGCATGTCTGTTGGCGGCGCAAGGCGCCTTTTCCAAACGGGGTGGTTCAGCAGCATCACACAGATCGACACGCACTTATGCATGCGTGATGCGTTGCATGTTTGCTCTGCCCTTGTTCCTTCTTTGTTTAGCGGCCAACTGCGTGATAGGAGGTGGGTTTGTGCTTTTGCATCCACCTTGATGTTGGCCGGACGAAAGGCTGCATCAGCGATAGTCTCCCACCGAACAGCTGCCTTGCCAATCCACTGCCCACTTTAAAGGCACAATTCACTGAATCAGCCTTGGCGCCTCATTGCTGAGGGGGGTGTTCACTTGCTGAAGGCAACACAGCAGGTGCGATTGAGACCAACCCAATCGGTAAGCGGTTGGAACAGCTGAAATAAAGACCACCTCTCGGTGAACAGAGACCATATGCGGTTAGCCCATTCCTGGGGGTGGGGAGGGGGGTGGGGGAGGCAGGTAGTCACGAACTCACCTTCCATTGCACTCTGCTTCCTTGCTATTCATCCAAACAATGGTTGTCTCTCTTCCAGCCACAAATCCATCTTGATGGTCACGCGCAAGGACACACGCATTTGGCTTAAAAACTCGCTTAGAACTGGAAGCCTTGAAGACTGACTTGTTGTTTGCTTCAAAAGGCACACCAGTCATTCAGTGCGGAATGCACAAGTCCACCGTGTTGACCAGGGAGAGGCGACCGTGGTGCCTCGCACTTCGGCAGTCGAAGCATTTATCAGTCCCTCTAGTAGGTGTTTACTTCGAGGCACAAGGGCAAAGGCGTAATGGAGTGAAATTAGCTTTTCTACAGTGAATTGTGCGCACACGTTTGCCACGCATTTGGCGCGTGATAAACCAGCCGCGAAGAAATGGCGTGGAGTTGGGAGTGGATTGGCATGATGTTGTGCTTCGAGAGAGTTTTATTGTTTTATAGCGCGGCCATTCGGCCTATTTTACTTGTGAGTTGGAATGCAAGTGCCATAGTGCCCTGGTGGCTTGTTTAGCTGACAGTTTTGGTTAGGAGCACCGAACCACCGGGTCTGCAAGCCATGTCAGCGAATACCAATCCCTGCCGTTCGTCCGTACTGAATATTCGGCCCAACTGCAAGGTTCTCTTTCTCCTTTGCTAGATCGCGATTTCCATTAGTGGGTGCTCACCCCAAATGAGGCAGCTGTAAACAACGCACTGCAGGTGGAAGACGCTGTGATGGCCCTTAATGGAAGAGTTTGAAACGCCGTCTACCCTCCGCACCTCCGAGGCACTCATCAACCACCAAAGCAACACCTGTCTTGACCGTGCACCATTTAGAGAGGCTTGTTTCGATGCTGCTTATCGCATCCGCATGAAGATGTTAGTAAAGTGAGCATGTAGTGCCTCCTCCACACCTCTACCAGCTGGATGGAGTACAGATCGATAGAGGTAGCTATGCAGCTTTGAAGTGAAACAGTAACAAGGAGGCATACGCTTTTTGTTTCAATCATCCCATGACTAGTGATGGAATACACAACTACCGGCACAATTCTGTCTCTGCGATGCAGCATAAGCAGAAGGAGTTACTGTGGCCGCAGCAGATATGCTAGGATGGATTAGAGACATTTGCGCTCCACAGGGTGACCGATGTGACTTGATGGTAGATGTTATTCTGCATCGACTGCTTTTGAATGGCCGAGGCGGGAGGCTAACTAATGGGATTATACCACAGACAATGCCAATCCAGTCGTGCTAACTGACAGTGATATTGACGCAGCACTTTGGTTCTCGCCGAGCGATGAGCGAGAAATTGAGAAATTGCTTCGCTATCGTCACTTCGTTTAGACTTCCATAACAACTAACCGAGGGGATGAAAGCATGGCGACGCACAGCATGTAGCAGCATTGTCGACAAGTTCGACAACAAGGATTGCTGTGATAGAGTGCTGCATTGAACGTCGCGTCATCTTATAGTAAGCACAGGCACCTCTTTTATAAGGCTATGACGACTTTGTGATTAGTCCGCATGCCCAAAAGCTGTGCATGCCGCACTAAAATAAACCTTTCAATGACTAGACTTCGGATAGAGCGGAGGTGAAGTCTGTGAGGAATGAGAGTAATTATCTGTGAGATTAGATTCCCTCTTTGCTGCCATCACTACAGCTTTCGGTATCTTTCCTACAGTCGGGATAAGCCCTAATACCAGGCTAGAGAGCGTATTCTCAATCTGCAGACACCCCCAGAAACCTGTCGTCTAGCATAGGTGCAATTCATACTGCGATTTGCACCAATAGCCAAACAGAGGAACGCAATTTCAATTGACAACATGTTGTTAGTAGTGCAGAGCCATTGAGGAATGCTTTTGGACAGTCAGTAGTACATGAGTCAGTGTCCTAGGCAGCAGCACATGGCTATTGAACAGAGCTTGGTCAATGTCACCGTCGCACCTTTCGACCACACCCCATGAGAGAACATTTAAACTTCACAACGCAGTGCATGAGCACTGAGTCACAAACTCTGTCCGCTGCTGTGCCATTGATGGGTGAGAGAAACCAAATTCACACCTCAATGCGCCATGAAGATGGTTATGCTTTACTGTGTGGGAGTTAAAAGGCCTGTCTTCTTCGAGTGCGCAATCGAAGGAGAGATGTGCAGACTCCCCCGCAGATTGCCTTTTGATTGCCTCACAATTACGCGATGAAAAACGAGCTCTATGGTCATTAAGCTTTTGCTACCTTGTCAAGTGTGCGGGTCCCTTGCCACGATGGTAGCAGAAACGAGTGATTGTCAGTAATTAAGTGCTACGTGCGTAAAGGTCCCAACTGCTTGATTAGAGGTCGCTAAGTAATTTGTTTGGGCCGCCTCCTAGAGGAGGCAACGTCGAGTCACCATTGACAGATTGAAGCCCAACAGCAAGTGAGGGAAGCAAAGGAGTGGGATGAAGTGCTCACATGTTGTTGTGGCATGGCTGGTGAGCATTCCCACATTCAACGAATGTGTAATACGCAAAGCAGAAATTACGGTTAAAGAAACCCAAACACGAGCCCCACAGCCCTCCACCACTTGTGGTCACGCAATCAAGAAGGCATTACATGTTGCTTGAAAAGAGAGTACACAAGTGCGAGAATAAAGAAAATAATGATTGCCATGTCCCACAACACACAAAATGCTGCAGTGCGATGGAGTCCAGTGTGAAGAGGTCATTGAAAGGAAGGGCTTGGATAAACGCAAAGGTGCCAGCCCAAAAATGTGTTGAAGGGACCCATTTGGACTGATGAATGACTGTGGGATCAGCACGTGGGGGAGAGGGCGGTAGAGGCGAGGTCCCTTCGACGCCTCTCAGCTGACATTGGACTGAGTGCCATCCAGCTGAGGAGTGCAAGGCTGCTGTCATTCACATGGTAACATCACGCCTTCCCGTTGGTATGGAGGCTACGCTTGCAGAGGCCCCATCATCAGCGTTGGTTGGCTGTTGCGGAGGTGGAGTATGAAACGCTTGACCGAAGTGAATGTGGCTCGAAATCTCACCTCGCACCAAGCCTCTGCATCGAACGCCTTCTTTCGTGGTGTTTGTCATGACTGGAGCAGTCATAAGCCGTAGACTGTTTGCTTCTGCAGTTCTGCATTAACGGTTACTGGCATGACGCTCAATACCTCCCCACTCACACCATGACGTGTCTGGCTCTCGGTGTTTGCTGTCAAGGGGAAGCGAAACAAGGCAGGTGCCGTGTCCACTCACCCCGCCCCAGTGGCACCTTTTGTCATGCCTACATTCGGCTACTTCTAACATGCACAATCTCGCTCAAGACTGAGCGAATTGGTGCCCACACGAAGCACGGTGATCATGGCCATGCGAAAGAACTCAGCTGGCTTAGCAAAGGGGCATTGAATCAATGCATCTACACGTCGCGATACTCCTCACACCAGCCAATGAAGCGCTTGCCAGCGTGTGTAGTCATTGGAGGTAATAATGTGTGAGATATGCGTACTGCCGATTGCTTATATAAAGGTCCGTGTCGGTAACTCAGCATTCACGCGTGAACATGGGTGTGAGGTGGGCCCTTGCCCTTCTGCTTGGGCTCTCGCTGCTCTTGGCGGCTGAGGCAAAGTAAGTACATGTGTATGCTTGCATAGTTACATGCACGTAGGCGAGTACAGCTACTGACTCCAACTAAACCCAACAAATTAAGCACCTCATTTTCATCTTGTGTAATCCATTGCTCACACAAAGCACGCTACTTGAATCGGTTAGGCGCGGAAGAGAGGCACAAAGTATGTAGGGCTGTAGTGACGCGCACCGCAGACACGCAGTAAGGACACATCACTGTGGCGCGTCAAAGTCTTTCCTGAAGACGGAGTTAGGCTTGTTGACGCGGAGGAGGACATGGGCACACTGACATGGCCCAGAGCCTAGGCCACGCGCGCATGAGTAGTCCCTTGCTGCGGTTGAGAGCTAAGCTATAACACCCGGTGCATTGCGGTCACTGCATTGGACCATGTCAGAGGCACCACGATGGCGTCCACCATCAACCTAAGTAAGATGTCTCTGGCAAGCTGACCTCAAGACTAGAAAGGAGGCAGACAGACAGCTGCGCTATGCTGCTCTACGGCATGCATGGGCATGGGAACGGAGAAAGGAGATTCACTAACCTTTGGATTATTCCTTGTCAGTCGGAAGGAAAGGTCGTTTTCCGCGAAAATGCGACAAAATAATGTAAGTGTGCAGTGTTGACAAGCATGCTGACAGAGGCCGTATTTGTGAGACGGGATTGGCGTTGTGCACCAGAGAGTGCGCGAGCGCCTCACGCGTCGCACCGAAGTTAGGCAAATGCACTTAGCTGTGGTGTTGTGCTAGAAGCATAGTGAAGCCGCAAATGAGGCAGCTACTGAAATGATTTGATGCCTCTGTGTTGTGTGCATTGCAGCCGAGAAATGAACTGCACGAGAGATGAGTGCTGGACGTCGGCAGAAGTAGGGGACTGCGTGATCATGCGGATCGACACAGGAGAAGCAGTTGAGGTAAGTTGTCTGAACTTTGCGATGTGGCACAATTTCCGCTGGCTGGTGCAATAACACCACAGTCATGAGGAGAAGGGCAGACAGGATCATACAGTTGCACACTGCTCCATTCTATTCATATGAGAGAGAGAAGGCAAAAGTAGAGTAGAAGCAGAGTGCATGGAAGGGTGCAGCGATTTCACAGAAAGGTCATTTAGTGGCCTACAATCCTTCTCGATGCCAAACATTCGAGACAAGGAAGCAGCAAAGAGGTTGATGGGGAAATTGTAGAGAAATTACGCTTGAGAAGGTTGCGCACGACGCCTAATCGGTAGCACTACTGTTTCTCCACCAGCGCTTGATCCCACGGAAGGGGAGAGGATGCAAGCCAAACAGACAAGTATGCGTGTCGCGAATGGGTAAGCGAAGAGAAGAGTTGTTATATCCGTTTCAAAAGCATGGGCAGCGTGATGACCATCCACTTCAATTGCGCATAGGTCCAAACGGAGTGCGGATCAGAGGGACTCTGAAGAGAATTCCGTTTGTGGTGAAAAATATGAACGCCGACGGTACAGAAAAATTCCGCTGGCGATTTGGTGGAAAAGAAGGAAATTCACAATCCACAGAGAATCCAGGAGACAAATGCGAACGTACCATGTGAGTATGCAGGCACGAATTAGAGACCAAAGATTTAACCATCACAAGAAAGATAAAACCAAAGGCAAGATTAGGGGAAAGAAAAAGAATAAAAAGCTTGAAAGACTGCTAAAAATGCATGCCATTGCAGAACTGAAATGAACTGCACGAAGCACTACTGCTGGGCGTTGGCGGAAGTCGGTGATTGTGTGAGCATGTGGGTGGAAACGGGCAGCGCAGTTGAGGTGAGTTTCAGGCGCCAAACAGGCCAAATTAAACAGTTGTAAAAAAAAAATTAAACGATTGCTTACTTAAAGAGGATCAACCCACCAGAAGATCCAAAATGCGACCCGAAGGAGAGCGTGTGTGTATCCGTGGAAGGTAAGTTAGAGATATCATTAAAGAAAAAAAAGCATTTGCAAAAAGGAAAAACCAAAGATTAAAGTCTTCGCAAATATAATTCACAGGAGAAACAGCGCTCAAAATAAACGGCACATTAGAAACAATACCTTTCTACGTTGCGACAATAAATGAGAAAGGAGAAGATACCTTCCAATGGAGATTCGTAGAAGAACAAAATTTAGACGACACAGGAGGAGACGATGAAGAAGAAGAAGAGAGCCCAAAAGAACAAACGCCATCGTGGGAGTGGGGTGAGACGGAGGAAACTACGGTGGCGCAAAGTGGCAATCACCCGACGCCGCCGCCGTTCCCGATGGAACATTGTCGACGCATCATGTGAGTTGACGACCCGCTCACCTGCATTAGCTTGCTGCTCGTCACCGAGCGGATGGCCTCGGTTGCTCTCTCACTGACAAATGAAGGACTCATGAAGGGCAGTAGATGTAGTAGTAGTAGTAGTAGTAGTAGTAGTAGTAGTAGAAGTAGTAGTATGCGGAGGAGGAGGTGGAGGAAGAGGAGGAGGAGGAGGAGGAGGAGGAGGAGGAGGAGGAGGAGGAGGAGAGAAGTGAGGAATGCCTGAGTAGCGTGGTTTTAGCTTGGGTGAGGTGCGTGAAATGCAGTGGAAGGGTGAGTTGGGTTGAGGAATGCACGTGGAGTTAGTGGAGAGAAGGAATGGCGATACGATGCGATGTGATGCGATCATCTCGTTTGGAGTGGAGTGGAGTGTATTGGAGTGTAGTGGGGTCGTGTCGTGTCCTGTGGTGTCGTGTCGTGTCGTGTCGAGTGAAGTCCAGTGGAGTCGAGTGGAGTGGCGTGGAGTAGAGGCAAAGCAGGGCAAGGCAAGGGAAAGAGAATAGGCATGCCACGAGTGGAGAGAGCGAGGTTGACTGCCACCTAACCTAATGCAACGGTGTTCGAAATTGCAGCACTGAAATGAACTGCACGGAGCACTACTGCTGGGCGTTGGCGGAAGTTGGTGATTGTGTGAGCATATGGGCGGACACGGGCAGCGCAGTTGAGGTGAGTTGCATTTGCCACATAGGCATGGTGGGCTGATTCGTCGCAAGCACGACCACGTAAGTGAGCGGACTTCTTTGTTGCAGCGCATAAACCCACCGGAGGATCCGCGTTGCAACCGCCAGACGAGCGTGTGTACGTCGGTGGAAGGTGAGTTGCTGCGTTGGGTGTGGCAAGGCAGTGTATTGGCATAGGGGAGAGAGCGTGACGCACCTACGCTTGACAACTTGTTTGCAGGTGGAACTGCGGTAGTCTTCAGTGGCACCCTTGACATGATTCCCTTCTATGTGGCCAAGTCGTTACCAAGCGGTCGCGATATCTTCCAATGGCGCTTCGTTGCGGAGGCACCCGTTGAGGGTGGGGAGGGCGACATGCCGCAGCATGATTTCTCAACGCCATCGTGGGAATGGGGTGAGACGGAGGAAACTACGGTGGCGGAAAGTGGCAACCACCCGATGCCGCCGCCGTTCCCGACGGAACATTGTCGACGCATCATGTGAGTTGACGACCGGCTCACCTGCATTAGCTTGCTGCTCGTCACCGAGCCGATGGCCTCGGTTGCTCTCCCACTGACAAATGAATGACTCATGAAGGGCAGTAGAAGTAGTAGTAGTAGTAGTACTAGGAGTAGAAGTAGTAGTAGGCGGAGGAGGAGGAGGAGGAGGAGGAGGAAAGCCTGAGTAGCGAAGTTGTAGGTTGAGTAAGATGCGTGAAATGCAGTGGAAGGGTGAGTTGGGTTGAGGAATGCACGTGGAGTTAGTGGAGAGAAGGAATGGCGATACGATGCGATGTGATGCGATCATCTCGTTTCGAGTGGAGTGGAGTGGAGTGGAGTGGAGTGTATTGGAGTGTAGTGGGGTTGTGTCGTGTCGTGTCGTGTCGAGTAAAGTCAAGTGGAGTCGAGTGGAGTCGCGTGGAGTAGAGGCAAAGCAGAGCAAGGCAAGGGAAAGAGAATAGGCATGCCACGAGTGGAGAGAGCGAGGTTGACTGCCACCTAACCTAATGCAACGGTGTTCGAAATTGCAGCACTGAAATGAACTGCACGGAGCACTACTGCTGGGCGTTGGCGGAAGTTGGTGATTGTGTGAGCATATGGGCGGACACGGGCAGCGCAGTTGAGGTGAGTTGCATTTGCCACATAGGCATGGTGGGCTGATTCGTCGCAAGCACGACCACGTAAGTGAGCGGACTTCTTTGTTGCAGCGCATAAACCCACCGGAGGATCCGCGTTGCAACCGCCAGACGAGCGTGTGTACGTCGGTGGAAGGTGAGTTGCTGCGTTGGGTGTGGCAAGGCAGTGTATTGGCATAGGGGAGAGAGCGTGACGCACCTACGCTTGACAACTTGTTTGCAGGTGGAACTGCGGTAGTCTTCAGTGGCACCCTTGACATGATTCCCTTCTATGTGGCCAAGTCGTTACCAAGCGGTCGCGATATCTTCCAATGGCGCTTCGTTGCGGAGGCACCCGTTGAGGGTGGGGAGGGCGACATGCCGCAGCATGATTTCTCAACGCCATCGTGGGAATGGGGTGAGACGGAGGAAACTACGGTGGCGGAAAGTGGCAACCACCCGATGCCGCCGCCGTTCCCGACGGAACATTGTCGACGCATCATGTGAGTTGACGACCGGCTCACCTGCATTAGCTTGCTGCTCGTCACCGAGCGGATGGCCTCGGTTGCTCTCCCACTGACAAATGAATGACTCATGAAGGGCAGTAGAAGTAGTAGTAGTAGTAGTACTAGGAGTAGAAGTAGTAGTAGGCGGAGGAGGAGGAGGAGGAGGAGGAGGAAAGCCTGAGTAGCGAAGTTGTAGGTTGAGTAAGATGCGTGAAATGCAGTGGAAGGGTGAGTTGGGTTGAGGAATGCACGTGGAGTTAGTGGAGAGAAGGAATGGCGATACGATGCGATGTGATGCGATCATCTCGTTTCGAGTGGAGTAGAGTGGAGTGGAGTGGAGTGTATTGGAGTGTAGTGGGGTTGTGTCGTGTCGTGTCGTGTCGAGTAAAGTCAAGTGGAGTCGAGTGGAGTCGCGTGGAGTAGAGGCAAAGCAGAGCAAGGCAAGGGAAAGAGAATAGGCATGCCACGAGTGGAGAGAGCGAGGTTGACTGCCACCTAACCTAATGCAACGGTGTTCGAAATTGCAGCACTGAAATGAACTGCACGGAGCACTACTGCTGGGCGTTGGCGGAAGTTGGTGATTGTGTGAGCATATGGGCGGACACGGGCAGCGCAGTTGAGGTGAGTTGCATTTGCCACATAGGCATGGTGGGCTGATTCGTCGCAAGCACGACCACGTAAGTGAGCGGACTTCTTTGTTGCAGCGCATAAACCCACCGGAGGATCCGCGTTGCAACCGCCAGACGAGCGTGTGTACGTCGGTGGAAGGTGAGTTGCTGCGTTGGGTGTGGCAAGGCAGTGTATTGGCATAGGGGAGAGAGCGTGACGCACCTACGCTTGACAACTTGTTTGCAGGTGGAACTGCGGTAGTCTTCAGTGGCACCCTTGAGATGATTCCCTTCTATGTGGCCAAGTCGTTACCAAGCGGTCGCGATATCTTCCAATGGCGCTTCGTTGCGGAGGCACCCGTTGAGGGTGGGGAGGGCGACATGCCGCAGCATGATTTCTCAACGCCATCGTGGGAATGGGGTGAGACGGAGGAAACTACGGTGGCGGAAAGTGGCAACCACCCGATGCCGCCGCCGTTCCCGACGGAACATTGTCGACGCATCATGTGAGTTGACGACCGGCTCACCTGCATTAGCTTGCTGCTCGTCACCGAGCGGATGGCCTCGGTTGCTCTCCCACTGACAAATGAATGACTCATGAAGGGCAGTAGAAGTAGTAGTAGTAGTAGTACTAGGAGTAGAAGTAGTAGTAGGCGGAGGAGGAGGAGGAGGAGGAGGAGGAGGAAAGCCTGAGTAGCGAAGTTGTAGGTTGAGTAAGATGCGTGAAATGCAGTGGAAGGGTGAGTTGGGTTGAGGAATGCACGTGGAGTTAGTGGAGAGAAGGAATGGCGATACGATGCGATGTGATGCGATCATCTCGTTTCGAGTGGAGTGGAGTGGAGTGGAGTGGAGTGTATTGGAGTGTAGTGGGGTTGTGTCGTGTCGTGTCGTGTCGAGTAAAGTCAAGTGGAGTCGAGTGGAGTCGCGTGGAGTAGAGGCAAAGCAGAGCAAGGCAAGGGAAAGAGAATAGGCATGCCACGAGTGGAGAGAGCGAGGTTGACTGCCACCTAACCTAATGCAACGGTGTTCGAAATTGCAGCACTGAAATGAACTGCACGGAGCACTACTGCTGGGCGTTGGCGGAAGTTGGTGATTGTGTGAGCATATGGGCGGACACGGGCAGCGCAGTTGAGGTGAGTTGCATTTGCCACATAGGCATGGTGGGCTGATTCGTCGCAAGCACGACCACGTAAGTGAGCGGACTTCTTTGTTGCAGCGCATAAACCCACCGGAGGATCCGCGTTGCAACCGCCAGACGAGCGTGTGTACGTCGGTGGAAGGTGAGTTGCTGCGTTGGGTGTGGCAAGGCAGTGTATTGGCATAGGGGAGAGAGCGTGACGCACCTACGCTTGACAACTTGTTTGCAGGTGGAACTGCGGTAGTCTTCAGTGGCACCCTTGACATGATTCCCTTCTATGTGGCCAAGTCGTTACCAAGCGGTCGCGATATCTTCCAATGGCGCTTCGTTGCGGAGGCACCCGTTGAGGGTGGGGAGGGCGACATGCCGCAGCATGATTTCTCAACGCCATCGTGGGAATGGGGTGAGACGGAGGAAACTACGGTGGCGGAAAGTGGCAACCACCCGATGCCGCCGCCGTTCCCGACGGAACATTGTCGACGCATCATGTGAGTTGACGACCGGCTCACCTGCATTAGCTTGCTGCTCGTCACCGAGCGGATGGCCTCGGTTGCTCTCCCACTGACAAATGAATGACTCATGAAGGGCAGTAGAAGTAGTAGTAGTAGTAGTACTAGGAGTAGAAGTAGTAGTAGGCGGAGGAGGAGGAGGAGGAGGAGGAGGAGGAAAGCCTGAGTAGCGAAGTTGTAGGTTGAGTAAGATGCGTGAAATGCAGTGGAAGGGTGAGTTGGGTTGAGGAATGCACGTGGAGTTAGTGGAGAGAAGGAATGGCGATACGATGCGATGTGATGCGATCATCTCGTTTCGAGTGGAGTGGAGTGGAGTGGAGTGGAGTGTATTGGAGTGTAGTGGGGTTGTGTCGTGTCGTGTCGTGTCGAGTAAAGTCAAGTGGAGTCGAGTGGAGTCGCGTGGAGTAGAGGCAAAGCAGAGCAAGGCAAGGGAAAGAGAATAGGCATGCCACGAGTGGAGAGAGCGAGGTTGACTGCCACCTAACCTAATGCAACGGTGTTCGAAATTGCAGCACTGAAATGAACTGCACGGAGCACTACTGCTGGGCGTTGGCGGAAGTTGGTGATTGTGTGAGCATATGGGCGGACACGGGCAGCGCAGTTGAGGTGAGTTGCATTTGCCACATAGGCATGGTGGGCTGATTCGTCGCAAGCACGACCACGTAAGTGAGCGGACTTCTTTGTTGCAGCGCATAAACCCACCGGAGGATCCGCGTTGCAACCGCCAGACGAGCGTGTGTACGTCGGTGGAAGGTGAGTTGCTGCGTTGGGTGTGGCAAGGCAGTGTATTGGCATAGGGGAGAGAGCGTGACGCACCTACGCTTGACAACTTGTTTGCAGGTGGAACTGCGGTAGTCTTCAGTGGCACCCTTGACATGATTCCCTTCTATGTGGCCAAGTCGTTACCAAGCGGTCGCGATATCTTCCAATGGCGCTTCGTTGCGGAGGCACCCGTTGAGGGTGGGGAGGGCGACATGCCGCAGCATGATTTCTCAACGCCATCGTGGGAATGGGGTGAGACGGAGGAAACTACGGTGGCGGAAAGTGGCAACCACCCGATGCCGCCGCCGTTCCCGACGGAACATTGTCGACGCATCATGTGAGTTGACGACCGGCTCACCTGCATTAGCTTGCTGCTCGTCACCGAGCGGATGGCCTCGGTTGCTCTCCCACTGACAAATGAATGACTCATGAAGGGCAGTAGAAGTAGTAGTAGTAGTAGTACTAGGAGTAGAAGTAGTAGTAGGCGGAGGAGGAGGAGGAGGAGGAGGAGGAGGAAAGCCTGAGTAGCGAAGTTGTAGGTTGAGTAAGATGCGTGAAATGCAGTGGAAGGGTGAGTTGGGTTGAGGAATGCACGTGGAGTTAGTGGAGAGAAGGAATGGCGATACGATGCGATGTGATGCGATCATCTCGTTTCGAGTGGAGTGGAGTGGAGTGGAGTGGAGTGTATTGGAGTGTAGTGGGGTTGTGTCGTGTCGTGTCGTGTCGAGTAAAGTCAAGTGGAGTCGAGTGGAGTCGCGTGGAGTAGAGGCAAAGCAGAGCAAGGCAAGGGAAAGAGAATAGGCATGCCACGAGTGGAGAGAGCGAGGTTGACTGCCACCTAACCTAATGCAACGGTGTTCGAAATTGCAGCACTGAAATGAACTGCACGGAGCACTACTGCTGGGCGTTGGCGGAAGTTGGTGATTGTGTGAGCATATGGGCGGACACGGGCAGCGCAGTTGAGGTGAGTTGCATTTGCCACATAGGCATGGTGGGCTGATTCGTCGCAAGCACGACCACGTAAGTGAGCGGACTTCTTTGTTGCAGCGCATAAACCCACCGGAGGATCCGCGTTGCAACCGCCAGACGAGCGTGTGTACGTCGGTGGAAGGTGAGTTGCTGCGTTGGGTGTGGCAAGGCAGTGTATTGGCATAGGGGAGAGAGCGTGACGCACCTACGCTTGACAACTTGTTTGCAGGTGGAACTGCGGTAGTCTTCAGTGGCACCCTTGAGCATGATTCCCTTCTATGTGGCCAAGTCGTTACCAAGCGGTCGCGATATCTTCCAATGGCGCTTCGTTGCGGAGGCACCCGTTGAGGGTGGGGAGGGCGACATGCCGCAGCATGATTTCTCAACGCCATCGTGGGAATGGGGTGAGACGGAGGAAACTACGGTGGCGGAAAGTGGCAACCACCCGATGCCGCCGCCGTTCCCGACGGAACATTGTCGACGCATCATGTGAGTTGACGACCGGCTCACCTGCATTAGCTTGCTGCTCGTCACCGAGCGGATGGCCTCGGTTGCTCTCCCACTGACAAATGAATGACTCATGAAGGGCAGTAGAAGTAGTAGTAGTAGTAGTACTAGGAGTAGAAGTAGTAGTAGGCGGAGGAGGAGGAGGAGGAGGAGGAGGAGGAAAGCCTGAGTAGCGAAGTTGTAGGTTGAGTAAGATGCGTGAAATGCAGTGGAAGGGTGAGTTGGGTTGAGGAATGCACGTGGAGTTAGTGGAGAGAAGGAATGGCGATACGATGCGATGTGATGCGATCATCTCGTTTCGAGTGGAGTGGAGTGGAGTGGAGTGGAGTGTATTGGAGTGTAGTGGGGTTGTGTCGTGTCGTGTCGTGTCGAGTAAAGTCAAGTGGAGTCGAGTGGAGTCGCGTGGAGTAGAGGCAAAGCAGAGCAAGGCAAGGGAAAGAGAATAGGCATGCCACGAGTGGAGAGAGCGAGGTTGACTGCCACCTAACCTAATGCAACGGTGTTCGAAATTGCAGCACTGAAATGAACTGCACGGAGCACTACTGCTGGGCGTTGGCGGAAGTTGGTGATTGTGTGAGCATATGGGCGGACACGGGCAGCGCAGTTGAGGTGAGTTGCATTTGCCACATAGGCATGGTGGGCTGATTCGTCGCAAGCACGACCACGTAAGTGAGCGGACTTCTTTGTTGCAGCGCATAAACCCACCGGAGGATCCGCGTTGCAACCGCCAGACGAGCGTGTGTACGTCGGTGGAAGGTGAGTTGCTGCGTTGGGTGTGGCAAGGCAGTGTATTGGCATAGGGGAGAGAGCGTGACGCACCTACGCTTGACAACTTGTTTGCAGGTGGAACTGCGGTAGTCTTCAGTGGCACCCTTGACATGATTCCCTTCTATGTGGCCAAGTCGTTACCAAGCGGTCGCGATATCTTCCAATGGCGCTTCGTTGCGGAGGCACCCGTTGAGGGTGGGGAGGGCGACATGCCGCAGCATGATTTCTCAACGCCATCGTGGGAATGGGGTGAGACGGAGGAAACTACGGTGGCGGAAAGTGGCAACCACCCGATGCCGCCGCCGTTCCCGACGGAACATTGTCGACGCATCATGTGAGTTGACGACCGGCTCACCTGCATTAGCTTGCTGCTCGTCACCGAGCGGATGGCCTCGGTTGCTCTCCCACTGACAAATGAATGACTCATGAAGGGCAGTAGAAGTAGTAGTAGTAGTAGTACTAGGAGTAGAAGTAGTAGTAGGCGGAGGAGGAGGAGGAGGAGGAGGAGGAGGAAAGCCTGAGTAGCGAAGTTGTAGGTTGAGTAAGATGCGTGAAATGCAGTGGAAGGGTGAGTTGGGTTGAGGAATGCACGTGGAGTTAGTGGAGAGAAGGAATGGCGATACGATGCGATGTGATGCGATCATCTCGTTTCGAGTGGAGTGGAGTGGAGTGGAGTGGAGTGTATTGGAGTGTAGTGGGGTTGTGTCGTGTCGTGTCGTGTCGAGTAAAGTCAAGTGGAGTCGAGTGGAGTCGCGTGGAGTAGAGGCAAAGCAGAGCAAGGCAAGGGAAAGAGAATAGGCATGCCACGAGTGGAGAGAGCGAGGTTGACTGCCACCTAACCTAATGCAACGGTGTTCGAAATTGCAGCACTGAAATGAACTGCACGGAGCACTACTGCTGGGCGTTGGCGGAAGTTGGTGATTGTGTGAGCATATGGGCGGACACGGGCAGCGCAGTTGAGGTGAGTTGCATTTGCCACATAGGCATGGTGGGCTGATTCGTCGCAAGCACGACCACGTAAGTGAGCGGACTTCTTTGTTGCAGCGCATAAACCCACCGGAGGATCCGCGTTGCAACCGCCAGACGAGCGTGTGTACGTCGGTGGAAGGTGAGTTGCTGCGTTGGGTGTGGCAAGGCAGTGTATTGGCATAGGGGAGAGAGCGTGACGCACCTACGCTTGACAACTTGTTTGCAGGTGGAACTGCGGTAGTCTTCAGTGGCACCCTTGACATGATTCCCTTCTATGTGGCCAAGTCGTTACCAAGCGGTCGCGATATCTTCCAATGGCGCTTCGTTGCGGAGGCACCCGTTGAGGGTGGGGAGGGCGACATGCCGCAGCATGATTTCTCAACGCCATCGTGGGAATGGGGTGAGACGGAGGAAACTACGGTGGCGGAAAGTGGCAACCACCCGATGCCGCCGCCGTTCCCGACGGAACATTGTCGACGCATCATGTGAGTTGACGACCGGCTCACCTGCATTAGCTTGCTGCTCGTCACCGAGCGGATGGCCTCGGTTGCTCTCCCACTGACAAATGAATGACTCATGAAGGGCAGTAGAAGTAGTAGTAGTAGTAGTACTAGGAGTAGAAGTAGTAGTAGGCGGAGGAGGAGGAGGAGGAGGAGGAGGAGGAAAGCCTGAGTAGCGAAGTTGTAGGTTGAGTAAGATGCGTGAAATGCAGTGGAAGGGTGAGTTGGGTTGAGGAATGCACGTGGAGTTAGTGGAGAGAAGGAATGGCGATACGATGCGATGTGATGCGATCATCTCGTTTCGAGTGGAGTGGAGTGGAGTGGAGTGGAGTGTATTGGAGTGTAGTGGGGTTGTGTCGTGTCGTGTCGTGTCGAGTAAAGTCAAGTGGAGTCGAGTGGAGTCGCGTGGAGTAGAGGCAAAGCAGAGCAAGGCAAGGGAAAGAGAATAGGCATGCCACGAGTGGAGAGAGCGAGGTTGACTGCCACCTAACCTAATGCAACGGTGTTCGAAATTGCAGCACTGAAATGAACTGCACGGAGCACTACTGCTGGGCGTTGGCGGAAGTTGGTGATTGTGTGAGCATATGGGCGGACACGGGCAGCGCAGTTGAGGTGAGTTGCATTTGCCACATAGGCATGGTGGGCTGATTCGTCGCAAGCACGACCACGTAAGTGAGCGGACTTCTTTGTTGCAGCGCATAAACCCACCGGAGGATCCGCGTTGCAACCGCCAGACGAGCGTGTGTACGTCGGTGGAAGGTGAGTTGCTGCGTTGGGTGTGGCAAGGCAGTGTATTGGCATAGGGGAGAGAGCGTGACGCACCTACGCTTGACAACTTGTTTGCAGGTGGAACTGCGGTAGTCTTCAGTGGCACCCTTGACATGATTCCCTTCTATGTGGCCAAGTCGTTACCAAGCGGTCGCGATATCTTCCAATGGCGCTTCGTTGCGGAGGCACCCGTTGAGGGTGGGGAGGGCGACATGCCGCAGCATGATTTCTCAACGCCATCGTGGGAATGGGGTGAGACGGAGGAAACTACGGTGGCGGAAAGTGGCAACCACCCGATGCCGCCGCCGTTCCCGACGGAACATTGTCGACGCATCATGTGAGTTGACGACCGGCTCACCTGCATTAGCTTGCTGCTCGTCACCGAGCGGATGGCCTCGGTTGCTCTCCCACTGACAAATGAATGACTCATGAAGGGCAGTAGAAGTAGTAGTAGTAGTAGTACTAGGAGTAGAAGTAGTAGTAGGCGGAGGAGGAGGAGGAGGAGGAGGAGGAAAGCCTGAGTAGCGAAGTTGTAGGTTGAGTAAGATGCGTGAAATGCAGTGGAAGGGTGAGTTGGGTTGAGGAATGCACGTGGAGTTAGTGGAGAGAAGGAATGGCGATACGATGCGATGTGATGCGATCATCTCGTTTCGAGTGGAGTGGAGTGGAGTGGAGTGGAGTGTATTGGAGTGTAGTGGGGTTGTGTCGTGTCGTGTCGTGTCGAGTAAAGTCAAGTGGAGTCGAGTGGAGTCGCGTGGAGTAGAGGCAAAGCAGAGCAAGGCAAGGGAAAGAGAATAGGCATGCCACGAGTGGAGAGAGCGAGGTTGACTGCCACCTAACCTAATGCAACGGTGTTCGAAATTGCAGCACTGAAATGAACTGCACGGAGCACTACTGCTGGGCGTTGGCGGAAGTTGGTGATTGTGTGAGCATATGGGCGGACACGGGCAGCGCAGTTGAGGTGAGTTGCATTTGCCACATAGGCATGGTGGGCTGATTCGTCGCAAGCACGACCACGTAAGTGAGCGGACTTCTTTGTTGCAGCGCATAAACCCACCGGAGGATCCGCGTTGCAACCGCCAGACGAGCGTGTGTACGTCGGTGGAAGGTGAGTTGCTGCGTTGGGTGTGGCAAGGCAGTGTATTGGCATAGGGGAGAGAGCGTGACGCACCTACGCTTGACAACTTGTTTGCAGGTGGAACTGCGGTAGTCTTCAGTGGCACCCTTGACATGATTCCCTTCTATGTGGCCAAGTCGTTACCAAGCGGTCGCGATATCTTCCAATGGCGCTTCGTTGCGGAGGCACCCGTTGAGGGTGGGGAGGGCGACATGCCGCAGCATGATTTCTCAACGCCATCGTGGGAATGGGGTGAGACGGAGGAAACTACGGTGGCGGAAAGTGGCAACCACCCGATGCCGCCGCCGTTCCCGACGGAACATTGTCGACGCATCATGTGAGTTGACGACCGGCTCACCTGCATTAGCTTGCTGCTCGTCACCGAGCCGATGGCCTCGGTTGCTCTCCCACTGACAAATGAATGACTCATGAAGGGCAGTAGAAGTAGTAGTAGTAGTAGTACTAGGAGTAGAAGTAGTAGTAGGCGGAGGAGGAGGAGGAGGAGGAGGAGGAGGAAAGCCTGAGTAGCGAAGTTGTAGGTTGAGTAAGATGCGTGAAATGCAGTGGAAGGGTGAGTTGGGTTGAGGAATGCACGTGGAGTTAGTGGAGAGAAGGAATGGCGATACGATGCGATGTGATGCGATCATCTCGTTTCGAGTGGAGTGGAGTGGAGTGGAGTGGAGTGTATTGGAGTGTAGTGGGGTTGTGTCGTGTCGTGTCGTGTCGAGTAAAGTCAAGTGGAGTCGAGTGGAGTCGCGTGGAGTAGAGGCAAAGCAGAGCAAGGCAAGGGAAAGAGAATAGGCATGCCACGAGTGGAGAGAGCGAGGTTGACTGCCACCTAACCTAATGCAACGGTGTTCGAAATTGCAGCACTGAAATGAACTGCACGGAGCACTACTGCTGGGCGTTGGCGGAAGTTGGTGATTGTGTGAGCATATGGGCGGACACGGGCAGCGCAGTTGAGGTGAGTTGCATTTGCCACATAGGCATGGTGGGCTGATTCGTCGCAAGCACGACCACGTAAGTGAGCGGACTTCTTTGTTGCAGCGCATAAACCCACCGGAGGATCCGCGTTGCAACCGCCAGACGAGCGTGTGTACGTCGGTGGAAGGTGAGTTGCTGCGTTGGGTGTGGCAAGGCAGTGTATTGGCATAGGGGAGAGAGCGTGACGCACCTACGCTTGACAACTTGTTTGCAGGTGGAACTGCGGTAGTCTTCAGTGGCACCCTTGACATGATTCCCTTCTATGTGGCCAAGTCGTTACCAAGCGGTCGCGATATCTTCCAATGGCGCTTCGTTGCGGAGGCACCCGTTGAGGGTGGGGAGGGCGACATGCCGCAGCATGATTTCTCAACGCCATCATGGGAATGGGGTGAGACGGAGGAAACTACGGTGGCGGAAAGTGGCAACCACCCGATGCCGCCGCCGTTCCCGACGGAACATTGTCGACGCATCATGTGAGTTGACGACCGGCTCACCTGCATTAGCTTGCTGCTCGTCACCGAGCGGATGGCCTCGGTTGCTCTCCCACTGACAAATGAATGACTCATGAAGGGCAGTAGAAGTAGTAGTAGTAGTAGTACTAGGAGTAGAAGTAGTAGTAGGCGGAGGAGGAGGAGGAGGAGGAGGAGGAAAGCCTGAGTAGCGAAGTTGTAGGTTGAGTAAGATGCGTGAAATGCAGTGGAAGGGTGAGTTGGGTTGAGGAATGCACGTGGAGTTAGTGGAGAGAAGGAATGGCGATACGATGCGGTGTGATGCGATCATCTCGTTTCGAGTGGAGTGGAGTGGAGTGGAGTGGAGTGTATTGGAGTGTAGTGGGGTTGTGTCGTGTCGTGTCGTGTTGAGTAAAGTCAAGTGGAGTCGAGTGGAGTCGCGTGGAGTAGAGGCAAAGCAGAGCAAGGCAAGGGAAAGAGAATAGGCATGCCACGAGTGGAGAGAGCGAGGTTGACTGCCACCTAACCTAATGCAACGGTGTTCGAAATTGCAGCACTGAAATGAACTGCACGGAGCACTACTGCTGGGCGTTGGCGGAAGTTGGTGATTGTGTGAGCATATGGGCGGACACGGGCAGCGCAGTTGAGGTGAGTTGCATTTGCCACATAGGCATGGTGGGCTGATTCGTCGCAAGCACGACCACGTAAGTGAGCGGACTTCTTTGTTGCAGCGCATAAACCCACCGGAGGATCCGCGTTGCAACCGCCAGACGAGCGTGTGTACGTCGGTGGAAGGTGAGTTGCTGCGTTGGGTGTGGCAAGGCAGTGTATTGGCATAGGGGAGAGAGCGTGACGCACCTACGCTTGACAACTTGTTTGCAGGTGGAACTGCGGTAGTCTTCAGTGGCACCCTTGACATGATTCCCTTCTATGTGGCCAAGTCGTTACCAAGCGGTCGCGATATCTTCCAATGGCGCTTCGTTGCGGAGGCACCCGTTGAGGGTGGGGAGGGCGACATGCCGCAGCATGATTTCTCAACGCCATCGTGGGAATGGGGTGAGACGCAGGAAACTACGGTGGCGGAAAGTGGCAACCACCCGATGCCGCCGCCGTTCCCGACGGAACATTGTCGACGCATCATGTGAGTTGACGACCGGCTCACCTGCATTAGCTTGCTGCTCATGAAGGGCAGTAGAAGTAGTAGTTGTGGTAGCAGTAGTGGTAAAATGTATTTTGGTAGTGGGGTTTGTAGGAGGAAAAGGACAATTAGGAGGTTGAGCATTAGGAGTAGGTGGTGGCGGCGGACATAAGTGGGGAATGTGTGAATAGCTCCCTCCGGGTTAGATTATGCGGTTTTAATTTGGGAGGAGTTCTAATTTCTTTGGATAAATTTTTTGGTCAACTGTTGGGACGATCTTTCGTACTATTATTTTTTGCCTCGTGCTTTTTATCTGGCAATTTTTTGTATGGATTTTGTGTTGCTGTCTTAGGTTGTTTTACGCATTCTTTTTTCTTTTATGATGGTATTGTTTTTTTCGCTTTTTTTCCTTTTATATAACCTTTTCGATGGTGTTTTTCTTGCCTTCCTGGTAATTTTTTTAAATTGATGTTTACTCTCTTTTTTTTGTTTTTGTCTCCTTTTATTATCTTTTTAATTTGCTATTTTTACATGAAATTCTTTCGTTTTTTTTCCTTTTGTTTGTTGCTTGGTTCCGCACTTTTGGTTTGTTCTTATGTTTTATAAAAGATGCTTAAGGGTTTTTTAGTTTGATTTTTTGTGTTTTAGTACTACCATGGTTTGCGGTCCTTGGACATGCAGAGCAGTTGCTCACGTTGGCGACTGTGTCGATATGACAGTGGGCTTCCAGACGTCTGCTCTGGTAATATTTAACATATTTTTAAGTTTTTAACGCAATATTTGATGCGATCAAGTAGCTATTTCTTCTACGTTTTGGAAGTGTTTCAGTGTTTGTGTTTTTTTGGGTTTTACATCTCGCGTTAAAATGACCTCTTGGTTTCTTTTACAGATTGTGAGCCCTCCTGAAGATTCCAATTGCAATCCAAAACGTACACTGTGTGCCTGGTCACTGTGTAAGTATTATTTTAAGTTGGATAACTGTTGATGCAATATACTGCGTAACTTGCAAATGCTTACCTTTGCACTTCATTTATTAGCTACTTCTATGATTAAAATCAACGGAACCCTGACCCAAGTGCCCTCGAACGTGACTGTGATGCGTGGCCACGCAATGAGAGAATTTGTGTTCAAATTTATGGATAAGGCGTACGATGAAGACGACGAAGATGACGACGATGATGATGATGATTGGAAACCACCTATTTTAGCTCCTCAGAAAACATCCACCGCCTCAAACGCAGCGAAGGGGCCCAGTGCTTTCCTCTTGATCCTTATGATTCTAAAGCTCATCCATTAATTTCTAATTCGCATACACTGCTTCTTTTTGCAATGCACCCTTACTTCTTCATATAGAATTAAATTGCTCTGCGAATGTTTTGTGTGCCTTTCCATTGTCTGCGATTTGGGGGAAGTTTTGAATACGAAGGGAGATGCAATACTCAGCAGAACATGCACTGACGACCTACAGGGGCAACGAAGACTATTGGCAGCAATGGAGTCCCAAGTTGTCTCAACTCCAATACCGAGAGTTAACTAAGCAAATACCTATTGCATTGACTCACATGCGTAAAAGGCACTTGAAATAAAATATACTCAAAGCACTAAGGAACGGTGGGTCTAAAATGAACTGCTTGAGGGTTTGGAAAGTGGCCAGTGCACGAGGCGGCGAATGAGAACCCATTCAATCCCGCAATTTGAATACAACGCGACTTAATACCAGTCACTAAGTAAGTGAGAGTTCAATTAGAGCGGACAACTTCGAGCAGACAGATTATGCACTGCCCAGCTCGATTAATGCATGCAGGACTAGGACACCGAGCAATGGAGCTAAAACGACACATGTTTCCATGTTTATTTAAGGTCGTTTTATGTTTAAACGAAATTGCACGTTGTTCCATAAAATAGCATCCAGGCCTTTAATCAAAATCCACTTGATGACAATTTGTGCCTTCTTTTCGCATGGCATGAAAAAAGGCAGAATTTTTTCGTTTCGGCGAGTAATGATGCAGTGCTTAGAGGACACGCACAACAGCACGCTTTTACCATGCCAAAAATTGCTTCATTATTTGGCTTTTGCGTACTTTCTGCGATGATTCAAGCGGATTGTGATACATCTTGTTGGTTCCCTTTTCTTGTCGGTCATTCACAAACTTCTTGCCTAGTGAGCTGGAAGAAGTTAAGCGAAAAAAAAATCAAAAGGAACCGAAGAAGTAACGAAATGCAATGCCTGAATCATGCTATTGATAAAAAACAAAAGGGTTGGTGCAAAAGTCCGAAGTAGCACAGCGCACTAGTCAATGTGTTGTATCAAACTAGAAACAATCAAAAATAACTTACATCCTGAACTGAGGAGGGCGATGTAGGCAATTCGAGAGTGCTTGTGCCGGCCGATCTTCTCCAAGTGCAAACGCAGAACTCCAATGACAAAGGCTGTCAGGCTGCAGCCACAACCGAGGGCGATGAATTTTGGTACAGCCGAGGCCCCAGCTAAAAGGTGGCATCCCAAACCCATCGCAGTTATGCTAATGAAGTCGAGATTTTACTGAGGAAAGACTGTCAATCTATGCGTAAGGAAACCAATTCCCTCCTATCAAAAGTGAGCCAAGCTTTTCATTTGCCTTTCATGCATCGAAAATTTTGCAAGAGAAAGCTCTTAAACCCGTAGGTTACTACAACCTTCGGACAGCACAACTTTCAGTGGCATGCGCTTGAAACGATTAAGCGACATTTAGTATCAAAATCCATAGCTCTCTTGGCACTACCCACAGTTCTGGTCAACCAAAAGTTACCACAAACACACTTGGAAAACATATCAATAGGTTCCCATCGTAAATCCTAACATCGCCTTATTTGCCGTACGAAGAACTCATACCAATTCCTCGCGCTGAAACTTAAAGTGTGGCCTTGGAACACCTTCCAGCGGTCTACTTATCGTCTGGGACAAAATCTGTCACACCTGCCTTGTAAGAAAGGGTTAGAGATTGTGTTTTGAATAGAAATAAGACCAGAAATTCGAGTTTCATTTTCTTAACTAACAAACATCTAAGTCGTAAACTTAAGGGGAATAAAATAGATTGCGACTAACCCCATATAATCCAGCTTGAATTAACAACAAGGATCCTAGGAGAAGCAGAACTAGTTTTTAATGCATTTCTCATAAATGTGTCCCATATCCGACTCAAAATAGATGCGTGAGAGAATACGGGTGTTTGTTTAGCTGTGGGTCTTGATAACAGAGCCACCTAGGGTCTCTACTACTGCATTTCCGATGAATGGCCCGACCTTTAAGCCATGCCACTAGCCCTAATCTCCTCCCTATGTCGACAATACATGCACTGTTCCAGTGTCATGACTTTTCTTGTCCTCAAGAAAGTCTCTGACCCCTACAATGGTGGCCGTGGGAAGTGAACTTGTTCTTGAGGGACAAACTTCCTTGGTTCTACCACTAGATAACAAACCATAGAGGGACGGAACAAAAATCGGCGACAATCCCTGAGAAGTTGAAAGTGACGTGCAGCTATGGTAACGGTTCCAGTCCCGTTATCCCCAAAAAAGCTATTAAAAACCAAACCATTTGGAAAAGTTACGAAAATGTCCACCATCACTGTATGAGGATCATTTATGTGAGCACGCGAAACATTCTCCACATTTCTACCAACCAAATATAACTCAGGTAGATAATGGCCGGGCAGCTCCAAACAATGTCATCGAAAATAAACGCAAAAGCTTATCTGGAAAAAAACCTTTAAACCTTGTCCTTTGCTATATGACTTTGCTTTTGAATGAGTGTACCTAGGATCCGCGTACACAATGTCCAGGCAGGAAAAACTCCACATCTAGAAAGATCAGTGACGTCGGGACTAAGCACTTTCTCAGATGCAGTGAAATTTAATTGTCGGTGCCATTTAATGGTGAGTTATCGCATTGCAATACTAACTACGTTCTAATAGTTGACTAAGGGAAGCGTCAGGACGGCACTTCAAAGGGAGGAGACCACATAACATTTTTGAGGCCACCCAAGAGGTCCACTACCGTTCCCCCAACGAGACGCATCGGGTCTAAGCCGTTGCAGCAGTTGGAAAAATATTTTTCTCGAGTTTTGCCTTCTTTCGTTTCCAAGGCAGTCTCCAGGGCGCCACTTATGCATAGCCCAGGAAAAGCTTATCAAAATATAACTACACATAGTGGGAAGAGACTCCCGAACATTTTCTTTCATTAAAATATCTAGCATTCAATGGTAATGGCTTGGGAACCCCCTTTAGAATTTTGGAAAAGCTGCTCTCGAAACTTTGTGAATTGCTAATGCACACGAACGCGCTGCAAAATTAATGCAGCATTCTAGAGATTAAGGTATCAAAGTTAAGACTACTAAACCTTGAAGCTTCTTTCCCCTCACCATAGCAAAAAGGAGAATGAATCTTAATCAAATTCCATCTAGCCCTGACATGATCAAGGTTTCAAATTAGGCAAGGGAAGTGTTTGTTAGTAAAAGACTTACTCCGCTTTTTTACTAACTTGTTTTATTGCGCGGAAAAAAAGATCTATTGCAGTTAGTGGTTAGGCATCCAGCCATGCAATGGGAAAATAATTTACCCTCGACGTAAAAAAAACATTTACACGCTTTTAACTTTGAGGTCATTTATCACCCACAACCGCAAAATCACTGATCAAATCCGATTTTTAATTGGTGACCTCGTGTCAATAAATCCGGGGAGACGGATGCATCAGCCGAGATGGCCCCGTTCAGGCTCATACACAAGGCCACTCTGTGAGAAAAGTGAGGCATATGGGCGGAATTTTTGGGTGCCTTCGAATTTGTGCTTTTGCAACATAATCAAAACACCAATAGACATTGATGGTTCCCACAGCTTTGGGTAATACTTGATTCCAAACAATGGTGCCAATCAAACCTACGTTCAGTTTTGAAGAAGGTGGAAATTCCACTTCCACCCTTGTCAAAAGGAGCGCTTTCCTCGGTCGGCGATGCGCCAAAAGGTTGCATTTATTTAGAGGCCCTAGTCTCTAGTTCAGGAATCAAGAGCCTTTAAGACGTAGAGAAAAATTTTTTTATCGCATGTTTACATTTAAAAGAAAAGCCATCTTCAACGGTAGTTTTTACTACAATTACCGCGGGGCAAAAAGTCTCCTCAACCATTCATTTTGCATGAACAAGGGAAACATGCATCTTGAAAGGCGATAACAAATCCTGACAAATGCAAAAAAGCGCCCCACTTTTCTACTAAACACAGTGCGTTTGGCTAGACGGCCTCAGCGTGATGAGCGCAAACGAATGAAAAACTATGCTGCAATTTCAAAAAAAAAAAACAATTCAAAACGTTTCCTGAAAGGCAAATACCAAGCTAGTAGGGGTGTAGTGAAGTACAGTTGAAATGCGTAGAATGCTGTCGTAAGATAGGCAGGCGCACCACTTCAGTGTCGAAAGGATCTTCAAAAAAAGTGTGCTTGCTGTGATCGCGTTCCAGTCTACACGCATCATTCAAAGCACTAGCTGTAGACAAAATCCTGAAAACTGATAGACATTTCGCAAACTGGTAGTATTTTGAAACTGGGCATAGTGGCAAGCGACGGTGAGGCAAAAGGGTACTTACGAAATGCGCAGTTTTGGCTTGCCGCTATTAGATGCACAAGCATAAAATAATCCACTTAATTTGAGAGCAATTTAGAGGAGGAAAACTGAGAGTGCTTTTCACGCGATGCGACAAAAACAGTCGGTTAACTGTGGTAAGTAGATTGAAATGCCGAAAGTGCAATTGACTTGCGATAGGACAAGAGTAAACTTACAAGCAGTAATGGGGATCAGCTAGCACCGCTAAAATGTCATCTAGGGAAATCAGCACATTTGAGGTTAAGATTCGTACAGCAGTTTATTTCCGTCCGCCTGACGTAGAAAAACCTCATGCCTGGGCTGTGACAATCACTTTGCTCACAGAAGTCCGGAACCACCGTAAGCGTGACCATCCAACAGTTAGTGTACGGCCATTTTACTGACAAAAAGGCGCAACACTAAGTCATATAGGCAGTCAAAGACTAGAACTGCTAGTCAAAATGTCAGACAGACCCTTTAAACTAAATAATTTTGAGTGCATTAAAATTAGCGTACGTCTGGACACTTTTTAACGTCATCAGTAGACAATTTTCAACTTCCGACTCCTAGGATTTTTTCAATTGGTCTGTATGATTACCACAAAGATAATAAATTTCCATTTCTCTTCGTCAAAAATACGACATCATTTCCTGTCGTCATTCACTAAGTTTGACCAGATTTGAAAGAAGGGGGAAATTTAAAGGAAGAAATAGCGTTACCCATAGAATGGATGTTTGAATGTTTGAGTCGCATCTTCCTACCGTTACTGAGCCCTTATTCCCTCAATAAAAAGGCTCAATTATCCTACCACCTACGTGAGAGAGTAGAACTATTCTGCATCCCACTAAACTTTATTACTTAAGGTGGAAAAGGAATGCGATTACCGTTTCATAAAACGTTACGCGGAATAAACAAGTGGCTCTCCGAAGAAAAGTTAGTGGCTTAAGTAACTAAAGCAAATGAGACATACTTGATAAGCAGCGGCTCGCACTTTCAGCCATACATCCTTCACACTTCTGCTTCGAGGTGATAGCCCAATGGACGGTCGCACTGAAGCAAATCAGCGAAAGCAGGCCTGAAAGGCCAGCGAAAGTGAGGATTGTCACGTCGATTACGAAGAGCCTTGTTAACGACATCGAAGAAAAAAGTGACTGACGAATTGGCTACCCTGGTCGTCCGTGAGGCGCCCCTTTGGGATCGCGAATCATTTGATCAGCAACCAGCCAATCAGATGACACCTCTGATTTCGGCCAATGTCCGAGGGACGAAATCGTACAAGTGGAAATTATGCCAATTCTAAGACTACTAAAAACTTGATTGACTCTCAATAGGATATGCATGTACGTATATACCAAAAAATATCCGTAAGGAAGACTACAGCTTTTCTGTGAAGCAACAAAGGTCGTTTTTGTTTGGCAACGAGGAAGGAAGTTCATAACAAAAGGCCCTATGCGATTAATGGATGGGCGTCGTTTACAGTAAGGCATTTAAATTACTTGAATCAATTTTAGACTTTATTGCACTGACTGACGATGAGAAGGCATCGAATTGACTTATTTGTGCGGGAAAAATTCGTCCAATCCAGACGTCGACACAGCCCCAACCTGAACAACGATGCGCATTATAATTTGTGCCAAACGCATCCACTATGCATAATTCGCTCGTCTTCGCAATCCCGACTACCCCGGATAAAACGAAAATAAATGACTTGCGAGATAGCCTTGGTCGCCAGTCGCGTTCGGGGTGGGCCGATGCCACCAACTCTGCCAATGTCGCGTGTAAAAAGAGCATCAAAATGATTTAATCCAAAATTTGTTATTAATGGCATTGAGCAGCCAAAAGTTCCAAAGCATGGGTCGCGCTCAAGGAACATACTTGGTTATGCCTTCGTAATTCAAATAAGGCACATGCTTTAAAGGAACTAAGCTTTAATCTACGCCTCTGGAATGGAAATCGCTCCACTTTAAAATGAACAAAGCAGTAAGAAAGTCAAAAGTACGGCTGAAAATATGATCGACGAAGCAATATAAGTGGAATCTGTCCTCACATATGAAATACCACCATTCCAGTTGTCCGACTCAATGTGGAAGTTCCAACTACAAAAATCATCTGCTTTGGAGGACAACGATAGTGAAAGCAGTTGATCCCCACGACAAATATGCAATTGCCATCCTCCTGTGAGAGGTTCGTAAAGATTACCATGATTTATGCGATAGGAGTTCGCTTAAAAGCCTTAGAGTAGAAACAAGTTTATGTTTGAAGTCCTCTAAACACAATTTTCTTTTCTTACAAACCATGAATGACTGCTCACTCTCAGTCCAGAAGCATGAGTAATTCATCCATCAAATGCACTGCACAGATTCCCCAGCGATAGTTCAAAGCTCCGCTCTTGAGGCGACAAACTCTCCTCACTTTAACGTGAACTAAACCATCAACACCTACCTCCGCGAAGCAAAGAAAAACACCCCTAAGAAGCTATAAAATCAGTTCAAAGTGACATCAGAGCATTACGGACTCCACAACCATCCCGTAAGTAACGATGTGTACACGAATGACAAATGCTTTTTCATTAGCGCACAGTATTCTGCCAAACTCAACGGTAAGTCTAAATTGCTGCGATATAGTTCGCATTGCACAAAAAATCTTAGGAGTGTGTTTACTTGCTTCGCCCGAATGCTAATTTTGTTCGGCAAATCAGTTCCACTGCACCGACTCAACATCAAAGTTGAAGCACTCCAAACGGCGTTGTTAGATGGTATCTAAATAGAATGCGGCTATAAAGGGCAGCATATCCAGCTGCCTCCCGTTGGTGAATAATAGTTGAAAGCAGAAGACGAAGTGCTGACAGCAAAGAGTGATGAGTGAGGGCTTAATTAGTTGGTAGAGGTTATGAGATGAGCGTCTCGCAGGTACCAAATCACGCAAACCATGAACTCCTTTCCAGAAACGGAAAAATTACGGCTTAATCTGCAAAATTTCGTCCATTGATGGATGCAGACAGATGAAGCTCTGAAAAATATGGTGACGGCAAAGACGTCCGACTCTACATGGGGGACAAATAGGGCAATGAAGACCTGTTGCGCTTTGAATTTATAAGCACTGACAATCTTGTATTCGACAGGGATAACAAAGATGAGGACACAGATTAACCAGGTCCAAAACTGGTGTCTTTCTCTCACATTTCACTTAGTAACCAACAATGAAGTAAGCTTTCAAGCGTACACGACCACCACCAGCACATTGAAGGATTAGACAACGCAAAATATAATGACTTTTTAAAAGTAGGTTCCGACTTCCTGAACGCAAAAAACCAGGCAAATGCATGGGCGAAAACGTTCGTTTTGTAAAAACAATTTATTCTGAAATTGGCCATATAAATTTGAGTGGAGTTTGTTCGATGGAAATTAGTCCCGCAAACCAGCCTGTTGCAGCTCGGCCCGATTAGACAAGCAGCAAGGACACAAGGCCAGAGAAGAAGGTGGAAGAAAGGACAATGGTGGGGAAGAACTACAGTTAGTTTTTGGATTCCTTGATATTCGTGCAGAAAATTCATACGCTGACAGGGCTGTAACTTTTTCTTCTGAGCGGTTTTCCTGAGCAGAACGCGGCAGTGGAGCCTGTAGGCAAAAAGTAAGGGATTCAAACTGTTAATATGCAAAGAACTTATACAATTCAAAGTAAACATGACGCTTTGAAGGGCATTTCTTGCTTGGATTATGTAAAAACGCAAGAAATAGACTTCTTAGGATAGTCAAATGGCCTTTGAAAGATCTGGATTTTGTAAACCGGAGGGATAAGCCCTTTCGTATGCCAACAAAAGATAAAAAATGAAAACATCCCAAGTACGAAAAAATGCCATCTTCAAATTCCACACCTGTCAACGAGCCAGCAATAGTAAAAAAATTGTAAGCATGCTAGAAGGGAAGAAATGATGACCTCACGTGTTGGTGAGAAAAAGACCGGATGAGTGAAAGGACCACACCTACCATTAGAAATATTTTTTTTCCAAAATTAACACTTCGAAGCAATTTCGAAACGTAACTCTTTTATGTGAATGAGATAGAGACATGGGCAACTGACATTTAAGATGGCATCTAGCTGTCAGATGCACCTTAGACGCTAATTCGATGGAAACAAGTTGAAATACAGAAGCAAAGGATGCAACCAGCAAACAGCAGTAAGGAGAAATAGGAACCCAGATTAAAACCAGAAATGACAGCTCAAAAGGTAGAAACTTGTATGATGAAATGGATGAATAATCTCCACTTAGCGTTTTTCCAAATAAAGTGTCTTCGAAAACATTGCAGCAACGATGTAAGATTATCCACCGTTTTGGAACGCCGAACAATAATTGCCACCTTTCATCAGAGGCGCCTCCGTATGCAGGAATCGTGACTTTTCGACGGGTATGCAATCTGTCAAGGGACTCATAGTCCCACTACTCCCCACTGAGAAGGCGTAAAGAGCGCAATGCAACCTACTGCCCATCGGAGCGGTTAGGTTTTTCCATAGCTAGCCAGAGCCTAGCTAAGCAAATACGACCCAGAATCTGTGATATTTGCAACAAATTTAATCATCTTTCGCCCACAATCGAATTACAAAAGTCCTCGGTAGGTCGCGAAACGATCACGCAAAGATGTTCAGATCAACAAGCCAAATGCAAAAAAGATCTTTTGAGTTCCCCTAAAAAATTACCTGCATAAATAATTCGATCGGTAAATTGGAGTGGCAATCCTAATACAGTGGCTGGCGAAAAAGCTATTACTGGGAGATTTCGCAAAATACATTTCGAGTTGTCGGATGCACGTTTGACAATCCCGCGTAAATGGGTAGCTTAGTTAAGTGAAATACACCAATGACATCACGCAGTGATAGAAGGCTTCTCACCCATCAAATGTAGGAAAAAAGCGTAATTCTACTCACGTAGCAAACTGCACAGCATTGATCAGACCTGTTTTCAGACGGGAGTGTCCTCGAGACAGCACTAAGACAAGTGAAAGACCATCAGTACAAAAGGTAGGAAACTGTTAAACACATTGAAATGACGTTGCCAGCAACACTAAACGGATGCAAGAGAAACACCGCCTAAAAAGACTTCAGCCATTGTTTACTCTGTGCTTCGTTTCTGCATGCGAGATCGCTTGCACAAAACAAATATTTTGGAATAAAAGCAAACTAACCCTGCCAAAACTAAGGAAGCTTAAATTATAGGCAGAAGATCCATGGTTAAGACACTAAATCTAAGTAGGTGTGCATAAGGTTGACGCAGGGTGAGCATCGAGGGCCGAGCCGTGAGACAACGCAAACAATCTGACCAGGAGTTCAGAAACAGTGCAGTTACAAATTGAGACTCCCGAGCGAGAAGCATAAAGTTGAAGAAGACTTCAGTTCACCCCACTTCGCTTACCCATAAAGGCAATAGCATTCGTAGTGAGGATAGAAAATTACTTAAGCACAGCCATGGTAGTTGAAGGATATCCAGCAAACTGCAGGGAGTCGATGAAGTCCTGTGTAAGGCGTTGGATCGAATTGACACCCGGACCATACACAAGGTTCTGCTGTGCACTTAGGCTTGTCTCTACCACCGCGTCAAGGCCGGCAAAGTGGAGAAAAAGAGCCACCTCCTTGGCCAGAAAGTTGCACATCGGACGCAGAACAGTCACATCATTGTATCTCGTGTCGGCGAAGCCCTATAATCAAGGTTTTATGATAAGATAATCCATGGTGATCAACCCATTACGATGAGATGCTCAAATTGACGCCCATAATCCGTAGGCCTTCAATGCCATGGCAACACTATGGTAATTATCCATATTCTAGTCCCGAGGAAGAATAGAGCAGGCCGAAAACACATAAGAAAAGCAAATAAGAGAAACACAACGACTAGAATTTCTAACAATTTTCCTCATGTTTACAGACCCTAAACCAATGAGTTAAAAGTATTCTCTTGCGATTTTCATCGAGTAGTGGATATTTTATGAATGGAACAACAGACGACATGGATGCGAATACAAAACTCTTCGCCTTAGAATGGAATCTCACGAAAAGGCGAATGTTCTCAAGAAAAAGTTTAAAGGTGAGCTCACCATATAGCATCATAAAAAAAACTAATTTTGTATGCTTCGCCCAAGAAGTTCTGATAACGATAAGCCTAATAAAACAAATAACATATCATAGCTAACTGCTTAGCACTTTGGAAAGATGCTCCAAACGATCCTAAATGCGCAAAAATGGTACAGAGACCAGCGCACGCTAGTTGCCACTTTACTTGCACAGTCTGTCGAGTAACAAATTCAGTCCACAAGGGGCACATGCTACTGCAAGAATGTTGGAAAATCCAGCCACATTTACCACCAAGGAAGCCATGCAGAGACCTCCATCACAAATGCCCTACCGGAAAGATTATTAGCACCATATCAGTAGGATAAGCAGCGAGAATGAGAACTCACCAACTCGGTTGCAACAGTTCCACCACGACCTTGGGCGATGCCGGCGAGGCAATGAACGGCCAACTGGGTTGCATTCTCACCCACCATAAGGTATTTGTAACCTAAGACACGAGATGTGTAGATCATCAACTGCTGTAAACGTTGCCATCGCAGCATCTCTTCGGCTGCTGTGAGAGCTGAGTTCGTAATGCGAGTCAAGCCGCGGAAATTGCAATTTATAGTGAAGGGGATCTAAGAGACGCAGAGGAAATGCCTAGCAACCCATTTATAAACAACATGAGCCAAGAAGTGACATGAATTTCAGCGAACCTCATCTGTTCTCACAATCCGATACTCGAAGCCTGCATCCTTCATGACTGCCTCCTGCTTTTCGGGATATGGTTGCTCGATGTCTAAAATTGCATTAACGATCGAGAAAACACTTCTGCTTGTTCAATCAAGAAGGCACAGAACCGAAACAAATTCAGCAACTTGCCATACAAGCAAATAACTGTTGGGTTGAAGCGCAGTTTTCGAGTCTCTGCCTTAGCTTGACACTAAGCAACGAAAGGTGGTATTGCGTCAGAAAGAGGTATGGACATGGTGACAAACTAAGGACATCACGGCAAGAAGTGCAAGAGAAACGAACACTTAATAAAAAAAGGTAATGCAAAAGAGCATACAACCAGAGGAACAAAAAAGCGCCGGGACTGTAAACACACAAACCCACCATTTTCGCTAAAATGAGCATCGCCAGTGACGAAGAACCACCAGAAAAGGCTAACACAACTGCCTCCCGATTCCTAATGATGTTTGCCTTCCCAAAAGATGACCGAAACTTGTGCACACACCCAGCATGAAAACAGGTTCTGAAATGCGTACCAAGCTATTTATGACAGTATTGCTGTTAAAAACAATGGCAGGGCGTAAAGGCTCCTACATATAACCGAAATCTGGTACATTTTGAAACTGACTTGCATAGGGGCGGATCGTCCTTACGAACAAAGACAGCAGGAGGTCCAGATCCACCTTTACACTTGATGCATACCGTGCGATCAAGCCTTAAATTAGGGTGAGTGGGTCATTTTGAGATGGGTAGGAGGTGCAGCATTAAGCGGCGTACTAGAAAAACGTTGAAAGCACCTACATGATTCCCAAACAAGCGGACACGATGTCCGCTATGAGTAGACCTAACACGTCAGATTCTAAGTGGGCCGGTTCACAAATTGATGTGTATAACACTAGTTATCAGCATCAAATTTTCTGAGACCAATGAATAACTTTGCTAAAGAGAGGTTTAATCAGCTAGTTGATGCAGGCTTTGAATTTGATTTATTTAATACTTTTAACTTACATCGTTTTGTTGCTTAATAATTATCATGGACTGTGTACCATTCTTGTGTTACACAACATTTTTGCTTGCAAAATTATTTACGAAGAATTAATCAGCACCGTTATAGTGCTCTGAGCATCAATAATAGACTGGGAGAAGGCTAAGTGTAGGTCAGAATACTTGCATTCTAGCCAGAAAGGAAGGGGACTGCTGACATGGCCGGCAGGCCAACCCACGCAGTACCTTTCAAGGTGACCGGCACTAATGTTGGGCCAACCGACAGTCCAAACAAACAAAACACTACCATTGCAGCAATTATCTAGTTCTAACTGGACCATCTGGACATGCGCACAGCTTGGGTTTCTTCCTCGGCGATGGGGGTCGTTGTCCTAAAGCCAAGCGAAACTTCATTTCTGGTCGCCTTCTTCCCTTGAAGGCCCCATTTTATGAAAAAAACGGTATACAGGGAAGCCTCTGCAAATAGGAACTTAGTGACGTCGCTGAACGTGTGTCAGTTCATCCCCACTTAAAGTACGGCGTGAACCCTTAAATCCCGATCAAAGCTGTTAAGTTTACCATCCAATTGTGCTCTTGGTAACAATGAAGTACACTCATCCTTCGTGCCCTCCGTAAGATTTGCATTCAGCAATAGCAGATGTCGGGATCTCCCAAAACTGCGATATCTACCTAATGCTGCGAACCATTAGCTAAGCGTGTCATCAGTTAGTGGAATCAGGCTCTTGATTAAGCTTTTTTATCGCTCTCGAAAATCTCGAGGGATGCGACGAAACCTTCAACACCTAGCAGAGCGTGTCCTTCAAGGCTCACTAACTGGGTGGATGGTGAACAAAATGCGCACTGCGTGGGTCAGTAAGCGCAGCCAGTAAATCAATTTCACACCCAGAGAGCTCCATAAATTCGCGTAATACCGTTGTTCCAGACGCCCACCAGATGGTCAAATTCCATATTATGGCAAAGTCTCTGTGTCACGTTCTAAGCTTAGTTGAGTTGGCCTTTTTCTTGCCCTGTGTGCTCCAATCTTACTCCCATTTACTTATCCGACTCCCAGGCAAGCTGGAAGGACGTTCGCGTGGCTTATTTCTTGGTAGCGGCTGCTGCGAAGATCCTTCGTAGTGATATTCGGGTTGGTTCATGGAAGAGTATGCTCAGAAAAAGGGAGATGATGGTAGCAAAGGACATTTCGCTAAAGACCTGCCAGAGGAAAATCATGGATGGTGGAATCCATTACATGGGAAGAAATATTTTGGGGTGTAGTACTTCATATTAGTATCTTGTGCAAAGCCAAAGCCGTTCCAGGCTTTTGGAAGGCACCTTCACCCATCAATAAACTGGGTCAGAAAAGATACAGACGACATTTGCAGCTGCTTTTAGGGCTGCAACTGTCACCATTAATTGACTAGATTACCTTTGCCCACTGCTGAGCTAGTACGTGATTGTGGCCTCACGGGAAGGCTAGGAGCTAGGTTGAACAGTGTTAAGCATATTACTGACACTGGCGAGGTCAGGCCCATTTTGCAATCCCTTGGGCACATTCCATGTCCTGTCCCAGAGGTAGTAAGCCCGGTTGAAGGGACAGTTTGAATTGCTCTTATAAAACCGTCCAGGTTACCATGAGCTTTAGCGGTCGTAAAAAACGACGAATAGCCAACAATTACCCACCGAGTGCAGAGTTGAACGCCATAGCTAAGAGGAAGCGCTTCCTCAACCCAAAACAAACCATTTACTGAATTCACTGCGTGATTTAAAGTGGTCCTCCGCACTAGACTGAGTATCCGGATACTAACAAGCAGGAGTGAAGGAAACATTAAGAGAGAAGGCGTCTTGCATAGTGCCGAACGTACTTTATGGAGTACAGGTAATGTTCTCCGGACTCTGATGCTGCGGCTACCTTACAACGACTGGCCTTTAATCAAAGCACTGTCCTTCACCCGGATGCCTTCTCCCCTTTAGGGAAGGCATCCAGAGCATAACATGAAGAGGAAACTAGTGCTGGACCGCGAGTAGAAGTATTGACCCTAAAATCAAAGAAATGTCATCTTTTTCAACTTTTGTTCACCCCTCTGGGTCACCGAAGACTGTAGAAAGCAAACTACAATCTGGTTGACGCCAGGCAATTGAATGAAGCTCCTCAGTTTCATTGTTTTGGCAAGCGACTGCAAGTGTTCCGTTTAAGGCTTGCCAGAATCGCCAGCTCGAAAATCAACCTAAAATAATTTCAAGTGGCTGAACAAGCTATGGTGAGGCGTTATAAGAACTTAAATGTCATGATTTGCACCAGTGCTGGTCCTACAAACTTAGAAACCAGCACCCTAACCCGGGAACTGCATACAACCGTGATTGCTGTATCCGAGGGCAGTGTACCTTCACCAAAAGGCAAAGCAGTAACAGACTTAGCAAAAAAGGCGACAAAATGCTCTGCACCGTGAGCTGTTCGCTAACTACGCAATGGTCTATTACTTCAAACACTATTTAATAGCAAGGCGGTTCATGGTAGGGTGGATCAAAAAAGAGTTCACTCAGCTGAAAATGGTGAAGGACGATGGCCATTCAATTGCATGGCAGTACAAGAAACTGAAGCATCATAACCACACTCCAGCTATTGCGGCAAAAATAATGGCAACGATGGGTGAGCCTTCTAAATATCACCGAAGAACGCAGAAAACTGATCCCAACACAAGCCTAGAGTAAGTGAGCACCATGGCATCCTCCCGACATCCCTGTGGTTTTGTGGTACTAAGACGACACTTCTCCCAAGCGTCTCGAGGTCTCAGGCTCAGTAATACAAGCACTTCTCTAAGAGTTTCACTAACAGCTGAGTCACGCAGGCAAAAATGGTGGATGTCTCAAGCAAAGGATACCGGTGACCTCACTTACCCAGACTTGAGTTGCAGCAGTTTCTTGGAGTTGCATCGACATCATGGATCGAGTGATCCGCAGTAAGAGGAGGAGGTTATGCATTCTGGTTATGGATAACCAATTTACGAAAGTGTCTGAGACAGACGACGAAAGCATAGGTTATGTTTTCTTCTTGATCGGTCGATGCGTTTGCAAACAGGGAGCACCCGCATCGGGATAGCGGCCCAGATCCCAACCTCGAAATCCGATCTTCCGACTTTCCAAGAAGTGCACAGCACCCCGACACCAGGAAGGCAACGAACGGGTAAAGAGAACGAGTTGTATTTTGATTGGACACCTAAAAACCTTTACAAAAGACTCACGGTCTGAAGATTCGAACTCAAGCCTAGAACGTTCTCTCACCACAAACATGGCCACGGCCACGCATCAACTGGTGTCTTATTGTTGGGATGTTCGCAGGCCGCGAATCGCGAGTTCTCTCTGATGTTTTCCTACCGAACGACCAGCAGTCCTCCGTGATGCTTGTTTCATCTGCAAAGGGGCTTAAAAGGACATTTCAACATCAAGAGTGGACACCTTTGAGTGTCGTTAGTCAGGCCGAAGTATTGCGGTAGACACACAGGCCAACGTCAATTGCAGCTACTCACGAACTGCCTCCTTCGTAAGGCGCAACTGCTCTGCCAGTCAACATCAGGAAGATGCAATCGACAAAGGTGTTCAATTGGTCGGTTGGGAAGATGAAGTTCGCGCATTAAAAGGGGAAAGAAAGCATCCGACGGCGTGGTTAAAGGCTACCCACAGAAATGGCGCCAGGACCGATGCTTAAACCGACAAGAGGCCTGTGTACCACCAATACTTCTTTAAGCGTGTCTTTTAGACAGGAGGCGCAGACACTACTGCAGCCCCTGCTCGAAAAAAGGTTCGATTTCTCCGACGCTGAGTTTAGCGCCATCTCCATTAGCTTCATTTCCCCTGCGACTTTCTCTGGCGCGAGAAGCCTGGCCGGTGTGCGGCATTTATTGTCAGTCTCAGTACGACTGAAAATGGAGTTTCGCTCAATTTAAACGCTTGGCTTGTTTGACTGCCGGTTCCGACTAAGGTCACTTGGGTGGCCGTACTGCCTTCGTCGGGTGAGTCAGCCTCTAAGCCACGCCAATATCCTCGATTCCTTTCTCTCTAGTGAATCTATTTATTCTCCTCAAGTGCTATGCCTTTCTTTTTCTCCAAGGAGGTCTCTGGCACCCTACTGAGTGCCTTTCCGAAAGGACTTGATTTTGCACGTAAGATGAACACCGTCCGATGTTGTTTAGTGCATTGATGCCTCGATCGTAGCTCTCGTTGCGCATGAGAAAGCACACAATTACCAGGGAACTCTTTATTGCTGTAATGTAGGCAGGCTGGGCGATCATCACTAAGCCGGAAGGACGGGTCATGGGATGGAGGTGCCAAATTGGCCATTTTGCTCTCGGTTCTCGTCATGGAAATGTGCTGGACCTATCGGCACGCACCAAGGATCACGCCACCGTGCAGCTACAACTTGCAGAGACTGAAGTGCTCCACCATTGAGCATCATTCTCTGAACCCTGCTCTGCCAACTGCTCATGCCTTGCCGGGACTGTCGACGCCAGCCATTTCATCTCCCTCCACGTGGAAAGGCGCTCGGTCTCCACTTCACCTGACTCCATTATAGCCGTCATTTCGCCCTCTTAGTGAACTGCATTGGAAAAGGGTGGATGCAGTAGCTAATGGCCTTCCATTGCCTGAGATGAAATGACGATCCAAAGTGCACCATGTTCTTCTACAATGTTTCACTTCAATCCATCAACTCACCCACAGCATCGGTTCCCTCTTAACTCCACCTCCTTCGAACGTCTGATGATGACCTACATTGTGCAAGCGAGAATTCCATTTGACAGCCTAAACCGTGTGTGGGACAACTTCCGCCTACCTGGAGACTGGGACTTTTGCACTACAGAGCTTTAAGCCCACCTTGCGGGGCTGCCTCTTCGACCATTCAAACTGCGCAGACACCAATTAACCCTATTTCAGGCAAAACAGTGCACAAAGAAGAGTCGAACTCGTCCACCACCACTTTACAATGCAAAGTAACTTGAAATGAGCTATAAAAATTAGAGCAGCTTTCCCGCAGCAAAAGATTCTACAGTGCATTATCATGAAGGTGGGTTAAACTTTAGTAAGAATTACAAACGCAACAATTTGCGCGACGAATAGCTGATGATGAAAGAAAATGAGAAAAGCTCACTGTTAATTGTGCAAAAGCGACGAAAGAAGACATAATAGCAGGTGAGAACATGCGTTGTGAAAGCAGAGCAGGCCTGACACCAACGCCACTGGCGGAAGTGCAGTGCAGTCAAGATGCTGCACTTGGTACTACCGCTTTCAGCCGCAAGGTTGATAGGTTTCGCAAAGGAGTGATCACCTTTGTGTTCACACATCCTGAACGCAACAAGTGATTTTATCGTCTACATTTCGCCATTTCGCAATTTCGCCAACTTACCTGCGCATGTAGCTAATGTTGCCAGGCGACAAAAGACCCTGGCACCAACCTTCTATGAGTTGCAACCTCCTATAGCCCATACCATTGTGGACGGGCATTGCGAATCACAGACATGGTACTCAGACTCCCCATCGCATTGCGATACCACTTGGAAAGGACGAGGTCCATGTAGGCCTTCAGTTTAAGACGCGGTGGGAAAACGGATCGTCCAGAAACGCTTTCCCACCATTCGCTACTGGAGGGGACTGATGCCTTTGAGATGGCTTCGCCTAACTGATGAGACACACCAATGAATAGGAAAGGGATGTTTTCGAAATGTATCAGGAGGAAGGAGTCGCACTCTCTTGCTGACCGAGTTTTGCAGTACAAATGGGTCGCTTGCTAAAGAATGAACCTCAGGCGTGAGCAGGATTCCCTCACTCAAGAAACTGCGACTTAATTGAGTTTATTTTACATGATGCCGTCCTGAATGAAACAAAAACCAGGGATGTTTCTATTGTTGCAAAAGAATGATCATATGAGGCAACTTCCTATCGCTAAGAGCCCATGAATTCACCTGACATTCCCTTCAATGCAAACCGACCCTGTGTACTGCTCACAGCAGTGGGTGCCTACTACCTGCCTAGTCAACCACACTTTCGCATCCACATCTAGCATACACAACGATGTGCTTTCACCGTGCCTTGCTAGTTACCTGCCAATAAGCGAAGGAAGGCCAGCGCCGTTATTGCTCCTCTTGCTGAGCAGCCTACCATCCTAAGCTACTGGTAATTTTGAGCCCTGCTGTACGCCAACAGTGCATATTCTGTCTGCCTACTCTCTTCCTTTGGAACACAAGATAGCGACAAATGACAAATCAAGGCGGTTCTTCATGGAGTGCGCTTCCTTCTGGAAGAGCAAAAATGCTGTTGATTATGGTGCCTCTGTTTATGTACATCCACTTGCAAATATGCATCACACATAAAGGAGTTGCAGAACGAAGCAAAATCATCCTCGTGCACCTCGGTTATGACATCTGCCCCATTCCAACATTCCTCTTCCACTGCAAATGTGTCGCTGACTTTAGCTAAGGACTCAAAAACGAATGCCCCTCCCCAAATGCCACATATGAAGGTGAGCACCCGATAATTACAACTTTTAACGCAACTTCGCAGGGCGTCTGTGTTGTGAATTCGTGGCTTTGAAACTCGCACTCATAAGATGCGTTGAAATGCAAATCGCATGACTAGCGCGATTTGCCGGTACATGGTTATTCCACCAGGTATACTAATGGTTTAATTGACAAAAATCATTTTGAGGAATTAATCCTGGCACAAACCGCACGGTGGTTAAAAGGCAAGGCAAGGCAAGGTAAACTCAACAATTCGAAGCACTGGTATGCACAACTGCTGACGAGTTGAACCAGCGGACCTTTCGCCACCACTGCAAGCTTACACTGCATACGGAGCAGCCCCATTGGCATTGGTGCACATAATGGACAGGTGTAGAGGGCACTATGCACACATCTTGAAAGTGGTTTAGTGCACAAAGCAATGTTTGGCACAGGCGTGCGAGGCTTTCCGGGTGGCGGACAGCTGCACGATAGTTGATCACAAAAGGCATTGCTGGCGTGGAGCAGGTCAAGTCACGCACAACCCCTCCCTCCCTCTCTCTCCCTTCCCCCTCCTGCATTGGCGAATCCCACTCTGCATGCTTGGTTACCCTCCTTGGTCATCGCAACGCTCGTAGTGTTGCATGGATAACACCCACAGTCCATCCACTTCATTCGCCAAATTCGTGTGCCACGTCACTGAACACGGCCATGTTGCAGAATTTGGACGCTCGATTTTGTTAGGGAACTGCGGTGCGGACGCAAGTTGTACTGTATATCTCGTATTCCTTACACCAGAACCACCTACCTTTACCGTTCAGGTTCTTGTCAGTTTCCCCTCACCGCACCTGTTTTTGCATTGCTGATTCTTAGCGGATTTGCTCCATTTCCTGTGTACAGTGCTGAGATGTGAGAAGGAGATTAGGCTTATATTCAGTTGGCGTCTTTCCTCAAATAGCCCGTACACCTCCTCTTCGCTTCCACCTTGCATAGCTCACTGGTTAAAAGAATCCTGTAGATTAAGGAACGGGGAAAGGTGTCGATGGCGGATGTCATTTTGAAGGCTTCTCTTTGGGGTGTTCGATGGTTTGCCCATCAAAAGCACATGCGATTCTCCGCCACATTAACACTTAGCTATTAGCAGTAGGAATTGGGATAGTTGGTCCTTGTGGACGTGTTCTCATTCTATTACCATCGAGGCAGCACAATCAATCTCTACCGAGTTCAAGAAGACATAGCGCATGAGCAGAATGCACACTGCCGACGAACAGAAGGGCTGGGGGCCACTAGCGTGGTCCATAGGTCATTACGCCCTGCGGAAGTACAATGCCAGAGCCCAAGTTCCCCACACTGCAAAACAACGAAGTCACCGAATGACCAGAATGACCAATGTGTGGCACTTAATTCTGTGGCTTCAAGTGCACGTGGCTGAGTGTTCACTGTCGAGGTGTGGGGCGTACGTCCTGATGCGCTTTCAAATCAACACACTGCATGGAAAACAAATGAGCACATTTGTGCACTCCCCTTCTGACCACAAATTGCAAGGGCCTAGGGTGCATTTAGCAGCCACGTATCCTCGTTTCACAGAATCAGCGTGTCATTGTAGGAACTGCACAACGTTACCAGGCAAGTAAAAGCCCTAGCTCACTTTTCTGTGCAGCTCATGTCCACAACTTCCTGCACACTGTGAGGTCTGCCCAGATGCATACGATTGCGATCATGCATTATAAAGCGCAGAAGGGAAGGGCACAAGGTGATATAGAAACTTGGCTTCACTCTCCACCTTCGTAACAGCCTGGCAGGTCATCCGACATCACTTCTTCACTGCGCATCATGTTCTCCAGGTCACACCACCTGCGCTGGGTCCTGTCGTACGTCGCAATGCAAATCTCGCCATAGCATTCCACCACCTCTCATCCCCAAGGAAGTCTCGGAGCCGCACATTGGTGGCAATGGAAAGCAGCATAGCATCTGTAGGACAATTGCAATTATTCCTTCCAACGAATGCTCAGCCCTAGCGCAACAGCAGGTGAGCAGGTGGGGGAACACGCAATGACCCCTAACACGGGTGCTGATATGGCGTCAATCCTCTGCAATCGCCTTGGTCCACATTCCACAGAACTGCCACTAACTAGTGAAGCAACAGCAGTCTGGCTACCTGCCGTTTGGAGAAGTTCGCTACCAATTATGTTAGCCCGCGTTATCAGCTCTGGTTCTCCACCAGCTTCTTGGTACGCAAGCACACCATCTTCATTGGAAGAATTGTGCCACACTTTAGACTTGGCTTCACAGCTGCTTTTGCACCTGCGTTTTACTAGCAGCGGCCAACCAGCATGTTTTCATGCATGACGCATCCCCAAACCCACTCGGATAATCAGAAGAGGCAAGTGAGTATGCAAGGCGGCATGGCTATTTAATGGCAGGTGTGCATGGTTCTTATGTGTGTTTTCCTTCAACCACTGACCACGCTGCGATTTCTGCTCTCGGAAATTTGCCACAGTCGCGAGGGATTTGAGACTCAAAAGAGCAGACTATGCAACACACTCATTGTTCAGGTGGTAATTCTCGATTTTGATGACGTGACACTGAGGGGTTGCGCTGCTGTTCCTTTGCCTAACAGCCTCACCCACGTGTCGACACAGTAGCTCCCCAGCTGTGCTTCAATGCACAGTTGACGATGCATGTTCAGTCCAATAATTACGCCCTCTCTCGTCGCCAGGGCGGCAATAGAATGCTCCAACAAATCCACTATACAAAAAGTCTACCATGCGAAAAGAAGGTCCGAGCGTCGAGGCGCATTGGCAGTGAGGCCATGCCACATAATGCTGACATCTTGGCAGTGCATTAGCTCCGCCGTAGCACTTCAGCTGGGTGGTATGAATGCGCCACTGCACCAGTAGCCCTGAGCTCTTCTCCAAGTCAGCCATGCTTCCACTGACCCAGCTCTCCATGCACAAAGACTTAGAATGAAATATGATGGAAACATGCTCTACGGACATGAGCGTCACAGTCCAACGCTCTTCAAGCTGGCTCCCTACTCCGATTGCGATGCCATCCGGTTTGTAGCGCCACTCCCACTTTCTGACTGTCTTTGCCTCAATCGGTCAATTCAAACAACCATGCACTTCGCATCAGAGATTAAAGCGCACTCCTCCCTATGCATGGCAGTCTACAAGGCAAGGTCCACCCTTGTAGCCTCCCACAACAACACCTGCCTCATTCTCTCAGCCCTCATTGTCCCTTGCCGGCACAGTGAACACTCACCAACCACCATTCATTCAGCTCTTCCACGGATCGTAGCTGTGGAATCCCTAACCCCCAACTCGACACCCATCCGGCAGCCAACGCAGCAGCTCGACGGAGGGTAGCGCCGAGGACATCGTGCAAATTAACACTGAGGGTGGTTAATGCCCTTGATGCTGATTGAGCTCTCGGTTTTGGTAGCGCCATTTAAGGTCTTCGCCATTGTTCCACTGCGTGTAGCTCCACCTCTGTTCCATGTGCCGGCACTGCTTTTTCGGCACAAGTATTATGTCTTCACCCGTGTTCGCAGAAGTCCCAAGACGCTCCAGTAAATATGCTAACAATGTCGCCATGCCGCAACTGCATCGTGATTGACCCTCTTCAACAGCAACATGCCCTACATTTTTTTTTCTTATTTGAAAATGTCATTTTCCCTCTCAAAACCTCGAAGTCTGCATTCGATGGCAATTTTCAGGTGTCAGTACGAGAGCGAAGGAGGTAAAGCGTTGCAAATACTACTGGCTTCAATGTAGTAGGTGTCTCAATCAGTGGTTCGCATCGTGATTGAGGCATGGCTCATTGTAATAAGTGGCGGCATGGTGAGGACGCACATCTTATTGTGCGGCGTAAAAATGATGCAACTCAATCGGAGCTCTGATGGCACTGAACTGGATCGCTTCGCCACGCAACACATCAGGACATGAACTCCTCAATTACTTCGACAAGTAAAAGTGGTGACACATTGTGCACAACACTCATGCCTTCCGTTGTGGAACTGCAAATTGGAAAGTCGTGCAACAAATAGAGGCAGCCTCTTCACTCTCACCTTGAAGCGGTGGATGCTCATCTGTTAGCAGGTGCGTCAATGAAGAACAATGGAGGTCAAGACAGAGAGACCTTTGTGTGCGGAGTGCTGGCAGGTTAGCACGCCCAAAGCTCTAAGCCAAACTGGCAGATTTGTAGTTGACGGCACAGAGCTACCAACCTAATTTTGTGGAGAAGCCTCATGCAAAACAATTGATGAAATTGACAGATGCGGGTGTAAAACTGTAACTACCCATAAATCGACCCCTAGCCTTCTTTCAGACGAGGCAGCTCTTTGTGAGTGAAGAGGGCTTTGAAGTCAGTTTTCGATTTTCTCCTTCAGTCCTCAAGCTGATGCTTACTTTCTGTGTCTCTGCATCATAAGAGACGAGCGGTTGAACTTTCCTTCACAACCAGTAACGTGACGGTCAACTATCTTTTTAATCGTACGGGGATTCGGTGGTTATCGAAGTTGACTGTGGGTGTTTTCCTCACACCAGTCACTACGTTGCGGTGACTGAGGGGCAAATTAATTAGGCGGTCACTAGGAGGAACGCTCAAGAGAGGAGGTTAGAGGAGTTGCGCACCACAGTTCGTGTCATTTCAACTCCCACCTTTGCTTCCAGACCACTTGCACCTCACTGCGACATCAACAAACTGCTTAGCTACGTTAGGCAAAGTGTTAATTGCTGATTCAACACTGGGTTTCGGTAAGGCCCTACTAGGATACTCCGCCATTGCAGTTGATCTCGGTAGCCTGACCTCCAGTCCACCGAGAGGTGGCCGCCAAACCCTTTCAAATGTCTACAGCACATTTTTTACTCACCCATTGTGCCATCCCTCATGTTCGTGCACGCCTCGAGGCACCAAAGCAAAGCGCCAGGACGAACATTCACGCACCACTCACTCACCGCACAATGTGTTTGAGGACGTGGCCATTCTACCCTCACCTCCTGTTGCACACATCGGCCAATAATGTGAGAATGCTAGCAGCAGAGTGGAGGGCGCAAGCATGTTGGGGATCCTACTGGATTCGATGACACATCGTTTTGGCGGCCTCCTACATTTCTCTACGAAGCGCTGCAAACCGCGCCCATAAGCAGATGCTCGAAGAAGAATAACAATGAAGGCCATGTCAAAGCGACCAAACTTCACATCGCCTAGAAAAGACGCTTCCTTTCAAATCGAAGCGGTGAATCTCACACAGGTAAGCGCTTTTATTAAAGCAAAGCATTCGTGTCGATGCTAGTGCGAGCAGAGAGCTTAAAGCCGTGGCGCGCTGAGAGTGAGCGTGTGGATCAAAGAAGAGGAGACAAGACAAATGATGGTACATGAGCACTGTGTGCAACGACGATTCTGTGGCGGAGTTGTCGTCAGATCCTGTGACTCAAACCACTCTCCCCAAGACCACCTGCGCCTACTGACAGTTTCACTTCCTTACATAATTCTAGGCTACTTCCCACAGTATTGCTGGACATGCGATTGGCAGGACAAAGCGACGTGACCTCCTGTTTGCGAGTGGGGCCCAATGACTTGACTCGAGTTATGCTCCTGGGTGTGGTGGTGAAGTGTGAATGCCTCAGCAACTCATCTGTTATGCATCTCCATCGTGCTTACACTTTTGTCCAATGCTCACTTGTTGTCTCTGGTCCTCCAAATGGGGTTCACTTCAATTACGAGGAGTTGGCTCACCGCTCCAATGCCCTGAGTAGCAGCAAAGCCCAAATCATATGCCACCACTGAGTGAGCCTTACCTTCCAATGGCAACCATGTTCTCCTTCCCCAAAACGCTACTGATCAGAGCGAAGCTGCTGATGCCATGAAATCACCAAAGTGGAAGGCTGTTGGTGTGGTCGCGTATCGCATCGTTTGCACGCAATTGGGATGAATGGCACGCTTGACTGGTGAGTGGTTCCCTACCAGCACCGGCGATGCAGGACGATGGTCAAGGTATGCTTGGAGGGGAGGGAGGGGCCATGTGGCATCGACTGCAGTGCAGCATCTCCTGGCACAGATTTATGGCTTCTTCACGCATCACGAATGCTCTGCAACGCTGTGTAACAGCTCCTCAGTGCCTTCTGCTGCCAAGCCTCAAGCACCTGGTCGCGAATTCGGCACCCCAACCAGCAAGTCTTTCTGGTAACTTGCTGGTCCATAATATGATAATGCATGGCATCTGCCATCACTACCCAGTCGGTGCTTTGTGCCACAATCGCCAGGAAATGCACGTTTGCTCATGCTTGGCATCATTCAAAGGCAAAGCGTGCTCCTCAAATAACAAAATGCGTTTAGGACTCCCATGTGTTCAGCTCCTGTTGTGCAGCCAAAATACTGCCTCACTCGAGCCCAAATGCAAACCTTACCATGTTTTGCTAAATACTACATGAAGTAGGCTTTGACTTATAACGTAAAAGCGTGCGATTTTGGGGATTAGGGAGATTGGGGAACAGGGCTTCGTGGGTGAACTCGTGTGAAGCAAATTTGGGTCCTCTTCCTGCTAGTTCCTACAACTATCGACTTCGCTTCTAGTGGTCAACAGTAACACATCGACACGCGAACTCTTCACTCTAGGGCTCCGCCTTACACACACACTTCACTTTCACTCTGCTGGAACGAGCCGACGAGTTGGAGGTGAACATATTTTGTGAGATGTGGATGTCACACTCAGGGGTGTGTGTTGCGTGCGTTTCCTTCTCCCATTACGACGACGCCCAATTTGTCACGCAATTCCCAATGCCTGACTGTTTCTAGTCCAGAGGATGCATCCAAACACATATATTCACGAATTAAGGAGCATGCACTGTATTGCAAGTGTGCGATGTCAGTATGTCGTAGAGTCACCCTCGTAGGCTTGGCATCTCATATCAATGAGTCTCTCATCGCCTTCTTCCCATCTTGATGGTGGCACATTCTTTGATTGGGTGTTAGACAGTGAAATCGTCGCCTCTCGTCTCCACCATTACATGTGGGTGCATTTGCGCAGAGTCCCTTACATGTCGTCGGCTGTCCCGCCTACACCGGTAAAGTGCGAGACCTACACTCGCATGAGCAGCGCGGTTGGCCGATGAGTGCGTGAGTGCTTTTCCAAAGCGCCTGATCGCGTTGCGACTGCTGAGGTAAAAGGTTGACAGGAAGTAGCTCGGAGACTACGCACTACGAAGCGGCTCCTTCATTGCCGCATCGCCAGAGGGCCTAATTTCCGTGTTGTGTCGGTACACCGTAACTTCCCCGGTGCCTTCGAAACATGCATTCTGCCCAAGCATCGTGCCTTCCTTCATCCTCAGAGAAGTCTCGAAGTACTGCTGCTGCTGCTGCTGCTGCTGCTGCTGCTGCTGCTGCTGCTGCTGCTGCTGCTGTGGCTCAACAAGCATTACACAAGGCATCATGAAATGACCGAGCAAACACACAAGGCAGCTTACCATAAGAGACGCCTCTTTAACTGCGATGCGCCGCATATTTATCGCTCACTTCAAAAGTGTTTCATTCCACTCTAAGACTTCGCTCTTTGCACCTACTGCGAAACGAATGAGAGTGAGGAAAAGACAGTGGTGACAAGCCTCCTTTAGCTACTTTGGTGCCACCCTTCATTAGTGTTGCATCCAAGGTTGGGGCATGCTGTCAAATCGGCACACCGAAAGACGCAATAAGTCGTCGAAACTAGGCTGGCACTCTGGCAAAATTGGGTGAAACAGCTTCGGACTACAGCACAACATCGCAATCATGCTTTGTGTCGCTTCAAACAGCACAGCCGAAGCCTTGATTTTCACACCAATTGCGCCTTCCCATGCGAAAGCGTAGATTGGGAAAAAACGTGTCCACTTGTAAAGATCAGAGCATATTTTGGCTTGTGCATTGCATGGCGGCAAATTTAGTGAGCATCATCTTTGGGGTCACTAGATCTGCAACTTCAAGCAGAATCTACCCAAAGTAAGAAGGCACATCAAAGGCGAACAAAACAAAGCTGTGGCAAAGCGATCCGCCACCAACTTCAAAGCCTCGTCTTTTTTCTCCTTTGAGGTGGCGGATGCCCTGCACGTGAGCAGGCACATCAAAGAGTAGTCAAGGCAAATGGTGAAGAGTGGGCTTTGTGTGCATGTGCTACCAAACTTCTCTCTCGTCATCAATCATGTGACTCAAGTCGAGATGCTGATGTCTGCCCGGTTTAGGTATTGTCTCCGGTTTTCGAATTCGCGGCTGTTATTCACCTACCAAGGCTTCGCTCCCGCTCCAGTTACCCCTTTACATGAAGCGGAGTTTACAAGGCTCGGAAAGTGTGGCGACTGTTGGCGGAAAGGCAAGAGGAGAGGACCAAGGTGCTTCGGCTTAGCTTGGCTTGCACAAGAACTCCAGGTCCTCCTCCAGCTTTTACGTCATGTCCCTTCGAGATCCCATTCGCATGGAACATGCAACATGCCCATTCTCTCTGACATCAGAACATCTCATTTTCTTGCCTCCATGTCGTATCCCATGCACCTGTAGGGCGGCAATAGTTCGAACTTGCAGAAGTACTAGCAATGCACCTCCCACCAGAAGCTGCAGTGACACGAGTGAATGCACTGCTTTGTAGGAGAAGTAGGCTACAGCAAAACACTTCCTTCCTCTCAATGCACAATGAGTTTGTCTTAAACCTTATTTGACATATGGGCGATCAACTATACAGGATTTCGAAAGCAAAGCACTGATTCATCGTCCTGAAGCGCATCAGCACAAGCACAGTGGGTCATTCTTTCCTCTTGATCACGGGTCAGACTCTAGCTCTTGGTGTCACTGGCAATTGGACCGCCACCATTGTACTTACACTGCACGGCGTGTCCTCAAACCACGTCAGTAGACTCAACACCTACCGCCTTACAGCAATGCATGTTCTGCAGCCGTATTGCGTCTTCCTACGTCCGCCGCGATGCCTCGGTGCCAAACACATCGGTGACAGCTGGATGCGAACCCGTGGCCTACCGAAAGCTGTCAGTTGGTGAATAGCACTAGCCGTGACTCCAATGCAAAGCTCCGATGCCGAGCCATCCGCCGTCCGTGCACGACGATCAAAGCCCAGCAAACACGTCCGCTCATCCTCACTCCTCTACCAACAATGTGGAAGTCGGGTGGGTATGGCATGGTAGCACTGAAGTGAGAGCAAAGCCGTATGGATGAATGGTCGTGAAACCACTCATCTACAACAGACTAATTGGACCACACTTCCCCCTGCATGACTCGCCTTTTCGGCAGCGATTATCAGACCGCAGTTGAGCGCGTGAGGCGGCTGTCGCGCTGGTCTTCTCCCAAAACTACTCTACTCACTAAAGGATTGGCATTGATGCCGTGAATCACCTCAGCTACACATGAGCTCAATGAGAGTGAGGTTTATTTGGTGGTACCATTCTTGCAGCATCGAGTGTGCCGTGACAGCTGACGTGGAAGGTGGATAAAGGATGGTGGAGGGAACAACGCATAAGGACAGATACGAACTGCATAATAAGCTGACAATGGACTACAAACTGCGGTCCAGTCATCGGGCCTTGCCTCTGTGGCCACTGAGCTCCTCGCCTCATCAGCAATACGCATTCCATTCAGCTGGCTTGCCTTCATCCGTCATGTGAGAAGCACTGAGATGCTAAAACAAGCAACACCAGGCCGAGTAACAAAGCAAGATGGTAGCCATGCGACATCCTCTTTCGCTGCCATGCATCGCTTACTCTTCGTCCAATTGGAATCCAATATCACGTCGCCTACAAAACTGGCTGGTTGGATTTGCCAGGAGACTCGCAACGGTGATGGGGCATTGAAGAAAGTAGCCATGCTGGAAATCCCACTCTGTTCATGCCAGTTGATCCTCCCATAATCATCAGCGCCAGTTCTCATCATCACGTCGTGACCAAGAAGTGCCTCATAATAGTGGATGGACAAACTGCAATGCTACGTGTGGTGGAGTTGCATCAAAAGGACACTCTGAGTGGAGATACGGAGGTGGTGCAATCGGCTCAACTCCCTGACCCCATCGAATGCGAATGCAGTACAATGCAGCGCAATCGTGTTAGCAGCCCTCGTTTTGGTATGGGTGGCCAAAGCAGATGCATTTTACACGCAAATGCCACTTTTTTCTGCGGAACTGCAAATCGGGAAGTGATGGAATATTTGTGAATGCTTATTACAATGCAAACGGAATGGAATCCTTCCACATTTCACCTTGATGCGATGCATGCCTTGCACGTGAGCAGGTGCATCAAAGGAGGACAATTAAGGCAATGTCAACGCGATCAGACGTCACCTTGAATGCCTCTCAATTTTCACCCAGAAGTGGTAATTGCCTCACACGTGAGTAGGTGCATCAAAGGAGAGCAATTAAGGCTAATGACCAGAAGTGAGCTTTGTGTGCAAAGGCAATCGAACTCCATCTCTGCCATTGCATCTTTCTACTCTAGTCAAGATGGTCGAATTTCGCCTCCATATCCTATTAATTTCCTGGACTGCACTTGTGCTTGCATGGACTCCCTAAGCAGCACCAAAAGTGCTGCTCTTTGTGCATTTTGAGGCGAATTTTGACGAAGGTTGTGCGCTGGGGAAGCGATTAGTCAGGTGAAGTGGTGTGACTTCGTGTGTTGATGATTGAGATGCAGCAGACCAACCCAAGTCCTGCTGCTAAGTCTGGCAATGAAGCATGTGAACCCTTAATTGCTTTGTCTTTGGTTGTCTCTACCGCATTTGCCCTCTCTTACAATGCCTCATCTTATTCCGTATCCTTTTACTAGCAAAGCAAATGCATCAATGAATTCCATGGTTGGCACCGAACGAAAGGTCACCTGGCTTATAGTAGGAAGTTTTATGGATGGAAAGCAGGGCATTTAATTGGCAACTGTAGCGCATTTATTTTAGTTTATGAATCAGATAAATGCTGCTTCTGTTTTTCTTCCCATGATTTCTCATGACGCCAGCAATGACTGGAGATGTAGCCCGGCTACTTCTTCGTGCCTTCTACTGCTGAGCTTTTAAGCAAAGCCAACTCTTTGTGAGTTTAATCGATTTGATTACAAAGTCAGCACCCTGGTGCTGCAAAGTTTGCGCATTACTTTAAAAGAGGATGCGGTGAATCATATTAGGCTTTAACATTGATTTGATGTCTATAGGACTTGGTCGCATTTAAGGGTGGCTGAAAGGCCAAAAGAAATACTAATTCTAACCACAAATATTAATTGCATCAAAATTTAGCCAAATAACAGTGCCATGCCAGTTTTTTAAAACAACCTTTTGAAGTTTTAACAATAATTGCTGTCCAAAAAAGCTATTTAAATTTTGGAGTTGATGGTTTGATAAATGTTGATGCTTAAGTGATAACTCTGCGAGCAGACGCACGCATATCGTTTAAGTGTCTAGCCGCTCCATTTAAAGTGCAGTAGCTCTGTTAAATAAGTTTTTGGTGCCTTATTCAACTTTGGCAAGTTAAGCATGAGTTCGGCAATGACACGCTTCACTATTAACAGCCACCAGGGCTAATCGTGCTCAGGTGCTGTTCTTGCCTTGGATCGTGATGGCGTCGAATCTGCCACAAGTTACCTACTCGCTAGGTGCCTTCAAGCAAACACATTTTGCGCATTATGAAACTAATTTACACATCCCCCTTAAGTTGGATAGCTTACGCATTAAATGGCACCTGACTCTTGCTGATCTTCCTCTTTTAATGGTGCGAACAAATGCAACTGCTCATCAGATGAATAGTATGTAGCCTCTTTCAGGCAAATGCATTGTGGAATTGTGACCTTGAAGCGCATGCTCATAAAGCGTGACTGCTCGGGCCATTCCTCATTAACTCCCATGCAGCTGTATACGTTTTAAAATACAATAAATCCTTATTGCTAACAATTGATAATGATATCATTGTTTACTAAGACGCAACGAATACCTTAAAAACAAATGTGGGTGCTGAGCGAAATTGTTCTTTTAACTATTGGTTGCTGTAACGAGTCACTTAGGTGCTCTTTCACTGTGACTATGCCAGGCAGTCTTGGCTCTGGACTAGGCACTTAGTTCCAAACTATTCTGCGATTCAAGCATGAACTTTCTGTCCCATCATTGCTTATTCTATCGTCTTCAATGAAGTCTTAAAAAAGACTTAAGTTATCTAATGTAGTTGATGGAACCTTAAGAGATGCATCCCATTCACTATTTTCAAGCTACAGCAATGAGAAACAGAGATGCCTGTTTTCGAGGTGGGAGGGGCAAAACAAGTGCTGCGCATGTGATATGAATTTACAGCAACTGGACTTGACTGCTCCTCACAACTGTGCGATTTGTCTATTTGCAATTCTGGTCGGAAAACAAACTTATTTCACCTCGTTGAATTTAGATGAATCCTATCACGGGATGGCTGAGGAAACGGTAAAAGAAGTTAAAGATCAGTTCAAATACAGAAAAATGGACCAAGTTCCGTTCGTTTAATCAAACGCTTTTTAAAGGGTTAAACTTGGCATGTGACAAACATTGCTTGGGTTGCACACTGAAATACAATCAAAAGATTAAAAAAGACCTTTTTCTGCAGTAAAGTTAAAACCGCAGCTATTCAAAGCCAGTTTTAAAAAATTTTATGAAAAAGATGGCTAAAATCAGGATAACTTAGTGCACACCAAAAGGCTTAATGGCAATTACTTAAGGCAATTAACAGCATTCTGAACAATTAGGTAAGATAACGCAAGATGAGGCCAATCCCTCTACGATTTGTTTATTATGCTGTCACCGTTAAAACAACTAACGATTGGGGACAGTGAATGTTTGTTGAACTCGTGATTCTGACAGCGCGGCCGTTTAATTTCGTCGAGTTGCATTCGCCCAAAAGCATGGTCTCCAAGATCAGTCAGTAGTCTGGATCATTTCCCCGTCTTAAAGATGCGCGTTTTGCTTAAGCATTGCAGTCTTGTCCGGTATCTTTAACTATATGGGGGATCTGAAACAAAGAGCTACGTAAAATCTGTTAAGAAAATACGTGCATTTCTGTTTATGATTTAATTTAGTTTGAGGATTACTTCGCTGAATCATGAAATGCAGGTCTCCACAAACGTAGTCCACGGGCTCAATCATTTGTTTTAAAGATTTGCACAATTCCTCTCAAAGACTGTTAAATTATCGCCAAGAAAGGGGACAACGAGCAGCCCACTTACGCGAACTCGACACGTGAAAGGTATGCAAAGTGAATGTGTGATGTAAACCAATTAGGATATGCTTCAAGATGCAAATTAGTGAACAGAGAAGAAATGAGATTAACAAATGATTGGTTAAACATCCAAAACCGGGTATAAATAGGGCTTGAAAAAGATATACATCATATTCCACCATGTGTCGAACCATGAAGATAATCATCCTTTGCTTCATACTAATTCACTTATTGACCACAACCAATGGATTTAAAATGTAAGCATTTCATTATTAAATAGCAAAAACGAAAACATATATAAGCAAAGTATTTTATGCAAAAGTTCAAAACTACATGGCTCAAACTAAAACGATTTTCCAAATAATAAATTAGCAAATATAATCAACGCATTCCGCTTTGCACAGAAAACAACAGGTTAGCGAAGAACAAAAACTAAAGAACAACAACAAGGCAACAACAACAGCACCAAAACAACAAGGACTATCAAAAAATGAATCCAAAACACAAACAAAACAAGCCGATGCAACAAACTACTACACCTACACGACTACATCGTATGCAGAACACCACGTCAGCGAAATCAGACAGCAAACTCACGCAACGGAACTACAAAAACTGGCGCCCGAGTCATCAGACCTGCCGTTGAGCAGTGACGAGCCTCTCCACACCGACGCATCCGACTACCCTGAACTAGCACCGCAGCCATCCGACCTGCCATTGGGTAGTGAGGAGCCTCTGCACACCGACGCATCCGACTTACCAGAACTGGCGCCCGAGTCATCAGACCTGCCGTTGAGCAGTGACGAGCCTCTCCACACCGACGCATCCGACTACCCTGAACTAGCACCGCAGCCATCCGACCTGCCATTGGGTAGTGAGGAGCCTCTGCACACCGACGCATCCGACTTACCAGAACTGGCGCCCGAGTCATCAGACCTGCCGTTGAGCAGTGACGAGCCTCTCCACACCGACGCATCCGACTACCCTGAACTAGCACCGCAGCCATCCGACCTGCCATTGGGTAGTGAGGAGCCTCTGCACACCGACGCATCCGACTTACCAGAACTGGCGCCCGAGTCATCAGACCTGCCGTTGAGCAGTGACGAGCCTCTCCACACCGACGCATCCGACTACCCTGAACTAGCACCGCAGCCATCCGACCTGCCATTGGGTAGTGAGGAGCCTCTGCACACCGACGCATCCGACTTACCAGAACTGGCGCCCGAGTCATCAGACCTGCCGTTGAGCAGTGACGAGCCTCTCCACACCGACGCATCCGACTACCCTGAACTAGCACCGCAGCCATCCGACCTGCCATTGGGTAGTGAGGAGCCTCTGCACACCGACGCATCCGACTTACCAGAACTGGCGCCCGAGTCATCAGACCTGCCGTTGAGCAGTGACGAGCCTCTCCACACCGACGCATCCGACTACCCTGAACTAGCACCGCAGCCATCCGACCTGCCATTGGGTAGTGAGGAGCCTCTGCACATTTCATCTCCCTCCACGTGGAAAGGCGCTCGGTCTCCACTTCACCTGACTCCATTATAGCCGTCATTTCGCCCTCTTAGTGAACTGCATTGGAAAAGGGTGGATGCAGTAGCTAATGGCCTTCCATTGCCTGAGATGAAATGACGATCCAAAGTGCACCATGTTCTTCTACAATGTTTCACTTCAATCCATCAACTCACCCACAGCATCGGTTCCCTCTTAACTCCACCTCCTTCGAACGTCTGATGATGACCTACATTGTGCAAGCGAGAATTCCATTTGACAGCCTAAACCGTGTGTGGGACAACTTCCGCCTACCTGGAGACTGGGACTTTTGCACTACAGAGCTTTAAGCCCACCTTGCGGGGCTGCCTCTTCGACCATTCAAACTGCGCAGACACCAATTAACCCTATTTCAGGCAAAACAGTGCACAAAGAAGAGTCGAACTCGTCCACCACCACTTTACAATGCAAAGTAACTTGAAATGAGCTATAAAAATTAGAGCAGCTTTCCCGCAGCAAAAGATTCTACAGTGCATTATCATGAAGGTGGGTTAAACTTTAGTAAGAATTACAAACGCAACAATTTGCGCGACGAATAGCTGATGATGAAAGAAAATGAGAAAAGCTCACTGTTAATTGTGCAAAAGCGACGAAAGAAGACATAATAGCAGGTGAGAACATGCGTTGTGAAAGCAGAGCAGGCCTGACACCAACGCCACTGGCGGAAGTGCAGTGCAGTCAAGATGCTGCACTTGGTACTACCGCTTTCAGCCGCAAGGTTGATAGGTTTCGCAAAGGAGTGATCACCTTTGTGTTCACACATCCTGAACGCAACAAGTGATTTTATCGTCTACATTTCGCCATTTCGCAATTTCGCCAACTTACCTGCGCATGTAGCTAATGTTGCCAGGCGACAAAAGACCCTGGCACCAACCTTCTATGAGTTGCAACCTCCTATAGCCCATACCATTGTGGACGGGCATTGCGAATCACAGACATGGTACTCAGACTCCCCATCGCATTGCGATACCACTTGGAAAGGACGAGGTCCATGTAGGCCTTCAGTTTAAGACGCGGTGGGAAAACGGATCGTCCAGAAACGCTTTCCCACCATTCGCTACTGGAGGGGACTGATGCCTTTGAGATGGCTTCGCCTAACTGATGAGACACACCAATGAATAGGAAAGGGATGTTTTCGAAATGTATCAGGAGGAAGGAGTCGCACTCTCTTGCTGACCGAGTTTTGCAGTACAAATGGGTCGCTTGCTAAAGAATGAACCTCAGGCGTGAGCAGGATTCCCTCACTCAAGAAACTGCGACTTAATTGAGTTTATTTTACATGATGCCGTCCTGAATGAAACAAAAACCAGGGATGTTTCTATTGTTGCAAAAGAATGATCATATGAGGCAACTTCCTATCGCTAAGAGCCCATGAATTCACCTGACATTCCCTTCAATGCAAACCGACCCTGTGTACTGCTCACAGCAGTGGGTGCCTACTACCTGCCTAGTCAACCACACTTTCGCATCCACATCTAGCATACACAACGATGTGCTTTCACCGTGCCTTGCTAGTTACCTGCCAATAAGCGAAGGAAGGCCAGCGCCGTTATTGCTCCTCTTGCTGAGCAGCCTACCATCCTAAGCTACTGGTAATTTTGAGCCCTGCTGTACGCCAACAGTGCATATTCTGTCTGCCTACTCTCTTCCTTTGGAACACAAGATAGCGACAAATGACAAATCAAGGCGGTTCTTCATGGAGTGCGCTTCCTTCTGGAAGAGCAAAAATGCTGTTGATTATGGTGCCTCTGTTTATGTACATCCACTTGCAAATATGCATCACACATAAAGGAGTTGCAGAACGAAGCAAAATCATCCTCGTGCACCTCGGTTATGACATCTGCCCCATTCCAACATTCCTCTTCCACTGCAAATGTGTCGCTGACTTTAGCTAAGGACTCAAAAACGAATGCCCCTCCCCAAATGCCACATATGAAGGTGAGCACCCGATAATTACAACTTTTAACGCAACTTCGCAGGGCGTCTGTGTTGTGAATTCGTGGCTTTGAAACTCGCACTCATAAGATGCGTTGAAATGCAAATCGCATGACTAGCGCGATTTGCCGGTACATGGTTATTCCACCAGGTATACTAATGGTTTAATTGACAAAAATCATTTTGAGGAATTAATCCTGGCACAAACCGCACGGTGGTTAAAAGGCAAGGCAAGGCAAGGTAAACTCAACAATTCGAAGCACTGGTATGCACAACTGCTGACGAGTTGAACCAGCGGACCTTTCGCCACCACTGCAAGCTTACACTGCATACGGAGCAGCCCCATTGGCATTGGTGCACATAATGGACAGGTGTAGAGGGCACTATGCACACATCTTGAAAGTGGTTTAGTGCACAAAGCAATGTTTGGCACAGGCGTGCGAGGCTTTCCGGGTGGCGGACAGCTGCACGATAGTTGATCACAAAAGGCATTGCTGGCGTGGAGCAGGTCAAGTCACGCACAACCCCTCCCTCCCTCTCTCTCCCTTCCCCCTCCTGCATTGGCGAATCCCACTCTGCATGCTTGGTTACCCTCCTTGGTCATCGCAACGCTCGTAGTGTTGCATGGATAACACCCACAGTCCATCCACTTCATTCGCCAAATTCGTGTGCCACGTCACTGAACACGGCCATGTTGCAGAATTTGGACGCTCGATTTTGTTAGGGAACTGCGGTGCGGACGCAAGTTGTACTGTATATCTCGTATTCCTTACACCAGAACCACCTACCTTTACCGTTCAGGTTCTTGTCAGTTTCCCCTCACCGCACCTGTTTTTGCATTGCTGATTCTTAGCGGATTTGCTCCATTTCCTGTGCACAGTGCTGAGATGTGAGAAGGAGATTAGGCTTATATTCAGTTGGCGTCTTTCCTCAAATAGCCCGTACACCTCCTCTTCGCTTCCACCTTGCATAGCTCACTGGTTAAAAGAATCCTGTAGATTAAGGAACGGGGAAAGGTGTCGATGGCGGATGTCATTTTGAAGGCTTCTCTTTGGGGTGTTCGATGGTTTGCCCATCAAAAGCACATGCGATTCTCCGCCACATTAACACTTAGCTATTAGCAGTAGGAATTGGGATAGTTGGTCCTTGTGGACGTGTTCTCATTCTATTACCATCGAGGCAGCACAATCAATCTCTACCGAGTTCAAGAAGACATAGCGCATGAGCAGAATGCACACTGCCGACGAACAGAAGGGCTGGGGGCCACTAGCGTGGTCCATAGGTCATTACGCCCTGCGGAAGTACAATGCCAGAGCCCAAGTTCCCCACACTGCAAAAACAACGAAGTCACCGAATGACCAGAATGACCAATGTGTGGCACTTAATTCTGTGGCTTCAAGTGCACGTGGCTGAGTGTTCACTGTCGAGGTGTGGGGCGTACGTCCTGATGCGCTTTCAAATCAACACACTGCATGGAAAACAAATGAGCACATTTGTGCACTCCCCTTCTGACCACAAATTGCAAGGGCCTAGGGTGCATTTAGCAGCCACGTATCCTCGTTTCACAGAATCAGCGTGTCATTGTAGGAACTGCACAACGTTACCAGGCAAGTAAAAGCCCTAGCTCACTTTTCTGTGCAGCTCATGTCCACAACTTCCTGCACACTGTGAGGTCTGCCCAGATGCATACGATTGCGATCATGCATTATAAAGCGCAGAAGGGAAGGGCACAAGGTGATATAGAAACTTGGCTTCACTCTCCACCTTCGTAACAGCCTGGCAGGTCATCCGACATCACTTCTTCACTGCGCATCATGTTCTCCAGGTCACACCACCTGCGCTGGGTCCTGTCGTACGTCGCAATGCAAATCTCGCCATAGCATTCCACCACCTCTCATCCCCAAGGAAGTCTCGGAGCCGCACATTGGTGGCAATGGAAAGCAGCATAGCATCTGTAGGACAATTGCAATTATTCCTTCCAACGAATGCTCAGCCCTAGCGCAACAGCAGGTGAGCAGGTGGGGGAACACGCAATGACCCCTAACACGGGTGCTGATATGGCGTCAATCCTCTGCAATCGCCTTGGTCCACATTCCACAGAACTGCCACTAACTAGTGAAGCAACAGCAGTCTGGCTACCTGCCGTTTGGAGAAGTTCGCTACCAATTATGTTAGCCCGCGTTATCAGCTCTGGTTCTCCACCAGCTTCTTGGTACGCAAGCACACCATCTTCATTGGAAGAATTGTGCCACACTTTAGACTTGGCTTCACAGCTGCTTTTGCACCTGCGTTTTACTAGCAGCGGCCAACCAGCATGTTTTCATGCATGACGCATCCCCAAACCCACTCGGATAATCAGAAGAGGCAAGTGAGTATGCAAGGCGGCATGGCTATTTAATGGCAGGTGTGCATGGTTCTTATGTGTGTTTTCCTTCAACCACTGACCACGCTGCGATTTCTGCTCTCGGAAATTTGCCACAGTCGCGAGGGATTTGAGACTCAAAAGAGCAGACTATGCAACACACTCATTGTTCAGGTGGTAATTCTCGATTTTGATGACGTGACACTGAGGGGTTGCGCTGCTGTTCCTTTGCCTAACAGCCTCACCCACGTGTCGACACAGTAGCTCCCCAGCTGTGCTTCAATGCACAGTTGACGATGCATGTTCAGTCCAATAATTACGCCCTCTCTCGTCGCCAGGGCGGCAATAGAATGCTCCAACAAATCCACTATACAAAAAGTCTACCATGCGAAAAGAAGGTCCGAGCGTCGAGGCGCATTGGCAGTGAGGCCATGCCACATAATGCTGACATCTTGGCAGTGCATTAGCTCCGCCGTAGCACTTCAGCTGGGTGGTATGAATGCGCCACTGCACCAGTAGCCCTGAGCTCTTCTCCAAGTCAGCCATGCTTCCACTGACCCAGCTCTCCATGCACAAAGACTTAGAATGAAATATGATGGAAACATGCTCTACGGACATGAGCGTCACAGTCCAACGCTCTTCAAGCTGGCTCCCTACTCCGATTGCGATGCCATCCGGTTTGTAGCGCCACTCCCACTTTCTGACTGTCTTTGCCTCAATCGGTCAATTCAAACAACCATGCACTTCGCATCAGAGATTAAAGCGCACTCCTCCCTATGCATGGCAGTCTACAAGGCAAGGTCCACCCTTGTAGCCTCCCACAACAACACCTGCCTCATTCTCTCAGCCCTCATTGTCCCTTGCCGGCACAGTGAACACTCACCAACCACCATTCATTCAGCTCTTCCACGGATCGTAGCTGTGGAATCCCTAACCCCCAACTCGACACCCATCCGGCAGCCAACGCAGCAGCTCGACGGAGGGTAGCGCCGAGGACATCGTGCAAATTAACACTGAGGGTGGTTAATGCCCTTGATGCTGATTGAGCTCTCGGTTTTGGTAGCGCCATTTAAGGTCTTCGCCATTGTTCCACTGCGTGTAGCTCCACCTCTGTTCCATGTGCCGGCACTGCTTTTTCGGCACAAGTATTATGTCTTCACCCGTGTTCGCAGAAGTCCCAAGACGCTCCAGTAAATATGCTAACAATGTCGCCATGCCGCAACTGCATCGTGATTGACCCTCTTCAACAGCAACATGCCCTACATTTTTTTTTCTTATTTGAAAATGTCATTTTCCCTCTCAAAACCTCGAAGTCTGCATTCGATGGCAATTTTCAGGTGTCAGTACGAGAGCGAAGGAGGTAAAGCGTTGCAAATACTACTGGCTTCAATGTAGTAGGTGTCTCAATCAGTGGTTCGCATCGTGATTGAGGCATGGCTCATTGTAATAAGTGGCGGCATGGTGAGGACGCACATCTTATTGTGCGGCGTAAAAATGATGCAACTCAATCGGAGCTCTGATGGCACTGAACTGGATCGCTTCGCCACGCAACACATCAGGACATGAACTCCTCAATTACTTCGACAAGTAAAAGTGGTGACACATTGTGCACAACACTCATGCCTTCCGTTGTGGAACTGCAAATTGGAAAGTCGTGCAACAAATAGAGGCAGCCTCTTCACTCTCACCTTGAAGCGGTGGATGCTCATCTGTTAGCAGGTGCGTCAATGAAGAACAATGGAGGTCAAGACAGAGAGACCTTTGTGTGCGGAGTGCTGGCAGGTTAGCACGCCCAAAGCTCTAAGCCAAACTGGCAGATTTGTAGTTGACGGCACAGAGCTACCAACCTAATTTTGTGGAGAAGCCTCATGCAAAACAATTGATGAAATTGACAGATGCGGGTGTAAAACTGTAACTACCCATAAATCGACCCCTAGCCTTCTTTCAGACGAGGCAGCTCTTTGTGAGTGAAGAGGGCTTTGAAGTCAGTTTTCGATTTTCTCCTTCAGTCCTCAAGCTGATGCTTACTTTCTGTGTCTCTGCATCATAGGAGACGAGCGGTTGAACTTTCCTTCACAACCAGTAACGTGACGGTCAACTATCTTTTTAATCGTACGGGGATTCGGTGGTTATCGAAGTTGACTGTGGGTGTTTTCCTCACACCAGTCACTACGTTGCGGTGACTGAGGGGCAAATTAATTAGGCGGTCACTAGGAGGAACGCTCAAGAGAGGAGGTTAGAGGAGTTGCGCACCACAGTTCGTGTCATTTCAACTCCCACCTTTGCTTCCAGACCACTTGCACCTCACTGCGACATCAACAAACTGCTTAGCTACGTTAGGCAAAGTGTTAATTGCTGATTCAACACTGGGTTTCGGTAAGGCCCTACTAGGATACTCCGCCATTGCAGTTGATCTCGGTAGCCTGACCTCCAGTCCACCGAGAGGTGGCCGCCAAACCCTTTCAAATGTCTACAGCACATTTTTTACTCACCCATTGTGCCATCCCTCATGTTCGTGCACGCCTCGAGGCACCAAAGCAAAGCGCCAGGACGAACATTCACGCACCACTCACTCACCGCACAATGTGTTTGAGGACGTGGCCATTCTACCCTCACCTCCTGTTGCACACATCGGCCAATAATGTGAGAATGCTAGCAGCAGAGTGGAGGGCGCAAGCATGTTGGGGATCCTACTGGATTCGATGACACATCGTTTTGGCGGCCTCCTACATTTCTCTACGAAGCGCTGCAAACCGCGCCCATAAGCAGATGCTCGAAGAAGAATAACAATGAAGGCCATGTCAAAGCGACCAAACTTCACATCGCCTAGAAAAGACGCTTCCTTTCAAATCGAAGCGGTGAATCTCACACAGGTAAGCGCTTTTATTAAAGCAAAGCATTCGTGTCGATGCTAGTGCGAGCAGAGAGCTTAAAGCCGTGGCGCGCTGAGAGTGAGCGTGTGGATCAAAGAAGAGGAGACAAGACAAATGATGGTACATGAGCACTGTGTGCAACGACGATTCTGTGGCGGAGTTGTCGTCAGATCCTGTGACTCAAACCACTCTCCCCAAGACCACCTGCGCCTACTGACAGTTTCACTTCCTTACATAATTCTAGGCTACTTCCCACAGTATTGCTGGACATGCGATTGGCAGGACAAAGCGACGTGACCTCCTGTTTGCGAGTGGGGCCCAATGACTTGACTCGAGTTATGCTCCTGGGTGTGGTGGTGAAGTGTGAATGCCTCAGCAACTCATCTGTTATGCATCTCCATCGTGCTTACACTTTTGTCCAATGCTCACTTGTTGTCTCTGGTCCTCCAAATGGGGTTCACTTCAATTACGAGGAGTTGGCTCACCGCTCCAATGCCCTGAGTAGCAGCAAAGCCCAAATCATATGCCACCACTGAGTGAGCCTTACCTTCCAATGGCAACCATGTTCTCCTTCCCCAAAACGCTACTGATCAGAGCGAAGCTGCTGATGCCATGAAATCACCAAAGTGGAAGGCTGTTGGTGTGGTCGCGTATCGCATCGTTTGCACGCAATTGGGATGAATGGCACGCTTGACTGGTGAGTGGTTCCCTACCAGCACCGGCGATGCAGGACGATGGTCAAGGTATGCTTGGAGGGGAGGGAGGGGCCATGTGGCATCGACTGCAGTGCAGCATCTCCTGGCACAGATTTATGGCTTCTTCACGCATCACGAATGCTCTGCAACGCTGTGTAACAGCTCCTCAGTGCCTTCTGCTGCCAAGCCTCAAGCACCTGGTCGCGAATTCGGCACCCCAACCAGCAAGTCTTTCTGGTAACTTGCTGGTCCATAATATGATAATGCATGGCATCTGCCATCACTACCCAGTCGGTGCTTTGTGCCACAATCGCCAGGAAATGCACGTTTGCTCATGCTTGGCATCATTCAAAGGCAAAGCGTGCTCCTCAAATAACAAAATGCGTTTAGGACTCCCATGTGTTCAGCTCCTGTTGTGCAGCCAAAATACTGCCTCACTCGAGCCCAAATGCAAACCTTACCATGTTTTGCTAAATACTACATGAAGTAGGCTTTGACTTATAACGTAAAAGCGTGCGATTTTGGGGATTAGGGAGATTGGGGAACAGGGCTTCGTGGGTGAACTCGTGTGAAGCAAATTTGGGTCCTCTTCCTGCTAGTTCCTACAACTATCGACTTCGCTTCTAGTGGTCAACAGTAACACATCGACACGCGAACTCTTCACTCTAGGGCTCCGCCTTACACACACACTTCACTTTCACTCTGCTGGAACGAGCCGACGAGTTGGAGGTGAACATATTTTGTGAGATGTGGATGTCACACTCAGGGGTGTGTGTTGCGTGCGTTTCCTTCTCCCATTACGACGACGCCCAATTTGTCACGCAATTCCCAATGCCTGACTGTTTCTAGTCCAGAGGATGCATCCAAACACATATATTCACGAATTAAGGAGCATGCACTGTATTGCAAGTGTGCGATGTCAGTATGTCGTAGAGTCACCCTCGTAGGCTTGGCATCTCATATCAATGAGTCTCTCATCGCCTTCTTCCCATCTTGATGGTGGCACATTCTTTGATTGGGTGTTAGACAGTGAAATCGTCGCCTCTCGTCTCCACCATTACATGTGGGTGCATTTGCGCAGAGTCCCTTACATGTCGTCGGCTGTCCCGCCTACACCGGTAAAGTGCGAGACCTACACTCGCATGAGCAGCGCGGTTGGCCGATGAGTGCGTGAGTGCTTTTCCAAAGCGCCTGATCGCGTTGCGACTGCTGAGGTAAAAGGTTGACAGGAAGTAGCTCGGAGACTACGCACTACGAAGCGGCTCCTTCATTGCCGCATCGCCAGAGGGCCTAATTTCCGTGTTGTGTCGGTACACCGTAACTTCCCCGGTGCCTTCGAAACATGCATTCTGCCCAAGCATCGTGCCTTCCTTCATCCTCAGAGAAGTCTCGAAGTACTGCTGCTGCTGCTGCTGCTGCTGCTGCTGCTGCTGCTGCTGCTGCTGCTGCTGTGGCTCAACAAGCATTACACAAGGCATCATGAAATGACCGAGCAAACACACAAGGCAGCTTACCATAAGAGACGCCTCTTTAACTGCGATGCGCCGCATATTTATCGCTCACTTCAAAAGTGTTTCATTCCACTCTAAGACTTCGCTCTTTGCACCTACTGCGAAACGAATGAGAGTGAGGAAAAGGCAGTGGTGACAAGCCTCCTTTAGCTACTTTGGTGCCACCCTTCATTAGTGTTGCATCCAAGGTTGGGGCATGCTGTCAAATCGGCACACCGAAAGACGCAATAAGTCGTCGAAACTAGGCTGGCACTCTGGCAAAATTGGGTGAAACAGCTTCGGACTACAGCACAACATCGCAATCATGCTTTGTGTCGCTTCAAACAGCACAGCCGAAGCCTTGATTTTCACACCAATTGCGCCTTCCCATGCGAAAGCGTAGATTGGGAAAAAACGTGTCCACTTGTAAAGATCAGAGCATATTTTGGCTTGTGCATTGCATGGCGGCAAATTTAGTGAGCATCATCTTTGGGGTCACTAGATCTGCAACTTCAAGCAGAATCTACCCAAAGTAAGAAGGCACATCAAAGGCGAACAAAACAAAGCTGTGGCAAAGCGATCCGCCACCAACTTCAAAGCCTCGTCTTTTTTCTCCTTTGAGGTGGCGGATGCCCTGCACGTGAGCAGGCACATCAAAGAGTAGTCAAGGCAAATGGTGAAGAGTGGGCTTTGTGTGCATGTGCTACCAAACTTCTCTCTCGTCATCAATCATGTGACTCAAGTCGAGATGCTGATGTCTGCCCGGTTTAGGTATTGTCTCCGGTTTTCGAATTCGCGGCTGTTATTCACCTACCAAGGCTTCGCTCCCGCTCCAGTTACCCCTTTACATGAAGCGGAGTTTACAAGGCTCGGAAAGTGTGGCGACTGTTGGCGGAAAGGCAAGAGGAGAGGACCAAGGTGCTTCGGCTTAGCTTGGCTTGCACAAGAACTCCAGGTCCTCCTCCAGCTTTTACGTCATGTCCCTTCGAGATCCCATTCGCATGGAACATGCAACATGCCCATTCTCTCTGACATCAGAACATCTCATTTTCTTGCCTCCATGTCGTATCCCATGCACCTGTAGGGCGGCAATAGTTCGAACTTGCAGAAGTACTAGCAATGCACCTCCCACCAGAAGCTGCAGTGACACGAGTGAATGCACTGCTTTGTAGGAGAAGTAGGCTACAGCAAAACACTTCCTTCCTCTCAATGCACAATGAGTTTGTCTTAAACCTTAGTTGACATATGGGCGATCAACTATACAGGATTTCGAAAGCAAAGCACTGATTCATCGTCCTGAAGCGCATCAGCACAAGCACAGTGGGTCATTCTTTCCTCTTGATCACGGGTCAGACTCTAGCTCTTGGTGTCACTGGCAATTGGACCGCCACCATTGTACTTACACTGCACGGCGTGTCCTCAAACCACGTCAGTAGACTCAACACCTACCGCCTTACAGCAATGCATGTTCTGCAGCCGTATTGCGTCTTCCTACGTCCGCCGCGATGCCTCGGTGCCAAACACATCGGTGACAGCTGGATGCGAACCCGTGGCCTACCGAAAGCTGTCAGTTGGTGAATAGCACTAGCCGTGACTCCAATGCAAAGCTCCGATGCCGAGCCATCCGCCGTCCGTGCACGACGATCAAAGCCCAGCAAACACGTCCGCTCATCCTCACTCCTCTACCAACAATGTGGAAGTCGGGTGGGTATGGCATGGTAGCACTGAAGTGAGAGCAAAGCCGTATGGATGAATGGTCGTGAAACCACTCATCTACAACAGACTAATTGGACCACACTTCCCCCTGCATGACTCGCCTTTTCGGCAGCGATTATCAGACCGCAGTTGAGCGCGTGAGGCGGCTGTCGCGCTGGTCTTCTCCCAAAACTACTCTACTCACTAAAGGATTGGCATTGATGCCGTGAATCACCTCAGCTACACATGAACTCAATGAGAGTGAGGTTTATTTGGTGGTACCATTCTTGCAGCATCGAGTGTGCCGTGACAGCTGACGTGGAAGGTGGATAAAGGATGGTGGAGGGAACAACGCATAAGGACAGATACGAACTGCATAATAAGCTGACAATGGACTACAAACTGCGGTCCAGTCATCGGGCCTTGCCTCTGTGGCCACTGAGCTCCTCGCCTCATCAGCAATACGCATTCCATTCAGCTGGCTTGCCTTCATCCGTCATGTGAGAAGCACTGAGATGCTAAAACAAGCAACACCAGGCCGAGTAACAAAGCAAGATGGTAGCCATGCGACATCCTCTTTCGCTGCCATGCATCGCTTACTCTTCGTCCAATTGGAATCCAATATCACGTCGCCTACAAAACTGGCTGGTTGGATTTGCCAGGAGACTCGCAACGGTGATGGGGCATTGAAGAAAGTAGCCATGCTGGAAATCCCACTCTGTTCATGCCAGTTGATCCTCCCATAATCATCAGCGCCAGTTCTCATCATCACGTCGTGACCAAGAAGTGCCTCATAATAGTGGATGGACAAACTGCAATGCTACGTGTGGTGGAGTTGCATCAAAAGGACACTCTGAGTGGAGATACGGAGGTGGTGCAATCGGCTCAACTCCCTGACCCCATCGAATGCGAATGCAGTACAATGCAGCGCAATCGTGTTAGCAGCCCTCGTTTTGGTATGGGTGGCCAAAGCATATGCATTTTACACGCAAATGCCACTTTTTTCTGCGGAACTGCAAATCGGGAAGTGATGGAATATTTGTGAATGCTTATTACAATGCAAACGGAATGGAATCCTTCCACATTTCACCTTGATGCGATGCATGCCTTGCACGTGAGCAGGTGCATCAAAGGAGGACAATTAAGGCAATGTCAACGCGATCAGACGTCACCTTGAATGCCTCTCAATTTTCACCCAGAAGTGGTAATTGCCTCACACGTGAGTAGGTGCATCAAAGGAGAGCAATTAAGGCTAATGACCAGAAGTGAGCTTTGTGTGCAAAGGCAATCGAACTCCATCTCTGCCATTGCATCTTTCTACTCTAGTCAAGATGGTCGAATTTCGCCTCCATATCCTATTAATTTCCTGGACTGCACTTGTGCTTGCATGGACTCCCTAAGCAGCACCAAAAGTGCTGCTCTTTGTGCATTTTGAGGCGAATTTTGACGAAGGTTGTGCGCTGGGGAAGCGATTAGTCAGGTGAAGTGGTGTGACTTCGTGTGTTGATGATTGAGATGCAGCAGACCAACCCAAGTCCTGCTGCTAAGTCTGGCAATGAAGCATGTGAACCCTTAATTGCTTTGTCTTTGGTTGTCTCTACCGCCTGTAATTTTTGCTTTTGCTAGGGGTGACAAAATTTGAGGATTTGCTGTTTGAAGCGTTGCATTGCGGCTACATTCGCCATCGGCTCAGCAGAGTTGATTTTGGATTTTTTTTAACAAAGCAAATTTTACAAGCTATGGGCATCCCACTGGTTGCTAGCAGAAATTTTTAAGAAGAAAATGGTTTGTTAAAGCGTAAGAAATAGAAACGGAGAAAGTTGGACCGGTTCTTACTTTCATGCATAAATGAAAATAAGATTCTTTTCTGGCTCTCGATCGTGGCGGTGCAATGTCCCTTTCTAAGGCTTTTCCTTTAAAATAACCTGCAGCAGTTTCATGACTGCTAAATTAAATTTCACTTTCCTCTCTTGATTGTCATGCAATCTTGCGTTCAAGTAATGTCCATTGCACAAAATCGGCACTGATTTCAATGGCCTCTTTCGTTTTAACATTTGCAATGAATGAGTTCAAAGAGTTTCTTTACGTGAGAAGTGATTTATAACTAGAACTTATTTAAACCGACTGTGGTTCTAGCCTTTTTAGGCCAATTCTTACATCTTCATTGCATTTATGCAATTTTGTCTTAAAGGCCTTTCCCGAGCAGTGCATTAGCTTTAGTCAGATAAGCCGTTTGGCACCTTATATTGCCAACTATAATGCTCGATTGCATGTTTGTTGCCTTAATTTGGTGTCAAAGACGCTTGGAGCTCCACCGTTTTTCTTTACCTGAGTTGAGAAGAGAAACCTCATGAGAAATTGACAGGTGCAGAAGACCTCGTGTAAACATCTCCAAACTGGTTCGTTTTTCCTCACGTGATAAGAGTCGAGTCTAAGTTTGTTCTGAGCCACATATTTTAGCTTTCTGTTTTCAGCAAATAATTGCGTACTCGCAATGCTGGTTATCACGAGAGTCGAATATTGGGAATCTCTCACCTGAAAATTTACCGCCTTGGCTATTTGAGCATGACGATGGCTCCAAACGCGCTCAGGGACGCAGTTTTGTGAAATGGCATTTTAGGTACTAGGGTTGTGCTCTTTACCCTAGCGCTTTGATGAGCAATTTTAACCCCAAACGAAGCCAAAGTTTATGTCATTAGATAATTAGTTCAGTCGCAGAAAGAAATTCCATTTGGAGGTCATTGAAGGGGTGCAGCGGTTAAAGCCTCACTTGGCTTGGGGATGGGACGATCTAGTCTAAAATAACTCAATGCCTGCAAGACGCATAAGAGTTAAGAACCTAATGGTATATTTTATGGGTTGCGAAGAGCGTTCATGGTAAGGTGCAATTAAACACCACATTAAACCACTGCATTGGCACTTTCTTTTATTTGAGCGTAATTCTCAGCTCTCTGCTTCGTCGGCCTCTCGCATCGGCCATCACGAAGTAGTCGATACTTTATAAGCCGCTTGCGAATCATCAACACCACTCATTCCGCTTCTTGTGCTCTGTCCCTCGTCAATTCCAGTACACCCTCACTTCCGACTCTCCGCGTACTGCAGTAAGGAAGAGAAATACAACACCTAATTATCTCGTGCTGCTTAAGCTCAAGTGTAAATCCACAACTGGAACCAAACAATTATAAATGCAGCCGCAAATATTTTTACTCGGTTTACCTGTCAACGTTATTGTCCACCTATCTATGGCTGAGTTGCACCAAGTTGGCCTAATCATGGAAAAAATTATTTATTTACGTATCTTAGCTTCTACACACACCGCAGACTACTTTATGACGAATCTTGTTGAGTGGCCCATATTTGTTGACAGCATTTTTGCTGATCAGAGGACACTGTAGAAAAGGCACCATCGCATAACTGAATGAGCAACTCAAAGCATGAATGCTTGAAAGATTATTCTCAGTCAAAACATGTGCATATTCCACCTTACAGTGTACAAATGTCTGTTTGTCGAGTTAAGCTGCCTTTATAAATGCTTAATGAGAGTAAATATTGAACATTTGGCAGCTGAAGTTTCATCTACCACCTAAAAGGAGTCTTTTACTGATAATCTTTGAGTGCCCTGATCTATTTACCAATTTTGCATGCAACCCCGCAATATGTTATCAGCACAGCATTGCATTTCGTCATTAAACTTAAATAGTTTGGTGGTCTCACTGACTGCTTGCGTTAATAAGCCACCTCCATCCCCTCTTAAAACAAACTTTATTCACTTATTCATTTGAATTTTCTGCCATGCCAAATGTTCCGGAAAACAAACGTAAAATTATAGCATTTATTACTTGTTCGCCCATCTTAGCCCATCAGGTCCAGAGCTAGTCACACTAAAACACTAAGACTTAAAAGTCGCCTAAAGTGGTTCTGCAGTTCTAAAATTGCCATGCAAACACACAGCAATGACGATCAAACGACAAGCGGTTTCATTTAATTTTTACACAACAATTAATTAAGCACTGTTATACAGTTAGGTGCGTTTTCCGGTAGCATCTTTTTCACAATGTGCCATCCAGGCGAATAACAAGTAGAGAAATATCCCCTGATCGCATCACATGGTTCTCTGCGTTCTCCCAGTTTAATTTGATTAGTCAAATTAATGCTGATGCGATAAACACATTTCTCCCTTCTAAAGCATCGATGAGCTTTTTTTGTTTTAATCAACAACTTGAGTTGATCGTGCTTGTCAGCAGTTCAAAGAATTTTTTTACTCTATTAAAATGCACTCAGCGTGGAAGCCTGGAGCAGATAAATGGAGATAATATTGGTGAAAAGGTCATGAAAGGACTTGAAAACGTGAACATTAAGTCAATGTTTTGAGAGGTTGGTGTCAGTCAAATGAGAGGACGACGAGGCCGATTGCGTTCCATGGCAGAGTACGGACAGCAGCCCTTCAGCATTATTGTTTTAGCTGGTAAATTTGCTGCCAAACATGCACTTAATTTGCGGGCTCTAATGACCCACTTCCGTGAAGTTTTTTTGCAAACAAAGTGCGTAAATAGCATGGTGTTTTAGGCTCTCAACATGCGTGTTATTCAATAAGCAAGCTGGCATTAGGCGTTGTGGCAGATAAAAGAGCTGGCATTTCTCAAATTCCTAGTCTTGTGTTTCTTCGCTCTTCAGTCAGCAGACTCGCATTTATCTTTTCTCTGTATAGGTTTTTAATAGGGGGACTCTGGTCGTTTGAAGAAGTATTTTGTGACGAGCAAAAAGTGCTCCTTTCAATAAATCGTCGTTGCAGTTATGCGACCTTTGAAATTTCCTGTTACATTTGATAGAATCGGAAGGAGCATTATAGTCTGCGCATGCATTTTGCCCTCAACTTGAGTCGTCAGACGCGAAAAATGTGGTTAACATGAAAGTAATGCGAAAAGCACTTTCGGTGCCTACTTCGAGGACAAGCAAAAGCTATAAAACGACGGCTTTTCAGTACAAAGAGCCTGTCTCCCATCTAGTCATTTATTTATTCATACGAATCATTATTGTATTCGATGCAATGAAATGTGGCAAAACATTTACCTTAGGGATATACACAGATTAAAAAACGGTTGTGAAGCATCAATATTACGAATTTTTGTTCTTATTTATCGTGAAATAAGCCGAAGTTACCGATCAATGCCAAAACGAGGGCGCTCTAAGTTTCGCCTTAGCCAAGTAAAGCATTCAGGATAAGTAAGAGCGAGAACATAGCACGATGCGGTGCTCCATCCGTCGGACGAACCCGCTGCTGTCAGTTTCTGGTATCAATTAGTTTGTCAAAGATTAGGCCCCTATGTGACACGATAGCATTTTTTGTTACATTGCTTGATACTTCTCCAGTGCTTATAGTAGCACAATAAGACATGGATCCCTAACAAAAATTAATCCACAGATGTAAGATAAATCTAAAAAGTCAGCCAAAAATGGCCAGGAGGAATGGGTGAATATAAATCCATTTGCGTCCAGAAGTGGTTGTTATATGGTGTATTTTTTATGCTTGCCAAGCTTTCAGATTAGAAGACAAGCCAAGTGAAGACGCTGCTGTTACACCGCAACCAGGGGGACAAACTTTACACAGTTGAATCAGTCACAACCGATTCGCCCCTTCGTCAAAACACGCACTCAATAAATACTATGTCTCCTTATGCTCACAAAGATTTCTCAGACAAAAAAAAGACATTTAATTATAAAGTACAAGTTAGCCTACAAGGACCAACATTTTGGAATCTTAATTTAGCTCTTTCGAATACAGGAATACATATTTTCATGCATTTTAAAACCGCAGAGATAAGCTCACCATGACTCAAGAAGGTAACAGAATGTTTCAAAAATAACACATGCCTCTGTTAAGCGTATGTAAAAACAAAAAAATACGGCTAACCAGAAAGACAAACGACGAAACAGGTTATGCAAAACTCGTGTTTAATAATAAAATAATAAAAAGGATCCAATGACATTAAAAAATGTGTCATATGTAAGCATTCAAAAATTCGCCACTAGCCAATGGTAGGGCAGATGGGTAGATGATCAGTTCAGGAAATTCAGTAAAATAACTGCAAACTAGTTTACTGCAGTCAAATTCAAAAAAGGTTGCACAAGATTGCAATTCAAGAGAAACCCAATCCGGCAGGGACCGCAAGGATGCTGCTATTCAAAAAATTGTCCAATGGCAGGGGTGAAAAATCCGAAATATCAGATGGAAGAGTAGAAATGGGATTAGCAGTAACACCTATTTTAGCAGAAGAATTAGGGGAAAATCTAAAATATTCTGAACTTAGATTTCCACTTAAAATATCAGATGACTCGGTCGCCAGTTCTGGTAAGTCGGATGCGTCGGTGTGCAGAGGCTCCTCACTACCCAATGGCAGGTCGGATGGCTGCGGTGCTAGTTCAGGGTAGTCGGATGCGTCGGTGTGGAGAGGCTCGTCACTGCTCAACGGCAGGTCTGATGACTCGGGCGCCAGTTCTGGTAAGTCGGATGCGTCGGTGTGCAGAGGCTCCTCACTACCCAATGGCAGGTCGGATGGCTGCGGTGCTAGTTCAGGGTAGTCGGATGCGTCGGTGTGGAGAGGCTCGTCACTGCTCAACGGCAGGTCTGATGACTCGGGCGCCAGTTCTGGTAAGTCGGATGCGTCGGTGTGCAGAGGCTCCTCACTACCCAATGGCAGGTCGGATGGCTGCGGTGCTAGTTCAGGGTAGTCGGATGCGTCGGTGTGGAGAGGCTCGTCACTGCTCAACGGCAGGTCTGATGACTCGGGCGCCAGTTCTGGTAAGTCGGATGCGTCGGTGTGCAGAGGCTCCTCACTACCCAATGGCAGGTCGGATGGCTGCGGTGCTAGTTCAGGGTAGTCGGATGCGTCGGTGTGGAGAGGCTCGTCACTGCTCAACGGCAGGTCTGATGACTCGGGCGCCAGTTCTGGTAAGTCGGATGCGTCGGTGTGCAGAGGCTCCTCACTACCCAATGGCAGGTCGGATGGCTGCGGTGCTAGTTCAGGGTAGTCGGATGCGTCGGTGTGGAGAGGCTCGTCACTGCTCAACGGCAGGTCTGATGACTCGGGCGCCAGTTCTGGTAAGTCGGATGCGTCGGTGTGCAGAGGCTCCTCACTACCCAATGGCAGGTCGGATGGCTGCGGTGCTAGTTCAGGGTAGTCGGATGCGTCGGTGTGGAGAGGCTCGTCACTGCTCAACGGCAGGTCTGATGACTCGGGCGCCAGTTCTGGTAAGTCGGATGCGTCGGTGTGCAGAGGCTCCTCACTACCCAATGGCAGGTCGGATGGCTGCGGTGCTAGTTCAGGGTAGTCGGATGCGTCGGTGTGGAGAGGCTCGTCACTGCTCAACGGCAGGTCTGATGACTCGGGCGCCAGTTCTGGTAAGTCGGATGCGTCGGTGTGCAGAGGCTCCTCACTACCCAATGGCAGGTCGGATGGCTGCGGTGCTAGTTCAGGGTAGTCGGATGCGTCGGTGTGGAGAGGCTCGTCACTGCTCAACGGCAGGTCTGATGACTCGGGCGCCAGTTCTGGTAAGTCGGATGCGTCGGTGTGCAGAGGCTCCTCACTACCCAATGGCAGGTCGGATGGCTGCGGTGCTAGTTCAGGGTAGTCGGATGCGTCGGTGTGGAGAGGCTCGTCACTGCTCAACGGCAGGTCTGATGACTCGGGCGCCAGTTCTGGTAAGTCGGATGCGTCGGTGTGCAGAGGCTCCTCACTACCCAATGGCAGGTCGGATGGCTGCGGTGCTAGTTCAGGGTAGTCGGATGCGTCGGTGTGGAGAGGCTCGTCACTGCTCAACGGCAGGTCTGATGACTCGGGCGCCAGTTCTGGTAAGTCGGATGCGTCGGTGTGCAGAGGCTCCTCACTACCCAATGGCAGGTCGGATGGCTGCGGTGCTAGTTCAGGGTAGTCGGATGCGTCGGTGTGGAGAGGCTCGTCACTGCTCAACGGCAGGTCTGATGACTCGGGCGCCAGTTCTGGTAAGTCGGATGCGTCGGTGTGCAGAGGCTCCTCACTACCCAATGGCAGGTCGGATGGCTGCGGTGCTAGTTCAGGGTAGTCGGATGCGTCGGTGTGGAGAGGCTCGTCACTGCTCAACGGCAGGTCTGATGACTCGGGCGCCAGTTCTGGTAAGTCGGATGCGTCGGTGTGCAGAGGCTCCTCACTACCCAATGGCAGGTCGGATGGCTGCGGTGCTAGTTCAGGGTAGTCGGATGCGTCGGTGTGGAGAGGCTCGTCACTGCTCAACGGCAGGTCTGATGACTCGGGCGCCAGTTCTGGTAAGTCGGATGCGTCGGTGTGCAGAGGCTCCTCACTACCCAATGGCAGGTCGGATGGCTGCGGTGCTAGTTCAGGGTAGTCGGATGCGTCGGTGTGGAGAGGCTCGTCACTGCTCAACGGCAGGTCTGATGACTCGGGCGCCAGTTCTGGTAAGTCGGATGCGTCGGTGTGCAGAGGCTCCTCACTACCCAATGGCAGGTCGGATGGCTGCGGTGCTAGTTCAGGGTAGTCGGATGCGTCGGTGTGGAGAGGCTCGTCACTGCTCAACGGCAGGTCTGATGACTCGGGCGCCAGTTCTGGTAAGTCGGATGCGTCGGTGTGCAGAGGCTCCTCACTACCCAATGGCAGGTCGGATGGCTGCGGTGCTAGTTCAGGGTAGTCGGATGCGTCGGTGTGGAGAGGCTCGTCACTGCTCAACGGCAGGTCTGATGACTCGGGCGCCAGTTCTGGTAAGTCGGATGCGTCGGTGTGCAGAGGCTCCTCACTACCCAATGGCAGGTCGGATGGCTGCGGTGCTAGTTCAGGGTAGTCGGATGCGTCGGTGTGGAGAGGCTCGTCACTGCTCAACGGCAGGTCTGATGACTCGGGCGCCAGTTCTGGTAAGTCGGATGCGTCGGTGTGCAGAGGCTCCTCACTACCCAATGGCAGGTCGGATGGCTGCGGTGCTAGTTCAGGGTAGTCGGATGCGTCGGTGTGGAGAGGCTCGTCACTGCTCAACGGCAGGTCTGATGACTCGGGCGCCAGTTCTGGTAAGTCGGATGCGTCGGTGTGCAGAGGCTCCTCACTACCCAATGGCAGGTCGGATGGCTGCGGTGCTAGTTCAGGGTAGTCGGATGCGTCGGTGTGGAGAGGCTCGTCACTGCTCAACGGCAGGTCTGATGACTCGGGCGCCAGTTCTGGTAAGTCGGATGCGTCGGTGTGCAGAGGCTCCTCACTACCCAATGGCAGGTCGGATGGCTGCGGTGCTAGTTCAGGGTAGTCGGATGCGTCGGTGTGGAGAGGCTCGTCACTGCTCAACGGCAGGTCTGATGACTCGGGCGCCAGTTCTGGTAAGTCGGATGCGTCGGTGTGCAGAGGCTCCTCACTACCCAATGGCAGGTCGGATGGCTGCGGTGCTAGTTCAGGGTAGTCGGATGCGTCGGTGTGGAGAGGCTCGTCACTGCTCAACGGCAGGTCTGATGACTCGGGCGCCAGTTCTGGTAAGTCGGATGCGTCGGTGTGCAGAGGCTCCTCACTACCCAATGGCAGGTCGGATGGCTGCGGTGCTAGTTCAGGGTAGTCGGATGCGTCGGTGTGGAGAGGCTCGTCACTGCTCAACGGCAGGTCTGATGACTCGGGCGCCAGTTCTGGTAAGTCGGATGCGTCGGTGTGCAGAGGCTCCTCACTACCCAATGGCAGGTCGGATGGCTGCGGTGCTAGTTCAGGGTAGTCGGATGCGTCGGTGTGGAGAGGCTCGTCACTGCTCAACGGCAGGTCTGATGACTCGGGCGCCAGTTCTGGTAAGTCGGATGCGTCGGTGTGCAGAGGCTCCTCACTACCCAATGGCAGGTCGGATGGCTGCGGTGCTAGTTCAGGGTAGTCGGATGCGTCGGTGTGGAGAGGCTCGTCACTGCTCAACGGCAGGTCTGATGACTCGGGCGCCAGTTCTGGTAAGTCGGATGCGTCGGTGTGCAGAGGCTCCTCACTACCCAATGGCAGGTCGGATGGCTGCGGTGCTAGTTCAGGGTAGTCGGATGCGTCGGTGTGGAGAGGCTCGTCACTGCTCAACGGCAGGTCTGATGACTCGGGCGCCAGTTCTGGTAAGTCGGATGCGTCGGTGTGCAGAGGCTCCTCACTACCCAATGGCAGGTCGGATGGCTGCGGTGCTAGTTCAGGGTAGTCGGATGCGTCGGTGTGGAGAGGCTCGTCACTGCTCAACGGCAGGTCTGATGACTCGGGCGCCAGTTCTGGTAAGTCGGATGCGTCGGTGTGCAGAGGCTCCTCACTACCCAATGGCAGGTCGGATGGCTGCGGTGCTAGTTCAGGGTAGTCGGATGCGTCGGTGTGGAGAGGCTCGTCACTGCTCAACGGCAGGTCTGATGACTCGGGCGCCAGTTCTGGTAAGTCGGATGCGTCGGTGTGCAGAGGCTCCTCACTACCCAATGGCAGGTCGGATGGCTGCGGTGCTAGTTCAGGGTAGTCGGATGCGTCGGTGTGGAGAGGCTCGTCACTGCTCAACGGCAGGTCTGATGACTCGGGCGCCAGTTCTGGTAAGTCGGATGCGTCGGTGTGCAGAGGCTCCTCACTACCCAATGGCAGGTCGGATGGCTGCGGTGCTAGTTCAGGGTAGTCGGATGCGTCGGTGTGGAGAGGCTCGTCACTGCTCAACGGCAGGTCTGATGACTCGGGCGCCAGTTCTGGTAAGTCGGATGCGTCGGTGTGCAGAGGCTCCTCACTACCCAATGGCAGGTCGGATGGCTGCGGTGCTAGTTCAGGGTAGTCGGATGCGTCGGTGTGGAGAGGCTCGTCACTGCTCAACGGCAGGTCTGATGACTCGGGCGCCAGTTTTTGTAGTTCCGTTGCGTGAGTTTGCTGTCTGATTTCGCTGACGTGGTGTTCTGCATACGATGTAGTCGTGTAGGTGTAGTAGTTTGTTGCATCGGCTTGTTTTGTTTGTGTTTTGGATTCATTTTTTGATAGTCCTTGTTGTTTTGGTGCTGTTGTTGTTGCCTTGTTGTTGTTCTTTAGTTTTTGTTCTTCGCTAACCTGTTGTTTTCTGTGCAAAGCGGAATGCGTTGATTATATTTGCTAATTTATTATTTGGAAAATCGTTTTAGTTTGAGCCATGTAGTTTTGAACTTTTGCATAAAATACTTTGCTTATATATGTTTTCGTTTTTGCTATTTAATAATGAAATGCTTACATTTTAAATCCATTGGTTGTGGTCAATAAGTGAATTAGTATGAAGCAAAGGATGATTATCTTCATGGTTCGACACATGGTGGAATATGATGTATATCTTTTTCAAGCCCTATTTATACCCGGTTTTGGATGTTTAACCAATCATTTGTTAATCTCATTTCTTCTCTGTTCACTAATTTGCATCTTGAAGCACATCCTAATTGGTTTACATCACACATTCACTTTGCATACCTTTCACGTGTCGAGTTCGCGTAAGTGGGCTGCTCGTTGTCCCCTTTCTTGGCGATAATTTAACAGTCTTTGAGAGGAATTGTGCAAATCTTTAAAACAAATGATTGAGCCCGTGGACTACGTTTGTGGAGACCTGCATTTCATGATTCAGCGAAGTAATCCTCAAACTAAATTAAATCATAAACAGAAATGCACGTATTTTCTTAACAGATTTTACGTAGCTCTTTGTTTCAGATCCCCCATATAGTTAAAGATACCGGACAAGACTGCAATGCTTAAGCAAAACGCGCATCTTTAAGACGGGGAAATGATCCAGACTACTGACTGATCTTGGAGACCATGCTTTTGGGCGAATGCAACTCGACGAAATTAAACGGCCGCGCTGTCAGAATCACGAGTTCAACAAACATTCACTGTCCCCAATCGTTAGTTGTTTTAACGGTGACAGCATAATAAACAAATCGTAGAGGGATTGGCCTCATCTTGCGTTATCTTACCTAATTGTTCAGAATGCTGTTAATTGCCTTAAGTAATTGCCATTAAGCCTTTTGGTGTGCACTAAGTTATCCTGATTTTAGCCATCTTTTTCATAAAATTTTTTAAAACTGGCTTTGAATAGCTGCGGTTTTAACTTTACTGCAGAAAAAGGTCTTTTTTAATCTTTTGATTGTATTTCAGTGTGCAACCCAAGCAATGTTTGTCACATGCCAAGTTTAACCCTTTAAAAAGCGTTTGATTAAACGAACGGAACTTGGTCCATTTTTCTGTATTTGAACTGATCTTTAACTTCTTTTACCGTTTCCTCAGCCATCCCGTGATAGGATTCATCTAAATTCAACGAGGTGAAATAAGTTTGTTTTCCGACCAGAATTGCAAATAGACAAATCGCACAGTTGTGAGGAGCAGTCAAGTCCAGTTGCTGTAAATTCATATCACATGCGCAGCACTTGTTTTGCCCCTCCCACCTCGAAAACAGGCATCTCTGTTTCTCATTGCTGTAGCTTGAAAATAGTGAATGGGATGCATCTCTTAAGGTTCCATCAACTACATTAGATAACTTAAGTCTTTTTTAAGACTTCATTGAAGACGATAGAATAAGCAATGATGGGACAGAAAGTTCATGCTTGAATCGCAGAATAGTTTGGAACTAAGTGCCTAGTCCAGAGCCAAGACTGCCTGGCATAGTCACAGTGAAAGAGCACCTAAGTGACTCGTTACAGCAACCAATAGTTAAAAGAACAATTTCGCTCAGCACCCACATTTGTTTTTAAGGTATTCGTTGCGTCTTAGTAAACAATGATATCATTATCAATTGTTAGCAATAAGGATTTATTGTATTTTAAAACGTATACAGCTGCATGGGAGTTAATGAGGAATGGCCCGAGCAGTCACGCTTTATGAGCATGCGCTTCAAGGTCACAATTCCACAATGCATTTGCCTGAAAGAGGCTACATACTATTCATCTAATGAGCAGTTGCATTTGTTCGCACCATTAAAAGAGGAAGATCAGCAAGAGTCAGGTGCCATTTAATGCGTAAGCTATCCAACTTAAGGGGGATGTGTAAATTAGTTTCATAATGCGCAAAATGTGTTTGCTTGAAGGCACCTAGCGAGTAGGTAACTTGTGGCAGATTCGACGCCATCACGATCCAAGGCAAGAACAGCACCTGAGCACGATTAGCCCTGGTGGCTGTTAATAGTGAAGCGTGTCATTGCCGAACTCATGCTTAACTTGCCAAAGTTGAATAAGGCACCAAAAACTTATTTAACAGAGCTACTGCACTTTAAATGGAGCGGCTAGACACTTAAACGATATGCGTGCGTCTGCTCGCAGAGTTATCACTTAAGCATCAACATTTATCAAACCATCAACTCCAAAATTTAAATAGCTTTTTTGGACAGCAATTATTGTTAAAACTTCAAAAGGTTGTTTTAAAAAACTGGCATGGCACTGTTATTTGGCTAAATTTTGATGCAATTAATATTTGTGGTTAGAATTAGTATTTCTTTTGGCCTTTCAGCCACCCTTAAATGCGACCAAGTCCTATAGACATCAAATCAATGTTAAAGCCTAATATGATTCACCGCATCCTCTTTTAAAGTAATGCGCAAACTTTGCAGCACCAGGGTGCTGACTTTGTAATCAAATCGATTAAACTCACAAAGAGTTGGCTTTGCTTAAAAGCTCAGCAGTAGAAGGCACGAAGAAGTAGCCGGGCTACATCTCCAGTCATTGCTGGCGTCATGAGAAATCATGGGAAGAAAAACAGAAGCAGCATTTATCTGATTCATAAACTAAAATAAATGCGCTACAGTTGCCAATTAAATGCCCTGCTTTCCATCCATAAAACTTCCTACTATAAGCCAGGTGACCTTTCGTTCGGTGCCAACCATGGAATTCATTGATGCATTTGCTTTGCTAGTAAAAGGATACGGAATAAGATGAGGCATTGTAAGAGAGGGCAAATGCGGTAAAGACAACCAAAGACAAAGCAATTAAGGGTTCACATGCTTCATTGCCAGACTTAGCAGCAGGACTTGGGTTGGTCTGCTGCATCTCAATCATCAACACACGAAGTCACACCACTTCACCTGACTAATCGCTTCCCCAGCGCACAACCTTCGTCAAAATTCGCCTCAAAATGCACAAAGAGCAGCACTTTTGGTGCTGCTTAGGGAGTCCATGCAAGCACAAGTGCAGTCCAGGAAATTAATAGGATATGGAGGCGAAATTCGACCATCTTGACTAGAGTAGAAAGATGCAATGGCAGAGATGGAGTTCGATTGCCTTTGCACACAAAGCTCACTTCTGGTCATTAGCCTTAATTGCTCTCCTTTGATGCACCTACTCACGTGTGAGGCAATTACCACTTCTGGGTGAAAATTGAGAGGCATTCAAGGTGACGTCTGATCGCGTTGACATTGCCTTAATTGTCCTCCTTTGATGCACCTGCTCACGTGCAAGGCATGCATCGCATCAAGGTGAAATGTGGAAGGATTCCATTCCGTTTGCATTGTAATAAGCATTCACAAATATTCCATCACTTCCCGATTTGCAGTTCCGCAGAAAAAAGTGGCATTTGCGTGTAAAATGCATCTGCTTTGGCCACCCATACCAAAACGAGGGCTGCTAACACGATTGCGCTGCATTGTACTGCATTCGCATTCGATGGGGTCAGGGAGTTGAGCCGATTGCACCACCTCCGTATCTCCACTCAGAGTGTCCTTTTGATGCAACTCCACCACACGTAGCATTGCAGTTTGTCCATCCACTATTATGAGGCACTTCTTGGTCACGACGTGATGATGAGAACTGGCGCTGATGATTATGGGAGGATCAACTGGCATGAACAGAGTGGGATTTCCAGCATGGCTACTTTCTTCAATGCCCCATCACCGTTGCGAGTCTCCTGGCAAATCCAACCAGCCAGTTTTGTAGGCGACGTGATATTGGATTCCAATTGGACGAAGAGTAAGCGATGCATGGCAGCGAAAGAGGATGTCGCATGGCTACCATCTTGCTTTGTTACTCGGCCTGGTGTTGCTTGTTTTAGCATCTCAGTGCTTCTCACATGACGGATGAAGGCAAGCCAGCTGAATGGAATGCGTATTGCTGATGAGGCGAGGAGCTCAGTGGCCACAGAGGCAAGGCCCGATGACTGGACCGCAGTTTGTAGTCCATTGTCAGCTTATTATGCAGTTCGTATCTGTCCTTATGCGTTGTTCCCTCCACCATCCTTTATCCACCTTCCACGTCAGCTGTCACGGCACACTCGATGCTGCAAGAATGGTACCACCAAATAAACCTCACTCTCATTGAGTTCATGTGTAGCTGAGGTGATTCACGGCATCAATGCCAATCCTTTAGTGAGTAGAGTAGTTTTGGGAGAAGACCAGCGCGACAGCCGCCTCACGCGCTCAACTGCGGTCTGATAATCGCTGCCGAAAAGGCGAGTCATGCAGGGGGAAGTGTGGTCCAATTAGTCTGTTGTAGATGAGTGGTTTCACGACCATTCATCCATACGGCTTTGCTCTCACTTCAGTGCTACCATGCCATACCCACCCGACTTCCACATTGTTGGTAGAGGAGTGAGGATGAGCGGACGTGTTTGCTGGGCTTTGATCGTCGTGCACGGACGGCGGATGGCTCGGCATCGGAGCTTTGCATTGGAGTCACGGCTAGTGATATTCACCAACTGACAGCTTTCGGTAGGCCACGGGTTCGCATCCAGCTGTCACCGATGTGTTTGGCACCGAGGCATCGCGGCGGACGTAGGAAGACGCAATACGGCTGCAGAACATGCATTGCTGTAAGGCGGTAGGTGTTGAGTCTACTGACGTGGTTTGAGGACACGCCGTGCAGTGTAAGTACAATGGTGGCGGTCCAATTGCCAGTGACACCAAGAGCTAGAGTCTGACCCGTGATCAAGAGGAAAGAATGACCCACTGTGCTTGTGCTGATGCGCTTCAGGACGATGAATCAGTGCTTTGCTTTCGAAATCCTGTATAGTTGATCGCCCATATGTCAACTAAGGTTTAAGACAAACTCATTGTGCATTGAGAGGAAGGAAGTGTTTTGCTGTAGCCTACTTCTCCTACAAAGCAGTGCATTCACTCGTGTCACTGCAGCTTCTGGTGGGAGGTGCATTGCTAGTACTTCTGCAAGTTCGAACTATTGCCGCCCTACAGGTGCATGGGATACGACATGGAGGCAAGAAAATGAGATGTTCTGATGTCAGAGAGAATGGGCATGTTGCATGTTCCATGCGAATGGGATCTCGAAGGGACATGACGTAAAAGCTGGAGGAGGACCTGGAGTTCTTGTGCAAGCCAAGCTAAGCCGAAGCACCTTGGTCCTCTCCTCTTGCCTTTCCGCCAACAGTCGCCACACTTTCCGAGCCTTGTAAACTCCGCTTCATGTAAAGGGGTAACTGGAGCGGGAGCGAAGCCTTGGTAGGTGAATAACAGCCGCGAATTCGAAAACCGGAGACAATACCTAAACCGGGCAGACATCAGCATCTCGACTTGAGTCACATGATTGATGACGAGAGAGAAGTTTGGTAGCACATGCACACAAAGCCCACTCTTCACCATTTGCCTTGACTACTCTTTGATGTGCCTGCTCACGTGCAGGGCATCCGCCACCTCAAAGGAGAAAAAAGACGAGGCTTTGAAGTTGGTGGCGGATCGCTTTGCCACAGCTTTGTTTTGTTCGCCTTTGATGTGCCTTCTTACTTTGGGTAGATTCTGCTTGAAGTTGCAGATCTAGTGACCCCAAAGATGATGCTCACTAAATTTGCCGCCATGCAATGCACAAGCCAAAATATGCTCTGATCTTTACAAGTGGACACGTTTTTTCCCAATCTACGCTTTCGCATGGGAAGGCGCAATTGGTGTGAAAATCAAGGCTTCGGCTGTGCTGTTTGAAGCGACACAAAGCATGATTGCGATGTTGTGCTGTAGTCCGAAGCTGTTTCACCCAATTTTGCCAGAGTGCCAGCCTAGTTTCGACGACTTATTGCGTCTTTCGGTGTGCCAATTTGACAGCATGCCCCAACCTTGGATGCAACACTAATGAAGGGTGGCACCAAAGTAGCTAAAGGAGGCTTGTCACCACTGTCTTTTCCTCACTCTCATTCGTTTCGCAGTAGGTGCAAAGAGCGAAGTCTTAGAGTGGAATGAAACACTTTTGAAGTGAGCGATAAATATGCGGCGCATCGCAGTTAAAGAGGCGTCTCTTATGGTAAGCTGCCTTGTGTGTTTGCTCGGTCATTTCATGATGCCTTGTGTAATGCTTGTTGAGCCACAGCAGCAGCAGCAGCAGCAGCAGCAGCAGCAGCAGCAGCAGCAGCAGCAGCAGCAGCAGCAGCAGTACTTCGAGACTTCTCTGAGGATGAAGGAAGGCACGATGCTTGGGCAGAATGCATGTTTCGAAGGCACCGGGGAAGTTACGGTGTACCGACACAACACGGAAATTAGGCCCTCTGGCGATGCGGCAATGAAGGAGCCGCTTCGTAGTGCGTAGTCTCCGAGCTACTTCCTGTCAACCTTTTACCTCAGCAGTCGCAACGCGATCAGGCGCTTTGGAAAAGCACTCACGCACTCATCGGCCAACCGCGCTGCTCATGCGAGTGTAGGTCTCGCACTTTACCGGTGTAGGCGGGACAGCCGACGACATGTAAGGGACTCTGCGCAAATGCACCCACATGTAATGGTGGAGACGAGAGGCGACGATTTCACTGTCTAACACCCAATCAAAGAATGTGCCACCATCAAGATGGGAAGAAGGCGATGAGAGACTCATTGATATGAGATGCCAAGCCTACGAGGGTGACTCTACGACACACTGACATCGCACACTTGCAATACAGTGCATGCTCCTTAATTCGTGAATATATGTGTTTGGATGCATCCTCTGGACTAGAAACAGTCAGGCATTGGGAATTGCGTGACAAATTGGGCGTCGTCGTAATGGGAGAAGGAAACGCACGCAACACACACCCCTGAGTGTGACATCCACATCTCACAAAATATGTTCACCTCCAACTCGTCGGCTCGTTCCAGCAGAGTGAAAGTGAAGTGTGTGTGTAAGGCGGAGCCCTAGAGTGAAGAGTTCGCGTGTCGATGTGTTACTGTTGACCACTAGAAGCGAAGTCGATAGTTGTAGGAACTAGCAGGAAGAGGACCCAAATTTGCTTCACACGAGTTCACCCACGAAGCCCTGTTCCCCAATCTCCCTAATCCCCAAAATCGCACGCTTTTACGTTATAAGTCAAAGCCTACTTCATGTAGTATTTAGCAAAACATGGTAAGGTTTGCATTTGGGCTCGAGTGAGGCAGTATTTTGGCTGCACAACAGGAGCTGAACACATGGGAGTCCTAAACGCATTTTGTTATTTGAGGAGCACGCTTTGCCTTTGAATGATGCCAAGCATGAGCAAACGTGCATTTCCTGGCGATTGTGGCACAAAGCACCGACTGGGTAGTGATGGCAGATGCCATGCATTATCATATTATGGACCAGCAAGTTACCAGAAAGACTTGCTGGTTGGGGTGCCGAATTCGCGACCAGGTGCTTGAGGCTTGGCAGCAGAAGGCACTGAGGAGCTGTTACACAGCGTTGCAGAGCATTCGTGATGCGTGAAGAAGCCATAAATCTGTGCCAGGAGATGCTGCACTGCAGTCGATGCCACATGGCCCCTCCCTCCCCTCCAAGCATACCTTGACCATCGTCCTGCATCGCCGGTGCTGGTAGGGAACCACTCACCAGTCAAGCGTGCCATTCATCCCAATTGCGTGCAAACGATGCGATACGCGACCACACCAACAGCCTTCCACTTTGGTGATTTCATGGCATCAGCAGCTTCGCTCTGATCAGTAGCGTTTTGGGGAAGGAGAACATGGTTGCCATTGGAAGGTAAGGCTCACTCAGTGGTGGCATATGATTTGGGCTTTGCTGCTACTCAGGGCATTGGAGCGGTGAGCCAACTCCTCGTAATTGAAGTGAACCCCATTTGGAGGACCAGAGACAACAAGTGAGCATTGGACAAAAGTGTAAGCACGATGGAGATGCATAACAGATGAGTTGCTGAGGCATTCACACTTCACCACCACACCCAGGAGCATAACTCGAGTCAAGTCATTGGGCCCCACTCGCAAACAGGAGGTCACGTCGCTTTGTCCTGCCAATCGCATGTCCAGCAATACTGTGGGAAGTAGCCTAGAATTATGTAAGGAAGTGAAACTGTCAGTAGGCGCAGGTGGTCTTGGGGAGAGTGGTTTGAGTCACAGGATCTGACGACAACTCCGCCACAGAATCGTCGTTGCACACAGTGCTCATGTACCATCATTTGTCTTGTCTCCTCTTCTTTGATCCACACGCTCACTCTCAGCGCGCCACGGCTTTAAGCTCTCTGCTCGCACTAGCATCGACACGAATGCTTTGCTTTAATAAAAGCGCTTACCTGTGTGAGATTCACCGCTTCGATTTGAAAGGAAGCGTCTTTTCTAGGCGATGTGAAGTTTGGTCGCTTTGACATGGCCTTCATTGTTATTCTTCTTCGAGCATCTGCTTATGGGCGCGGTTAGCAGCGCTTCGTAGAGAAATGTAGGAGGCCGCCAAAACGATGTGTCATCGAATCCAGTAGGATCCCCAACATGCTTGCGCCCTCCACTCTGCTGCTAGCATTCTCACATTATTGGCCGATGTGTGCAACAGGAGGTGAGGGTAGAATGGCCACGTCCTCAAACACATTGTGCGGTGAGTGAGTGGTGCGTGAATGTTCGTCCTGGCGCTTTGCTTTGGTGCCTCGAGGCGTGCACGAACATGAGGGATGGCACAATGGGTGAGTAAAAAATGTGCTGTAGACATTTGAAAGGGTTTGGCGGCCACCTCTCGGTGGACTGGAGGTCAGGCTACCGAGATCAACTGCAATGGCGGAGTATCCTAGTAGGGCCTTACCGAAACCCAGTGTTGAATCAGCAATTAACACTTTGCCTAACGTAGCTAAGCAGTTTGTTGATGTCGCAGTGAGGTGCAAGTGGTCTGGAAGCAAAGGTGGGAGTTGAAATGACACGAACTGTGGTGCGCAACTCCTCTAACCTCCTCTCTTGAGCGTTCCTCCTAGTGACCGCCTAATTAGTTTGCCCCTCAGTCACCGCAACGTAGTGACTGGTGTGAGGAAAACACCCACAGTCAACTTCGATAACCACCGAATCCCCGTACGATTAAAAAGATAGTTGACCGTCACGTTACTGGTTGTGAAGGAAAGTTCAACCGCTCGTCTCTTATGATGCAGAGACACAGAAAGTAAGCATCAGCTTGAGGACTGAAGGAGAAAATCGAAAACTGACTTCAAAGCCCTCTTCACTCACAAAGAGCTGCCTCGTCTGAAAGAAGGCTAGGGGTCGATTTATGGGTAGTTACAGTTTTACACCCGCATCTGTCAATTTCATCAATTGTTTTGCATGAGGCTTCTCCACAAAATTAGGTTGGTAGCTCTGTGCCGTCAACTACAAATCTGCCAGTTTGGCTTAGAGCTTTGGGCGTGCTAACCTGCCAGCACTCCGCACACAAAGGTCTCTCTGTCTTGACCTCCATTGTTCTTCATTGACGCACCTGCTAACAGATGAGCATCCACCGCTTCAAGGTGAGAGTGAAGAGGCTGCCTCGATTTGTTGCACGACTTTCCAATTTGCAGTTCCACAACGGAAGGCATGAGTGTTGTGCACAATGTGTCATTACTTTTACTTGTCGAAGTAATTGAGGAGTTCATGTCCTGATTTGTTGCGTGGCGAAGCGATCCAGTTCAGTGCCATCAGAGCTCCGATTGAGTTGCATCATTTTTACGCCGCACAATAAGATGTGCGTCCTCACCATGCCGCCACTTATTACAATGAGCCATGCCTCAATCACGATGCGAACCACTGATTGAGACACCTACTACATTGAAGCCAGTAGTATTTGCAACGCTTTACCTCCTTCGCTCTCGTACTGACACCTGAAAATTGCCATCGAATGCAGACTTCGAGGTTTTGAGAGGGAAAATGACATTTTCAAATAAGAAAAAAAAATGTAGGGCATGTTGCTGTTGAAGAGGGTCAATCACGATGCAGTTGCGGCATGGCGACATTGTTAGCATATTTACTGGAGCGTCTTGGGACTTCTGCGAACACGGGTGAAGACATAATACTTGTGCCGAAAAAGCAGTGCCGGCACATGGAACAGAGGTGGAGCTACACGCAGTGGAACAATGGCGAAGACCTTAAATGGCGCTACCAAAACCGAGAGCTCAATCAGCATCAAGGGCATTAACCACCCTCAGTGTTAATTTGCACGATGTCCTCGGCGCTACCCTCCGTCGAGCTGCTGCGTTGGCTGCCGGATGGGTGTCGAGTTGGGGGTTAGGGATTCCACAGCTACGATCCGTGGAAGAGCTGAATGAATGGTGGTTGGTGAGTGTTCACTGTGCCGGCAAGGGACAATGAGGGCTGAGAGAATGAGGCAGGTGTTGTTGTGGGAGGCTACAAGGGTGGACCTTGCCTTGTAGACTGCCATGCATAGGGAGGAGTGCGCTTTAATCTCTGATGCGAAGTGCATGGTTGTTTGAATTGACCGATTGAGGCAAAGACAGTCAGAAAGTGGGAGTGGCGCTACAAACCGGATGGCATCGCAATCGGAGTAGGGAGCCAGCTTGAAGAGCGTTGGACTGTGACGCTCATGTCCGTAGAGCATGTTTCCATCATATTTCATTCTAAGTCTTTGTGCATGGAGAGCTGGGTCAGTGGAAGCATGGCTGACTTGGAGAAGAGCTCAGGGCTACTGGTGCAGTGGCGCATTCATACCACCCAGCTGAAGTGCTACGGCGGAGCTAATGCACTGCCAAGATGTCAGCATTATGTGGCATGGCCTCACTGCCAATGCGCCTCGACGCTCGGACCTTCTTTTCGCATGGTAGACTTTTTGTATAGTGGATTTGTTGGAGCATTCTATTGCCGCCCTGGCGACGAGAGAGGGCGTAATTATTGGACTGAACATGCATCGTCAACTGTGCATTGAAGCACAGCTGGGGAGCTACTGTGTCGACACGTGGGTGAGGCTGTTAGGCAAAGGAACAGCAGCGCAACCCCTCAGTGTCACGTCATCAAAATCGAGAATTACCACCTGAACAATGAGTGTGTTGCATAGTCTGCTCTTTTGAGTCTCAAATCCCTCGCGACTGTGGCAAATTTCCGAGAGCAGAAATCGCAGCGTGGTCAGTGGTTGAAGGAAAACACACATAAGAACCATGCACACCTGCCATTAAATAGCCATGCCGCCTTGCATACTCACTTGCCTCTTCTGATTATCCGAGTGGGTTTGGGGATGCGTCATGCATGAAAACATGCTGGTTGGCCGCTGCTAGTAAAACGCAGGTGCAAAAGCAGCTGTGAAGCCAAGTCTAAAGTGTGGCACAATTCTTCCAATGAAGATGGTGTGCTTGCGTACCAAGAAGCTGGTGGAGAACCAGAGCTGATAACGCGGGCTAACATAATTGGTAGCGAACTTCTCCAAACGGCAGGTAGCCAGACTGCTGTTGCTTCACTAGTTAGTGGCAGTTCTGTGGAATGTGGACCAAGGCGATTGCAGAGGATTGACGCCATATCAGCACCCGTGTTAGGGGTCATTGCGTGTTCCCCCACCTGCTCACCTGCTGTTGCGCTAGGGCTGAGCATTCGTTGGAAGGAATAATTGCAATTGTCCTACAGATGCTATGCTGCTTTCCATTGCCACCAATGTGCGGCTCCGAGACTTCCTTGGGGATGAGAGGTGGTGGGAATGCTATGGCGAGATTTGCATTGCGACGTACGACAGGACCCAGCGCAGGTGGTGTGACCTGGAGAACATGATGCGCAGTGAAGAAGTGATGTCGGATGACCTGCCAGGCTGTTACGAAGGTGGAGAGTGAAGCCAAGTTTCTATATCACCTTGTGCCCTTCCCTTCTGCGCTTTATAATGCATGATCGCAATCGTATGCATCTGGGCAGACCTCACAGTGTGCAGGAAGTTGTGGACATGAGCTGCACAGAAAAGTGAGCTAGGGCTTTTACTTGCCTGGTAACGTTGTGCAGTTCCTACAATGACACGCTGATTCTGTGAAACGAGGATACGTGGCTGCTAAATGCACCCTAGGCCCTTGCAATTTGTGGTCAGAAGGGGAGTGCACAAATGTGCTCATTTGTTTTCCATGCAGTGTGTTGATTTGAAAGCGCATCAGGACGTACGCCCCACACCTCGACAGTGAACACTCAGCCACGTGCACTTGAAGCCACAGAATTAAGTGCCACACATTGGTCATTCTGGTCATTCGGTGACTTCGTTGTTTTTGCAGTGTGGGGAACTTGGGCTCTGGCATTGTACTTCCGCAGGGCGTAATGACCTATGGACCACGCTAGTGGCCCCCAGCCCTTCTGTTCGTCGGCAGTGTGCATTCTGCTCATGCGCTATGTCTTCTTGAACTCGGTAGAGATTGATTGTGCTGCCTCGATGGTAATAGAATGAGAACACGTCCACAAGGACCAACTATCCCAATTCCTACTGCTAATAGCTAAGTGTTAATGTGGCGGAGAATCGCATGTGCTTTTGATGGGCAAACCATCGAACACCCCAAAGAGAAGCCTTCAAAATGACATCCGCCATCGACACCTTTCCCCGTTCCTTAATTTACAGGATTCTTTTAACCAGTGAGCTATGCAAGGTGGAAGCGAAGAGGAGGTGTACGGGCTATTTGAGGAAAGACGCCAACTGAATATAAGCCTAATCTCCTTCTCACATCTCAGCACTGTGCACAGGAAATGGAGCAAATCCGCTAAGAATCAGCAATGCAAAAACAGGTGCGGTGAGGGGAAACTGACAAGAACCTGAACGGTAAAGGTAGGTGGTTCTGGTGTAAGGAATACGAGATATACAGTACAACTTGCGTCCGCACCGCAGTTCCCTAACAAAATCGAGCGTCCAAATTCTGCAACATGGCCGTGTTCAGTGACGTGGCACACGAATTTGGCGAATGAAGTGGATGGACTGTGGGTGTTATCCATGCAACACTACGAGCGTTGCGATGACCAAGGAGGGTAACCAAGCATGCAGAGTGGGATTCGCCAATGCAGGAGGGGGAAGGGAGAGAGAGGGAGGGAGGGGTTGTGCGTGACTTGACCTGCTCCACGCCAGCAATGCCTTTTGTGATCAACTATCGTGCAGCTGTCCGCCACCCGGAAAGCCTCGCACGCCTGTGCCAAACATTGCTTTGTGCACTAAACCACTTTCAAGATGTGTGCATAGTGCCCTCTACACCTGTCCATTATGTGCACCAATGCCAATGGGGCTGCTCCGTATGCAGTGTAAGCTTGCAGTGGTGGCGAAAGGTCCGCTGGTTCAACTCGTCAGCAGTTGTGCATACCAGTGCTTCGAATTGTTGAGTTTACCTTGCCTTGCCTTGCCTTTTAACCACCGTGCGGTTTGTGCCAGGATTAATTCCTCAAAATGATTTTGTCAATTAAACCATTAGTATACCTGGTGGAATAACCATGTACCGGCAAATCGCGCTAGTCATGCGATTTGCATTTCAACGCATCTTATGAGTGCGAGTTTCAAAGCCACGAATTCACAACACAGACGCCCTGCGAAGTTGCGTTAAAAGTTGTAATTATCGGGTGCTCACCTTCATATGTGGCATTTGGGGAGGGGCATTCGTTTTTGAGTCCTTAGCTAAAGTCAGCGACACATTTGCAGTGGAAGAGGAATGTTGGAATGGGGCAGATGTCATAACCGAGGTGCACGAGGATGATTTTGCTTCGTTCTGCAACTCCTTTATGTGTGATGCATATTTGCAAGTGGATGTACATAAACAGAGGCACCATAATCAACAGCATTTTTGCTCTTCCAGAAGGAAGCGCACTCCATGAAGAACCGCCTTGATTTGTCATTTGTCGCTATCTTGTGTTCCAAAGGAAGAGAGTAGGCAGACAGATATGCACTGTTGGCGTACAGCAGGGCTCAAAATTACCAGTAGCTTAGGATGGTAGGCTGCTCAGCAAGAGGAGCAATAACGGCGCTGGCCTTCCTTCGCTTATTGGCAGGTAACTAGCAAGGCACGGTGAAAGCACATCGTTGTGTATGCTAGATGTGGATGCGAAAGTGTGGTTGACTAGGCAGGTAGTAGGCACCCACTGCTGTGAGCAGTACACAGGGTCGGTTTGCATTGAAGGGAATGTCAGGTGAATTCATGGGCTCTTAGCGATAGGAAGTTGCCTCATATGATCATTCTTTTGCAACAATAGAAACATCCCTGGTTTTTGTTTCATTCAGGACGGCATCATGTAAAATAAACTCAATTAAGTCGCAGTTTCTTGAGTGAGGGAATCCTGCTCACGCCTGAGGTTCATTCTTTAGCAAGCGACCCATTTGTACTGCAAAACTCGGTCAGCAAGAGAGTGCGACTCCTTCCTCCTGATACATTTCGAAAACATCCCTTTCCTATTCATTGGTGTGTCTCATCAGTTAGGCGAAGCCATCTCAAAGGCATCAGTCCCCTCCAGTAGCGAATGGTGGGAAAGCGTTTCTGGACGATCCGTTTTCCCACCGCGTCTTAAACTGAAGGCCTACATGGACCTCGTCCTTTCCAAGTGGTATCGCAATGCGATGGGGAGTCTGAGTACCATGTCTGTGATTCGCAATGCCCGTCCACAATGGTATGGGCTATAGGAGGTTGCAACTCATAGAAGGTTGGTGCCAGGGTCTTTTGTCGCCTGGCAACATTAGCTACATGCGCAGGTAAGTTGGCGAAATTGCGAAATGGCGAAATGTAGACGATAAAATCACTTGTTGCGTTCAGGATGTGTGAACACAAAGGTGATCACTCCTTTGCGAAACCTATCAACCTTGCGGCTGAAAGCGGTAGTACCAAGTGCAGCATCTTGACTGCACTGCACTTCCGCCAGTGGCGTTGGTGTCAGGCCTGCTCTGCTTTCACAACGCATGTTCTCACCTGCTATTATGTCTTCTTTCGTCGCTTTTGCACAATTAACAGTGAGCTTTTCTCATTTTCTTTCATCATCAGCTATTCGTCGCGCAAATTGTTGCGTTTGTAATTCTTACTAAAGTTTAACCCACCTTCATGATAATGCACTGTAGAATCTTTTGCTGCGGGAAAGCTGCTCTAATTTTTATAGCTCATTTCAAGTTACTTTGCATTGTAAAGTGGTGGTGGACGAGTTCGACTCTTCTTTGTGCACTGTTTTGCCTGAAATAGGGTTAATTGGTGTCTGCGCAGTTTGAATGGTCGAAGAGGCAGCCCCGCAAGGTGGGCTTAAAGCTCTGTAGTGCAAAAGTCCCAGTCTCCAGGTAGGCGGAAGTTGTCCCACACACGGTTTAGGCTGTCAAATGGAATTCTCGCTTGCACAATGTAGGTCATCATCAGACGTTCGAAGGAGGTGGAGTTAAGAGGGAACCGATGCTGTGGGTGAGTTGATGGATTGAAGTGAAACATTGTAGAAGAACATGGTGCACTTTGGATCGTCATTTCATCTCAGGCAATGGAAGGCCATTAGCTACTGCATCCACCCTTTTCCAATGCAGTTCACTAAGAGGGCGAAATGACGGCTATAATGGAGTCAGGTGAAGTGGAGACCGAGCGCCTTTCCACGTGGAGGGAGATGAAATGGCTGGCGTCGACAGTCCCGGCAAGGCATGAGCAGTTGGCAGAGCAGGGTTCAGAGAATGATGCTCAATGGTGGAGCACTTCAGTCTCTGCAAGTTGTAGCTGCACGGTGGCGTGATCCTTGGTGCGTGCCGATAGGTCCAGCACATTTCCATGACGAGAACCGAGAGCAAAATGGCCAATTTGGCACCTCCATCCCATGACCCGTCCTTCCGGCTTAGTGATGATCGCCCAGCCTGCCTACATTACAGCAATAAAGAGTTCCCTGGTAATTGTGTGCTTTCTCATGCGCAACGAGAGCTACGATCGAGGCATCAATGCACTAAACAACATCGGACGGTGTTCATCTTACGTGCAAAATCAAGTCCTTTCGGAAAGGCACTCAGTAGGGTGCCAGAGACCTCCTTGGAGAAAAAGAAAGGCATAGCACTTGAGGAGAATAAATAGATTCACTAGAGAGAAAGGAATCGAGGATATTGGCGTGGCTTAGAGGCTGACTCACCCGACGAAGGCAGTACGGCCACCCAAGTGACCTTAGTCGGAACCGGCAGTCAAACAAGCCAAGCGTTTAAATTGAGCGAAACTCCATTTTCAGTCGTACTGAGACTGACAATAAATGCCGCACACCGGCCAGGCTTCTCGCGCCAGAGAAAGTCGCAGGGGAAATGAAGCTAATGGAGATGGCGCTAAACTCAGCGTCGGAGAAATCGAACCTTTTTTCGAGCAGGGGCTGCAGTAGTGTCTGCGCCTCCTGTCTAAAAGACACGCTTAAAGAAGTATTGGTGGTACACAGGCCTCTTGTCGGTTTAAGCATCGGTCCTGGCGCCATTTCTGTGGGTAGCCTTTAACCACGCCGTCGGATGCTTTCTTTCCCCTTTTAATGCGCGAACTTCATCTTCCCAACCGACCAATTGAACACCTTTGTCGATTGCATCTTCCTGATGTTGACTGGCAGAGCAGTTGCGCCTTACGAAGGAGGCAGTTCGTGAGTAGCTGCAATTGACGTTGGCCTGTGTGTCTACCGCAATACTTCGGCCTGACTAACGACACTCAAAGGTGTCCACTCTTGATGTTGAAATGTCCTTTTAAGCCCCTTTGCAGATGAAACAAGCATCACGGAGGACTGCTGGTCGTTCGGTAGGAAAACATCAGAGAGAACTCGCGATTCGCGGCCTGCGAACATCCCAACAATAAGACACCAGTTGATGCGTGGCCGTGGCCATGTTTGTGGTGAGAGAACGTTCTAGGCTTGAGTTCGAATCTTCAGACCGTGAGTCTTTTGTAAAGGTTTTTAGGTGTCCAATCAAAATACAACTCGTTCTCTTTACCCGTTCGTTGCCTTCCTGGTGTCGGGGTGCTGTGCACTTCTTGGAAAGTCGGAAGATCGGATTTCGAGGTTGGGATCTGGGCCGCTATCCCGATGCGGGTGCTCCCTGTTTGCAAACGCATCGACCGATCAAGAAGAAAACATAACCTATGCTTTCGTCGTCTGTCTCAGACACTTTCGTAAATTGGTTATCCATAACCAGAATGCATAACCTCCTCCTCTTACTGCGGATCACTCGATCCATGATGTCGATGCAACTCCAAGAAACTGCTGCAACTCAAGTCTGGGTAAGTGAGGTCACCGGTATCCTTTGCTTGAGACATCCACCATTTTTGCCTGCGTGACTCAGCTGTTAGTGAAACTCTTAGAGAAGTGCTTGTATTACTGAGCCTGAGACCTCGAGACGCTTGGGAGAAGTGTCGTCTTAGTACCACAAAACCACAGGGATGTCGGGAGGATGCCATGGTGCTCACTTACTCTAGGCTTGTGTTGGGATCAGTTTTCTGCGTTCTTCGGTGATATTTAGAAGGCTCACCCATCGTTGCCATTATTTTTGCCGCAATAGCTGGAGTGTGGTTATGATGCTTCAGTTTCTTGTACTGCCATGCAATTGAATGGCCATCGTCCTTCACCATTTTCAGCTGAGTGAACTCTTTTTTGATCCACCCTACCATGAACCGCCTTGCTATTAAATAGTGTTTGAAGTAATAGACCATTGCGTAGTTAGCGAACAGCTCACGGTGCAGAGCATTTTGTCGCCTTTTTTGCTAAGTCTGTTACTGCTTTGCCTTTTGGTGAAGGTACACTGCCCTCGGATACAGCAATCACGGTTGTATGCAGTTCCCGGGTTAGGGTGCTGGTTTCTAAGTTTGTAGGACCAGCACTGGTGCAAATCATGACATTTAAGTTCTTATAACGCCTCACCATAGCTTGTTCAGCCACTTGAAATTATTTTAGGTTGATTTTCGAGCTGGCGATTCTGGCAAGCCTTAACGGAACACTTGCAGTCGCTTGCCAAAACAATGAAACTGAGGAGCTTCATTCAATTGCCTGGCGTCAACCAGATTGTAGTTTGCTTTCTACAGTCTTCGGTGACCCAGAGGGGTGAACAAAAGTTGAAAAAGATGACATTTCTTTGATTTTAGGGTCAATACTTCTACTCGCGGTCCAGCACTAGTTTCCTCTTCATGTTATGCTCTGGATGCCTTCCCTAAAGGGGAGAAGGCATCCGGGTGAAGGACAGTGCTTTGATTAAAGGCCAGTCGTTGTAAGGTAGCCGCAGCATCAGAGTCCGGAGAACATTACCTGTACTCCATAAAGTACGTTCGGCACTATGCAAGACGCCTTCTCTCTTAATGTTTCCTTCACTCCTGCTTGTTAGTATCCGGATACTCAGTCTAGTGCGGAGGACCACTTTAAATCACGCAGTGAATTCAGTAAATGGTTTGTTTTGGGTTGAGGAAGCGCTTCCTCTTAGCTATGGCGTTCAACTCTGCACTCGGTGGGTAATTGTTGGCTATTCGTCGTTTTTTACGACCGCTAAAGCTCATGGTAACCTGGACGGTTTTATAAGAGCAATTCAAACTGTCCCTTCAACCGGGCTTACTACCTCTGGGACAGGACATGGAATGTGCCCAAGGGATTGCAAAATGGGCCTGACCTCGCCAGTGTCAGTAATATGCTTAACACTGTTCAACCTAGCTCCTAGCCTTCCCGTGAGGCCACAATCACGTACTAGCTCAGCAGTGGGCAAAGGTAATCTAGTCAATTAATGGTGACAGTTGCAGCCCTAAAAGCAGCTGCAAATGTCGTCTGTATCTTTTCTGACCCAGTTTATTGATGGGTGAAGGTGCCTTCCAAAAGCCTGGAACGGCTTTGGCTTTGCACAAGATACTAATATGAAGTACTACACCCCAAAATATTTCTTCCCATGTAATGGATTCCACCATCCATGATTTTCCTCTGGCAGGTCTTTAGCGAAATGTCCTTTGCTACCATCATCTCCCTTTTTCTGAGCATACTCTTCCATGAACCAACCCGAATATCACTACGAAGGATCTTCGCAGCAGCCGCTACCAAGAAATAAGCCACGCGAACGTCCTTCCAGCTTGCCTGGGAGTCGGATAAGTAAATGGGAGTAAGATTGGAGCACACAGGGCAAGAAAAAGGCCAACTCAACTAAGCTTAGAACGTGACACAGAGACTTTGCCATAATATGGAATTTGACCATCTGGTGGGCGTCTGGAACAACGGTATTACGCGAATTTATGGAGCTCTCTGGGTGTGAAATTGATTTACTGGCTGCGCTTACTGACCCACGCAGTGCGCATTTTGTTCACCATCCACCCAGTTAGTGAGCCTTGAAGGACACGCTCTGCTAGGTGTTGAAGGTTTCGTCGCATCCCTCGAGATTTTCGAGAGCGATAAAAAAGCTTAATCAAGAGCCTGATTCCACTAACTGATGACACGCTTAGCTAATGGTTCGCAGCATTAGGTAGATATCGCAGTTTTGGGAGATCCCGACATCTGCTATTGCTGAATGCAAATCTTACGGAGGGCACGAAGGATGAGTGTACTTCATTGTTACCAAGAGCACAATTGGATGGTAAACTTAACAGCTTTGATCGGGATTTAAGGGTTCACGCCGTACTTTAAGTGGAGATGAACTGACACACGTTCAGCGACGTCACTAAGTTCCTATTTGCAGAGGCTTCCCTGTATACCGTTTTTTTCATAAAATGGGGCCTTCAAGGGAAGAAGGCGACCAGAAATGAAGTTTCGCTTGGCTTTAGGACAACGACCCCCATCGCCGAGGAAGAAACCCAAGCTGTGCGCATGTCCAGATGGTCCAGTTAGAACTAGATAATTGCTGCAATGGTAGTGTTTTGTTTGTTTGGACTGTCGGTTGGCCCAACATTAGTGCCGGTCACCTTGAAAGGTACTGCGTGGGTTGGCCTGCCGGCTATGTCAGCAGTCCCCTTCCTTTCTGGCTAGAATGCAAGTATTCTGACCTACACTTAGCCTTCTCCCAGTCTATTATTGATGCTCAGAGCACTATAACGGTGCTGATTAATTCTTCGTAAATAATTTTGCAAGCAAAAATGTTGTGTAACACAAGAATGGTACACAGTCCATGATAATTATTAAGCAACAAAACGATGTAAGTTAAAAGTATTAAATAAATCAAATTCAAAGCCTGCATCAACTAGCTGATTAAACCTCTCTTTAGCAAAGTTATTCATTGGTCTCAGAAAATTTGATGCTGATAACTAGTGTTATACACATCAATTTGTGAACCGGCCCACTTAGAATCTGACGTGTTAGGTCTACTCATAGCGGACATCGTGTCCGCTTGTTTGGGAATCATGTAGGTGCTTTCAACGTTTTTCTAGTACGCCGCTTAATGCTGCACCTCCTACCCATCTCAAAATGACCCACTCACCCTAATTTAAGGCTTGATCGCACGGTATGCATCAAGTGTAAAGGTGGATCTGGACCTCCTGCTGTCTTTGTTCGTAAGGACGATCCGCCCCTATGCAAGTCAGTTTCAAAATGTACCAGATTTCGGTTATATGTAGGAGCCTTTACGCCCTGCCATTGTTTTTAACAGCAATACTGTCATAAATAGCTTGGTACGCATTTCAGAACCTGTTTTCATGCTGGGTGTGTGCACAAGTTTCGGTCATCTTTTGGGAAGGCAAACATCATTAGGAATCGGGAGGCAGTTGTGTTAGCCTTTTCTGGTGGTTCTTCGTCACTGGCGATGCTCATTTTAGCGAAAATGGTGGGTTTGTGTGTTTACAGTCCCGGCGCTTTTTTGTTCCTCTGGTTGTATGCTCTTTTGCATTACCTTTTTTTATTAAGTGTTCGTTTCTCTTGCACTTCTTGCCGTGATGTCCTTAGTTTGTCACCATGTCCATACCTCTTTCTGACGCAATACCACCTTTCGTTGCTTAGTGTCAAGCTAAGGCAGAGACTCGAAAACTGCGCTTCAACCCAACAGTTATTTGCTTGTATGGCAAGTTGCTGAATTTGTTTCGGTTCTGTGCCTTCTTGATTGAACAAGCAGAAGTGTTTTCTCGATCGTTAATGCAATTTTAGACATCGAGCAACCATATCCCGAAAAGCAGGAGGCAGTCATGAAGGATGCAGGCTTCGAGTATCGGATTGTGAGAACAGATGAGGTTCGCTGAAATTCATGTCACTTCTTGGCTCATGTTGTTTATAAATGGGTTGCTAGGCATTTCCTCTGCGTCTCTTAGATCCCCTTCACTATAAATTGCAATTTCCGCGGCTTGACTCGCATTACGAACTCAGCTCTCACAGCAGCCGAAGAGATGCTGCGATGGCAACGTTTACAGCAGTTGATGATCTACACATCTCGTGTCTTAGGTTACAAATACCTTATGGTGGGTGAGAATGCAACCCAGTTGGCCGTTCATTGCCTCGCCGGCATCGCCCAAGGTCGTGGTGGAACTGTTGCAACCGAGTTGGTGAGTTCTCATTCTCGCTGCTTATCCTACTGATATGGTGCTAATAATCTTTCCGGTAGGGCATTTGTGATGGAGGTCTCTGCATGGCTTCCTTGGTGGTAAATGTGGCTGGATTTTCCAACATTCTTGCAGTAGCATGTGCCCCTTGTGGACTGAATTTGTTACTCGACAGACTGTGCAAGTAAAGTGGCAACTAGCGTGCGCTGGTCTCTGTACCATTTTTGCGCATTTAGGATCGTTTGGAGCATCTTTCCAAAGTGCTAAGCAGTTAGCTATGATATGTTATTTGTTTTATTAGGCTTATCGTTATCAGAACTTCTTGGGCGAAGCATACAAAATTAGTTTTTTTTATGATGCTATATGGTGAGCTCACCTTTAAACTTTTTCTTGAGAACATTCGCCTTTTCGTGAGATTCCATTCTAAGGCGAAGAGTTTTGTATTCGCATCCATGTCGTCTGTTGTTCCATTCATAAAATATCCACTACTCGATGAAAATCGCAAGAGAATACTTTTAACTCATTGGTTTAGGGTCTGTAAACATGAGGAAAATTGTTAGAAATTCTAGTCGTTGTGTTTCTCTTATTTGCTTTTCTTATGTGTTTTCGGCCTGCTCTATTCTTCCTCGGGACTAGAATATGGATAATTACCATAGTGTTGCCATGGCATTGAAGGCCTACGGATTATGGGCGTCAATTTGAGCATCTCATCGTAATGGGTTGATCACCATGGATTATCTTATCATAAAACCTTGATTATAGGGCTTCGCCGACACGAGATACAATGATGTGACTGTTCTGCGTCCGATGTGCAACTTTCTGGCCAAGGAGGTGGCTCTTTTTCTCCACTTTGCCGGCCTTGACGCGGTGGTAGAGACAAGCCTAAGTGCACAGCAGAACCTTGTGTATGGTCCGGGTGTCAATTCGATCCAACGCCTTACACAGGACTTCATCGACTCCCTGCAGTTTGCTGGATATCCTTCAACTACCATGGCTGTGCTTAAGTAATTTTCTATCCTCACTACGAATGCTATTGCCTTTATGGGTAAGCGAAGTGGGGTGAACTGAAGTCTTCTTCAACTTTATGCTTCTCGCTCGGGAGTCTCAATTTGTAACTGCACTGTTTCTGAACTCCTGGTCAGATTGTTTGCGTTGTCTCACGGCTCGGCCCTCGATGCTCACCCTGCGTCAACCTTATGCACACCTACTTAGATTTAGTGTCTTAACCATGGATCTTCTGCCTATAATTTAAGCTTCCTTAGTTTTGGCAGGGTTAGTTTGCTTTTATTCCAAAATATTTGTTTTGTGCAAGCGATCTCGCATGCAGAAACGAAGCACAGAGTAAACAATGGCTGAAGTCTTTTTAGGCGGTGTTTCTCTTGCATCCGTTTAGTGTTGCTGGCAACGTCATTTCAATGTGTTTAACAGTTTCCTACCTTTTGTACTGATGGTCTTTCACTTGTCTTAGTGCTGTCTCGAGGACACTCCCGTCTGAAAACAGGTCTGATCAATGCTGTGCAGTTTGCTACGTGAGTAGAATTACGCTTTTTTCCTACATTTGATGGGTGAGAAGCCTTCTATCACTGCGTGATGTCATTGGTGTATTTCACTTAACTAAGCTACCCATTTACGCGGGATTGTCAAACGTGCATCCGACAACTCGAAATGTATTTTGCGAAATCTCCCAGTAATAGCTTTTTCGCCAGCCACTGTATTAGGATTGCCACTCCAATTTACCGATCGAATTATTTATGCAGGTAATTTTTTAGGGGAACTCAAAAGATCTTTTTTGCATTTGGCTTGTTGATCTGAACATCTTTGCGTGATCGTTTCGCGACCTACCGAGGACTTTTGTAATTCGATTGTGGGCGAAAGATGATTAAATTTGTTGCAAATATCACAGATTCTGGGTCGTATTTGCTTAGCTAGGCTCTGGCTAGCTATGGAAAAACCTAACCGCTCCGATGGGCAGTAGGTTGCATTGCGCTCTTTACGCCTTCTCAGTGGGGAGTAGTGGGACTATGAGTCCCTTGACAGATTGCATACCCGTCGAAAAGTCACGATTCCTGCATACGGAGGCGCCTCTGATGAAAGGTGGCAATTATTGTTCGGCGTTCCAAAACGGTGGATAATCTTACATCGTTGCTGCAATGTTTTCGAAGACACTTTATTTGGAAAAACGCTAAGTGGAGATTATTCATCCATTTCATCATACAAGTTTCTACCTTTTGAGCTGTCATTTCTGGTTTTAATCTGGGTTCCTATTTCTCCTTACTGCTGTTTGCTGGTTGCATCCTTTGCTTCTGTATTTCAACTTGTTTCCATCGAATTAGCGTCTAAGGTGCATCTGACAGCTAGATGCCATCTTAAATGTCAGTTGCCCATGTCTCTATCTCATTCACATAAAAGAGTTACGTTTCGAAATTGCTTCGAAGTGTTAATTTTGGAAAAAAAATATTTCTAATGGTAGGTGTGGTCCTTTCACTCATCCGGTCTTTTTCTCACCAACACGTGAGGTCATCATTTCTTCCCTTCTAGCATGCTTACAATTTTTTTACTATTGCTGGCTCGTTGACAGGTGTGGAATTTGAAGATGGCATTTTTTCGTACTTGGGATGTTTTCATTTTTTATCTTTTGTTGGCATACGAAAGGGCTTATCCCTCCGGTTTACAAAATCCAGATCTTTCAAAGGCCATTTGACTATCCTAAGAAGTCTATTTCTTGCGTTTTTACATAATCCAAGCAAGAAATGCCCTTCAAAGCGTCATGTTTACTTTGAATTGTATAAGTTCTTTGCATATTAACAGTTTGAATCCCTTACTTTTTGCCTACAGGCTCCACTGCCGCGTTCTGCTCAGGAAAACCGCTCAGAAGAAAAAGTTACAGCCCTGTCAGCGTATGAATTTTCTGCACGAATATCAAGGAATCCAAAAACTAACTGTAGTTCTTCCCCACCATTGTCCTTTCTTCCACCTTCTTCTCTGGCCTTGTGTCCTTGCTGCTTGTCTAATCGGGCCGAGCTGCAACAGGCTGGTTTGCGGGACTAATTTCCATCGAACAAACTCCACTCAAATTTATATGGCCAATTTCAGAATAAATTGTTTTTACAAAACGAACGTTTTCGCCCATGCATTTGCCTGGTTTTTTTGCGTTCAGGAAGTCGGAACCTACTTTTAAAAAGTCATTATATTTTGCGTTGTCTAATCCTTCAATGTGCTGGTGGTGGTCGTGTACGCTTGAAAGCTTACTTCATTGTTGGTTACTAAGTGAAATGTGAGAGAAAGACACCAGTTTTGGACCTGGTTAATCTGTGTCCTCATCTTTGTTATCCCTGTCGAATACAAGATTGTCAGTGCTTATAAATTCAAAGCGCAACAGGTCTTCATTGCCCTATTTGTCCCCCATGTAGAGTCGGACGTCTTTGCCGTCACCATATTTTTCAGAGCTTCATCTGTCTGCATCCATCAATGGACGAAATTTTGCAGATTAAGCCGTAATTTTTCCGTTTCTGGAAAGGAGTTCATGGTTTGCGTGATTTGGTACCTGCGAGACGCTCATCTCATAACCTCTACCAACTAATTAAGCCCTCACTCATCACTCTTTGCTGTCAGCACTTCGTCTTCTGCTTTCAACTATTATTCACCAACGGGAGGCAGCTGGATATGCTGCCCTTTATAGCCGCATTCTATTTAGATACCATCTAACAACGCCGTTTGGAGTGCTTCAACTTTGATGTTGAGTCGGTGCAGTGGAACTGATTTGCCGAACAAAATTAGCATTCGGGCGAAGCAAGTAAACACACTCCTAAGATTTTTTGTGCAATGCGAACTATATCGCAGCAATTTAGACTTACCGTTGAGTTTGGCAGAATACTGTGCGCTAATGAAAAAGCATTTGTCATTCGTGTACACATCGTTACTTACGGGATGGTTGTGGAGTCCGTAATGCTCTGATGTCACTTTGAACTGATTTTATAGCTTCTTAGGGGTGTTTTTCTTTGCTTCGCGGAGGTAGGTGTTGATGGTTTAGTTCACGTTAAAGTGAGGAGAGTTTGTCGCCTCAAGAGCGGAGCTTTGAACTATCGCTGAGGAATCTGTGCAGTGCATTTGATGGATGAATTACTCATGCTTCTGGACTGAGAGTGAGCAGTCATTCATGGTTTGTAAGAAAAGAAAATTGTGTTTAGAGGACTTCAAACATAAACTTGTTTCTACTCTAAGGCTTTTAAGCGAACTCCTATCGCATAAATCATGGTAATCTTTACGAACCTCTCACAGGAGGATGGCAATTGCATATTTGTCGTGGGGATCAACTGCTTTCACTATCGTTGTCCTCCAAAGCAGATGATTTTTGTAGTTGGAACTTCCACATTGAGTCGGACAACTGGAATGGTGGTATTTCATATGTGAGGACAGATTCCACTTATATTGCTTCGTCGATCATATTTTCAGCCGTACTTTTGACTTTCTTACTGCTTTGTTCATTTTAAAGTGGAGCGATTTCCATTCCAGAGGCGTAGATTAAAGCTTAGTTCCTTTAAAGCATGTGCCTTATTTGAATTACGAAGGCATAACCAAGTATGTTCCTTGAGCGCGACCCATGCTTTGGAACTTTTGGCTGCTCAATGCCATTAATAACAAATTTTGGATTAAATCATTTTGATGCTCTTTTTACACGCGACATTGGCAGAGTTGGTGGCATCGGCCCACCCCGAACGCGACTGGCGACCAAGGCTATCTCGCAAGTCATTTATTTTCGTTTTATCCGGGGTAGTCGGGATTGCGAAGACGAGCGAATTATGCATAGTGGATGCGTTTGGCACAAATTATAATGCGCATCGTTGTTCAGGTTGGGGCTGTGTCGACGTCTGGATTGGACGAATTTTTCCCGCACAAATAAGTCAATTCGATGCCTTCTCATCGTCAGTCAGTGCAATAAAGTCTAAAATTGATTCAAGTAATTTAAATGCCTTACTGTAAACGACGCCCATCCATTAATCGCATAGGGCCTTTTGTTATGAACTTCCTTCCTCGTTGCCAAACAAAAACGACCTTTGTTGCTTCACAGAAAAGCTGTAGTCTTCCTTACGGATATTTTTTGGTATATACGTACATGCATATCCTATTGAGAGTCAATCAAGTTTTTAGTAGTCTTAGAATTGGCATAATTTCCACTTGTACGATTTCGTCCCTCGGACATTGGCCGAAATCAGAGGTGTCATCTGATTGGCTGGTTGCTGATCAAATGATTCGCGATCCCAAAGGGGCGCCTCACGGACGACCAGGGTAGCCAATTCGTCAGTCACTTTTTTCTTCGATGTCGTTAACAAGGCTCTTCGTAATCGACGTGACAATCCTCACTTTCGCTGGCCTTTCAGGCCTGCTTTCGCTGATTTGCTTCAGTGCGACCGTCCATTGGGCTATCACCTCGAAGCAGAAGTGTGAAGGATGTATGGCTGAAAGTGCGAGCCGCTGCTTATCAAGTATGTCTCATTTGCTTTAGTTACTTAAGCCACTAACTTTTCTTCGGAGAGCCACTTGTTTATTCCGCGTAACGTTTTATGAAACGGTAATCGCATTCCTTTTCCACCTTAAGTAATAAAGTTTAGTGGGATGCAGAATAGTTCTACTCTCTCACGTAGGTGGTAGGATAATTGAGCCTTTTTATTGAGGGAATAAGGGCTCAGTAACGGTAGGAAGATGCGACTCAAACATTCAAACATCCATTCTATGGGTAACGCTATTTCTTCCTTTAAATTTCCCCCTTCTTTCAAATCTGGTCAAACTTAGTGAATGACGACAGGAAATGATGTCGTATTTTTGACGAAGAGAAATGGAAATTTATTATCTTTGTGGTAATCATACAGACCAATTGAAAAAATCCTAGGAGTCGGAAGTTGAAAATTGTCTACTGATGACGTTAAAAAGTGTCCAGACGTACGCTAATTTTAATGCACTCAAAATTATTTAGTTTAAAGGGTCTGTCTGACATTTTGACTAGCAGTTCTAGTCTTTGACTGCCTATATGACTTAGTGTTGCGCCTTTTTGTCAGTAAAATGGCCGTACACTAACTGTTGGATGGTCACGCTTACGGTGGTTCCGGACTTCTGTGAGCAAAGTGATTGTCACAGCCCAGGCATGAGGTTTTTCTACGTCAGGCGGACGGAAATAAACTGCTGTACGAATCTTAACCTCAAATGTGCTGATTTCCCTAGATGACATTTTAGCGGTGCTAGCTGATCCCCATTACTGCTTGTAAGTTTACTCATTGTCCTATCGCAAGTCAATTGCACTTTCGGCATTTCAATCTACTTACCACAGTTAACCGACTGTTTTTGTCGCATCGCGTGAAAAGCACTCTCAGTTTTCCTCCTCTAAATTGCTCTCAAATTAAGTGGATTATTTTATGCTTGTGCATCTAATAGCGGCAAGCCAAAACTGCGCATTTCGTAAGTACCCTTTTGCCTCACCGTCGCTTGCCACTATGCCCAGTTTCAAAATACTACCAGTTTGCGAAATGTCTATCAGTTTTCAGGATTTTGTCTACAGCTAGTGCTTTGAATGATGCGTGTAGACTGGAACGCGATCACAGCAAGCACACTTTTTTTGAAGATCCTTTCGACACTGAAGTGGTGCGCCTGCCTATCTTACGACAGCATTCTACGCATTTCAACTGTACTTCACTACACCCCTACTAGCTTGGTATTTGCCTTTCAGGAAACGTTTTGAATTGTTTTTTTTTTTGAAATTGCAGCATAGTTTTTCATTCGTTTGCGCTCATCACGCTGAGGCCGTCTAGCCAAACGCACTGTGTTTAGTAGAAAAGTGGGGCGCTTTTTTGCATTTGTCAGGATTTGTTATCGCCTTTCAAGATGCATGTTTCCCTTGTTCATGCAAAATGAATGGTTGAGGAGACTTTTTGCCCCGCGGTAATTGTAGTAAAAACTACCGTTGAAGATGGCTTTTCTTTTAAATGTAAACATGCGATAAAAAAATTTTTCTCTACGTCTTAAAGGCTCTTGATTCCTGAACTAGAGACTAGGGCCTCTAAATAAATGCAACCTTTTGGCGCATCGCCGACCGAGGAAAGCGCTCCTTTTGACAAGGGTGGAAGTGGAATTTCCACCTTCTTCAAAACTGAACGTAGGTTTGATTGGCACCATTGTTTGGAATCAAGTATTACCCAAAGCTGTGGGAACCATCAATGTCTATTGGTGTTTTGATTATGTTGCAAAAGCACAAATTCGAAGGCACCCAAAAATTCCGCCCATATGCCTCACTTTTCTCACAGAGTGGCCTTGTGTATGAGCCTGAACGGGGCCATCTCGGCTGATGCATCCGTCTCCCCGGATTTATTGACACGAGGTCACCAATTAAAAATCGGATTTGATCAGTGATTTTGCGGTTGTGGGTGATAAATGACCTCAAAGTTAAAAGCGTGTAAATGTTTTTTTTACGTCGAGGGTAAATTATTTTCCCATTGCATGGCTGGATGCCTAACCACTAACTGCAATAGATCTTTTTTTCCGCGCAATAAAACAAGTTAGTAAAAAAGCGGAGTAAGTCTTTTACTGACAAACACTTCCCTTGCCTAATTTGAAACCTTGATCATGTCAGGGCTAGATGGAATTTGATTAAGATTCATTCTCCTTTTTGCTATGGTGAGGGGAAAGAAGCTTCAAGGTTTAGTAGTCTTAACTTTGATACCTTAATCTCTAGAATGCTGCATTAATTTTGCAGCGCGTTCGTGTGCATTAGCAATTCACAAAGTTTCGAGAGCAGCTTTTCCAAAATTCTAAAGGGGGTTCCCAAGCCATTGCCATTGAATGCTAGATATTTTAATGAAAGAAAATGTTCGGGAGTCTCTTCCCACTATGTGTAGTTATATTTTGATAAGCTTTTCCTGGGCTATGCATAAGTGGCGCCCTGGAGACTGCCTTGGAAACGAAAGAAGGCAAAACTCGAGAAAAATATTTTTCCAACTGCTGCAACGGCTTAGACCCGATGCGTCTCGTTGGGGGAACGGTAGTGGACCTCTTGGGTGGCCTCAAAAATGTTATGTGGTCTCCTCCCTTTGAAGTGCCGTCCTGACGCTTCCCTTAGTCAACTATTAGAACGTAGTTAGTATTGCAATGCGATAACTCACCATTAAATGGCACCGACAATTAAATTTCACTGCATCTGAGAAAGTGCTTAGTCCCGACGTCACTGATCTTTCTAGATGTGGAGTTTTTCCTGCCTGGACATTGTGTACGCGGATCCTAGGTACACTCATTCAAAAGCAAAGTCATATAGCAAAGGACAAGGTTTAAAGGTTTTTTTCCAGATAAGCTTTTGCGTTTATTTTCGATGACATTGTTTGGAGCTGCCCGGCCATTATCTACCTGAGTTATATTTGGTTGGTAGAAATGTGGAGAATGTTTCGCGTGCTCACATAAATGATCCTCATACAGTGATGGTGGACATTTTCGTAACTTTTCCAAATGGTTTGGTTTTTAATAGCTTTTTTGGGGATAACGGGACTGGAACCGTTACCATAGCTGCACGTCACTTTCAACTTCTCAGGGATTGTCGCCGATTTTTGTTCCGTCCCTCTATGGTTTGTTATCTAGTGGTAGAACCAAGGAAGTTTGTCCCTCAAGAACAAGTTCACTTCCCACGGCCACCATTGTAGGGGTCAGAGACTTTCTTGAGGACAAGAAAAGTCATGACACTGGAACAGTGCATGTATTGTCGACATAGGGAGGAGATTAGGGCTAGTGGCATGGCTTAAAGGTCGGGCCATTCATCGGAAATGCAGTAGTAGAGACCCTAGGTGGCTCTGTTATCAAGACCCACAGCTAAACAAACACCCGTATTCTCTCACGCATCTATTTTGAGTCGGATATGGGACACATTTATGAGAAATGCATTAAAAACTAGTTCTGCTTCTCCTAGGATCCTTGTTGTTAATTCAAGCTGGATTATATGGGGTTAGTCGCAATCTATTTTATTCCCCTTAAGTTTACGACTTAGATGTTTGTTAGTTAAGAAAATGAAACTCGAATTTCTGGTCTTATTTCTATTCAAAACACAATCTCTAACCCTTTCTTACAAGGCAGGTGTGACAGATTTTGTCCCAGACGATAAGTAGACCGCTGGAAGGTGTTCCAAGGCCACACTTTAAGTTTCAGCGCGAGGAATTGGTATGAGTTCTTCGTACGGCAAATAAGGCGATGTTAGGATTTACGATGGGAACCTATTGATATGTTTTCCAAGTGTGTTTGTGGTAACTTTTGGTTGACCAGAACTGTGGGTAGTGCCAAGAGAGCTATGGATTTTGATACTAAATGTCGCTTAATCGTTTCAAGCGCATGCCACTGAAAGTTGTGCTGTCCGAAGGTTGTAGTAACCTACGGGTTTAAGAGCTTTCTCTTGCAAAATTTTCGATGCATGAAAGGCAAATGAAAAGCTTGGCTCACTTTTGATAGGAGGGAATTGGTTTCCTTACGCATAGATTGACAGTCTTTCCTCAGTAAAATCTCGACTTCATTAGCATAACTGCGATGGGTTTGGGATGCCACCTTTTAGCTGGGGCCTCGGCTGTACCAAAATTCATCGCCCTCGGTTGTGGCTGCAGCCTGACAGCCTTTGTCATTGGAGTTCTGCGTTTGCACTTGGAGAAGATCGGCCGGCACAAGCACTCTCGAATTGCCTACATCGCCCTCCTCAGTTCAGGATGTAAGTTATTTTTGATTGTTTCTAGTTTGATACAACACATTGACTAGTGCGCTGTGCTACTTCGGACTTTTGCACCAACCCTTTTGTTTTTTATCAATAGCATGATTCAGGCATTGCATTTCGTTACTTCTTCGGTTCCTTTTGATTTTTTTTTCGCTTAACTTCTTCCAGCTCACTAGGCAAGAAGTTTGTGAATGACCGACAAGAAAAGGGAACCAACAAGATGTATCACAATCCGCTTGAATCATCGCAGAAAGTACGCAAAAGCCAAATAATGAAGCAATTTTTGGCATGGTAAAAGCGTGCTGTTGTGCGTGTCCTCTAAGCACTGCATCATTACTCGCCGAAACGAAAAAATTCTGCCTTTTTTCATGCCATGCGAAAAGAAGGCACAAATTGTCATCAAGTGGATTTTGATTAAAGGCCTGGATGCTATTTTATGGAACAACGTGCAATTTCGTTTAAACATAAAACGACCTTAAACAAACATGGAAACATGTGTCGTTTTAGCTCCATTGCTCGGTGTCCTAGTCCTGCATGCATTAATCGAGCTGGGCAGTGCATAATCTGTCTGCTCGAAGTTGTCCGCTCTAATTGAACTCTCACTTACTTAGTGACTGGTATTAAGTCGCGTTGTATTCAAATTGCGGGATTGAATGGGTTCTCATTCGCCGCCTCGTGCACTGGCCACTTATAAAAGTCTCTATGCCCGTCGAGGTCAGACGCTGACCAAATACAATCATGACCCCCTAGCGTAAACTAATGCTCTTCTCCTCAATTGGCTGATGCCAAATTAAAAGTTACCTTGACTATGCGGCCATTGTGCGATTGTACCTTCCTCATTTGTGGAGCGTACTTTGCGTTGAGTGCAAAAATTGGCAGCAAAGTCGACCGTTGCTCGCGTATATCCCTTAAGATAAGTTTTAAATAATGGGATCTTTTGTTGGGATTTCAGCATTCGATTTAGCTTCTAAGACTTATCAAACATGCTTAGTTTTCAGCATCGCTTTAACAAAGGGTGCACAAGTCAAATCGAGATTTCTGTGTTTCCTCCAAAACAGAAAAGGGAAATGTTTATTTATTACCCCGCTCCGTGTGTTTCAGTTTTTAACTAATATAGCGAAAAGATTGGCTTGTATAGCCTATCAGACTCTCTGAATGCATACAAGCGTTTTACGCATTGAACTGAATGCTAATGGAAACATCTGCTCCGCTTTTGGGTTGGTGCGCTGGAAACGCTACTGAAGTGCGGCCACACGGCATCGGATTGCCTGACTCTCTCTGGGCAGTCCAGTGCTGCGCTATGCTTGAAATTTCTTTTGTGTGATCTAATTTTATGCCCTCATTCCCAGGAAACTTCATACCTTATCACACGCTATTGCACGCACACATCATCACCATTGCTTGCTATCATGATTAATTGCGTCTGGACCGGTCGAAGCGCAACGAAAAATTCGAATTGAATTAGCAAGAGAATGCACTTCCTATGGTTTGATGTCTTTGTGCGTCCACTTAATCACGGTTCTGTTTGTCTCGAATACGCCCCGGTTTGCTATCTAACACGATTTACTGATTGTTTCCACTCGTTCGAAGCCATGTCAATGCTAATAGCCTTGGTGATTTGGGGCGACACAGCAGCACACATGTCAACCGAACTAATCGAGCGACGACGGATGGGCTTGCTGCGGAACTACTTCCGTCTACTGAACGCCAATATCTACGAAAACCGCACCGCCTTGGTGCATGTGGTGACGGAGCAAATCGCAGCAGCTCGGGACCACCTCACTGATGCCTTCCTCATGGAGGCCTTCCAGAGCCTTTACCTCTCATGGCCTTTCGGGGTAGCTGTGACCGCAGAGATCTTCCTCTTCATGGCCACAGTGCTCTACCTTACGCGAAAAGACTTTAAGGCGACGCCTCAACAATTTCCTGTTTAAAAATTCTTCTTACTATCGTGCCTTCATCAACACCTTCATCTGCTTTTTGTGGTCTGCGATTTGGAATTTGCAATATCATTACTTTTTATATCCGCTACCCTTGTGACTTATCTTTAATGTTACTACTTTGAATTCTTACTGCTATCTGGGTATTTTCATTAGTACAGAAGGGTCGCACTTATTAAAAACTTTTTAAGGCTAAATTGATTGGTCAAATTTCCCCATCCATCATTTTATTGCCTATCACAGCTTTTTAGTGTCCCATTTGGATCGTATTAAACTGGAGTTTAATCGTTGTAGTCATGAAAAAGACTTTTAGTAGCCGAAGCGTAACCTCTAAGCCTCCATGAGGACGGGAAAGACAGTTTAGAATGGACGGAATCCACCGGCATGGGTTTGACGCCGGTCGCCTGGCAAAGGCACAACAGCGGTAGTCCCATTATCAAAATTTGCAGCTGAGCAAGCGAATTCAGTGCTACAAGATTGTTGCAGTAGAAACCTGTTGGCAACTCGATTCATGTGGCTAAGCGTTCTCTTGGAGTTTGCATTCTGTTCGAATTGTTTGATGTGCATGCTTCTCAAATATCATTCCTTTCGCCCAATCTAATTGGGAATGCGAAATGTAATACTACCGTCATTTTGCTTGATTTTGGACTGTACAATTTTTTATCCTTGTTTTTACTTATCATTATGATAGTGAGTTTCTGTTTCCTAGCACGTTCATTCTTCCCATACTGCTGACAGTTTTTTTTGAAAAATTAAATTTTAGTTGTACGCTAAGTAACTGCCGTAACTTGTTTATAACTAAAGCGGTGGAATTCGACTAGAATGCTCTCCTTTGTAAGACGTTAATTGCTTGTTTGACTTTCGGTTTTGGTAAGAGTCTACTCCCAAGCTTCACAACCGTACCTCTGCCAGGCGAGCTAGGCTCTGGGTCGGCGACACCCGTGCTTTCGTCTCCAGCGGGGCCTTGAGGCGCCACACCGTTGGCAGAGGTAAGCGAATCGTCCCTTAAAGCACAAATCTCCCGGTTCCTACTGATGGGTAGCGAACCACAACGGGCTGGGAGAATATATGAAGATCTCTAAAATACAGTCTGAAAATGACATCCACCTCCGCGAACTACCCCATCTTCGTGATCTGCGGACAAGTTATTTGCAGTGAAAGTGACACCAGACGTGAACTCTCTGGCAAAGTTCATTATGGAGTTGTCTGCAATTCCTCTCCTAGGATGTCAGTTAGGCACACTCATGGGAGCACCACTTCTCTTCCGCGTGGCTGGAACTCAGATGCGACTGGGGTGCACTGAAGTGAAAACAAGGTGGCAGTCATTGTTACTGAATTTACTGAAATGCCAGCTTCCATGGTTTTTCGAATGGTGTGTTGTAACAGTAATTCTATTAATAATTTATTTGGCAGGGATGTAATATAACAGTCGACAACATTGAGATTTGGAGTGTTTACCAAGCTAACGAAAACATCCAGGTAGTCAGTTGATCTGCTACTAAAATCCTTACGTTCTGCAGTTCATTTCTTGTGGGCTAGGAAAATAATTTTGGTTGATAGATGCAGAAGTCGAGGCAGAGGAGATAATGAGACATTTGTCCTCACTCAGAACATACCAAGCAATTAGGTGACATATTAGTACTTGTTGGAGCATTCCTTCAACGGCGTCGCAATCTCTAACATGTTGGTGAATCTTCCTTTTTTTTCGTGACTAGCCTTGATGCGTTGAAATGCTTCCTGTGGATAGTAGGTTCATAAGAGACAGTAGCAAAGCAAGTGATGCTTAACTGCATTTTTGGAATCTAATTTAATCTTTCAGTACCGGAGCACGTCAGCATTCTCCTCCAATTAATCAAAATTCATTGAGCTAAAAATTGGGTTGGAATTGAGGAGACTCACTTCTATACAACTACTTAATTAAGTTCAGTAACAGGGCTTCAAAAGATTGCGAAAATTACACTAAAGTGAACTTTAGGATCATCGCTTGCTGTCACCAGTGCTAGGCAGGACTCTGAGACACAGATTTTTGACATTTGCTTGCCTATTACAAGCAAGGCGTGTCTGAGTGGTGTCTGTATCATTTCCATCCAAGCTGTACAATTATTACAAATAACTGTTTTATTGGAACTATCGCGTATATCCGTAGGTTCCCTCATTCGGTCTGCAGATTAGTGCCGCAACCAATTTAGGTGGTGAATTTTAGTAAAAACAGTAGAAAATGGCATTCTCACGCTTGTTCACTCCTACTTCCCGTTTCACGCCCTCGGGGCCTGGGTACCCGGACCTTGGAGATGGGATACGCTCTCCCAGTCATAGGGCTAATCCACTAAACTCAGTTGCTGCCTAAAAGTCGTTACATTGCATTTCTCAGGGTTAGATCACACACACTGAGTTTATTTCACGTCAGCAATAAAATCCTGTGTTTAGGATACTATTTACAATTCGCTTCCAATGCCCCAAATGTTTTAAGCTAATCATTGCTTTTGTACTAAAATTACTTGTTCATCATTTTGACTCACCCGTCAGGGCGAATCAAGACATAACACTCGGGCAGAATGTATAAAGCTGACATACAGAACGGTTTCAGCCCACTGTTAAGGCAATGGTAGGGCCCCCAAAGTGGCTTGTTTTTAAAACCAGGTGTTGAACAAGCGACCAGCCTATTATTTGAGGCCTAACTAAGTCACGAGCACAAGAAATGCTGTCCGTTGGCGTACTTAGAACAAAATTATCAAATGAGAATAAGGATCTTCATGAAGAAACATGTGTTCGTGGTGTTGCCTTTATTACCGCGTCATGCATATGCTTACTGTATTTTGGCTAAATTAAAAACACTGATGCCCTTTTATGGAACTAAATATCGTAACTGCGAAATAACGATGAAAGCAATCGCTTTACCCATTGGCCGTCCTCATAGGCCGAGAAGTAGCTCCCCTGTAAGTGGAAATGACCAACAAATTACAAGTAAATGTTTCGTGAGTTGAACCCAGGTTATGTCGAAGCTCAAAGCTATCTCATATAGTGAAAGCATATTTTGCTCGACTACTTTGTCCCTCTCCGTCCTCAGTAAATTTCATTGACAAACTTTAAATGATCTGCTACAACAGTCTAATAACGTCGGTGTTCCCGCCCACTTTCGTGGTAGTAAGTATTTTGTGTACGGTGAAGTTCAGTCCACCGCTTCCCTCAAACTCTGTTGTCGTAAATCACCGCCGCTGCAACTACGACAAAAACTAGCTTTATTGCATCCAATGTTCCTGGTAATGAGACTCAGTAAGCATAACATTAAACCGGGAATGATCAGTGTGAATTTTGCAGGAAAACAGGATGCCCATTTGAAGAAGAATTTAAAAACAACAGCTCCCGCTACCACTACTACTGCAGCAATTGCTCCAAAAGGCATGCCACATTTTGAGCTTGGTTAGCTCTTCGGAGCGGCTAAATTTAAAACCGTACATCCTCTGTTAATCGGGGCCCTGCGCCTCTGCTCATCAACAATCGGCATTTGACTGCGAACATGTACAGTAGATACAACATAGGCCCTTCGAGTTAAAAAGGTGGAATAGTTAAATCAATGAAGAAGTCTGACTCCATCACTAGCTCTCGTCACAAAAGCAGCGTTCTAATCACGTCATCAAAGGCGCATGAGGCTGACCAGTAAATTTTAACCCATGGAATTTCAAATTAATAATATCTTTATTTTGGACCCCCATGACAACATAAAACTGGTTTTGATGAAAAGGTTTCTTCCAGAGATGTCTAATCAAATCTAGTGCCACCTTTATCATTAATAATTACCTCTGCAACAGTACAGTGAGAATGAACACTTCCTACACTGATAAACAAGTGGATTATTCAAGTCGTTTTTAACCATTTACACTCCACCGGAGTTTACACTGCAGTTGTAGCAATCTAAGCCCCAGAACTCCAGAATGGACAAAGGGAAAAAACATTGAAGTCTGTGCGAAATGATGAATATTAGTGCAGAAATGCGGAAAATAGGTTTACAAATAATTTTCATATTCATCTCAAATGACAGTGCTCCCGTAAAGTAAAGGGGACTCAACCGCGACTTCGGCGAAGATTGTCCACCTCCCGTTGCCAAAAGCGATACAAATGCCAGTAGCGTTCACTATGGACAGTAAGCAGATATTTGACGCTGCTGCTTATTTCCACTATTTATCACACGAGTGCCCGAACAACGTGTCTACAGAGGGGGTTCATGCGACACCTTGGCATTTCAACTGTGTTAAACCTGGAGGTTCACTCTCCTCCCTGCGACGATGGCATATGGGCCACAGCACGCATTGGTCGACATCGTTCAGACGCTTTTTATACTTACTGTCTGCCCACTATAAGGTAGGGCAAGGCATGCGAAGCAGGCCGTTGAGTTGCCAATTTAACCAGTCATGAAAGTAAAAAACCGTGGTACGCAAACGAATTCATTTGCCGTCATTAAATACATCCGGTCTGGATCAGATGACCTCTTACACTTTGCGGTGGTTTATTGCTGATCTATAACAAATCCGTTGCCATGCAACGCTGGACAAAGGCCAACTTTGACTGGTAGAGAGCTCTAGCAACAAAGATGCTGTTACCTCTACGCCAACTAGGATGCATTTAGCATAACAAGCACCTTGGTCACCTCCCATAGTTACGGCCTTGATAACCAAAGGCGACAGAAGGTTCGAGCTAGGTTTGGAGGCTGTGTAGGTTCAATCGCATCTCACATATAAGGAGCAAAACATTCAGAATATGTGCCTCACCTTCTTTCTTGGGCAGCCTTTAAGTCAATATCATGAAGCGACGAATAGGATTTTGTCCTTCGCATCTGCAGTTGAAGACAACAACACCGAATTAGCCTCTTAAAGTCATTACACAGCTTACTTTTTGGTGTTATTGGTCAAATTCAATGCGGTAGACTATCTTCTAGTTCACAAAGTTCTGTTGCTTGGAAGTAATATAAGGAGATTTTAAACGCAAATGCTTCTATTCGCCCCTTTTTAAACACTGACCACTTTGATAGGACAAAGACAGCGTTGTACATTTTGCACGATTAAAAAATGAGGATGAGAACTGGGATTTAAAAGTTCAGTGACATAAACTTACAGCACACACACAGTCGCTTGAACAGCGAGGGCCTAAAAGATCAACAATATAAGGTTGATTGTGAGATTGATAACAAGTTTGCACGTACAGTCCACCACCGCCTATTGCATTTAGCTTTTATAATGCAGGTGAACCGCATCCATTCATTTGTACATTCAGTGAACCCGTCTGCCCAAATTCATTTTGTGCTCCGCAAAAGTATAATCGAAATACTTTTTTGATAAAAAACGCTCAAAGGTAGTTAAGAAGCAACTCACATGGAAGTTGTTTTTCCTCTCGAGACAAGGGGAAATTGAGCGAGTTTCTCAGGGGAGAATGCAAACGTTTCGGTACATACTCCTTAAAACAAAAATTGCTGGATGTCCAAAATTACTTGTGATGATGCGGGCATTGAAAATGCATGACTACAGCATGATTACAATAGGGTTTAAATGCACGTCCTAATCCTTATATTACCGCATGCGAAAGGTGTCATAACACCCTAATGAACAAAGATAACTTTTTTTAAGCATTTTCACATTCAAAGACTGTTTACTTTCTTTGTAAGGCTAAGTGTGACTGTATGGGTTGAACAAAATGCGAAGCTAGTTCAAATGCTAGTTTAAAAAAAGAAACCAATGCGCTGAAAATGATCTTCTTTTATGGATACAAAGTCGAAATCTTTAAATGAAATGATGTCAGGTAGACGTTCGTAAGCCAGGAGCTCTATGAAATTAAGTCTGGCCCAAAAGCGGTATTTTTCTAAGCCCAGAGCAATCAATTCCAGATGACATTTTAACTGCTGAGCAGTGTATTTGCCTTCTGGCGGTACCAAGAATAAACACATATGGTTTAAATAAGAAATCAATCATTGCTCCAATAACTAAAAAGCTCCAATAATATTGTGATGTTTTTGTGTTTTATGGACTACTTACGCGATTTCCACTCATACTTCTAGATGTTCTAATTTTCTTCAAAGGTCTCTGTCTGGTGGTGGCAGTTTTCAAAATGCTATTCAGAGTAGGTTGAGAATAATGTGGATTGCCTAAAGAAGCATTTGATTTTATCCAACTTCGTTTAGTGTCAGGGATTTTAGTTTTGTGGATCTAGATCCAAATTAAAACAAAAGCGTAACTACCATTTTTTCAGGGCAGTAAGCACCAGGAGAAATCTTCGTCGTAGTCGTAAACTCAACTCTTGGGGAGACGCCCTAAAATAGTTTAATCTTATAAGAAAGCCTTACTGGAAAATCTGCTGTTCGAATCATTAGTAATTCGCGATCATTTCCGATAGTACTACAGAGTGCGGGGCAAGGCATAAAGAAGTCGCGAGCGTTGCCATCAAAGTAGGCCAATAGTTTTCCACTATTAAAATGCTCAGTCATTTGTCGTAGTTCAATAGTGACAGGGATATCTACAGAGCATGAGTCAAGCAAAGCCAAAAACAAAACCCTCTAATTTTCGACACAATTCGTAAGGAGAATAAGTATCAAAGAAGCGCTAAAAATAAATCACTAATAACCGTTAGGTACCTTCTCGAACGAAAAGTTTTCTTGAATCTCTAGAGGGAAGTTTGGCAATGAGAGTTTTGTAAAATGAATGCTGTTAAAAATATTTATGTATAGAAAAATATCGTCTCTTTTGTGCATGTATGTGCCAGGTGAGTGAACCTTAGAAAATGAAAAATTGTTATTTTAATACCTTTCCTAGCAGTAGAGTTCCTTCAAATAAATAGGTTGGCATAACGTGTCAAACTGATATGCAAATTCCCCTTGTTACACCTATCCAAAAGCCTCTCACAAATGACCTTATGCTCTTAGCCCATTAAAATAATCCTTTTCCATTTAATGCTAGAGAAAGTATAGCGGGCAGCTACATTTTAAAAGTATTAAGGTAGACCCTGCCTGTGTTTCGGAACAGCTATAACTTTATTTTGGCTTACAGCTGTTGTGATTACTGTACGAAATTCAATATACCAGCGGTCTAACCAAAACCTAAACATGATGTAGATTCACATTACGATTGCTTCTAAAACAAATTGACACTTCTAAGACCAGCTGAAAAAGCCAATATACTTGTGGTGATGGAAGTTAGAATAAATTCACCAAGCAACGTGCTTATCTAAGCATCGATGGTTATATCAAGGCTCAAAAGTTTATCAGTAATCCTTTACTGGCATGCAAATATGGTTTTTGTGCAAAAGCCGAGAATGCTTTAATGTTTCGCCTCGGAGAACAGGTCGATCCTCTGACATCAAGAGAGGCCATCCCGCAATTCTCTATCAGTGCTTTACCGATCCACTATTTTATCCAAGGAAGAATAATCAAAACAATCTCAGAATAATCAGCTCTCTCGTACTACGAGTAGTCTCAGGAAGATAGAGGGTAATGAAACAACCCATACAATAGATCTCATGGTAACACTTAGCTTCGATTCTGATGCTTTTATTGACCCCTCTATTCACAGGCGCAAATGCCAAAAATAGGATAATCGACTTCGTCAGCCCCTTTTTATTCTTTAAACAAATTCTAATCAATAAAAGTTGCCTAATGAAGAAGCTTTTTAGTGCATATATGAAATCTTCAACATTTTAGCACATTGACGACACCAAGAATGCGTTTTCAGTTTGAGCATTTGTTATTTTTGCAGGACCCAATGAATTTATTTTTATTTCTGTAAGCATATGCTATTATTTGTGATTGGAAAATGGTAAAAAAGCTTATTGTGCAAAGTGATCTGTTAATGGCAATGTTCACTGGTAAAATATTGGTCAGTGGACTTGATGCAGTGCAAATGGAATCGCACTCAAGGCCCAGGGAACTCTATTATCGCTGCTGCTGAATCGATTAATTTTAATAACTCATCTTCATTGGAAGCTGAGCTGGCGGGATCTAGCGAGTACAATATGAGGCATTAAAGCCACCGTTTGAATGCCAGGTCGAAATAACTAGGGATAAATTCCCCGACGAATGAACAAGGAATTGTTGAATAAAATATGCTTCTATGCACAAATGCATTCAGAATTTTCTTGCGGAAATTAGTATAGTGTCTTAGAACGGATAAAATTTACAATTTACAATAAAAAAAGGTCTGAGAGTTGGTTAGGTCTGCCCCATTTTTCTGTTGTATTGGTCGTAAATCAGGAAGCCAAAAACGATCGTCCGGGGACCACCCACAGAGAAGCCAATGCAAATCCAGTCCACCAGCAGGCCCTCCCAGATCACTGGGCACATTAGAGGGGCTACCAATCGTGTCATTCTATTCGTTACAAGATACGGCAGTCAAAACATCGTAATAGGTGTCTCGAATCAACATAAATTCTTTTTTGATCGTAATAATGGCATTCAGGATTGTCTGGTACGGCAGTGAGATTCATGCTTCCGTTCCAGAAATCAGTCACCGATAGTACTTTCGCCCATTATAGTAAAATAATGTAATGGGAATTCGACCTCAAGTGATAAATAAAATTAAGCGAGATAAGCCAAAAGTGGCATTTGTATCTCGTTTATTAAATTTAGAACGGAGAATCATTGTTTAAGGAAAAGCGAATTTTAATTAGTCTTCGTTAGACATCATAACAAATGGGTGCAATGTGGGAATGCCCTCGCATGTCTCGTAAATCGTGGGCCCTCTTCAAGCTCTCCCTTCACTCGATCGTGCTGTGGCTTACCTTGTCCTGCCTTAAATATCGTGCGCTTTATCGGCGATCTGAGCTTGTCAGCTTCACAATCCCAGCTTAACCCGGTTCCATATCTGCGACTGTAGGGGTGACTCCTGGGGCCCCCTTCCTGCATGCCATTCTACTTGGGTCTTCCACGCGCGTCATCACCTCACTCCCGAGAAGTAGATGGGATGATCTGAAATTGATTGTGCTGATTTGCTTGAAAGCTAATAAATCGAGTAAGCAAGTAAAAACGTTCTTTTTCTTGGTGAAAAAAATGTGCAACGTCAAGTGTTGCTGTTTCATGCGATGCCCGGGGAGTAGCACTCGAAGAACTTTTAGCCACATCAGGCGGTCAAGTTGTAGCAAAACATTGAACTAAAGCCGAATGGTACGAGGTGGGAATAAGCTTGGAAATTCGTTAATCAGTTGCTGTTCTTCACTTCTGCATTTCTTCCATTCTGTGTTAGTTAACTACTTTTAACATATTGCCATATACTATGCAAAATTCCACTTTGCATTTCAGCTTTCTCTGTACGAATGATTTTCCTCAAAATTTCACTGCATTCCCTTTTTCACTGCACTTTCCTCTACCTCTCCACCCACTACGCCCTCTTGCACAATATTGCCTCTGAACATGTAAGTGGGATAAACTAAAGTACTCATTAGTAGCTAATTGTATTCTTGCTGAGATTTATCGTGTTTCTATGACATGACGACTGGAAGGAGGGACAACAATTTTCCCACTTCAGAAAGCTCTTCGCGTAGTCATTGCGTCGGACGGGGGCAACACTTTTATGAAAGAGCGAGAAATCTCATGCCATCGCAAATGCTAGTGGTGGAGAGACTTCTCTTTAATGTGATGCATTGATGAATGTATCATACAAAGCGGTACCTTTAAAACTGCATTCTATCCACTTCAAAAATACATTGCCTGGCAAATCTCATAGAGTTCCGATCTTTCGCATTCGAGTAATTGGCATGTCCTTGTGATGAAGAACCTTTCCAATGCAGTTAGTGCATTTTTATACTTACTCTCCACTGGGAACTTAAATAATACCCAAAAAGTCCTCATTCAGAATGGGTGAGCAAAAATATTTTCTAAATACCTTTTTATAAGCAAATATTTTTCTTCTCCAGATCTTTTTTGAAGAAGGAAAACAGCAATCAAGCAGAAAGAAGAGATGAAGGCGAAATCTTTATTTCGCAACTGACGATTGGGAAACAACCGGAGTTTCAGCAACTTGTGAGGTAGTAAATCGAGGCTAAGAGGAGAAGGAGGAGGCAGAAGTAGCGGAAAGAAGTAGTTGCCTTGCGCTGTAACAATTCCCCATCTCCCTGTCGCACACCACACCTGCTTGCACTTAATTCGCCCAAACTCGGCCACGCACACGTGTGTTACGTGTTTTCGTGGAAGGGAGGGTGGAATGAGGGAAAAGGGGATCAAGTGGCGCCCGTTGTTTGCTAACACGGGGGTCCCATCTGGGCCAGGCACGTGGTGCGGTGGTTTTGGACGCCTCTCGCCTCCTTACAAGAGGCATCGACTCGCTTGATTCGAAGGAATAAACGAATCACCGTACTATAGGGTGGCTTTAATCATTTAAAAGAATGTATCCTTGTGGCAAGGACGCTGCCGCATCGAATGATGTATCATTCGCCATTTGAAGCAAAGGAATCTGTGTGTGCGTATGCGTATGTGTGTGTGTGCATGAGGTGCTTTAATTTCGGCTAAGCAGAAAGTCATTTATGTATTTTTGCACCATCCTCCCAGCCGACAGAGAAAATATAGCGATGCATGCCTTGTGATGCATGTCGCATATGATTCCCTAACTGTAGTGTCAAAGGTGGTTGCTGATTTAACAAATTGAAGTGAGCATAACTGGAATTTTTGGTTAACAGTTAACAGGGAGTTATGGAGTTCCAACTTTACGAGGTTACAAAACACTGCCCGTAGCTGCCTCCAAATCGGCCTCAATTTGAGATTTTTCAATCATCCATTCTACTGCATATGTGGTAGGATGATTAGCCATTTCCAAGGTGAGGCCATTTCACTGCTTCGAACACAGTGTCAGGGAAATGTGGAGGATGGGAATGATGATGAGTATGGGGAGTAGTCTTATCAAGGGAATGGAGTGGTACTGTCCTCTTATCATGGCACACTCCAAAGTACAGTGTAAGGTCTTCTCAGCGATAATGTTTGCGATGGAACGAGATTTCGCATTATTTCACTAAGACGCTACCTTCTTCCAACGCACCTACATGCTTTCGGGCCCTCGTAAGTAGAAAATTTTGCTTCCCACATTTCAGTCGCATTTTGATTGCAGGAATGTGATAAGTCGAAGCAAGTGAACAATTACAATTGAGGTTTGCATTCGCGAATCATCAAACACGCGCATATGGCCAAAAGCAACCGTTTTCTTGCGAGCATGTTAGAGGCGTAACGGTGGGGGAATGAATGAAATGGGGAAGGGATGTGGAACTGCAAGTTGAACTGAGAAGGACATTCCCCGTGTTTGGTCAGCTCAGCAGTCAACGAGCGCATGAAAATGCGCCAAAATACTTTAAATTAAGCTACAGAAGTTCATGAATTAATTTGTTAAACTAATGGCAGGATTTGGAGTCGATGCATATTTTAGCATGCCAAAAAAATGAAGAAAATGCATTACTATCGTTCACTCATTTGGTGTGGTTAAAAGATTTCCACACATGAAGTATCGGGGCATGGTGCATTATCGCTAGCAAGGAGTGGAAGGCCTTAATTCCCTCTCGTTACCGACAAACTTCAAAGTGATTTTATCAGCCAATTCAAATAAGTTTGATCCGCTTTGGCGGGTGGACTATCGAAGCTGATCGTACCCACCCAGTTTTAAGTGGTACACAGGATGCAAAGAGGCAAAATTGCCTCTGCTGCCGCGGATGTGGAACCGAGTTTAGCTGCATGCATTGTAGACACGTTTAAACCGCTGTCAAACCACCCGCCGTTTGATGCAAATTTTAAAGCTGCGTACCAATCCAAGGTTATGCATTTAAAGCTGCCTCGCCAGACATCCTTTTGTTGCAAGAAAATCAGTCGAATTTTTCCTCCAACTTTGATCATCCGATACAATCGTAAGATTAAATCTCAGTCATTCCCTATAACTTGCAGACGCCTTAGTGTCATACGGATTCGGTTAAGTGGTATACTTGGACGAAGCGCCACAGGTGTGATCACTGTGTTCTGTCCACAACATCAGGAGTGAATGTCTTCATCTAATCAGTGCACCCGTCCCAGGGTGAGGAAGACTGGGATTAAGGAAACAAACGCCGAACCAGTTATGATTGACCGGATGTGTCAATCCATTTTTTTGTGAATAATGATTGCCTTTTATAATTATGACTATGCGATTGTTTTTAAGGCATCTTAACTACTGCTTGCTGATATTTTGTTGAGAAAAAAAGAAGCCCAAAACAATTTTTTTCCGCCATCAAAACTTCAGCTCTTGGATAACTCATTTTGTTACAAATCCAGCGTCATATGGACCGCCTTAGAGCGGCGTGGAGCAACAAGCCTTCCCACCTCGAATATAAATGACTTCCGGATTGCTTGCAAACATTTTTTTAATTAATTGTAAAATGATATTTACTAAGCTTTTCAATAAGCCTTCTCTGACTCACGGAACCTACAGCAGGTCTCATGAACAAAAGTTCCTTTCTCGAACCAAAATTAGCTGCTTGTATCGGGGCCTGAGGGCAGGGGGGAGAGACTACGAAATGACCGCTGGGGCCACACAAATTGCGCATCGCCCTCAAATTCTACCAATCGGAGCGCAACGGCCGGGCTATAAGCCAACACCCCCAGGGCTTGGCCGTTAAACGGGCACTTTCCAAAAAGCGTCAGCAATGTACTACGATTGTCTGCGGTCCTCTATGGCAGAGGCCAACAGCGATGAGTGGAGTAGAGGCGAGACCTTCCATAAATGCTGTCCCAGCAACTGTGATGAGCGTGTGGGTAGTAAGACTGAGTACGCATTTTTGAGTAACTGCACTAATGGTGAGTGTTTCACTCCTAATTTGCTAAGGCAGATCACTTTTGTGCTCTAAAAAAGTTGATTTAAAGTTAATTATTGCTTGAACCACGCACAACCTATTTGTATGGCATAATTCATCAAATAATTAAACTTCTGCATAAGTCAATTCAAGCGCACTTAAATTCAAGCCGGTATGTAAAATTGAGCTTCTACAAAGTAAGTGAATGTTCCGAACCCCTAGGTAACTGACTGGATAATTGCTACTTTCCATTTTCAGTGAATCTTTTAAACGATCGCGTGTATTCGAGCTACCCGCAGTCAAGACCGCCCAAAGTTAAGGCAAACCATGAAGATACAATAACTCAACGTTTCCTTGCAAACGTTCGTGAGCGCCAAAGAACACAGTCGTTGAATAAGGCTTTTGCTGAACTTCGACACATCATTCCCACTTTGCCCTCGGACAAGCTCAGCAAAATTCAGACGCTACGTTTGGCAACACAGTAGGTCGTAGTTAAACGTCCGAGCTAAAATAATACTCTGAACCACAATTTGATTTGTGCCAGCTTTGTGCGCAAGTTTTTGCATAACTCGAACACATTGCAGAGCTGAGCCGATGTCGACCTCTCAGCTAAAAGCATTTCATCAAAGCGTAGGTGAATCGTTTTATTTTCCTTCCAGGTACATCAATTTTCTCTCGAACCTCCTTAATACTTCACATCACCTCCGTGACGCCCTGTCACCAGAACTTGACATGGCCACAGGCGTCCCAGAACCTCAAATATTGCGCGAAGGCTCGGCAAGTGGATGGGCGAAAGAGGGAGAAGAATCTTTATCATCAGTCGTCATCGCCAGAGGCGCCTACTCTGATTCCAGGGCTCCCCAAGAAGCTCACAACGTGAGATTCAGTCAGGCACTTTCCTTCTGGAGAGCAAAGGACGAATGACATTATGAATACACCTCCTTCATTAAGTAACCCCGCCCTTGTTGTACCAAAGCTTGCATTGCCTTGAAACGAAGTGTCAAACTTCAATAAATATCGATCTCCCTTAGGATTCCCATTTTCGTGATAATTTGAAAAATTCAGGTCATGAATGGTAGGTCGTGAAGCTCTAAACTTTCAACTCTCATTTGAGGGACCTTTTTACTCAATTCAAATTTATTTCCTTATGTAAGCAAGCCTTCCAAAAACCTCATGAATAATCACTCTTGACTTACCTAACAATCTCACCTGTACATCTGCTTGGACATTTAATTCTATTGCGGTTGGAAGCTGTAATTGCATGGAGTTTAACGCAGCTTAGAATTGAGATACCTAGCTTTATTTTTAAATCTGGCTTCAAGTGGATCAAATGGTACCACTCACTTTGTGACCATATTTTAATGTAGTGAGTTCGTCTTTGGATTGCTCGGCTGAAAAGCGTGAGCTGATATTTCGGTATTTGGAGAGCCAACGAACCGCTAACGTGAGTGACGTTTCCATTTCCATTCACGATAAGACTAATCTATGCTGATGCCAGTTTATGAATAGACAGGTTAAGTGCAGTTACGAGGACGAATTGCCTTCAGATATGTTTGAATTAATTCGAAGAATGGTAGCATACCCCTTACTGAAAAGTTCTATGCAAAGATGAAAAACCTTACCTCAACAAACTAGGCATCATTGGAAATAGGACCACCACTGGGAAGAAAGCAATCTGCCGGTAGGAACTCGCAGGCTTCTGGTAGAGGCATTGACAATGCCACGGTAGCAAAAAAGGGAAATGTGTCGCGCACCCAGGAACGCGGTTTACAGACTAACGTTGCGTTGTCAGTAGAGGATAAGGCGGTCCAGGTAATTATGATCGTTACGGTTATGTGAGCACAAGTTAATTTTCACTCGCTTGGAAATTTAAGGTGATAAAATGTGCCTATCAGGTTCACTGCTAGTTAGTTTATAATTTTGGTTCAAAATTTATCTTTTGCCATGTTTTCTGTCTTTTTGGTCATTTTTAAAAATGTTCCAAGGACGCTTGTTCGACTCATTTGTATGGTAGCCACCAATTTATGGACAGTTTTCCTTTATTCTAAGACCACTATCATGGATGGAGATCGTTTGAATGAGGCAAGATCTAAACACAGTCCTTCAATATTTTTTTCTTCATCCAAACTTCATTCACCCACCAGACGTCGTAAGAATCCATACCTATGCAAAGAGAATGAATCCTCCGCGTACCTGAAAGAGGCGCTCTTTTTAAGTCGTAAGCATTTGTAATTTTCAGTCCCACTTCATTGGCTCTGGCATTATTTAACTTGAACTATCAAGACGGGGAACCGAATGTGATCTGTGCGAACATTTGGAGCCACCCGACTAAATTTGTTAAAATCAAACGTTTATTTTGCAGCCGGGCATCCGGTGAACCGTGGAATTTGATACAAATCGACGCTTATTTTATCACTTCGTCCTCATCCGCAAATCCTATTGTGGACCTCTAATACTAAAGCACAAATGCGTAGCTGCAAGTGTGCACAAGAGTGAAGCCTTGCAACATTTCTCTTCACTTTGAAGCATTCGATTTAATATGCAGCTATGTGGCTGACGAGCAGAGTAAACGCATTGCTTCCTATCGCTTCAGGTCTCCTCAATCAACCGAATGCTCGATGGGCCAACAGTCACAGGAACGGATTTTCCAACGGATAGATAGTTTGCGGTTTTGCTTAGTCTTTATATGAATAAAATTTTTTGCTGTGTTTTCATTGTACCCCTCTTGAGAGCAAATTTTGCGTGTGCAATTGGTTAGAAAAAGTTTCTCCTTTTTTTCAATCGACGCGGTAAAGCAAAATCAAACCAAATCTAGTGACTTTCCAAATGGCATAAAATACCTTTAATTGAGCGCTTCCTGTGGTACGGCTGTTCACATCCTCTGAGCTTATTTAGGCATGTCGGGACATCGTTCAAATAATCGATAAATTTGAATATTTAAATGTCCGTCGCATCAATACGCTGCTGAGGTGGGTGGTTGTGGCCGGTACTTTCGGTAAATTAGGTTCTCAGTCTCATCTATGCCAACCTTTTCGCATGAAGTTGAGATTATGCGTTTAAGCAGGAAGTTCAAATTTCCAAATTGATGTTTTCTTTCCTTGACAATCATCTTGGGCACACTCTTGACATGAATGGAATGTTTTATATTAGTTAGTTTGCAGAATTTATAGCCTGCTTGTGTAGTGTTTGATACGAGAAACCTATTTGTGATGCTTCAGTTGTTCTTTAGAGCATATCAAAAGCCCATAATGAGGCACTATGAAATAAAATTTTCTCCAGTTTCGTAAGTCGCATGGCTTTCAATTAGCTACTAACAAATTAAATTTGTAGAATAAAGATTTGACGAGAGATTACATGACACATAATTGATGCCATTGGGTCTGAAATTGAATAATTTCTACGATCTCGTATTCTGGTTAAGCACGCAGATCTTTTACAGTAGCCTAGTAACCGGTTTGATGGCCACGCGTCGATTCAGGCTTACGGGGATGTAGGCACTCACATTACCTTCCACTCGTCCTCATTTCAGTGACTGCCTGTTCATTCTCAAATCATTAGAATGGGAGATTCTACAGAGCCAAGCGCAGGCAATCAAATTAATCCAAGTGAAACGGTAGAATTGCATGGCGTACGCGCTTTCCTCCTTTTCAAGGCTGTATCCGAGATACTGTTACTCCTTTTTTTATTTTTTATTGCTTGGCTCCACTTTATTGTTCAATGCCAGAACTGTTTGCTAGCTTACCTTTAAATACGGTTTTCCATCACCCAATCCATTCGATTGCTTTGGTCACTCTTTAAGATTTTCGAAGCTGATTCCGATTTAAAGGAGGAAAATTTTGCCACTGAGAAGTCATTTGGGGATTTTCTGAGACCATTTGAAGCGTTGAAGCTAGAAAGCGAGGATATTGCAAAGAATGTCAGCGAAACTGGTGATCTCAGCAATGCTCCCGCCCGGAGCACGTACGAGGAACAATTGGAATCCGCTATGAACATGATGGGTTTAACTATGGATGATTATTTGAATGTAAGTCTTGCCAAATTGAAACCTTTTAGGATACACTCTCCATAATTAAGTAATTTTCTACCTTTTAGGGAATCGTTTCAGAATCGCTTCTTTTAACCCACTCTATAGTGCTTTTTTGCCACTTATTTGCTTTGAGTGTTAGCTCTCTCCAATTTTTATCAGGTTCGCTAACATTAAATTCATTTGAGAGTTTATTTGCTGAAACAGTGACCCTGTAGTTGCTCAAGGATGGGGTTATGAAACACTCAGGAGACTTCCTTGAAGGCAAAATAAGGCGCAATACTTGAGCAGAATGCATACATTTAACAATCAGAGGGGACCGGGGCTATTGACATAGCCCGGAGGCCAACCAACCAGGCCATCACACAACCGAAGCCGGTAGCCAGAACAGCCTAAGCGTTGCAACGCGATCCGCTTTAAGTTAATGATAACGGCCAAGTTTGGTGGATTTATATGGCCGAGATTCAGTAATAATAACTTTAATGAAGTAAAAGGTCAGTGCAAAACTTTGCGTTTAAGGCACGATCCGTATGGTCTGGTGATACAGCGTTCGACGAAAACGTGAACACTGCTTGTTCGGTTAGCGACCAGGAGTTGTCTAAGCTTGGGCTGAATGAGGAGGAAATCAGAGAAATAAACGAAACGACCGCACTACAAATGGGTATGTGATTTCTCAGCCCTTAATTCAGCACTTTAAACAAGCCGCCCCAACTTCCATGCATTTCCTTTCCTCAACTCTTTTCTTTTAGAAAGGGAAAAGGCGAGGGATTCTTTGTCGAACAAAAGGGACCCGATGTCTCAACTTTTGAGTGCCAATTTCGATGCCGTCTCCTCTGAGGTAAAGAACTATAAGAGCCATTTTAATAAACAATTTTTTTAATAGCGAGGCAAATTCCAAAAGATATTAGAAGATATAAGAAAGGATACTGAATACATTCGGGAAATACCAAAGTGGCAGCTGGAGATGCAGAAGCGCTTGGATATGCTGAAGCAAATGCGATTGGTTGGCTTGAAGACGAAGTTTTTTATTGATAGTTCATTCAAATTTGAGGAAATAATGCATGCAATGTTTAGGACATGGAAGCTGACTTCCGTAAAAGGAGGGAAGAAGGAATCAAAGATGACATGGACATAAAAAGTGAAATAGAGGTAAGTAAAAAACAAATGAAAAACGCATTCGTTTACCAGCGTCGTGTAGGCCGAATTGACTGCGTGCGTTCAAGGGGAAAAGACGCAAAACGAAAAGTTGGAGAAAGCGCAAAGTTCAACGCCCCTTACCAGTGATGACAAGGGAGATTATGGTGCTTAGTAAGAGGCTTTTTAAGCATCTCAAGCAGTCAGCGATGCTGTTAAGCCAAACAAATTATCCTTTTTTTAGAAACTCGGATGAAAATTGATCTGAACAACCATTTCCACAGTAAAATAAAGGTGTTAGTACAAGCGTGGATGATTTTTGTGTCTATTTAAAAACTGACTTAACGGTCATGTCGAAGACGTATTGCACGAAACCGATGTGGTAGAAGTACTTGTGTTGTAACTAGGTAACGCTTAAGAAGAATTACAGTCAAAGTACTTAATGAAAACCAGGTTTGTTAATCAAGAGAATAGGTTATTTTTGGAAGCCTTTGGGCGAATTAAAACAATGCTGCGCGCCATTGACAGTGACTGCTGCTTGAATGCTCGTCAAGAAAACAATTTCCGGCCTAAGTGATGCATCGAAATGAAAGACCTACTTCAACGTCATCTCAATAATTTCCGCTGCAATGCCGTCTTCTGTTATTTAGCTCCTTTTTTTGCCATCGAGGCTCATTAAACTTTTTTCTCCATCTACTTCAAGTGGGAGTTCAGCACGTCCAAAAACGCAACCGAACCGCTACTTATTTTGTCTGTTAGCAGTTTGCACTCTCGTCCTTGAGTGCATTGAAATTATTGTGGTACCGTCACATTAATATCAGGTCCAACAGCCCACTAAAGGACGACGCAAAATAAGGCTGAATAAGCATGGCCTCCTCCGTCATCTGCATTACATCCGTTAATGCGAAGTCGAGAACGGAATGGGAAAATATGGTTGTGAGGATTGTAGACATGCAATTATTTATAATAGCATTTGAATAGCATAGGTGAGATGGCAAATGTTTTTTAAAGAATGCTCAAAGGTTAAGTCAAGTAATGGCAAAGAGTAGTTCACAAATAAGGCGCAGGGGAGGGATAGATCACAAGGTGGTGAACAATACGCGGTGAGCGCTGAGTGATCACAGATTAGGCAGCACTTTCATGTATCTTCTGCGGTGGAGCCATGGATTCCGTAACATCCCCTATGCTGACAACCCTAAAGATTAAAATCCAAAATGTCGACGCATCGTCCTCGGTGTCACATAGCGTACTCCAGCATGCATAGCCACAAACTTACCTGAATGCGTTTAGACAAATTTTGATTTCCTGACATCGTTTGACAAATAAGAGGAAAATAAAAATGATGAATGTTATGGAACAGCATTTGATAATAATGCAAACTTGGCCGTGCATCATGAGACCTTGAAAATGATTCGAGCGAGTTAATCTTACTGGAAAAAACTCCGAACCGGGCATGGCTGATGACTTTACTTTTAAAAAGGTGTTGTTTTCTTAGCCGTTAATTAGTTACTAACTACGGAAAGCTCTATGGCCCTGGTACAGTGATTTGAAAAGGTCACCTACAGACACGACTTAAAAAGTTATTCAAATGGTTTACGGATTCGATAATGCAAAATGCCTTCATTCATTTGTATAACTGGAATCTCTACTTAACTCTCAAAATCCAAAACATGTGCGTGTGTGGCTGGTTAAAGAATGATCACTTTGGACACCCGCATTATGCATAGCTCTGTTAGAAAAGTTTACTGCACCTGCTCGAATCCCTGGCTGACAGAGAATATCCGAGTCAACATTAACGACAGGGGCGGTTTGAGGTGTAGTTAATGTAAAGCCAGACTTTTGAACGCTCGTGGATGCCTCTGGTGTGGTGAAAGGAACAGCACCCCGCAGGTGCATCAAAAGAGGCGCGTAGAGTGTGGCAGAGGCAGGCAAGAGGTGGAAAGAATTGACAGGAGGCGCCGAAGCCAGCATTGTTGTTCCAGTTCAGAGTTGGCTGCACGACCGGATAGCTGACGAAGTCTAGAATCTCCGCTGACGTCGCACGCGAGAGCTGGACCTTTGTTTGAACTCCTGTTGCGGCGTTGATGATGGTTTGACCTTGCTTGCTCGCCATCACCATTTGAACAGCTTGTTCGGAGATGAAGCGTACGAAGGCTTCCCCAGATGGTTCGCCCTTCATGCAATTAACAAATCGTAAACACGGTTTTTATATGCAGACATAAGTAACTTCTTACGCTTTTCTTTTGCAAAAAAAAAAAATCTGATTAACTTGATTCCTAATTACATTCTAAATGGAAATATACATCCCTGCGCTGGTACTTTTTTCGGTCATTGAACGCTCCGAAAATACCTATAGCCCTCTGGTTCTTCTTTTAGCAAATACTAAACCCTGTTTCACGCCAGTTCATGCGTGGTATCTCTGCTTTTGCCAGCTGGTCGGCGATAATGCACGTCAGAAGGAAGATATCTAAGGTGAAAAGTTTGGTCTGTTAAGATTCTGCGGAGAGGACTACACCTTTCAGCCCTGCATCGTAAGGAAATGCGAAACTAAACCAGATTTCAATGAATCATGACCACCCTCAGAGAAAGGCCTACTGTTTTGCCGGCGGAAGCAATTCGTGAGAGGAGTCAGTGAATTACCCTCCTCTTCTTAATACTGGTCTCAAGCAAGCATTACCACAAAAATGCAGTTGCTACAGATTACAGTAGCAGTGGAACGCCATTACAGTCCTCCAACGGCTTCTTTAATAAGGTTTACCTTGCATAGGATGTGGATCGACCAGTAGTAAGTGCCATTCTCTTGAGCAGCTATTAACACCTCAGAAAGGATCGTTACGACGTGTACAGAACTACATACCTTTAGTCATTTGGGACTTTAATAACAAATCCTTCTAGCTACTATCATAGCATATTACGAAATCGGTTAAAACGGGGAGGGCTACGCATGTCTGCCAATCTTTCATTGACTGTTAGCCCCCATAAAACATTTGCGGCATAGAAACTGTTTAGCTAGCTCACAACTCCGGACCGCTGCTAATTCCAACAAAATTGCTTCATAACTTTGTTAGTGCCTTTAACCTTGCAAAACTTGGACAAATTGTGCCTAATCAACCAGCAAACCTTTAGCTTAATTCGTCTGCCTCGAAATTTCGTCCCAAGCATGATTGTGATTAATTATACTACCGATTAACTGGACGATTATCGCGCGTTAGTTCCCGTGCATTCCATTTCACTGCCTCTGGTGGTTTATCCTGTATTAAATGAAGCCGTTTTGGATATTGATAATGTGATCTTTTAGGGGCAAAATAGGTTCATTGACTTCTTCACCATCTACGTTTGGACTAAATGACAAATTCTGCCTTTGTACCCAGACAAGACCTTTACCGTAGCAGTGTAGATCAGATGGATTCCATGCAGATTTACTGCCTGCCAATAGACGCCCAAAAAGTTCAGGATGTCATTGACCGTCGTTCCCGGTGGCATGCCCTTCATTCGCATCAGATGGCCCATCGACATGTGAGATGGACCTGAAGCTCCTGGCAGAAGACCACCGAGAGAGGTTGGCGTAGGCAAAGCCAATGGTGGCATATTCATTAGAGGCAACGGGAAGGTGGTGCTTGGTATGAGGAGGCCTTTCGGAGCACTTGTGAGGACGGATGAGTTCGGAATTTCTAAGAGAGACCCAGTCTGCGCAAGGAACGCATCTTGTTCGTATAGTGGGGGCCAGATCCGAGGAAGAATGTCCATTGACTGCTTCAGAACCGCATTCATAACCTACGAATATTAAACATAATTTCTTGACACAAACTAGACCCAACATTTATATAGTCTTTTGAATCTAAAAGAGCTGGTGAGGGACATGAAATGAACAATATAATTCCGCATACCACATTAGAGGTTCCAAAGCCGTCGACCAACCTGGTTAACCTCAGCTGGTGTGGACCTAAACAGTTCAATGTACCGGTTCCCAATGTGCTGACGATGGTTCTTAAGAGCTCTTTCCGCTTCTGCGTCTGTTGAAAACATGACAAATGCGTCACCGGTGGCTCGACCATCCCTGCGGTTGACAAAGAGAATGCCATCCTTATCGAATTGAACTTGGCAGCCAGCTTTTGCAAAAAAGGCGATCTTCAAAGGGTGAAACATAAAGGTAAGTCTAAAATAAATTTGCAAAATGTTCGGAGCAAAATGCTTAAAAAATTCCATTCCAGAGAGCCCCTTTCCAGCAGAATCTACAAAAGCCTCCCAATCACCAGAGGTGCTCAAAGTAGATGTGTTGGGAAATCACTGCAGAAAAATTAATTTTGACTTCTTCAGAAAAGCTGACATTTTGTAAAATTTCCTTAATAAGTTGGCAACATTTTCTTCCACTGTTTTAACCTTGTGAAATTTGTTCTAGGAATGCTAAAGTTCCACATCAAATATCGCTTATTAGCAATTGATGGACTTTCGGAATAATGGAAACTAAAGCACTTGGAGGGGCACATCGCTCCTCTTCTATAGCTCCGATTCATGGGCTCCAGCCAACTACTTATGCTCCTCAAATATGAATTTTCAAAAGCAGCTAAAGAAGTGCTAGGCCCTAGTTGTTTCCTTCTGCTCTTTGTTAACTTGATGCGCAAATTTGGAAGAAAAGAAAAATGCTTGCACACAGCTGAACGCATAACACGACCGCAGGTCTAAAAATCAGCTTTTTTGCCGTACCAAAGCTCACCTTCATCCCAGACCTGGACACATTTTACACTTCTCCTCCTTCAATGAAGAATTGAACAAATCGGTAAGTGGTAAATAAATGCTGGATGTTGAAACAGAAACGATTCATAGTATCAAACCCACAGTGTTTATTTCCACATGCTTCATGTCGATGGCATCATGTCAGCCAACGCCAACTGAGCCGCGTTGTTTAATTCCCGGCCCTTTAGCCGCCTGCTTGATGCAGCAGCGCTGATTTGGAAGTGGATTGGGTTTTGAGGAAAGTGGTTTCTAGTTAACCCTTAATGAGTGGAAATCGAGCATCGATATGCAGACACGATTAATTTACACGCACAGCAGAAATGAACATTTCTGTCTCCTCTAGTGAGCTCCATCATCAGTACTTTTCTCGTGGCATTTCTGTGCAAAACCAGCCAGTTCTAACATTGCCAGGTAAGCTCACATGCTGCTTGGGAGTTCAATATTTTGCCACAAACTGCACGCACGTTTGACTGTAACAGCATAACATTTTCCATGGAAAAAGAATTATACTGATTTAACAACTACGGAAATCAGTTTTGGATGTCGCTCACAAGTCAGCAATGAGGGTTTTTTAACCAGTTGTGAATTCATTGAAAACTGAGAACAATGGAACAAAGCATGGGAGTATCAGAATAACGCATCAATGTTCAAGCACCGTATAGGTAGCGCTAATTTTTATAAAACTAAATAAAACAAAATTTAGCACAACTGTTTGGCGAAATTTCATCAAGTTCATATGGCGGTGATCAGGGAGGTGCAAGGAAAACTTAATTTCAGAGTACAAAAGAAGTTCGTGTGTTTTTTGGCATAGCTCGCTGCAATGAATGGTTGCAATTTGCATGGACCTATGAAATGCCGTGGAAGCCTCGCAATGCAAAGTCTGCACCAGTTGGTACTCCCCGTCGTGCTTTGTACTGTGCTTATTTATGGTGATTATCCATGAAAGATTAGCTAATCCCGAAGTGATTCGAGCCTATATGCTTCACGGAAGCGGATTAATGTGGCCTCACAACCGTCGCTGCAGAAGCTTCCCCCAGCGTTTCCCTTCTTGCGTGCCACTTGGTCTTGGTGTGCTCTACCATCATCTATCGTTCACCTGCCTAGAATTGGTGGAGAAGGCCTTTTACTCCCTTGTAGGAATAAATAATCATCGACTTTTGGTTTTCGGTAAAGTGTTTCAAAACTGAGATGGGAAAACAATTCAGTCGCATCAAATTAGTGATAGTGGAACACTTCCTTCGCACCGATGCCACCAAACTCCAAATTCTGTCAATTTGGTTTTCTTCACTTCTGAACGTCTTCCACTCCGTGCCGACTCACTCATCTCAGTATGTTGCTGACTGATGGACTGATTGTTGAGGAATCATTGATAGTGCTGATGAAGATTTCAGCAAACAAAACCTTCGAAGCGAATTTCCGAGGGGAGGGGTTATTTAATCACAAAAACCACACGAACTTCTCCGGTTTCAAACTAAATTAAACAATGAATGGACTCTGGGAAAAGTGTCCCTCTTCATAGCAATGTTTTGTAATTTTGTAATTCCTTACAGGATTTGATTCTTAATGAGGATTCCATACAAGGCAAAGAGTAACACTTATGTAGAACTACGAAAATGACGTGAGAAACATCACTGGAAATAAAGTCAAGCGTATTTTAGAGGAAAAAAGATCGGTTCATGGAAATCTCGTGTCCGCAATAAAGCGGCTACTTACAATTTCTTTGGCAGACACAAGATAAGGCAGACCTCTCATGCGAAGCAATGACTGTGATGGTGATGTAAACCTGCTCAGGTAAACCTCCGCTTCCTGGGTCTCACCTGTGGATCATTTTATAAAATAACAGTACGTGAATCACTTCGACATATTCTGGAGTAAATTTTGTAACCAACTTTATGCGATAGCTTCATTTTTTGCTACTAGCAACGTACATTTGTAAGGACGCTACAAATTAAGATTTCAACAAGTTCACTCAATTTATGAGAAGTGTGACGCTCTAAATAAACTTCTCCATCTGCCTGCTAGGTGGCTAATAGTTCCCATTACAATAGCTTTCGGCTTTGGTAACTAAGTTTTTTTGCACTGTAAAACCAGTGCGGATTGAAATATGATGAAATGGCAGCATGCGTGTAGCACGTAGGAAAAGAGGTAATTAATTCCTCATCACAAATGAATAATAGCCTTTTCCCTCCACCTTGTGCAACGGCGACAAATTCGGCTGATCGAGCAGCGTAGATCTCAATGTAGCGTTGATTCATGTGATGTTTGTGTTTTCTCAGCGAAAAATCACGCTGTTCACGGCTGGTAAATCGAATCACGGCCTCGCCATTGCGTCTACCGGCTTTACTGAGGACCAGCGCGATGCCACCGGGTGCGATATTGAGTCCGCGAAAGAAGTGCTGGACCTCGGCATCTGTCGTCTGCCATGGCAGACCGCGTGCTCGAACCACCACATTTTCCGCTACCACCTCTGTGCTCTTCCTGGCAAATGTATTATACATTTGTCGTATGGTTCAATAGTCTTGCTTTCAAAATTTTCAGTTTTGTTAAGTTTTTGACTTCAAAAACCAACATAATGATGTGCCGAAAAGTATAATTTTATTTCCGTCCTGTAAACACCATCTTTTGAAATTCTGTAGTCGCATGCAGGCACAACCCTGATAATCGAAAATACCAAGGCTCATTTCAAACAAATATAAATGCTTCATGTTTAGTTTTGTGTTTTCAAAACCCTAGTATCCCGCTAAGATCACTTATGCTGCACAACGGTTTATCCATGAGGAAAAGAACGCTAAGCAGTTTTTCAAGAGCCAGAGGTTGGGTATTGCGTGCACCAAACCATACGGAAAGCTTATTATACAAGCTCCCAAATGGGGCGACTAAAATACTTTGGATTGCTCAACTTCAAATCTGCCGGTTGTGGATGAAAATGTTACTGTGAGACGCTAATCGTTTGCTTAGCACTCGGTATTGGCAATGAGCTACCTAGAGGTTCCGCTGTTGTGCTTTTCCGGCCTGGCCACACTTCTTAGAGCCCTGCCAACAGCTCCTATTGCTGGGGTCATTGAACTAATGTAATCTACCGAAATACTTCGCTTTTTCTCGCCTTCAAGAAAGTCTCGGGGTAGCCTATTAAAAAAACTCCCTGTTTTCCCCAAATTGGTAATAAAGCACGGCAGAGCGGAAGAAGCGCATGAGATTGGGATGACGGAATCCCTAATCACCTCTAACAGAAGGGCTAAAAATGACGTATACCTTCGTCAACTACCCCGGCAACTACTTCCGTTGTCTGCAAGAAACCTATTAGCAACTGTAGCGCCACCATATGGGGAAATTTTGTTATAGAGCTATCCGCCGTGTCTGTATGCAGACATCCACTGTTTGAACACGCCACATTTCTTCCACTTTCTTAATGGCTAAATGGAATTAGGCTAGAAATAGTTGGATTGCAGTGAAGTGAGAACAAGTTGGGAAGTACAAATGGACGCGAAACACCGTCCTCGCAGAATTATGTTCAATCTCGGTCCTTATCAAAAGGCTGCTTGCGGACACAACGACCAGCTGATGATCATCATGAGAGACTGGTGGTTGTTTCCTTGCAGTAGCCTAGGGATGTTGATCAGAGGGCGAGCTCAAAAGAGGTGAGGAGCAAGGTACTAGACCGCTCGTTTGTCTAACTCAGCGATTTACAATTATGACCCACCCAGATGACCTTGTCAGATGTCCCAAGCTCTTCCGCAGATGAAGAATGGATATTTAGTCTAAATAGTGTGTCTTCTCTTTGCTTTAAGGATATCTCGCGATGTTAGAGTTACACACTACACTTCTACTCAATCATATTTCAATTTAGTAGAGCGGGACAATGTACGTGTACATTCTCCAGCTCAGATCGCCTGGCTAAAAACGGCATCAGCATGGTATGAATAGGGCTGAAATCCAAACAAAAATATTCCAGACGCTTGCTATACTGAATGTTGAGAGATAAACTATTGTCTGTTAATGTTTGAGTTTTGAAATATCTTAGTAGCGGACAGGTTCAAATGTCTTCTTCCTTTAAAACCCAAAAGAGAAATCGAAACGGACAATAAATCAACGAAGATATTAACTTTCATCTTGACCAAAGCCCACAGAAACGATTGAAGGAAGTTATTATTTTGAACAGTGTGTTAGTTGAGACAACACGTTGGTACTATTAGATGAGTATAATAATCTTAACATCATCCTCTTGCAATAAACGAAGACTTCATCAAAAGCGCTAACGTAGTATTGCTGAAAATTTGGCAGTTTTGGCCACCTACTCTTGATAAAGACAATCTCCCAGACGATAGGCATTCTTTTCAGTGAGACAGTAACTTGGACTGGGAATTCGATTGAGCGTCCAGTATTAATCCGGAATTCCGGCAGTCCAAACAAGTTACCACTTTTATGACTCAGTGTTGGGATTACCTTCGGTTCCCATGTTTCTGTACGTGCATCTCGACTGCATAATCAGCGCCTTTTAAAATAACAGTAGGCGATTAAATCGTGGCTATCACGGCTCAAATAAGTGGTGGCTTAAATAAGCACACTGCACAAAGAAATCAGGGATGAATTGGAACGTGTTTCACATAAATTCATTGACTTACATAAATTTTGGTTGGTAGTGAATGTTTATGCCCTCATATACTTTCCAGTTGGCCCCTAAAATTGAAGTCAATCGTTAAGACTTACCATCAGCAGTCATCCTGGCGCAGAGTTTAGCCATATTGCGACAGTAGAGGCGAGGCCAGTAGCCTAGCTCCTGACACTGCGGCGGTCTCTCATTATCTAACAATGAGTTGTCCTTCACCAACGAATTCACAGCCAGAGTAGGCCAAATAGGTTCTTCCGATGCGATACTCGACGGAAAGTCCGGAGTGGGAAGATTTAAATCTATAAAATTAGTGAAGTAAACGTAGGAGCTTGCCCTTATTCAGAGATGAAGCGGTTTATGATACTTAAATTACATTGGCAACCTACCTTGCATCATTTCTGTGAGGGTAAGGGGAGAATGAGCCTCCGGATAAAGCAACATGAAGACCTTCTTCAAATCAATGAATCGGCAGAGGTAAGGAAATCTTGAGTAGGTTTTGTCAATAGGTTGAGTAAGGGTTTGATGTAGAACTAATCGCAGCCCTACTCCACCATCAACAGCCAGCTCAAAATGACATTTTTTTGATGCCTGCAATGATTCTGTACCATCGCAAACGTGACAGAGACCTTGATCCCTTACCCATGCATCAAGCTGGAATCATAAAAAAGTTGCTTGTTTTTTATAAAACTGGAATAAAATTAGAACAAGGCGTAAATTTAGTAAAGCATGGTCTTCAAAACATTTGAAGCTGTTTTCCTTTAGAAGAACCTCGTTAACTTAGTTAATTCAACGCAAATGGATATGCATGAAACCTAGACGTTAGATAAGAAAAACCATTTAAATTTATCCATGCAAAAGAGTGACAGAAGACCAGCATTCAGTCCATTACGGGAGTAGAAGGAGGGTTTGCTGTTATGCTTAACTTACAGACTCCAAGGCTTCCAATAGAGAAGGAGCACCATTAAGGTCTGTAACTTTGAGGCCAGTGAAATTGAAGCATTCTTCCGAGATCTCCATCTCTTTGCCATAAGAAACGTCCATCAGCGCCTGTCCTTCGCCTGCTGCTTGAAAATGGCAGTTGAGGTCAGGCTGCCTGACGTATGTTTGCCATTCTGGACCTGTTGTCTGCAACAAAATCAGCATGGAATATCTCCTAAATTGAGGCCTCCAACAGCGGCAGCTCCCAATTTACACCGGATCATTATTTTGTCTCCAATCTCTTGTTTAAACCAGAACGAATAAAATTCACCGATTAAAAAACAATAGTCGTTCGTAGCACTCATAACTGCTTTGACTCGGCAGTTAGTGAAAGGAATCAGGAGGGCCAGGACTGTCCATAAATTTGAGACGCGTTCCCAAAATCGGCAGACAGATGATTAATTTATGAGAAATTAGCATCTATTCCCAAAGGTGTAGCGTTTCATCCTAACTTTGATACTGCAAATTAGTGTTGACAACTTTTCCCGACAATTCAAAGTCAACTCACGTTAAACGCACAAGATGCCCTGATTCGCCTAGCTTCTGATGAAAGCACCATGAACTAAACCCATATGTTTTTCCAGGAGGTGAGTGACAGCCTTTCTTCAAGCTAATGTAGCATCACACCACAAGACTGCCGATTCATATATATGAGGCAATGCCTCGATATATGGTTTTGATTTGGATGCCGTGGTCAGCGGTAAGTAGCATTGAGTTCCAAACCCGGTTGGTTGGTTTGTGAGCCCACTCATGCTGGTGACATTGTTACAGTAGTAAAGCCAGAGGCGATGACCGCCACTTCGTTACTTGCCTGGGCCTGTACGGCTCGCCTTTGCGGCGTTGAAGGATGCGGTGCGTGTGCACGGATGTGTGCGCGCACGTACAGGCGTGTGTGCTAGCCTGGAGTTGAACGCCGGTTGAGGCATGTCGTGGATTCGACTGAACGAGGTCACCGTCAGAGTGCAGGTTGTTGTACGCAAAGGACAGTCGTGCGCAATTATTCGTCAACGGGATAAGATGGTACTTTAGCAGTGAAATGCATTTGACTTGATTAATTCCAGAGCTATTGGTGCGTCGAGAAGGAATAGTACCACAAATTCTGCGGTTATCAGCTTAATGAGTTCGTCACCTAGGCTATCGAGATGGTGAGAAGCTTAGTGGAGTTTCTGGAGCATTTAGAGCATAATTAAACCAAAGATGGAGTGCATAACTAACCATGACCTTGGATGGTTCGGTGTTAGAATAGACTCTCAAACCTTTTTACCCATTTACATTTCAAGGCCAAATTGATTTATGCGCCAACATCATTGCGGTTCCTTTTATCAATATCTCATTTCGTTTTGAGTCTGGTCTTGTGCTAATAATTTAAACCTACTCCAATCCATCCAACCTTACTTTGATTATTGCCCTTATTCATCGACCAGCACTTTATAAGATGGCCAGATTTCAAATGGATGACTTATAAGCTTCAACCGAAATGGAGACCTTCAGCGTTGCCATTGAGTGAGTTTTGCTACCCATTATCTTTAACAGCTCACCGTTAAGCTTTTTTTGCTAATAGCACCTTTTGTTTCTCTTGACCTTGAGGCTGATAATACTAAGCTCACACCGACTTGTTTTAGTCAAGCCGTCCTACTGTGATCCATCTGCGAAATTCAGCGACTTGAAATCTTTTCGAAGTAACCGACGAGGCGGTTTCAAGTAAAGCATTATTCACCACAATATGCATCATAATCTTGCATAAACCTACAGTACTGGTGTTCCTTCAAATTTCCCAACGACTACATTATTCTACAACCGAATCGTCAGTACGCTGGCTGGAAATGGCAATGCGAAAAATTGTGGCAAACACTGAAAATGTTCTCATGAATCGAGGACTAAATGTGGAATAAATTACTTGACATAACGACGATTCAGTGCACATCTGTAATGAAAATCGCATGCCTTGAGAGACTAGCATCGCATACTTTATCTTCCCTTCGAATAAAAGGTGATAACTACCTTCTACCCAAGCTTTTGATCATAAAAATAACTAGATACATTAATTTCGAATGGGCTTGCATTTTCAATTAAAGAGAATTTACCCAGTTAGTACTTTTGGGTGTTTCATTAAAATCAAACATAAACATTGTGCTGGGCAATTATCAGAGGCGTCAGCGTGGTATTCTCGAGTGCTTGGTAAAATGGACAAAAATGAATCATGCATCGAAGGATTACGTTTCTCAACACGAACCTACCGATGGGGCATGGATGTCGAAAATTTTGGCGGTGAGCATAGAAACAGGACTTTCGTCGGTGCCCAAATCTGAGCCCTGCTTACCGAAGGAGGCAATTTGTAGAAGTACCAAATAATCCGGTGGCTGTTGTTTCCCCAGGTGGCTCAAGTCTGCCTCAAAAATGTCTCTGCCCGCCGTGGCTTTCAGCACACTGCTCATGCCCGAACCGTGGAAGGCAATGCGCGGACTCTCGATTAGACGGTCAATCAGATGCGAGTTGCAGGCCAAAGTGCCCTCAATCGATTCCATTTGGGTGTTGGACATGTGAGCGTGGCCTATGGGCGTGCACATGGCTGTCTTCAGGGAGGGGTGCGTCTGCTTGCTACTGTGCTCACACTATGCACGCATCCGATACTTGATTGGTTAGTGAAGAGGCACGCCCGTTGAGTACCAATCAATGAACATGAATCACGTGCATGAGAATAAGTGCGTGCATGCACGCATGCAAGCTTTTATGCGGTAGAGGGCATGAGGCAACATAGGAGGAATTGAGATGGAAATCCTCTGCAATTGTTTCTATCCGCCACCGGAAGTGAAAGGGTAATTATCGCCCCTCCCCCTTGACTGCCATTCCTATGTTCGCTAGTTCAAGTGTCTCGTAGTTCGGTAAAGCAGTTACATCTATTCCTGGTGAAAATGGTTGCCCCAAACACAACCCGCCTCAATTAGTTTTGTTTCTGTGACTGTTTCATTAACCTTGTGGATCATCCAATCTGGGCGTGATGTTCGGATGGATTGTACAGCATGACAAACACTGGCAATTTGACATTTTAAAGACTGCTGTAATGCATATATTCAATGTATGTGCGTCAGTACTTGAGCTTTCAGAGTCATTCCCAGTAGTCCCATGGATCCTGAAGCACTTCGAGATGATTGTTTATCACCCGCTGGGAAAGGGTACTTTTTCTTTGATCCAACCACAGGTGATCAGAGGTTGCCCATTTCAACGCACTACGATATTCATTTGCAAAATAATTGTTAAAATGTGCAAACGGTGCTTTCATGGCTTTCGCTGTTTACCGATGGAGAGATTTACCTATTTCCTTTTCTGCTAATCTCCAGATCACATCTTGATTGTTGCCTTGCGGTGCCGATTTACGTATGCTTCGAAACCATTTTGCCTGATGCCAATTTTCAATTCAACTAAGACTTCATAACCGTTCCCGACACCAAAATGCGCATAGAATAAAGACTCTTTGACATGTACTAGAATAACGATGTGATGGGTCGGCAGCGCAATGTAATTCCTATCTCTCAGTCCCATAATCCCAACATTATTACCTCCTTTTTAACTAGATTAATGAAACATTTTAGTGATTACACTCATTTTGATGGATTTGCCCTTAATAAGTATCTTTTCAGAAAAAAATTTGGCTAGTTAGTTTTTTGGGACTGACAGTTATATTCTGTCATTAGTGGAAATGTAAAACTTCAACAACTGATATTTTTATGCACGCATGTAAAAATCTGGGTTGACAGGAGCTTGAGGTAAGGAAAGTGAGCTTTCTTTGATGAGCCACCAAATTCATCAAGACTGTTACTATCGTAAGCAAGTGTTATTCTCTCCCAAGTACCAAATCAAATTACAAAACAAACCGCAAAAATATTGGTAGGAATGTTTATGAAATTGTTTCAAAGAAGTTCATTCAAGGCATTTTCTAGAGCCGGAAGCTCATCTTCTTGCCTTACAACCAAGTTTTCCTCTAACCAGTGAATTTCAGCTCCGTCCTGCCAACAGACGGCCAGACAACCGCTGCGGCCCCGGGCTACAGAGAAATCAACAACCTTATGCTCTCTGATGGTGCCAATGGTGAGGGTTTGGGCACGAGGCTTCAGAATGGCTTGCCCCTCGTCAAGTAGGGTCCATGCTATTATGTCGCCGTCTGTAGCCAGAGAAAAGGCCACGTTTGGGCGGTGGGGAGACCAGACAACCTTTCTGACACCGATCAAAGGCCAATCAGATTGCACTTTGATCAGCCATTTGAAGATAGGATTTGGATAATGAGTCAGGAAGAGTGCAAGATGTCCATCAGAGTAGCCTGCAGTCGAATGGCATGTATTTGTCCTCTCATAACCTTATGTAATCCTCCTCACTACATTGTAATTTCATATTCACGCTGCTTGCGTCAACTTCTTGGATTCTGGCTTTACTAACACACTTTAACTCTCTAGGCAATGGGCTTGAAATTTTTGCTACCGTGATTAATTACGCCTCTTAAATTATTCACCAGAGGATAAGCAATATGCTAAAAATATAAGACTCTCCAATCTAAAGAAGCTCGAGTTTAGTGTTTAATTGGATTAATTAAAGGCATTCGCATAGGAAAACTAGAAAACCAATGCTGAAATCTGTGAAGTGGGATTAATAAACCAGTGATAAAGCTGTGAGGTTGATGTTATTGACCGATCCACAGGCACGACTTCACCTCAAAATCCTAAATTCAACTTGACCTTAAACGTCATGAAAATAATCAGATTATCAGTTAGGGCTGTAGCGCCTGTGGCGTAAAAGGAGTATAATTTATTTACTTTCGTTACAGGCCTCGCAAATAAATGGCGAAAAGTAATTGCAAGGTACATCACTAAAGGAGCATAAGAATCTTTCACCTTGCGCCTAGGATTCATCACACTTAATTAATGATCCCTTGAAAGCAAGTCAAAGTGCTGCAAAGTGCAGATCGGACAGTTATGAAGGAAATGACAAGCACATGCTAATGCTAGAGTTTACTCTCACTAGAACCAATCTCGATTCTGGGATTAAGTCTTGAATATCATTCAGTATTATGCCACTTTTAAATACGAATCGCGGCCGTGAGAATGAACTGTAAACTGCAAACAACTTCTGTTTTAAAGGGTCGAACATTTAAGGCATTGTGGATAAGGCAGTGATGCTTGCATTCAAGACATTGTTGGTAAGCAAAGTGATTAACTTCATCAGGGTATCAATAGGAGAACGAATCGAATGCATGCGACACACCCATTGTAAACATGCATAAAATGCCTAAGGACACTCGCAGAAGCGTTCCCATCCCTAGCCGATGAATAGATTTCACATTAACATACCTACTTATTAAACATTAAGTAGGGCTCACCTGCAATTAGAACATTTGGTAAAAAGGGGTGCAGGGCAATGCAAGTGACAGCAACAACAGCGAAAGATAGCTTGAAGTCCTCCGGGTAGACACGTTGACTGACTACACGGCACTTTTGCTTAATGATTCCGTCCGCCGATCCAATAAAGAATCTGTCTGATGTTCGACATGCTTCTAGGCAAGTTGTGAATGGGGACAGGGATATGTTCATTCCACCGGAAACTGTGCACTTGTGGTGAATAACCGCACAATATAATTACAAGCGCAATACGTCCTGTGGCATCACAAATCTTATAAACTGCAAGAGTGGTTTGATCGCATGACTTTGTGTCTCAAATTAAAGATCAACTCTTATTTTCATATAAAGAAACAAATTTACAATTTCATTTAACGCATAAATAGCATTCGCAAGTTTTATTGCCTTACTTATTTATCACACAAAAACAGCACTTCTCACACGGCATACGGGCTGTCTTAAGCAGTAAACGGCTGCGTTGGATCAATTAGCCATAAAATGGAAGCAATAGCGAAAGTAACAGAGGAGGTAAGTTACAATTACCCTACCATCCGTCTGCTCTGAGCCTCATAAGTAAACCTTGCAAGTTGAATCAGGCGAGCGCGGCCGCCAGGACGCAGTCCAAAATCAGTAGTCGAACCAATGGTACCGTGACTCCGCCTAGGTTGCAAGCGCAGTGCCATCCAAATGGTTACAGTTCCTCGACTATCAAGGGAACAGAACTGAAAATTGTCGGATGGAGTTGACTTGCAGATTAATGACTTTAATGAAATGATCGGAGACGATGAAGTGGTTTCGAAGTCGGAACTTTTATTGTTCTCCGAAAAAGCGGAAAAAGCCAGGTAGTCTGGTGGCTTTGCGTATTGAAAGATCCTGGGGAGGAAAGAGCTCTGCGTCGAAATATTTTCCTGCCGATGAAGGAAAAACACTTCAGAACCTAAATCCCAGGCCGCCAAACTTCCGTCACTAAGACCTCCTACTACCTATTCAAATAAAGTCATGATTAGTTCTGTTCATAATCAGCTCACCATATTAAACTTGGAGCTGCTTTCTGATAGTATACATACAATCCCTTCTCTACGTGCACAGACATCACTGAGTTCGCTTCCAGACATCGGCAGAATTCCAGGACACTTCAGTGCATGCTCGAGGCTTCCTTGTCCTGAATGGTTATCGACTTTCCAAACGCATGCTATATCACCTGGCAAGGGTTCTTGTTGAGTTTCCGTGCTTTGAGACTGAAGTTCAATGCTTATAGTGAATAGAGATAGCTAACCGACTTTAGCTGGTGCAAAGTGAGGAGGTGGTGGTCCAGGAACTCGCATTGAACGCATTCCAGCTCACCCAGTGTTTGTTGTTCTTGATTGGGAATGACTAAGTTGTGTGGTTTGTGAGTAACTTGGTCGGACAGTGAGGAACCTTCTTCACAATCCTCTTCTAGGAGAATTAGCGATGTGCTTAAGCTCATCTTCAGTCTATTCAATGTCAAGGCAGAGAACTGTTCGGTGTTTGTGGGAGGATTCGATGAGTGATCGCTTTTGATGGACGAGATCAAGGCTGTTCAACCAAATCTCTCGTCAGTTAAAGGAACAAAACAACAAATGGGTCCAAACGTTTAAGGTAAAAACATTACCGAATTTATGTTTAGGATTGATTATTTAAGTGAACTACTAGTACATGTTACCATACGAAAATACCTCTCGTATTCCTCTAAAGGGATTAACATTTCGATTTAAGTGTCAAAAGGTCGATGTGGTTGAACAAACGTCGGGAAACCTACAGGCATAGCGAACGTGTCCCGAGTGACTACCTTCGTAGGCTGGAGGGATTTGGGTCCATGACGAGTAAGGAGCCGCTTCTGACTTCTCAGTTTGTGTCTCTCGAGAGAGACAATCGTCCATTGTTTGAGACTGAGCATGTGATAGCTCTACCTGACAAAGCCTCAAAACGTAACTAGAGTACTCATCCATCGGCTGGAGATTGAAGAACTCTCGGAAATCATCAAAACCTAGTTCAATTAATCGGAGAAGTTCTCTACCCCTTTCAACCTGACTTTTGCGACTTAGAGACGTAAACGTAGTGCTTAGACTTTTGGCGATGTCATCTTCTGGCCTCACCCGTGTCGGTGATGGGATGCAATTTCGTCTGCTCTGTTCCCAGTTACATGAGTAAATGGTCAAGTGCTGATAATCGGATAGAATCATTATCTTTTGGTCCTCGAAAGGCTCAGTACTCCGATTCGTTGGCATGGCATCCGATTGATGCTCCCTTTCACTTGACGAAAATTCAACTGGAGGGCTCATCACTTTTTTATCAGGTGACACGGCAGTCGAGCCATATTTAAGCTTGTAATCCTGTGAATAGCTTCCTTTCTCAACAATTGCGCCAACATTTGAGTGTGTAACTAGGCTTTGTGACTCAATAATAGGCATTTGGATAAATTCCTCACCGTTACTTAGGGTACCATTGGAACATTTTGCGCCAGCAGCCAACCTTGATCGTTCAATAGAATTTCGTACTTTATCCGACTCAGTAGCAGAAGCTGATTTTGAAGTGGACCATGATCTACTTGATTTCATGTTGGATGTTTTTGCTGATGGCTTTTTTGGTGTCACCGAACTGACAGTTGCATTTACGGCTTTGTTTGGGCTTTTACCCTTTGAACTTGAGTTTTTTATGGAGCTGCTCCTTAAAGGCTGTCGCACGGATTTGGGACCCGACATGATTACACCACCAGTCCGAAACTGCAGTGGCTAGCACGTTCCACAAGCCGCGCGTCACTGTTTCCAAATGTCGATTAATTCAAACAAAATGGATGGGGCGGACAAAAAGGGAATATTTACTAACAAGTAAGTAATAAAACTATGCCATTTGGTGTAAAGACACTTGTATTTAAGAATCGAATACAAGTCGTTCTAGTTGGCCACTGCTGGCATATTATTGCTATCAAGTGACTTTATTTGTTTGGTCTACGGTTGTCTCACATGGACTGCTGGTTGGCCTTCATAAACAAAGGAGGTCGTTTTGGACCTAGCTTCGTAGGCTGGCCTCAGGGCCTTGCGTTTAGCTTATTTTGTCTTCAAGGAATGCTTGGAGCGCTTGGTGGTTGAGGAAAGTCGACATGTTATTTAGAGTTTCAATCCCAATTTTTACTACAAGTAACATAGTGCAGCAGTGCAAATAGTGCCTGTGCTGGAGGTGAGAGACTTTCTGACATCTCGTAGCAAAATGGCTAAGAACTGCGTGCGTCTTAGACACCCATCCCATTCCCGTCATCTACGGGGCAGCTATTAACAACTGAAGCAGCACTAACCGTGGACCATCTGGATAGGCGACCGGTGAACTAGCGTCTTTCAGCGGGTGCATTAATGGTTGGCAGAACCTCCTAGTCCGAAGTTAGTTGGCAAGCTGGAAGAATCCCTAAGCTAAGTCGTACCCGCCAAGAGGGACCGCTGACGTGCTGTCAAGCATAGCCTCATTTGCGTCGAATCCTGGCGTCGGGCACGGTTAGCTCCTAAATCCTTTCAGCATCACTGACCACGCTGTGATGGCTGACGTGTAGGGTGTACCAATGTGAGCGTCGGGGGCAACACTCAGAAGGAGAAAGGGGTTGTGTAGTGCTTTGCTTGTTTGGACTGCTGGTTGGCCTTCGGGGGACTTGGGTGGCCCTTTTGAATCTGGCTGCGTGGGCTGGCCCCCCGCCGTGCCAGTGGCCTTCTGCTCAGCCTTCTTTCGTCTTCAGCGATTGCTCGGAACGCCACACTTATTGTCGTTGGTTTTTGATGGTAACCTGCTGTGATTTCACGTGAGGTCCTATGTCCTTCTAGGTGTTTTGAGAAGCATATTGGGACAGGAGTCTATAAAAAATGGCAGGCAGCTCTGCTGCCAAAAGTAAATAGAGAGCGCAGAGCTTGAAATGCTACGTTTAGCTAAGCTAATATAAAAATACAATTAAGCTCTCTCAATGTTGCTCAATTGATACCAAAACCCATCCGGCTTTTCCCTTATAGCCAGTCCATTTAGCGCAGAACTATTGCCCAAGGCAATAGCTAAGCGATTGCAGTTTTTAAGGCTGATGTCATTTTTACGTTGTGACGAAATTAAAGCTGGTCCGACACTTAGTGTTCATCGCGTCCCTTATTTTCAATGCTCTTCTCAGAATTGCTTCAAACACTAATCTATTAAATCCCAGCATTCACCACCGTGTGCGCCTAAAATTTCCAAACTGCACAAGGCGGCCGATTCCAAACACAGTCCTTGCCAATAAGGCACTCCCCACGAAGACACCCGATTCTGGCAAGGCACATTCGCCAGCACCGGAACTCAGCCCAGGCACAGTCACACAAGTGGCGGACTAGACGTTTACACTGTTGCTATATCCTAGTTAACACGACTCCAATCCACGTATAATGCTCGGGAGAATTAGACGACCAGCACCTGCTCCCTGGAAATCATGTGCCTCAAGAGCACCAAGCTATTCCGGCAAAGACTGCAGCAAAACCAAGACCAATTACTAATATCAAATAAATTGCAGGAGCTGTTAGCGATGGATAGAAAGTCCGGACAACGGATGCAAATAGGAACTCTCGACATAGGAAGCATGAAAGATGCGAGGTGTACAAGAGAGACAGTGGGCGATAAAGGGCGGAGAGGGATGGGAGGGTATGTGGAGCACGAGGTTATCGCAGATTATAATCAGTAATGGGGCCCAGCAGCTGAAGGTCCCTCGGTCTGTCTATACCGACGGCAAGCCTGCTTTGGCTCGGCACTGATATACCGTGGCGCGTTGCATAAATTGCCTTCGCGACTGATCCCGCACGACCTTAAGGACGAGTACGACAATAAGACTATTCGGATAGAAAGCACCAGATTATTGCTGCTACAGGTGATGTTTCAAATTTAAACATTCACCTTAAGAAAATCTTCCAATTCGATGGCACCATTTTCCAGAGCCTGTGAAAGATAATAAAGCACATCCCCGATCGCCTGCTCTTCTGCGAAGGCCTCCACTAGTCTGGTGGTAATAAAGCAATTGAAATGAAGAAATAAATAACCTCGATTTATTTTGGCTATCAATATCCCTGATCCATGCAACTAAATACCCATTAATCGCAAAATGGATTATGCCTTCGGATTATCAGTTCACGTCGTCACTACCCTGACGATCATATATTAAAGTTGTCCAAGCGCATGACCGCCTGACTTACTGATAAGCCGCATTACCAAAGTCTAGGATTGGGAACGTTTGCCACGGCAACACAAATTATTTAACTGAACGCAAGAGACGAGATCGCTAGTTTCAAATCAAGCGCAAATTAGCCATGAGATTCAAGATGGTTACCATGCCAACCGAAACCCTGGGCTACTCGAAACGAGTAGAACAGCTGCCCGAGTTTAAGCACATAGTTTACGGGAGCCTCTCCTACCGCAGAAATGCGATAGAGACAGCTTTCGCAACTGTATTGAAATGATACTGATGATAGTGATGCGTGCGCTGACAAGCTCCACTAGGGGACGAACCGATTAAGTGAAGTACGGAAAGGGTAATAACTTGTTTTGGTCGGAAACACACTGAAAATGACTAAACACAAGTAGACAAAAATGAGCTCATGTCAAAAGACTGGAGCACCAAATGCTACCGGGATGGATTTAAAAACGCGCCACATTCTCCAAACATCTCGACACTGGTAAAAAACCAACCAGTAAGCCACAATTTGCAAGCGGTGAAATTGACCTTAACGTTGAGAGCCAAAGAAACGAGTCTTGTGAAAGTTTCCGCGCCCTTTGGCAGCCATAGCAAGCTACTTACAAGATGATAGAATTTATTTGATCGGTGCTTAGTTACGTACCTAGATTGATCGAAACTAGAGCTAACAAAAAGACTCTCGAAGGAGTGAAACCTTACTGCCGATAGACGGGAGTCGTGGTATCAACAACCGAATCATAATCCACTTTGCTATTCGCCTCCTGTTCTAGCTTTCGATAGGTCTCCTTGTACTCCTTCGCCTTACTCCCCAATTCACGTGTCAGAGACTGTATTTGCTCCTATGGAAAAGAGCACAGAAAGAGAAACAATGATGCAACTTACCCAAAGAAAGAAGATAGAACGTTGGTGGACGGGAAGAGGCAGATATGTAGGATACTCACCAGCTCAGAGAGCATCTGCGCTTTGATCGTGCCAAGGTTGCCAGCACGCAAAATAAGATCCTTCTCCGTCGATTCAAGCGACTGGATCTTGCAGCTCAAATCGTCCACCACCTCGCGCTGGACATTGTTCAACTTGTCCATGACAGCAGAACGAAGCGACAACAACAGCTGCTCCTCCTCTGATACTGCACCTATGGTGGAAGCACTTGCAAGTTAGGTACTTCAGCGCTCTAGATAAATGTTGAACTACGGCTATGGTTAACGCAGTTCACCAATACTTTTCTCACATTTCAAATTATGAGCGTACATTAGTCGCGAAAGTAGCCCTTAAGTTAACCTCAACCGCGAACTTTGTCGAATAGAGGATTTCGTGATGGATCAATTGCTAACGAATGGCAAATTTCCGGCTTAGAACAATAACCCACAGAATTACTCTGCCGGACCTATTTGAAGAGCAACTGATTTAACACTTTATTTTGAATTTGAAACCACAAAGAAATGCCAGAAGGAATCGATACTGAAGCATCACAAATAAGCAGTCCACTTCCCACTCCTCGCTCCCCATGCAATCAAGGCGGGATATGACGTGAATAGGTCCTGCAGAGCCTTACAATCAAATGCTACCTGAACTAAGGTGAGAAGTTACAAGAGACGAGGAATTAATCATACCCATCACGAACTGAAATTCTTACGAGCCTTAATGAACCCCAAACTGGCACCTACGACTAAACAGAATTTACGAATCCACATCAACAGTAATTTTCCAAAAGAAAAAAATCTGAGAACCAAATAACGCCACGCTCACATCGAGTGTAAATGCTGAAGCTCCATAATACTATGATAGGAATAAACGACACAAAGCCCACGAAACGCAAGATGGTTGTGCTTAATCTTTTTCGCGTCCGTAACGAACGCAATGTTAAGCAATTCAAACCGCAGAATTTTGATCGAATGAACTTAACTATTCAAAAAGCTACCCACTTCAACCTTTGCATACAAAGTCTAGAAAAACCTCGAGCCACATTTGGAATCACACAAAATGAGGTGAGCCACTTCAGCGCTAACCACCAGTTAATGACTTCAAGCAACCATGGCTACATAGTAAACCAATGAAACACTAAGTTCCAAAAGTGCTGTTGGGTGAATGAAGAACCACGAAAATGATAGGAGTGGTACAATCGATATTGTAGATGCCACTTTACTTAAACAAGCCCTCGTCCGCGTTATGGAGGGAAATTCACTGCATAATCGATGATAAATGCGTATCTACTCATGGGAACCGAAAACCCTCAAAAACGCACATAGAATCACTCGGCACTACTAGTCATCAGCCAGTTAACGCGTCGAGGAAGGATCGTACCTGCAGAGAAGCCGGTAGTGCTGCCCAAGGTCGATGCAGTGGGTACAGACGGCATGGAGGGCATGACCCCACCAAAAAGAGAAGACTGTGGCGTAGAGCTGCCACTCGGAGTGGGATTCGTAGACCCCGGCAGAACTGGCATCCCCCCCCAACCCACCCCAGGCATTCCATAGGCGCAACCATTGGAGGCTTTCAGAAAAAAGATTAGAACAAATTACCCGCAGATAAAGTGCGTTTGTCACCTTACGCTCAAATTGTGGCATTCCACATTAACGGTAGTAAAACCAAACAGGAAAGCCTTGCTGAGCGTCTGACTTTGGAGATGGACGAGAAAGATGCGCGTGGTGGACACCAGTAGAGTAACTGAGATGCGGATGCAACGCTACTGCAAAGGTATCGTTCCCACAGCATAGTGAGTAAATATCCCATGACCAGTACACGCTTAGAATGGCACACGTCTCCCGACAGCAGGAAAAAAGGGAATGCGGAAGTTTCCCAAGTTCAAAGACGACTGCGCAATGACAGACAGCTTGACATGAGACAGAGCGCTAAGTGAGCACTCAAGCGTAAAATTAAACCATTTCATTACGACAAATACTGTATGACAGTGCATGCAAATTGGTGTAATAATTGGTCCATTATAAAGTTGCATGGCACTTTAGAGGCAATAACAAGTACTTTTATACGTCGGAAAGCATGGGCAACTTATACTGCGATCTATAAGGAAATGTACAGATGGCAAGTAATCTATAAGCACAAATGACAGTATTTAAAAGCCAAGAAAGTGGGAGATTACTCAATGAAAATCACTCGCGTTTCAAGGCTCCTGCTGAACCGCTTCCATGCAGACCTTGTAAAAAGCTGTGAAGTTCAGTAATATGAAGCACGGGTAGTAGATATAGGAACTTTGGATTTATGCAATAGTGCCAAGAGTGGATGAGGCAAAACGTTTGAGAATCATGGCTTAACGGCTTAAAAAAATAAGGAGTGCATACACGCTACGTTGGCGTTGAATCCAACATAGCTGGTCGGGTTCTGATTGACCGTGGGCTTGGAAAAGACCGGTGTTCGATGACCGAAGACGTTCTGAAGGATCTCCAAGAGGCTTTGTGTTGATGAGCCCGGCTACAAAAGAATGTTTTAATGGTACAAACAAAGTAAGGGAAATCCAAATGAGGAAGATCAGCGATACACTTACAAACTTCCATTCTGATAGGTAAGGTAGGAAAATTTTCCCGTTTGTGTCAACGTTTGGACCCGCTTTGATCTGCATGCTTGAAGTTGGTCGGACATAAGCGATGGGAGGATGGTAAGGATGTTGATAAACAAAATAAACAGCTAACGGGATGTTGTACACGGTCCCCACGTATTTAACTGGGATAGTCCCATCCAAGCAAAGAAGCTTACTAGTTTGCCCGTTTTCAAAAGCTAAAAAGTGCCTTCGATTCAAATTAAATCTTACTGAAGTCTTGCAGCTTTACTTGAAGACTGTGATAAGCCTGGGATGCCTTTTCAATATCGATCCTTGCCGCATCACGATATTTATACTAAAATCCAAAAAAGATGACGTTGACGCATCGCAAGTGGACCAAAAAAATTTAGACTGCCTAATTTGTGCTAATAAAACTATCAATATCAAAATTTTGGTACATGCTACACTAGAATCTGGCCCTACCATACGTACCTACCGTACGATTAAAATGCATCAATCCAGCGATTTAAATGGAAGCCACATCGAGAAATTGATGCACTAAGCACCTATGCTACCAAGTGACTTTATAACCCAATCCGAACCAATATTCTACAACCAACAGAAGAAAAAAATAGAGGAAGTACTCAAATTTTTGGTTGGAAATGTGGAACCCTACGAGCATAAATGCACTCCGTGTGGAGGAAGTTAAGGTATGGAACAGATTCGTCCCTTGTAGAAAAACAAGCGCTGTAAAATGGTACCCAGTCAATCATGCTAGACCCTTACATTCGCTAGACCATGGGCAAGAGAGACAGACTGGGTCGACATTATCAGAGTACCAGAATCGAATTGCGCGCGCTGGTCAAAGAACAAGATAAAACAATGACAACATTTGGTAAAATTTTTCATTGATTGACGGGTTAATAGACATAAACAAGTTTAATAGCAGGAAATGCTTAAATTGACCAAAAATAACTAGCGCCATATGCTTTGAAAATAACAAATGCTAGAAAATACCCTGTTTAAGGCAAACCTATTGGCAGCTGAACAACTTATTTGACTGATGAAGCCTTTATCACCTCTACAAAGCCAAAGTAGCCTAATTCCACTGCAGTTTTTTTCTCAGTAAAATTATAGGTCTCTAATTCATCGCGGTAATTTCCTTCAGTAATTTCATTGACTTAATCTGCTCCTCATTTGCATCCCAAAAATGCAAAAGCGTTTTAAATTCAGTGGACTGCAATGCACTCTTGAGTCTAAACTGCATAATTATAATATTACACCAATTTTTGCTCTTACAAGATTCTCCAAGACTTCCCTGAAGTTTAAGGAAGCCGGTAAAAGGAGCAAAAGATATATTTATTCGGCGAATAGAAAGGGTTGAGGCTACTAGCAGCCCGCCCGGCATAGCTTTAATGGCTCACAGCTAATCAATAAACGTCTTACACTTAGTAACTGAAAATGGTTTAAGTTGGTCATAACCATATTTGCACTCAAGTATGCGATTTGTGTCTACTTGAATTACCAGAGCCGCGTGCTAGTTTTTCAGCCCTGCCAGCCTTTGGTTCTAGACTTTTGCACCATGGGCAGTGGCTTATTCGGAACATTAGATGTGAGGGTGTATAGATATCAACTTTTTACGATAAATAAGAACCCGTGTCTTCATTGTGTGTAAAAGGGATTTCTTAGGGCGCTTTACAGGATTCCCTTTCCTGTTATTTTTTGTTTTGACTCTACTACACCTCTTTGGCAGCACTCTCTCGCAAGGTAGGACTGGTGGTCTGCTCTTCCATTAGCATTTAGCCCTCTCTATCATGTCCAAACGATGGGTGCTTGATCTCCTTATCACGATGGGTGGTGATCTGTCGTTTGTGAAAGCGAGGAATGCATTTTAAATGGTTTTTTAGTTAAGTTAATTTGTATTCTACAAAACGCACATTGCCTTGCAAGATTGATAGCATAATTTGCCATATGGCCCTTGACGAAGCTTGGATTTGTAGGAAATTAGTAAGGTTTTTATGTGTGCTAAGGAAAAAAGCAAACATTCTAGGTTTAAATTTGTTTCGCCTCTTTTCAATGACAATATCAATAACAGTATCTATGTCTTCACTCCTATGGTTTGTGTGAGCATATGTTGAAATAATGTGGATGCTCTGGTGCCAGAATCGGATACGTTTCTGACAGAGCAATCCGGCAAGTAAAAATGGGGGACTAAGCCCATATGAACCTGTGGGGTTTAGTCTCTGCGGCAAGGCATTTACGTTATCGTCTGAGCTTCAACTCCCTATTTTACGAAGCGCTCGTACTGCTGCGCTTTCCCTACCGCTGTGCTACTGAGCCATCTATCTTCCCCATTGTTTCCAGCTTGAATAGCGAATTACGAAATATTCTTCCTATGCACCTCCTCTCTTCCCGACAGTATGTGAGTTGCCTACCTATCGTGAAAATTACAAGAAGTTCATATAGGGCAGCATTTGTTTGTCCTACGCGGGGTACACCATCCACGACAATGATGCTGGCGTCAGTGGCCAACGCAAGTGGCTGAGCACTTGTTCTGAGAATAAACGGTGCTCACATGTGCGCTGAGCAGAGCATTTGCCTCAGTTCCTTAACCGCTTCGTCGTACCCATAGTTCTCATTTTGCTTTCCGTTGGCACAAATTATGTAGAGAAGCTTAGCAAAAATTCCGCCATGGTCCGCCAAGCTGATGGAACGAGTGTTCTGCAACCCTTCATTTCTTTAGATTTCATGTCAAGCGTGCTTTATCTGCGCGCACAATAACAATTTTAAGTGAAAATGATGCCACAGAATATCTTCAATAAGAACAAGCATACCGTCAAGGTAAAATGCCACACGCAGAGCTGTTGGCATGCACAAATCCTATTGGGTAACAAGTGGGCAGCCTTGTCTTCTCACCCTTCACCATTTCTAACTCGATCACTTCCGATTTTAAATAAAACTTAAGAAACAAATCTGAACTATGGAAGGATTTCAGCAAAACGAATTGCTAATATGCACAGTCATCTTTGTGCATTAAGTGAGAGGGCCCTTGTCATTTCTTTGTTGGACAAGTCGGTGGAACCTATAATGCATCTTGAAAATCAGACGGGATGCCTCTTTCATTTGGAGAGTGGTATGCTTGCAAGTGTTTGTTGGTTAGACCTTGCCTTGTCGGAGTCTATCATACATTTGACCATAATTGATCCTCCTAGCTTAGGAAAATTACACGCGCAAATTCCCAGCAAGCAACACTTTAATTTTGGTTCACTTTGTCAGTAATCCGAGTGAGCCTTGAACATCAGGTGTCTGTCATTGTTGCCTGCTGCACCCTCAAGCAGGTCTTCATGGCTGCTTTAATCAAGTTAGGTGGAGCGAATGATACTCTGCTGGGGATCTGCTACGTAAGTTTTTCAAGGAAACACTCTCAAAAAATCCACTGTAGGTCTAGTGCTACGTAAGATGCTAACATCATAAGCGAAATTTACCTATGCAAGGAATCTCACTACCCAGGTTAGCCTGCTTACGCCATTGTGTAAATGGGGTTAACTTGACGAAATTTGCTTCCTCTTCTGCTGAAATCATATCCTAGGAAATTTTCTTTCCAGTTATTAAAAAAGACAGAGATTTACGATAAGTCTGGCCGCAACAGAGTTCTCTAATTACATGGCTGTTCTTCCCTTTCGCCATGAGCTTCCAGAAATACGGAAAGCCATTGGAATGCAGAATTAGTGGAACAAAATAGTTCCTAAAAGTAGGAGGAAGGTGTGGAATCCCCTGATAGGTCGCTGTTGCTTTCATTCGATCAGTACCGTCATTGAAATGAAATGTCATGGCAAATTTTATGCAACTCTGCTAGTGAATCCGCAAGCTCTTAATGGACATCAGAATCCATTTAGCGGAGCATGTGAGTCAAAATATGCAAACGGATTCCGTGTCTAAGCTGGATGGCCATTTAACATCTATGTTTCACTAGTGGCAACTGGCGGAAGGTTTCATTTGCTACTAGTTGTTGGCTCATGGGTAATCAGCGTCGTTTTATCCAATCAACTGATCAAAAGCCTACTCCTCGAAGGAGATAATCATTTTGTTTGAATTTATGCGATATAACTGAGATTGATATTTTAAATTAGTCAACTTTTTGCACGACAAAGAGTGAATCCCGTGGGAAGTAATCGTCTTTGAGCGCATAAATTCGAATTGATTTTGGTGCGTCAGGACACCTCTTTATAATCCCTTCCCGCTTTAGAGAGGGACACTTTAATCATTGCAGAAATTTGGCTGACTTTGGATTTATTGGTTGAGGGACTCAACCGGCTAATTATGTAAGGTATTTCCCATTGCCACAATGCAGCGGTGGCAATTGACGCTTGGGGAATCGTAGGGTGTTCTCTTCGGGAATATGCGGTGTTCTCTCAGTCACAGAGTTATACGATCTCAAACGCTAGGTGCATAGAGAGCGTTGTAATGAATCCCGCAACACATATAGGTGGCGTGCAGAAGTCCAAATGATCCACTATTTAGTTTATTTTAGGAAATACATTAGATTTGAAGATTTGAATGGAAATCATTCATTTTCCTAAATTGCGGTTGGCTATTTTAGTCGGAATAAATTCAGTGCTTCTCTCTCGAAAAACCAAAGAATGGACATTGCGACGCTGAAAAACACTGCATTCATGTCAGAACTTTCATTACATCACTGACGTGAAAAGTTACTTACGAATTTATTCTGAACTTAAATAAATTCGTTTTACTTACAATTATTTAAGTATAAGTTAACTTTAGACTGCCGAAACGGTTGTGCTGACCACTTAGCGAAATTTGCTTAATATAATAGCTCAACTTCGCACAGGTTCTCAATAACAAACCCTATTTACCCATGCCATTCCTATGACAAATCAAAAATAGAACTAAAACAAGAACAAACATTTAGCAAGAAAATAATTTTTTCCCACCGCATTAGATAGAATTGGGGTTTTATTTGCACAATCCGCTAAACTTATGTTAATTATAATTAAAGTAAGCAATGGTTTTTCGGAAAAATGCTTTTATTGCTTTGCTTGATAGTTTTGGCTGTTCTTCCAACAAGTCCCTACTGTAAGTCCTTGGAAGGAGGGGGGGGGGGGGGGAAGAGAAGGGCATCCCAAGGTAAAACGGCTAATGGAGAATCTGCATTTCCTTCCCCTAGAGAATCGGTGATGTCCGTTCACCCAGGATGTAGGTATACAACATCAGCTCGTCAACTAAATGCCAGCCAAACTGATGCACATCACACGAACACAACAGTATTGCTGTCCACTGACCTTGTGGTAGCTGACACTGCAATGAAACATACCTTCGGTATGAAATCGCCGTTAGTGACGCCAAAAGCGCAACGCATGATCCTTTGTTGCGACGTAAAGTTATTTTTATGTACATTGCTATTTCACAATAATTCCATAAAGATTTTTCGCTATTTTCATTTTAATGAATTGGTAGCCGAACCAAGTGTAATAAATTCACATTTGCATGCGTATGCATGCAACTTTCTCCGATATTTCACGAATTTTTGGAGATCTAGTATCCACTGGAGCGAATAATGCTTAGCAGCTTAAAATAAAATGTGGGGAGGGGGACCTGCTAAATGCTGCAAAAATGCAAACTTAATGCAACAAAATGGCCCGTTTTTGCCCACAACACGCAATCAAATTAACTCAGGAAAAGGAGAGGGGGAGAGGCTTTCTCGTAGTGGTAGAGAAGAGATGGGGTGAAGGCTTGCATTCTCACTCCACCTGGGCTCTTAGAGTGGCATGCCGAAATCAGCTTTTTATTCGTGACAGGAATAAATTAATTTTACCACTCGTTGAGCCGAGTTTGTTCTCAGCAGATAGTCTGGCGTCACGCAAAGCACTGCGGACAGATGTGGACAAACAAGTTTGATAAAGCGACCACTCAACTTAACTATGCATATGTCCACAGACATCCTCCATCAAACCGTCACTGTGAGGATAAAATTGTATAAATTTCGGGATTTAGTCAAAGCGGATTAAAGTAACCTTAAAAAAAGCCTAGGGTAACAGCTGTTATGTCCAACCGTGGTACGAGCTGCGAAAAAAGGGCGGATTTGCTCAGGAGAGGGCCTTGACAAAGTTAGTGAAGGCGTAAAATGGATGGAAGAAAAAAGATTTCCACTGCAAAGTTGAATGCGTACATGTATTTTATCTCACCTCTCTGGTGACAAATCGGCTGTAAATGGACCTTAGGAAGACTTTGAATTATTCTTTCATGATAAATGGTTCAGGAAAACATGTTGGCAATTTCCTTAAACATCTAAAATTTTAACAACATCAATTTGAATAGCTTTTAACTGAAGTGTGTCCAGTTTTTGCTAGAATGGCGACAGGAAGTAGTCGTATTTAACAAAAAAAAAATTTGCTGCCATTTAAAAAGTCGTGAATTTATAATCGAAAAGCGAAAGATATAACTTCCTTTAATATTTTTCAATAGACCAAAAACACAATTCGAAGTCCAACTTGGGTTAAACATGTCAAGCTACATTACCGCCTTTTCCCAAAAGTGCACAAACTATGTTAATTGTAGATCAACAAAATCTTTTGGCATTTTGGACTTTTGAAAGAAAATGCTAAACTACTTACTGAATAGGTATTCGACGTTAAGGAGGCGGGCTAGTCGGGATTGAATGCTTTCCCACGCCCACCTCCAAGATAGCAAAAAGCGAGGATTTGGAGTGCATTCATGTCTCAAGTGGTAGCTGCGGTGCAAGTAGGCTTCAATTTAGCGATAAAATGTCAGTTTCGATGCATCTACCAACTCGTCCTCTTTTTGTAGATATCAAGCTGTCATCGCAGAGAGGGTAGGGGGAAAGAGGGGAGCTTTTGTTTTCTGACCAAATCCTTCCTTTTTGCTCTCTTCCGCGAGGTAGGAAGGGGAGGAAATGCATCCTTTTCCCTTTCTCCTTCCCTCCATTCCCTGCCCCCATTTCGAGAGGGCAATTTGCAGGACTGCACTTGACAGCTGTCTTGGCATCCTAACCCCTCGAATCAAACGCACTTTGCTACTCAAACATGGGATTTGGGGAGCGCGCAGACGTTGAAGGAAAGGAATCACCAAGATGAGATTAATGCAAGCTTGTCAGTCCATTTTAATTTTGACAAGACTGGGCGTGTCGCAGTTGGTAATTATTTGAGAGAAAAGAAATTTACTATCTGAAGGCAATTTATTTGTCAGAAAGTGAACAAGTTGGAGCGCTCCGAGTATTCTCGGTGACCTGATACGACACACTATATAAAAGAGTTGAGAGCCCATGTGGTGATATGCATCGTTAATCGCGATGTAGTTATATTAGCATGATGTCCATCAGCTCAGTGGTGAGAAGAGTTGCCGGGATCCCCCGCACTTCGCAAAGAACGAACAATTTCATTAGCTTTTTAATTGGCTGGTTCAAGAATTGTTGTTGGCCCATCTTTTAAGACCTTCCCATTAAATGATGTCAAAAAAAATGGTAAGTTTTGATTTCCTGTCAAGAGATATTTTACTTGTGTCCGAAACTTTCTTATAATATTACACATTTTGTGTTGCAACCGATGCAATCTTTTCGAAGTGTTTGAAGCTTTGATTACAGCAGAATGACTAAATGCATAATTATTAATGTCTGTCTTGGTTGTTAATTGTTTCGCACTAAGTTCGAATTCTACAAACGTCGCATCAGTTTAATTTTTGGCAAATTCGTAATGACAGTAGAGCTGTTCCAAAAACATTGTCACTTCTAGCGAAGCAAGTTTCGCAAGTCCGGGCTTCAGAAAACATTCAAATTAAAAGCATCACGAAATTACGCGAAATGCCTTGCCAGTCCCAAGGGTGCTTTCCTTTTCACACGGTTAAGCCTTACTACTGGCTCCATCGGGTACTGCCTTTTTTGCCTTAGTACTTACCTTCTGAAGTACCACCCAGCTAGCTCATTATTTTTTATCCCATTGAATGACTCTCTGGCGGTCTCGGCATCTTTAGTTGGGTGAATTTTAACAAAGCTCATAATACTGACTCCCACAGAAGACGGGGAACCCTTTCTCTGCTTGGTCTTTTATCAGTCGGCGGCAGTGGGTCGGGCTGTTATTAGGTGAAGGGGGAACCACTTAAAACGTATCATTATTGTCACCATAATTAAGGATATATGGGGTTGTTTTCACCATTCTATGAAATTCTGACTCATGTCTTGTGAAATTAGGCGGCATTTTATTGTTGCTTTTTAAGATGGAGGGTAGAGCCTAAAAATAAGACCCCTTTTACACAAATCCAACGCTTTTGAATCTAACACTGGCGACTAACAGAAAATTAAGGTTTATGGTTATTTTTTAGCACCTAAATAAGTGATTGTGAAGAATAATTGATTAAAGCAACCCTTTTACTTTAATTTGGGCCAAACTGTTCATAAAATGAAAACTTATCTATGGGAGCTTGAAAGTTGCTTTGGATTTAAGTGGACTCGTATGGTCATTTAACAAATAGCCCAGTCATCCAGCAAAGAATTGTGCCTAGTCTTATCTCTGACATAAATTAGCTTGGTCGTAGGAGGTTTCAACAGTGGCCTCGTGGAAAACGACAAGGCGACCGAGTTCACACAAGCAATGTTGACCTTATTTCAAACCTTCAAAAGAACCACACGAAATTTTCACAAAAAATAGTTATTTAGACGCTGAAGGACATTTAAAGGCGAGACACCATAAAAATCGACTTTCGATCAAATCACCTCGGTAAGATCAAAGTAAATTATTTATCCCGATTCTTGGCACTACCAGTGTTTCGCGTACCGATTGTTATTTTACCCGGCCATAGATAAGAAAGGTCATATTTACGTGGAGAACAAAGTGTGGGACGTATACTGGTCTGGATAAAGTACTCCTCACAATCTTTACATGGCTTCGATAAATCCGAGATCCGTACTTAACAAGCAGGGGCCAAATGGATAGGCTTCGCTGGGAAAAGAACATGTCCAGTGGAAATAGAACCCCGCAACAGAAGCGAAGAAAACGAGGGTGCTTTTAAGGAGGAAGGAAATCAATGCTAAGGCGCAGAAGCGCGGTTAATTCTACGTCTATATCTCACCCTCACCGGCCCTTGCCTTTGCGTTCCGCTGTGCAGCTGAGGCCTCAGTGCAAATGGATGCAAAAAGCAGCGCCCTGGGTGGTCCCTGGGCTCTTAGCTTTTCCCCTTCCCTTCTCCCTGCTTCTCCGCCCAACGCACACTTATAGGCACACACACACACACACCTGTAAAAAGTAAACACGCTGATGGCCAGGAACTTTGGTGCGTGCACCTCAGCTGCCAATTTGCCACGAGAATATCCTCTGCCCTTTTCGCTTTCCTGGAATGCCACCTCTGGGTCCTTCGTGCACCCCCTCGAAGGACAAAGCATTCTGCGTGAACCGATCTTAAATGCGGAAGTTTGGTTGGGATATTCAAGGCAATTGGTTATATATCCTGGTCGGAGGTTTAAAACACCCGTAGCAAGCCGCGAACATACAAGATTCACAAGTAAAATTGTTACTACAAACGCTTATTAATAAGATGTTCAATTAATGCGAAGGATGTGCTTAGGGTCCAAGTTGAACTATTTAAGACTTCTGGCCTCTACTCAAACTGTTGCAAGTGAGCTTTAGAAGCAGAATTACCCACAATTAGCCTTTTCGCCCTATGCCTACCACATAAAAAGGCCATATTATAATGACACTCTTGTCAAGGACATGAAGCGGTTTCCGACCTCAAATTATCACCACGAGAACGTTTCTAGTGGACGAATGAAGCAACCCTAAGTAAAATAGAATGCCTGCAAATTTGCCAATTACATCTGAATTAACCATTATCTCCAATCTAAGCTTTTAGATCACCAAAGTTGGCCTTGACGATGCCTTTCTTAAGAAAAATGTCCTAGCGTGGTCCTTGATCAGTAAATTGTGCACACAAAAGTTGATAAAAACCACTTCAGAAATGAAAATTGGTGTTGCGGCGAAAGTTTTGATAGCTTTGTTATTAATTTCAGTGGATGTATAATGCGATTCACACAGCAATGCATTGCCATACGCCATTCGTGCGATGTTACACGACATCTCAGACCTACCCTGAAGACGAAATAGGCCATTAGGCTTCATCACAGAGGCACTGTCGACTCAGAGCACGGTGTTGAGCTAGCCACATGGCCCTCAAGTCTTGAGCCGCTTATTACCAAGAATAAGGGTAAACCGAGTAACTATTTCTGTCATAATAGGCATCTCCACTACTAGAATGAGATCAAAGCTGCGGAATTTCAATCCTTACTAAGGCTTGGATGGTGGCGAAACATGGATTTACAATACCTAACTTGCCTTTTTTCTTGAACCGGAGGGTTTATTATGCTATAATCCTCCTCAGTAGATTTGCGATTTGGAAAAAAACGATGTTTCGATAAAATATGGTGAATTAATAATTTATTTAATCGTAAATCCGGCTCGTAGCCGTGATCCCTGAGCGGTTGTTAAATTTGATTCCCTTAATATTTAAGAAGCTAACCCAATGAAAACTGAAATGGAAATAAATTGAAAAGCTCTACAACTAGTTTTTACACAGTTTTTATCACCGAGGCGCCTTAATGGAGACATATGCTTGATCAATCTCAATCGTAACTCTTAACCTAAGAACAATAGCAAACCTGTTCGCCACCTCGACTCCTCTACGATTAGCACAAATGACATAAATGATTGCATTTCTGTTTAAACTCGTAAATAAAACTTTCTTTTAGTCCAATGGATTCTCTCCACTTAGCTGAGTCAAAAATGACTCTTTGAATGTTTGATTTTTAGTTACCAATCATTAGAACTCGAACCAAGCGGTTGACATTAAGACAAGCATAAAGTTATGACGCATGCTACTTGATGTTTTTCTTTGAGGTTTAAGGTAGTAAAGTGAGTGCCAAAACTTTCCTAACGGCGCCATTCATTATGGAATGCTTATAAGAGGCCATATTACTGGAGAATTGCTATCAATTACGATTAAATTTAAATAACGTATCAATGTATTAAAGGTTGTTCTTTATTTTGGTAATCATTGCCATCTTGATTTGACTATGACCTTGTCTGTAGGACTGGAAGGCCCTTTGACCCACTCAAGATCAAATTTCACAGTCAAGCACGTTCCTTGAGAAGGGTAAGCGCATAACTGACGAAGTGAAGGCGCATTTACAAAAGCCTCTACCATTGGGTTTGAAGTGATTTCTTTTCCATTGGAAATGTGAAGATAGCAGGCGCACACCGAACGAGTTGAAGATTTCTTGTTGGCAGGTGGAGAAATAAAGAAATCGTAGGCGATGACTTCGAGACGTCCAAGTCCGATTGAAAAAAATGTTTATCCTGTGCCACGAGCGAGGGCGAATCGGTCCCTGCCCTGTCAAAATACATGTGTCCCTGCGCATTCACGCACACACTTGTAAGCACAAGAAGGCACGGCTTTCTATCAGGTGCACTCTGGATGGATTTAGACGACTGGAAGTTTTGAAAAAGTTGTGGTGTCTATAGTTGAGCGGGTCTGCAAACAAAGCTGAGGCTCTCGACGAGGTGTGACTGAGCCGCTAACGCCACTTTTTGCATTTGTCTTCGCTCGGAATGCCAACGATGTCTTAGGTTTCGGTCTTCTTGCCCTGTCAGTATAGCAAAAGGAGGTAAAGCTTTATTAGGGGCAAAACAGCATGTTGTGTCCTTTGATTTTTTATTTTCACATGTGATATATTATTCAAGCCATGGGAGTTGCCGATTCCCCGAGGCCGCAGGTTCAGACAACTGATGAGGAAGCAGTGATGCAAAAATTCTATTTAATAGGCACTCTAATAACTCCTACATCTTTATTAATTAGAATTATTGAACTGGTGGTTCTAGAAATTCCTACTGAGTCTGGATCTCGGTCTTGTTTTTTGGCATAAATACTAAAAATTAAAGTTTAAAAGGTGATCCCTTCAAAACCGCATTATCGATTCGCAGTTATAGCGTTTGAAATGCCGCATTGACCGATTCTAAAATTCTTACGAGCAGTATAATCACGACTGTCTTTGCGAAATGTCAAACGTACATCCCTTGTTTCGCTTTGCTCACTACCTTGGCTTGGTGGTAGAATTATTAAAAATTAATCATAGCTATCCAACTTTATAATGCAGGATCCTTCGCCACTTCTATTGCTACCAATGAGCGTTTCTAGAAAAGCCCTAATTTCCCTGCAGAAGGCCCACAAGCTATTGCTTAACAGGAAGATTCCAAAGTTGGTACGCTTGAAATGGTCTTGTGAAGTTGTATACGCATGTGTGGAATATGTATCTACTAACTCACACGTTCCTTAATAAACTTGATCGGTTCGCTTTAAGAAAGATAAATTAAAATGACCCAAAGAGACTGTGATCTTACCGCTCTTATGTCAGAGCCTTTTGCAGAGCGGGCTGGTTTTGGATACACTAAATGCGTTTAAAGAAAATGACCATCGCATTTGGATTTCTTACAGCATTTTTAAATTCGACTTAACACCCTAAACTTCATCAGCTTGGGACATGATCTGTGGTCACCTTTTAGTCTTTTTCCCAATCTCATCATTCTCCTGATTGGCAAATCAATTCCTTTGTCTACGATTTATGAGGTTGTCCTGGCATAACAATAAGTCTGGTCTTATTGTTGACGTGTTTACCCTAATTTTGTTGTTAATACAGGCTGTTTTGGAGGATGGAAAGAGCGATAGAGAAATTATCTTTAAGGGAGCAGAGGGTGCATCTTTAAGGTCCAAGCTATAAAATGCAAAAAGCGGTAGAACCATGTCCTTTTCCTCTGCGGGAGACAGCGATGGAGAAAGGGGATCTGGCAGCAGTCTCTGCCACCGCGCAAGCTCCGGCAGACCCCACACGTCGAGAGGAAGAGTTTGCAAGTCAGCCAAGTACCACGCGCAGGGGGGTTGTGAGGTAAAAGCCGTCTGTAAAAAATGATTAATTGCCCCCCACTAGCCCAGGCAGCTAGGTAGTCCGCAAAATCCTGGTGAGGGGGAAAGAGATGGAGGGATGCAGAGAGACAAAAATGCTTTTTGCCCACTTTCCTCTCTTACCTTCTCCGTCCTCCCTGATCCCTTTCCCTTACCTCTGTCCATACCTTTCCTCATCGTGGGCAAATCTAACACGACGTTCCTGTGTTTTGCATTCCACAAGGCCATGGAAACTTGTTGCGCTGTTCAATTTAAAGGCGGAAATCAGCCTGCAGGAATTAACCCTGCAGGCATGCAAAGGCAAGTTTCTCATGGATTCCAAACTATGGTGCATGTACTCTTTACTGATTATTTTTTATATGCTCTTTGTAAAATATTGTCCTTAAGCCCAATTTATTTCATTTTAGTTTGGTGCCATTTGCTTGGTGTCTTACACTGGTGTGCGAAGTGCCCTTGATGGAGAAGCGGAATAATAATGCTTGTGATGGTTCACAGGCTGAGAGTTTTTATGCATCAAATATGAAAACTTGAACTCACGATTTGAGACTCTCTCCTAAGCGCTGCAGCAACTATATGCAAAGAAGTTCTTTGCCCATCCCTACATTTGTTAAAAGGTGCTATTTCGCTTTAGGCTAGTCGGTTTTTGTTTTTTAAATGGGTCAAGAGAATCAACGACCATCCTTTGAGAGTGTGATTAGATAAGTCATACTTCTCTCTTCAACTCCTTGAGGTTTCCTTTTTTCTTTTAATTGCTCTCGGCAGTTATAGTTAGCTTTTTCTCAATAATCGAACGAGATCAAGTAGGGTTTGACCGATTGAATAACAAGCCTACTGTCATGTAAGGTATTTTAGGGCCTAGCACGACCTCTCCGTATGCATTTGGCGTTTGTGGAAGGGCTGTCATAATCGCTGCATTATGCCCATTTTCCACACCCTCGCCTGCTTCCTATCCCTTTGAGTTTCTCTTCCTATCAAAAGAGTCTATTCTCTGCAGGCAATTTTTTGCTCCGTGGTAGGTCGGTCTCCCATGCGCGTTTGCTTAAGTGTGCTGACTTACGCATTGCCGTCTGCTGCTACTACTACTGTTTCTGGTGCTACTCCTGCATGTCTTCTAACACGACTGCCGTTAGGGCACCTGCGTGCACCACGCACAAGGTTGTTCATCAAATCTTGCCGAGAAACCAAAGAAACCTCCTGTTGTGGGCACTACAGGCGCGCCTGTTGTTCACTGGTGCCTCCTTTTTTTATACAATGCAGCAAAGCAACACAATTTTCCAAGGTCACTATGCTAAAATTTATCGTGTATGCGCTAACCCTTAATGCAGTGTTTCCTTACCACACAAATAGCTAATGTATTTAGACCTCAGTTTGCAACGGAGAGCATAGTTGCTAAACATTTTAAATTTAGGTGGCTGTTAACAATTAGTGGAGTTGTTTTCCAGACGCTAGAGTTCTGTGCGCCTAAATTCAAGCCGATTTGATTGTTTTTGTAAAACGAACAAAACCATAGAACAGCCGTAGTGGAGGATCTACCAGGCTTAAATCAAATTTCTGTGTTCCACCTCATTGTTCACTGATTTGATTTAAGGATCATACAAAGGATACCCAATTATGTAGTCATGCTTCAAAATATGAGCAAAATAATGGCAATAATTATATTTCAGCGGAAATATAAAGGGCTTGATCATTTGAAAAGGACGTTTTGAGGGAGCTATGTTCGGCCTTTAAAAATGGATTTTCTTGATTGTTTATTCGCTTGTGTGGTGTCTGGGTAAAAATGTACGAAACGAAACATCCCAAGGTTTTTTTCTGCCAGAAGCAGTTACAGCCTTTTTCTTCAAAACGTGCAAATCAACCGAGTTACAACAAACATTATGGTGAAATGTAGTTTATTGTCTTCGCACAATGCTTCTCAAGCATAAAATGCAATTTCGGAAGCCTCGTCAACGCTAAATATCAACCACTTATTTTGTCCGTTTTACCAACGATCTCGGACCATTAAGTTGGATAAGGCTGGTTAAAGGAGAAAACTCCAAAACTCCTATGCGAAAGATCAAAGCGTGATGGGAGGATCACATCTTGTCTCTTCCTTGGGGATCGCTGACGCTCTCCCACCCACGAAGCCAGTAGATTCTTCTCTCAAATATGTGTTTCGGTGCCATTAACAAGGTGCGCCGTTCATAAATTTCAGGCGTCTTTTTAAGGCGATGGTAAATTTCTTAAGTGAATCTTAGAAACCGAAAATTTGGTCCACGATTGACTTACGCACGAAGAGTTCATTAGCATGGTGATAAGATTGCATGAAAGTATCTTATTTACCCTAATTAGTCGTCGACTAGCTAAATTGAACCTATCCACCAATGCTATTGTTCATTTGTGAAAATCTGCTACTAATTAAAAGGCATAGAAGAAGATCATCTCTCGGTCACTGAAGCACAGGGAACTTCTGCATTCACGCGTTTCACTTAAATGTTCACCTTATTTTGTCAAAAAACTTAAGACCAGAGACCCCTTTGCATCTCAATTTCTGATATGGTAATTAAGAAAATTGAATAGCTTCCTTTTTTATGGGGGTGAAATGTTTGGGCTAATGAAGTTGGCTATGTTCACCTTGGTCATCTGCAACGATAGATGAAATGTGGCAGCACTAAGCATAGTCTTAAAGCAGTTCCGTACTATTGCTTAAAAACGTGTCTTTTTCATTGAATCTTTAAACCAATGATGAAGCATTCGAACATGGAGACTAAGCCGGGTGGTTCACGTACTGGTTGCTGTGTACTTTCGACGACCAGTTAAGTTTGGATGCTAAAAGTACGATAGAATGGAGGTAACTAAGGCTATGCGAATGCAAAATGGGCCATAAAAATTAGAATTTTAACTTCTTAATCCGCGCCAGTTGGAGCCTTCTTATAATTTCGATTACTTAATAAGTGTTAGGCTATTTTTGTTGGTTGCTGCCAAAACTAAACCTGAAGACGAAAACACGTTTGGTGCATCTTTAAGGAAATCATGGGCGAAATTCATTTCAATGTGTCAACTGGATTCCGAAAAAATTTACACAATTTTCCTTAGCTTAAAAACACTGCAATTTTAAGCCATTTTTGCTTTTCTGTCCTGCTTCCCTTAGGAGAATTCGATGCAATCATCAACAGCAAATGCTCGACATGCTAGAAAAAAGAAGCAAACCGTTTCTTTGGGTTTCGTGGTCCTACAACATTTCCTTGACAACATTTTTAAGATTCAGCGTTTTTGCATGTAGCAGTAATCGCAAATCACAGGAGCGCCTTGGCATGAAGAAATGCCTCTGCTTCAGTTGTTCCGATTGTCGCGTGGGTGGGCTCTTCACATTCACGAATGAAATTTTTGAGGGATATTAATGCAATGAAAGTGGCGAAAAATTAGGCTTGCATTGCTCTCTTCTCCCCTAGGTGATGGGTTCCGCTTTTGTATAGATGATTGGGCGTGCGTGGAGGTGCGTGCACGCGCCCTCAGTCAGCCGTCTTTTTCAGTCAAACCCAAGGGCTACCAGAGAGTGCGACATGAGGGTACTGTGGATAGGCTGGAACTGAGAGAACCGATGTCTTGGAGCCTACTAAGCATAAAACGAGGAGACCAGACAGGGCTAGCTTATGGTAATGGTGATGATGATGGGAAGATGAAAGTGTTTGGGGGTAGTGTCATCATTAGTAGTGTAAACATAGGCAGTCGCGTAGGCAGCGCACGCTAGGAATGACCTCGTAAAGGAGGACAGAATTAATTTGCTGGGGGAAAATTTTCCTCGTGGGTGGTCGTCTGTAATAAATGTACGCTTGCATATGTACGCTCGGCTTTTGTAGGGCGGGTGCTCTTGGGGACTTTCCCATGGTTTTCGTCGGATGGTGTAAGTGTGGGCTGTTTAATATTTGTCCGGTTAGCTGTGAATCCATTCATATGCGCAATTAGATTGAAGAAACTGAGTGTAAATAATTTGGTGAATACGGATTCCGACTACAAAGCAATTTTTATTCTTCTTGTCTTCACTAGGCTTTGGCAATGTATCGTAGGCTGCCTATATCCACTGCCAATGTATTTTCCAAGTTCTGCGCGTCCATGATAATAGTGTGCCTCACATGTCACTCATCGGCTCGTTTTGTCAAGCTTGAAAAGCATTTTATGAGTAACTATCGTGTAAAACTATTTGCTAATAAAGCAAGCAGTCATCAATTGCAATTTTTCCTACTTAAATGAAAGTGTTGATAGAAAGGGAAAAGCTGTGGAGCTGTTGCCGCCACAATTCCCTCGGTTTACACATTAGCTGTAATGGTGGAGCGGCATTCTAGTTAACCAAATACAAAAAACCGAAAACCACTTTATTGACAAAAATCCACCCACTGGCTTGGAATTTTGAATGCCATTATCAATCGTAGCAATTGTTATCGCGGTTTATTGAATGGTCCTACCGAAAACAGTTTAGAGGTTAACAAAAAGGCGCTTATAGAAAAATTTTTAACAAAAGGCGCTATGTCTTTGTAAGAGGAGTAAACGCGTTACTGGAAGATAGAAAGTAGGTGTGAAGTAAGTCAATGAAATTTCAAACTTTTATAATTGAATTTGATAGTGCCCTTCTATTCACAGCACAAAGTTAGCATAAGATGGACGCATGATGAACCCAATTTTTGAATATTTACCAACGTTTGGAGATGCTTGACGCTGCAAGGGGCAAGAAAAAAGTAAGAGTGTATCCACTGGTGGCAGATTATACTACATGCATTCATTTGTATAACGCTGCTAATATAATTGCCGAAATCAGCCGCGAAAATGGCTTCTCTTACGAATCATCTTCATCTATGCCATCAAACTAATTCTCTATTTTATGCGACAAAGTACTTCCGAAATATTTCCTTCATTTGGCCACATTGACGTCAAAATGCGCCGTAACCTAAGTGTTTATAGCTGTAGCTGTATGGCAATAAACATCCCCGGTTTTGTCCAAATTAAAAAAAAAGTTTATGGTGATCACTTATTGTTTGTACAACAAGCTCATACAAAAACTTCGGTCCTGCTACTTCTAGCATTCTCATCTGGCGCATATCATTCAAGACGCTGCATCGGTCGAGAAAGTGGAAGCTGGTCGCTAACAGATTTAATGAAGTATTTTATTTAATTTCTTTACAGTGGAGCGGATGCAGCCAAGCTAGCGATGTTGTCGACAAAATGTAGGGGAGAAAATGACTTGGACTACCGTCATTTATACTCACCTATGATGCCAAGTTTCTTTTTAAACCATCCCATTATCTATCAAGTTAGTGTCAAATGGTGGAGGCATGGTTATCAAATTTCAGCATTAACCCACATAGCGCCTTATAGATGGAGGATGAGAGGTAACGAAAAGTTATTATCGCTACCAGTCTCACTGCAAGTGCTGCTGCTGATACTGCCACTAAGCCCTAATGACAGCCGTCCATTACTCCTAATAAGGCCTTTTTCATCACGTCTGCGTCGCCATAACCTCCACCTGTCCTGCCTTCTCCCCCTTTTATTCCTCCCCCCTCCGTCCCCAACTCTAAGCGGCGTTTTTCAGAGCTAGATTTATGGAGGGTTAATTAAATGGTTCCAAAAATCCTAATAATCATTATTATTTTAGGCAGATTATAATTAATGAGGTTCAGCAGATTCTGCCTCATAATGGCAACTTATAGTGGGCTGGTGATGCTTATTTCAGTCGTCACCAAGTGTTTCTGAGATGAGTCCTCGCTATTTATTTGTCCAAAAGGCCAAAACAAATTGTTGACGATTCCAACAACACGATTATATTGTAATTCCCTTTTGCTGTTCATTCGCTGTCGGCGCACCCTAAGAAAAGTAGGTGCAATTTTAGAAATCACATCAACTTCCTTGAAATGTTATCTAAAAAAACGATACAAATTGTGGAAACATATTCATCTGTTCTTAGACTGTATATTTTGGATCATAAAAGCTGATGAATCATGCTTCAAGCAGCTTCACATTCTAAAATTTTCTTTGTGATACCCTGCAAATATTATTTTGGCTAATCGCTCGATTGCTGATATTTGACGCGTCGAATTTTATCTGGAAGTGACAAAATTTGCATAACGCTGACAGCGTGAACAAACTAGGCGTCCACCCCTGCATCATTTTAACCCTTCAAAAGTGGGAAGTGATTTACCCGCACAACATCTTTTCTTAATGAGGAAAGAAAAAAGGACTAGTTCAAAAATTCGCCCTGAAGAATTTGAAACGAATTTCTCCGTACGCACAAGTTTGTCCTCTTGCATAAACCACCATTGTTAATGCATTTCGTTCTCGGCGTTTCAATGGTATGGGCCGTAAAAATGAGGCCAATCACTTTAAAGTAGCAGCAAAAACAGCTCAGTTATGTGCCAAAGGTGGGATTTTTCAACATACAAACAAAAATGTGTGTAGTGTCTCGGCTTTTAATAACTGTACACAATTTTAGTTTACCTACCAAGTTATGCCACTTGCAGTGTGAAAAGCAACAGTCGATTAACTCGGGCAGCTACTTTTGAAGGCGCCAAAAGTGAACAAGAATCCCGTTTGCCTTGCACAGACACTGAAGGGAGGCGTTCAGATATGCACGTATTTTTCTTCAACTTGCCAAATCCTGCAACAAGAAAGGCGCCAAGAGGTGAAAGTTATTTTTTTCCTTGCTATCCTGCGCCCATGCACCCTAACCAAAGTTATGTGCCTTTTTCTTTTGCCTTCTTTGGGCTAAGGAATTATTTTAAACAGTCATTCACACTTGACCCAAAAAAAATCCTCCGCCTTCCCATTGCCATGGCCACGACATGATGTCATAGCCTGAGAGGGCAGGGAGAATAGTTTTGCCAGTGAATTCTACACAAGCCATTGGAGAACCTTTGCTGCCTCGGGTTCCCCTTCTTGGGAGTGCATACCCGTGGACGTTTCGCAAAGGGGCCCAAGTAGTTAAAGAAAAATCTTTTTTAGAAATAGGCGAAATAAAAGAAGAGCTTAACACTTATGCCTTATAGATAAGAAAATACCCAAAGAAGTAAGAAGGACTGTTTTCGTAAAAATATTTTTTAACTAACTGAGCACCTTGACGCAGTCTGGTGTGATGCAGTGCTACCTTCTTCATCTCCTTCATCATCGACCTAAATACTTGAGTGTGAGAGAAAATTCGGTGTTTCTATATCTCGCACCAAATGACATTTTAATATGGTCCGTTCAGGGGCTTAGAAACGTTTGAATGGGATGAATTTCTTCCTATTCGTTTTTCGTCCTAAATTGCATACACCTCTCATTTCAGCCCTGCCTTTGGAGGATTAAAGTTTGTTAAAAGATACGCCTTTTCGTTGGACCTATAGTCTTAAATTAGGACAAGAATGCAATAGATGTAGAACAAAGGGGGAAGTCGAAGTAGGAATTTACGGAAAATTTCGTAAGCAAAGGGTGATCATTTTGGGAAAGAGTCTTCTGCGAGACGTTGTGGAATCAGGTCGGCGACCGCCGGAGAAGCCTAGTGTTACTGGCTGTCCCTATTCTCCCCACCACGACATTGCTATTCTTCTGAAGTAACCGCTCACACGGCATCCCACCTTCTGTGATGGGAATTTCCTTCATGCCTGGGTTGTGTACAAATCGCACAAACAACTCCTTGTACACACGCACTCCGTATGGGCGGCAAAATGCGGGATGACTTCAAAGACGTTAGAAAACGGAATTTTATTGCCATCAGCTATTATCTCACATCCATTCCTCTTTCCAAACTTTTTGCTCCACTTCTTCTGTTCCAAACAATGGTTCTTGCCTTCAAAGGAAGCAAAACGCAGATCTAAGAATGATTAAAACGCAATCTTTTTGAACATTACTACCCAACTAGACGTTAATACCTGGTTGTTGGCCAAAAAACTGCAAAGCTTCGATGTCGGCATTATAGTGGGACAATTAGGCAGCCTGCATGACTCAAGTCACATGTTCAAACGTTGAGATCTGCAAACCTCTGCGTTTATCCATCTGGCATTTTTAATATGGGATTAAGGATGTGGCTAAACTTGGTAACTAATTTATTTATGAAATGAATGTTGCAATGCGAATTGGAGTTGGGTTATGACCATGATAATGAGTACTTAATCATTAACTTTCACCCTCTTAGGTACTTATTTGATACTTAAAAGTGGTTAAACTTTATTAAATTAGCGGTAAAGTCTTCTCTTTGCTCAAGAAATGCTTCGTAGGTCTGCATAGTCATCGTTCACAAAACATGTCGCTTAGCAAAGTGTTAACATGATGCTTTAAACACTAGGCCAAGAGAACCACATACTTTTGGTTTGAGGGAGAAACATGGAGCAGTCTTTCCACTTAAAGTCAAAGTTGGTTGTGTCCGCTGCATTTGGTGGCGACATTTTTGCACCACCGTCATCAACTTCACCTCCATTTTCTGATGCCTCGGTTGCCAGGAAATGTCAATCGTCCATCAGGCAGGTTGAAAATCGCTAGAACGACGAAGCGAGCGCATTTGACATGTCAAAGCACACTGCCTCTCGCACTTGGCCCCAAGGGAGCTGCCAAATTGTGCATTATCATCGTCTGTCAGACGGCAGCAGTTTTCGCTAGTGCACAAAATGGCCACACAACGAAACTGTCAAGCGAGAAATGTCACCGAATCGCTCATTGCCTCTCTGCATAGGCTTCACTCTTTCCCTTCTGATTTTTTTCCTGGATTGAGTTTATTGTCATTTGCCTAGTTTATGAATAAGTCAACTGCTTATCTTCCTTGAATCAAGTATTAATTGCGATTTTAGTGTTCGTGCAAGAACATTGGCAAAAATTTCTTATTCGGTTAAGACATTTTTAATCCTGTACGCAGAATTACTGGGGGAGCTGAATAATGATGGTAGTTTTCAAAAATGACTCGATGTGGATTATCCAAGATTGATAATGCTTTGATTATTTTGCATGACTTAAAACTACTGAAACGGTCCTTATGTCACCATGTTAACGCAATCGAATTTTCATGAGGTACGAGCAAAACATGCCTACAATTGCACTTAAGTGTGTGTCCCCTGAGAGAGTAAATATTTGGCGGTAAAATCAAACACGGTGTCAGTGCGTCGACATCCGATGTAAAAATCGTTACTTAATTTTTTAATTTGACCACACCTTTCTTCACCTTGGGGAATTGCACCGAAATGATTACTCTGAGGATCACGCAGTTCGGCTTCAAACATCAGTATTTTGATCTGTCTTGGTAGATTTCAGACAACTGCCAAGATATCCACCGCGAAGGCTTTCTTCGCAGCATCTGTGGGGACGCTAGTGCTTTGCGAATGCCTTCACCACTGAATGGCAGTGTTTTTAGCCGCGTAAATGAGGGCAAAATACAAAGCCTACTTCCTTTACACTTTGTCTTCATTTTAGAGTGGTTGAGGGTTTTTATAGAGGCCTTAAGGGACTAGGGAAATTTTCCAAACTTCTTTTAAAAGGAAGGGCCGCGAAGAGCAAAAACGACCCCAAAGCTTTCTTGCTCACATTGTGCGAGTAGAATTTTACCACGGTATACATCCATCTCAATTTGAAAACATGTCAGCGCTCCTTTTAACATAGCTGGACTGGAAAGGAAGTTGTTGTATTGCTTTGAGGAATATGAGAATATCCCCAGCGCAATCCCCTAAATCAAAGGAGAACGCTGCATTTGGAATGCTATTTTAATGTTTATTGGTTAGAGTATGCATAATTGCTTAAAAGCCATAATTTGCATAATATTGTTAAGCAGAGAGCCTAACTGTGGCATGCAAGTAGTCTAGTGCTGAGTTATGCCAATAAATTTGAGGTCGAATTTATTTACGTCTCATTTCCTCAAAACAAGCCTTTGTGAATTTATCGCAGCCAGCGGACTAACCACCGAATGCATTGCAGTGGAAGTACACAACAAAATTAACAGATTGGTACTTAATAAAAGTCAGGCAAGTGCCTTCTGGGCCCGTTCACTCAGTTCTACTAAACATTCAGAGATGGGGTTTGCGATATATCCAGCTCACTTCCATCAAATTACTTAAGTAAAATTTGCTTTTATGCAAAAATTTGTCTATCTTCAACTGTTTTTTTCAACTGGTGATGTAGCATTTGATTGATGAAAATAAACAAACTGATAAATGACCAAAAATCTTTTGCTAAGGTGACTTCCGCAGTTATTTTTTGGATAGTTTTACAAAGTTAGTTTCCTAAGAAGAAGACGTTTGAATGGGTTGAACAAATTAACTGGCAGAAGGCTGTATTGTTTAGACGCATTAGGATGGCGGGTCCCTTAAAGCAGGACTGTTTGCACCAATACTAAGCTGCGAGCAATGTTTACCGTAAGCCCATCCAGGTAGCCTTACCGCCTACTTCCTGTTGCACCCCCACTTTATCAATCATCAATCATGGCAAAGATTTCTGAAAAACCATCTACTCCAGCTGTGGGTGGTCTGGCAAACGGACTGAAAATGCCTAGGGATAATTTTGATGGGGATTGTGTGCGTGTGTGTCTGTTTGCGGTAGGCAGACATGGCGGATGCCTCCAGTAGCCTTTGTGCCCTCCTTTTGTGGTAAAGCATGGCTGATATCCTCTAGTCGGGTAAACATCTTATATCTATGATATTTTTAATGTCTATCATCCATTAAACTTCACAAGCTATATAGTAACAATCAAGTGCGTTCTTAGCCATTCTGGGGGTAATTCGAATAATGTCATGTACCACTATTTCAAACACATTCTTTTTCCTAATTCTTCCCATCATGTGTGGCAGGTGACGAATGAGCAAGGAACCTATTGTGTACTTCACACATCAACTCAAAACACTTTTGGTTGCTCTTTCCTCGAGATCACCAATAGGGGGCGACCCTCGGGAGGAAGGTTCGCCCTAATCGTTAAGCCATAAAAAAGCAAGCGTTGTTTGAATTCAAAACTGCATTGTTTTAGCAGTGACTTGTGTGTAGATTTGGCTCATCCTACGCTTTTCAAACAACCTACTACTGTCTCAATTTCGTATCGCCAAAACGGAGCTTGACAGACTTCCCCTGAGTCCCCTGGCCATTTCTGTTATGCTCGAAGCCATCTGTGGTGTACTGATTCCATCCATGGAGGGGAGCACGCAATTAGAATAGCGATGGTGCGCCTTCGTACCAAAGGTCTATCCCACCGAAAATACGCATACGAAACCTGCAATATCACGTTTGAAGTCATTCCCTTCTAATGCACAAGTCTGCTGTAAAATAGGTCTATTTAGCATGTGGTTTATCATCATTGGGACTGTTTCATTATCCGAAGTCTGTGTGCATTGCCCTTCCAGTGTCGCAAAAACTTTTAAATTCTAAAGTGTTTTAAAAGATCTTTTAAACTACTCTTCAGCTTAAAGGACTACGATTTTAACAATTATGTGGAACTGAAATGACAATGACAAGCCATCGTTTTCTCTTTGTTTCAACTTTACCTTCAAACGCTGTCGACCGTTCAAATGTCTAGTCAGTCACTCCATGTTTTTGAATTTTATAATTTCCTCGGTGACCGCTCTGCCTGACTCTTAGGTTATACTTGCTTATTTAATTTTACTTGGCTTCCTTACTTGACTTAACGAAGGCTGCCACCTTTGAAGTAAAATTTTAGTGCTTTTGAATTCATCTGTTCTTTTACATAAGGGGAATTTCAATTTTGCTCTAATCGGGATCGCTTGTTGTATGCACATATAACTCTTCCATAATGTAATAATTTAGATAGCAGAGAAAATTGCTATAAGGTAGTATGACGGCTATTCCAAATTTGCCTCCAGAAAATAATATTACCTTAAACGGAGTTGTATTTTACCATCTATAAGAACTTGTTTCGAATGTTGGGGCCATCTGTTGTCAAAACCTTGCTGCCTTCAGTTGTCAGACATTGCTTAATTGCTGACTTAAATGCGTACAAAAGTCTGAGCATGGCATCGGGCAATGTTGGCAAGCGCATCCACCTTAAGGTTACCTCACTTTACCCACCGCCTCGAGGGACCTAATTTTGAGGGCGAGAAAAAGACTGATTTCTTAAGAAAGCGGGTTTTGTGTGATTTTTTCAAGTAACCGAGCCTCCAGTGCAGTTCCAGAAGCAGCATTGCCGGCTGAACTGACCCAGAACAAATACGCTGGACAAAAAAGTGTCTCTTCATCTTTCACTACTGCTTCATTTGGCCTCCCACAGTGCAGTCAAATGGATACCCTGAGACCTTACCTTTAAGCCTTTGGCAACTCGAGGAAACAAAGGCGGGAAGAAACACTATTTTATTACTCCACTAGTTTTAGCGAGGTGATTCTCAGAGAACAAAAGGAAAATGTCATTTCCTACTGTTGATTGCTTGCTCTAGTAGCGGGAGAACCAGGAAAAAAGTTGGGTAGGTGTTATGAGAGGCTAATGCAACCACACGCGCATACTCAAGTGGTCATAAAATGTATAAATACAATCTAAACTGGATGCATTTTGATTTCAACTTTTTAAGCCCTAAGTGCATGCCTTGATAATGGTTTAAGTTGTTCGGGCATTTTGTAAGGTACCTCCACCGAGGTGCAGTTTTGGGCTCCTGCTTGACGAACAATTCTATGAGGATTGGTATTTTAATAAGCATTTGCTTAAACAATTTTGTACGTGTTACGAGGCGAAAACTCTGGCAAATTCTGGAGTTCCGTGTGAGTTAAAAGCCGTCCCACTTATTCCGAAACAAGAAACTGAAGTTATCAGGAAGTCTAGTACCCTTACTTACTTACTTATTAGTTCTCATTTTACATCGCTTAAAATTTCAATTATGTTTTGGTGATGCTCTTCTTCCTAATTCACTTTGAATGGATTTCGATAGTCTTTTATATCAAGGATCTGCTCTAAAGGTGATGAAATACGCAGTTATGAACTGTCATTGTTACAAGTTCGTAGGTCATGTAAAAATAAGTTAGGCTATTTTAATCCAGTGTGGATGTCCATAGCCAATCAAAATAATAAAGACAACTATTTGAAATCTTTTATAGTTCGCATTTTGAAGGATAGAATCTGTCAACGTTGATTTGCAATGCCATCGAAAAGCATTCGGCCTGTCGTCAGGTTCCCCTTCTCCCCAAACTTGTCTTCTTTTAGCACCCATTCATTCACTCATCCATCTGTTTGTTTGTCCTAGGGAACTGTGAAGAAATGTCCTAATTATTTTTAATCTCGTCAAACTTCATCTCTCATCGGCAGTTGTCAATGTCTAAAAGGTGTTTGAGGTGGACTAGATACTGACCAATTGGGTGTAAATTTCGCTCGTCATCTACTTTACTGGCAGCTGATACAGTAGGGATATTCGCTGTAAATCTCGTGATTTCAATCCTCAGTCAAAGGAATGAATTTCAAATCGTTTGAAACAAAAGTCGCCTCATGAATCAAGTAAAATAAGTCATTTTCAGATTCGTGATTTAAGCCTTTTATTAAAATAACAAGATAATTGACGAATTTGTTAAGTTGGTTAACAAATGAACTGCAATTTGGTTCCATCAAATAACTGAAGCAAAGCCATTTGGCAGATGCTTGCTTCTGAAAAAGTTTTATTCGTCTTCGAATAAGTGACAAAAAAGAAAATGCTTTAATGGCCTAACAACGGGATGGCTAATTAAGCATGGAAGGCAGCAAGTGGTAAAAAGAATCACAAAATGATTAATTCTCGTTCAATTTGCTTAATTGGAAGGAATAATATTAGGAAAAAGTCGTCAGATATTCCAACTAAGCCTGATGATTTCCTTTTACTGAAATTGGAATCTTCCAGTTATGCTGCGCCTGCAGAGAATCCTCAAAAGTATTCCGATATTACCGTTAATATGCTCACATCCAAAAGTAACTTTTGGATAAGGTAAGTGGGTAGTTTTTTATTAAATGCTTTGTTAGTCTAGATTGCAGGAGGCTTTCGCCCAAAAGTCTTCGGTGCCAGCCTCCTTAAAATTACATTTTCGCAAGGAAAATACGTCGAATTCTACTGCAGCGATGTCAAAAGTAGTAGCAAGCACCATGATTATCATTGCTTACATTAGAATTAAATTATTCGCATCTACAACACAACTACACTGCCAAAAATATAAGTGAATGAATTTTTTTCACTGGTTTTAAAGATAAAACTTAGAAATCCTCTTTGACAAATGCTCCGATTGGGGTCAATGACATGATAAGGATAAAGGTCAAAGGAGTCTTCCGGGAATCCTGACTTACTATAAGTTTAACTCGACAGGATTCCATAGGCACTTTAAAAAAGAATGTTTTTTTGGGATGGACATGGGACTAATAGCAATGTCCACGCTTCAGTTATCTCTTAGACGACCCCTTTGTCGATTTGCTTGCATAGTTAGTTTTATTGTGGCATTGAATGAGTTTATTTCTATCCAGCTTTCAACGCATTAGGATATGACCAATTCATCGACTAGGCAACAAAAGTATTATAAAAAAACATCAACCGTCATCAACGTATTTTTTTTGCGTACCCATGCAAAATCGCTTTGGAATCAACTTGTAATTTGGGTATTGAAGTTGATGGCTCATATAATGGAAGAGAGTCTGCACAATTGGCACCTAAATGGTAAACAAGGTTGGGTAGCAAATATGACACAACCGCTGGTGCATTAAAGTAACGAGTAGTATGCCATGCCCTTGAATCCTTAATATTCCCCACTTCAGCTCAAACCGCTGCAACGGTAATGCAACACTCGGTAGGAAATGCTTATCAGCATTGATCAAAAGGGAATATCTCTTTGGCGCAATGAGGCATCACTTGATGCTTCTGCTTTAACTTAAGGCAACTAACCAAAACTGTGCTACTAGAATCCGACACCAGTTTCTTTTAAGGGGTACAGATTTAAAAACAGCAGTCACGGTCGCTTATTGCAACAGCAAGGGACCGGTGGTAGAGCGTAAAAAAACTTTCCAACAGGTTGCCGCCGATAAATCATACCCTTACCCCATTTCGCATTTGTCGCGTTCCCCGAAATTCCGCGTTTGGAATTCTCTCTACCTGGCATTTCCATTTTGTCGGGTAGGGTGGAGGCTTACTGTGTCGCTTAGCTTTTCCGAAATACTTTGGTTTTTTTTCGATTTACCTATGCTAAGGTGTGATAGTTGATACCTTGCCAAATGGACAAAAGTCTAAAGGCTAGTTAGTTCCTTTCTTCGCTCGTCTACAGTGGATTTTGCGTTCCGAAAGGATACTAGGAACTTGAGAAAGTGTTGCTTCTTTCGTATGGCCTCAAGAATAAGTCATCATTTATAAAATATTTTAAATCATCCGCTTTATTTATCATTCTTTGCCGAAGGAAAGATGGGTTGTGTAAATTCTCAAAAGGTTTTTTTTGCTATTTTGTAAGCCCTTTTCTGCAAGGACGCTTTTTTACCACAGTGAATGTTTCTAATATCTTAAGGTTGGTAAGAAGCTCCACTGGATTTAAAGATGTTGAAAGTTGTCATTTGCTAGTGAGTGACTTACACTTATTTGAATTTCAAAAACATGTTATTAAACTAAAACTAACTGACCGTTGTGATTATAATCCTACTTCCGGGGGTGAATAAACAATAAATTTGTGCATTTTCACCTTGTAAAACTCTTTAGGAACTATTTATAGATGGCTTACTAAATTAAGAAGAAATCAAATTTGTCATCAATGGTGTATCACTTAGGTCACTGAGGGATGAATAGCGCCTTTTAATTAAACCAATTAGTACGCTAAACTCAATACCTCGGAAGTCCAGGATACAACGCAAGTTGGTTTTAAGCATCAGCAGCGTAATCAGCTTAATTAATAGTCAAAAGAGCAAAACCTTTTATTGCTGAATCTTTAATAGCATGGCAACTATGGGAATTTGATTTGCTTCTCAAAGAAACTTTGCTTTTCCTAAACCATAAAGCAACAAATGCTAATAATGTTTTTTTTATGCGCCGTCACAGTACCCTAATCTTTCCATCAATGCCAATAGCTCTCGAGCCTATCCCTGCTAGCGAAGGACTGATATGTCGTATTGCGTCAGCTGAAATAATTTGAGAAGAGCGGGACCAAATCAGACTTCGTTTAACGAAACAACTGTTCTTATGGGCCGCTTATAGTGATATCGCAACCGTAAAACAAGGAAAATTAGCAAACCATGAGTTGTCTCGGTGTAAACCTTAACCACCTTAATACTGTGCCTTTTACCCATCTTTAAACCTGTGCATTACTCCATCAGTTGTGCAAAGATCTAGGCTTCAGGGGATGAAGTGAGAAGCTGTAGCGGCATCAGAAGATGTGAATGTTAAAACGAAGCTATCTGTATTTGTTGCAAAATCTTACAGAGCACACCCATAGCAATTGCATTAAAATCGGATCCGGTTGGGTGGGCTGTTTTTCATCGGTCGCCCACCTCCTGCCTCCGCGACCACACTCGACGATGTCATTGGATCATCTCATTGGTTCACACAAACGCGAGGGCAGCAACACTGGTTTGTGTCCCGATTGGACCTTTTGCGCAGTCTATTGGCGTGGCAACCAATCAGAAGGAACGAGTGACTGCGTATGCCGCACTAACCAGCAAGAGGGTGTGAATGGAAGCGCGCGTGCATCCGCTTCTCCAAGGTATCTGTATCCCCTTGACCCCTTTGACTGTTGCCAGCCTTACCTCTAGATCAGACACAGAAGGAAAAGAAAGTATATCAATATATTTTTATCGGAAAGTCAATTTTCTTCCGATCCGCCTTATAATTTAGTCCAATCTTGCTCATCTTTGGCTTAAAAGTGAATGTAAAATCGGGAAAAAGGGACCATCAATAAACCAATAGAAAAGGGAAGTATTAATGCTGACTGTAGTCCATTTGACGTGGTACTTCTTGTGTAAGCTGTTGTTTTTAAGAGGATCGTTATTTAAACTGAAGTTATCAGTCTTTATAAATGGTCCCGAGTCATCATTCTCTCCAATGGGGAATCGTCAATAAGCTTAGAAATAATATGCTCACTTGTCTTAGGAGTGGAAGCGATGCACGGGTTCCCTAATGTCGTGAACGCAAAGTCACCTGAGTGATTTTACTCTGAACGTTTCCTTCAACCGAATGATAAGAAATTGGCCAATTATAGACTTTGTGTAGGAATTTGTTGGTTTGAACGTGACAGAGTAGTTTTGAATCTGACTACTACTTGTGATTTATTGACATCGTCGGAGTTGATGCAAGCAAATCAAAGCACATTAAAAGTCTCAATGTTTCGGCAAAGCAACCCTATTTTAAGTAACCTTCTTAATAATCGGAATAAATAAGCTGTTTTAATTAATTTTATATCTCCATTGACAGTTTACGACTCGGATTAATGAAACCGGTGCCTAGACTGCTCCATAAAAGGAGCGCAGAAGTGATTTGTTGAAATTTGGCTTCACAACTGTTCTGGTCAAATGGTTTAAAACGCGTGGAACAAACTACATCGAATATTGGTTAAGATGAAAGCCTCTGAAAATGACCGCTACAATCTTTACGTGTTTTCCCACTGCAAATCACGATGAAAATATTCCAAAATGTGTGCGACCGCATTGGAAGACGCAACCTGTTACACACCCGAATCCAGTGCAGCCAGCTACCATTTTAGAAGACAAATTTCGGACCCCTCTTTGTCACTTACTTACATTTGAAGCCAAAAGCGTCTTCAGCTTCTTTCGAGCAATCTTATTTGCTCCTGAACTTAGAGGGCGGTAAGGATTACTTGCTAAGGTACTCATTTAAGTCCTAGTGATTATTTTGCTTTATCTCACCATTATATCTGAGATTACGTGGTTATTTATAGTAGATTAGAAGTTGAGATGGTAAATTTTTGTCCAGTGAAGAAAATATGACAAAGGAACTATAGCGAGAGATTTGCGCCTTCATTACTTTAGTGACCCCATATTCTGAGGAGTTGTGCACTTTTTTTTCCTTCGTAAACACTCTCAAGGTGTGCAAGTGTAATACAACCACCAACGAAGCTAGCTTTGTGATATTCGAATAATTTTGGCCAAAAATACTTATCAATTACTAACTCATTGATTTGAATGCAGTTGCTAACACTCCATTTGGCAGTCTTGAACAGTTTTCATTTAACCCAGTCACATTACCAATGATGTGTGGAAGAAATTGACCGGAAGTTGAGTATTGAACGGGAAGGACGTTTATATGCATATTAATATAAGAGGTATAAATGCACATACGCTCCGTCTGGTCTGGGGTCGCATTCGTGCTTGTGTTGTGTTCATGAGTGCGTGAATGCTTTCGTGCGTGCGTGGGGCATATGCGCATGCAAAGCACTCGAGAGAGGGGTAGGAGAATAAAGCTTAAGATAAGTAGTTTTGTACAAATGCCCACGGTGATTTAACTTGAAAATGTTTTGGGGTTTGCTTGCTTTTTTGATATTGACGTTTCATCTATCAACAAGAGGCATTGAGTGAGAGATCGATGGCTGTCCCTGAAGCTGCCGCGGCTGCCACTGCCGCTGCTGTTGTAGCAGTGGTGGTAGTTTCGCTCTGCGAAGAGAATAGTCGTTCGTAGGGATTTTCACTTAGCCGACCCTCCACTAAGCTCTGGTTGTCTGTCTTTCGCATTCTTTTGGCTGGTGAAGAGGTGAGGAAATTGTGAATTGCTGCGGCCCCCATGAAACCTGATGGCGGAAGATCGTCAAAAATTGGCGCCTTCCGTTCCCCAGAATTCGTTCCATTGGAACGACCAAGGCTAGCTAGGAAGACCTCATTGAATGAAAGTTGTGGAATGCCTTCCACAAGGTTATGAACAGAATGCACCAGGGACGAACCTCCTAGTTGGTGTGGGGGAATTTCAGATCCTCCGGTGAACCGCGGTCCATCTAAATCGAATCCTGGTCGGGTCGATTGGGAAGGGTAGGTGGTGGTCACGGTAGGGGAGATATATGCTGGTGTTTCGGTTGTAGGCGAGAAATTAAAAGGAATCTGACTAGTGATTGGCTGGTGTGAATGCCGCCCATTACCCGTCACAGCACTCCAGCGTAGTCCTGCAGTGTTGTTGAGGTTCATAAAAGCTGAAGGAGATTGATTTGCGAATGTTGGCAGAGAAGATTGTCGCTGTTTACCAAGGAAAGGGGAGCCACAAGAGGATTGGATGGGGTTAGTAGAAGTAAAATTGGAGGTTGAATTTGCCGAACATTTAAGTTGGTGTCGATTCACAGCACTGATGCAGGTGAACTGCTTTCCACAAATGCGGCATTGCATCTCTGAGGTACGCAAATGCAACTGCAAGTGAATTATCTTCATGTGGTAACGCATACTGCTCTTAATGTCATACATCTTGCCACAAAACTTGCATTTAAACACTTTGCGCCCATCCACGATGCGCTCGCATTCGTCGATGAGGGCGTTTAATCGATCGGAGTGGGTAATCTTCCAATTCTTCGATGGGCATCCAGTGGATGGAGAGAGATCCGGAAGGCGTTTTGGGGAGTATTCAACTTCAGAAAGACGCGAAAACGGTTGATTTGGAAGCGGCATCACGCTTCCTAGGCGGCGCTTATCTTTTCTTGAAGAATAGACTGCATTTATGAGACTGTTCTTCGGCGACTGTGTGCAGGAGGAAGAGCTGTTAACCGTGAGTGTTGGAGCTGAGGAACACTGTGGGTAGGAGGGATTCGCAACGAGTACAAGAGCTTTTGGAGAGTGCAGGTTATTGGAGCCGTCTTCAACAGATTCATCTTTCATTTTGGCCAACCACGCAGAGGAAATGGTCGCGTCTATGGTATCTTTGCCACTGCTTTGGGAGCCTGACTCGTAGTGATCGGAGGTTGGTTGAGTAGCTGTTAAATCAACTGCTGAAGCCTCTGATCTGAAATCATCCTGTCCGTTACTAGTCCCCATAGTTTCGCCAGTCGTATTTTCCTACAGATGCACAAAAAAGGCAGACTTTACACAGGTTTGTTCAAGCCAAAAAAATTTTGTTTCGTCGGCATTATGCACATGAGGTGAGATGAAAAAGATATACACTTGTTGTCAATTGATCCTTTGGTTCGTATGGGCGCTTAGCACTCCCTAAGAGTATAATTTTTTGTTCAAAGTTTAAGCGCAGGAAGACATCCAATGGTGCTGAAAAAGGTCACCACAACGCAAAAGGGAGAAGAAGGATTGGAAAGAAAAAAATATGTGGACATTCGAACTAAAATGTGTCCGAATGCCCAAATTTTATCCCACCTCTTTCCACCAGTTCAGAGGCTGCTAACACCATCATCACCACTTCCAAAATGTCTTACATCGGTTTTTTTCATAGCATCTAGAAACGCCCTTTGGGTCTTCCTACCGATCAGATCAAAAGACCTAATCGGTGGTACAAACAGAGTTACATAACGTTGGCGAATATCAAAAATGGAACTTTTTGGGGCAACAAGAGTGTAAATCCCCTTTCTTCTCTTACTGATACCCTCGGGTGCGTGAAGTATGTTAGCTGGCGCACAACGAGGAATAAAATGTGTTTCTCCCATTCCGCTACACCTTCACGCTAAACATCAGCAGAAACTCATACCCTACACTTGCATACGTGTGTGTCTTTTTGCGTGCCCTTAGCAATACAAAGACAAACGTGTGAAAAGGTCATTGGAGAATTAAAATTTTTACTAGGAGGTTCTATGCATTCCCTGCTTTAAAGGGGAAATGCACCTTCAAAACTTTCTACACTGTTTTAACTAGAATTTTACGAAACTAACATCCAATGTAAATACTCTGCTGCATTACCGTTGTTTTGTATCACAATTGGTCTTGACTCGCGAATTTGAATTGCGTTGTCGCATCTTTATGACTAACACAGGTAGAGATCCTGATAATTCTAAATCAGAATTGCATTGCATAATGAAGGTTTTGGAGTGTGCAGAAACTGTGTAGAAGCAACACAACAACTTAGTCATGTGGGCACACTGTCTTATTTGCGTTTGACAAAAGCTCGCACTGAAGCACCTTTTGATCCATGGAGGAAATTCTGAGAAAACTTATCAGTCTAGCAATTTTCAGGGCGATTTTCTTAAGCCATCGCAAGTTGAGGGCTCAGGTCATCATAAAATCGCCTCCCATTTATCACGGATGTGTTTCTGGGTTGTCTCGGAGAGAATATTTGTTTGAATGCGGGAGCGCTCGAATGTCAAAGAAGAAAGTAGCGAGAGAGGAGAAAAAAATGCCATTGCGTGTACCATGTCGACTCAACAGGACGGGTCCGCGCACCTAGATGGCTCACTGATTTCTCAAAATGCTGGATGGAGCTGATATGCTCAACTAAATACAAATATCTTTGGAAGTTTGTAACTCACACATATTTTAACGGGTTTCCCTCCCAAACTATAATCTACTCAAATTCAAATGTAACCATGTTTTGCTCTTCCGCCAATTTGACAAATAATGTGATTTATGCCATGAAGACTGAGCACAGTGGTATAACACTTGAAACCGTTTGCAATGCCTGGTAAAAAGTGATGCCTGAAGCGCAATATGCACAGTCTTATTGTCGAGTCAAGGCAGCTCACGGGTTATACGCTGGGCCAACTTTCATGCATAAAAATTGCACGGTGATATACATCGAGCAAGACAAGAAAAGTTTCCTCATGCAGGAACGTCCTGGAAGTTAAGGTCTGGCACCCAGTTAGATTAAGTTATAGTATGTTGTCCTTTGTATAAGCGGAAACCACACTGTAAGGTATTATGGTACAAGCGTATCCATCTTGAAATGGTCCGATGATAAATGTTGTGTTGGAGCTGATGTGTGCGCGCTCCCGTTTAGTTTTAGCGAGCACAATGGACCATGTGATGCGAGATGATGCGAAACAAACTATTTTATGCAAATGCCTGCAGTACTTCCAATATGTAGCCAGTATCACTAGTAGCTTAGCATAACATATAGGTTTTCCGACTGATTGCAGTATTTTATGTTGTCGGCATTAACATCTGAGTTTAGTCTTAACGCATTAATCTACAGATGTAACTTTTTTCACAAGAGTATAATTAGTTTCAGAGAACCGGAAAACAAATAGCATCGATAATAAATTGAGAATGGCAAAAAAATGGAGGAGGGAGGTCGGCTTTAATAAGACTGCTTCAAGAGGTTGATTTCACACACCCACGCCCACGCGTACTGTCACTAAGGCCATCGCACCTCGTTACACCTCTATTAACACGCCAACCTTAGTGATTGGGGTGAAAAAATGAATCCAACGAGAACCAATTTTGCTGCAAAATACGAGGAACCTCGTCACGGTTATGCGCACGTCCGAAGAAGCCCCATGGGATTCCACCACCCACAGTGCCGAGGGAAGAAACCGTGATGAATTATTAAATACATACAGCCTACCCCTCCCTCCGCACTTATAAAATAACCGACCTCTTCCAGCCTTACCCTTAAGGATGAGAAAACCTCTTTAAAGCCAGTTCACCGTGTCTTTTTCACTATAATACGGATTTAAATTTTAGATCGGATGGTGTTTGATACCTGCATTACATGGTTTTTCTGAAGCAATGGAGCAAGGGATAACGCTATTGTTTAAAGCGAAAAAGCCTTTCGTGGGGAAGAAATGGTAATTATTGTCACCATCGTGGCGGTGATAGTGATGTTAGATGTGGTGATAGTGGTGGTGGTGACATGCGATAATAAAACATCCTCTCTCCATCTGTGTGAATAGAGAACTGTCCCTGTCCCCAGAGAACAATCGCCTTATGTATCGTTCCACAAGCGGGGAACACTTTTGATGAAACCGTGTATAAAAAGCTAGGTGTGTCGGGGTACCTCAGGGTGATGAAGCACTGTTCCTACGCACATCCATGGTTTTTGACAGGTGAATAGCCAAAGTGTTTACCCTTCTTTCCTCTTCCTTACTCCCCGTTCGCCCTTGCATGATTTGTTCAAAACTAGTGCTGTTCTTTGCATCAGCTAGCACTCAAATGGCATTGTAATTTTTAAGTAAAGAATAATTGAAAACACTGGATTGTTTATTTTGTTATTTACAAATCCATCTAAGTCGGTGAGTGCATAAAAATTTGCGACCTTGCATTTCACCAAGCATATACCTTCAAATCTCAATAAGAAATGTCAGAATGACCATTAAAAGACGAAAATTTTAGCTGACAGCTAAAATGATACTGGATTTGGTTGCACACAAGCTATTGGGAAATGACGGCATTGCAATTAAATGGTACCACGAGTCGAGAACATTTTGTAAGTTGAAAACAAATAACAGAAGTTTTTTGTGCGTGAATCCTAAAAAAACTGCAAGCAGTAACAAGTCAGTGAAAAAATAATTTCAATTAATTAAGCTTTGCAATCGACTCACTTTGAGTATTCGTGAAACACGGTAAATTGCAGAGAAAATTGAGTTTTTGTCGGTACTTCTTATTACAGCAAAGCAGTCCACCCTATTTTGAATCATGACATGACGATTATCGCTGGTCTTCATCAATCGTTGTGAGAAACTAGTGGCTTTGAGTTCCTCGGGTAGCGTAAGTGGGTCGCCAACCAGAGGAAAGGCAGAAGATACGTAGAATCACAACGTCCGTCGATGGCGTCTTTATCACCCTTTGGTTTGTATCCCATTCATTGTTACTATCACAGACACAAATGTACATACCCGCGCACGGACGCACTAAGAGACCTGCGGGCAGGACTGCTCTTAATATTATCACAATCGGCCTCGTCTCCGTCACCGTAATGGTTGTTCACAGTTTGTGCCCTATACGATAATAATGGGCGCTGTTGTGTACATGAAACTATAAAACAATCAAGCCGACCGACGGCTGTGTTTTTCACCTGTTACGAGGCGGCAACTCATGTTAAGGGGAGGAGCAGGAGGGAAGAGAGGACAACCGCCCAAGTGTAACAATTGCCACCTTTTGATCTTTCCGGTGGTGAGGACGTGTTGTGCTCCCACGAAGGGAGAATTGGGAAAGGGAGAGTTACGCACGCGTATATACGAACGCACATATGCATAAGCAGAGAATGGAGATAGCTTCCATAGGATTCGCAGTTCCATACTACCTCCCAGCTTTATGCAAACTGCCCTTCACCTAAGGTTCCCACCAAGCTAGACTTGAACGCAACTTTGAATATTAAATCGAAAAAGGGTTCAAATAAAGTCGTGTCCAAGTCGGCTTTTGAATGCATGTGCTAGTGTTACAAGAATAGAATAAATCTTTTTCATATCAATGACTTAAGACAGAAGGACATTGCATGAAACTTAAGACATTTGGTACTATCCTTAAGACTGCTATGATAGATCTATTTTCGAATAGAGTACTTAAGTTTTGGGTAGACTGCAACTTGCTTTCTTGTGATTTTAATAAATCAAAAATAGCTTAACCGTGACAAGCATTCTGCTGAGTACCATAATTTTTGCTTTAGGGTATTAAAATTTGGATACTGAAGATATCGTTGCCTATGCAAAATTTTAGGAAACAGGAAATTCAATTCGAAGGCGCGATTCAAAGAATACTTTAACTGTGGCCAATAGCTTCATTTTGAACTAGCCAAACACCCAATGGAACCCAAAACTCGATTTTATGCATTACCTCTTGCAGAAAAGCTTAGCTATGTGAATGAGATTATAATTTCCATCATTTGCGCTTAATGCTTAAGGGGGCGATTGACATACACCTATCAGAATCATTTAAATACATGTTTGCAGTTTGTTCTTATTTGGCTTAATGATCAAAAATGTTTCTTTTATTACTTAAGATACTAAGCTGCAGGGAGTGCTTTGTTAAAGCACATTTGAAAGCTATAGTGGATTAAGAATTCATTATGATATCTTATCATGCCATGAAAGGCGAATCAGTAGCTATAATGTTACCAAAATCATGGAAGAAACTTAAGTGTCTGCTTATTATTTGAAGCTCATTAAAGCATTTTCGCGAGGCTAGTCATAACTTTGCTTGTAATTTGTTTCCATTCCCTCTGTGTATAATGCTATTTTATACAATGAAAGAGAACAGCAATTGGAGGCGAACTTATGGTGAGCAGAAGGAATTTCCACCACAAAACTTTGATACTGTACCTCGTGGCACCTTAGTAGAAACCCTATTTATCAGCCCAAAGTTTTTGGTCTGACAAATGTAAGGAAGAATAAATGCACGAGCATAAATTAAAAGAAATTTGAAGGAAAAGAAAATGGATAGAAGGACGAAGGAGCCATTTTTTCACTTCTATCATCACCGCCATAGGAGCGAGTTGTGCATCCGCCGGAAAATCAACAAAGTAATGCAGAAAAACCCGGCGAGTCACGAACCAAAAAGCATTGTTGCGAGATGCCAACGCAAAATACAGCGATAAGTGCGACACTCGATGAGAAAAAGAACAGAATGGTGGAAAAGAAGACCCTTTTAGGAAGCCCCGAAAGCACGTACGCACGCGCCAGCGCGCTTGCGCATGTGACAGGCGAGTGAAATTCTTTCTGCATCCCTTTTGAATGCGATACGCGGGCGCGGAACAAAACGCGCCAATTCCGGCTAATAAATGTGCCATCTTCTTATCTGGGTTTTCAGTCCAGCTTCTTGACAATCTCTGCGTGAGCATTACTAATTTCAGTGGTAGTAAATCTCAAATGTCGGAGCCGATCCGATGCGCATGTCCGCCGTTTAAATAGGGTTTTCTACTTTTGCGATGCCATATTTAAGCACGTGGATCCATACATTACAACGCAAAAATAAAGTTTCATCACTGAAGCCTAATGCATTTATTTCCTCTGATTTGAAAACACAGTTTACAATTTTATAATTGCGCATTTCATATTATTTCATGCCATGATGAAGTTGGCGAACCACATGTGCTAATGCAGGCACCTTTGTTAAGAACACACTTAGAAATGCATAAGAAATTCATATCGGATATCATGCTCCGACAGAGCAAGATTTGCAATGATTTTGTATTTTTTTAAATAAGGAATTGATGAAAGAAGAAAATCCAGTGCACCGGTTTGTATTTTGACCACCATTTCCATTCTGCAGACAAAATTCCGTGCTGATAAAACCAACTCAATCTCTGTGGGATGAGTTGAAATTAAAATGAGTGTTTAAATTGAGCAGAGTTATTGTTGTATGCGATGCAGACGATAAAACAGGGCTTTTTTATTTGATTGCGTGAAAAAAAATTGGTTTCATAAACTGGTGGCTGCTATTTGGCTGTGTTGAGTTTTATTTCTTATGCAATATTTTTTAATCATTTCTATATACTCATGGAATCATCACAAAAGACTCTTTAAGTTTGCATCGCACAGTCTCAAACTCACAAAACGGCATCAGTGCGAGCCATAACGTTGGCCGGATCCCTGAGATGGCTAAAGTATGTAACTTCGTAAGCAATTGAGAAATTGCTTGTTGCATAAGCGAGGTCTTTAAGCTTTGAATAAAACTTAATTTTGTCCACGGGCTTATAAGGAGCGAACGCTACCTATTTTAAGCATAGCCTAACCTTTCCTTAGTTCATGGGTCTTAAAATAGTTTTAGCATGCTTTTCATTACCAATGGAAAATTTCAACAATCCTTTTCCAGCAATCAGAGATGCATGCCACTTGAGGACAAAATAAGAACCTTATGTTTATTAGCCGGCCTTCAAACTTTGAGTCAAAACTAGTCTTTTGGCATTCGAATAAAAACCAGCCCTTTAAGCAAAAAACGTTTGTCTTTTTAAGGGTTTTTCCTTTTAATTTAAGTAGTATGCTCAAACGTGGACGACCACACCCGAGGGAAATTAACTTGCGTTTGTGCATGTACATGTTTGTAGGAGGGCGATTATATCAAAGCGATGGATTTGTGCACACGACGATAATCTTTCTCACACAAAAGCAGGCATGGAAAATAGCAACGAATTCACCGACAACACCTACTTCAAACTAACTCTTACACGTTCTGCGGGCAGTCCCTTCCTGTCCTCGCTCTTTTGCTAGCCGTGTGTGTGGTCCACGGCAATTCTCAAGATGCGAGCTCTACAAGTAACACTTCAGCTGGCTGGCTAAAGATGACTGTTACAATCACACAGGGACCTGCAGCGGCAGTGGACTACTTCATTGGGCATTAAAGATGTTTCTGGTGGATCTACGCCTCTCAGAAATGTCACTGCATAAACATTCTTCATTTTCGACAACAGGAAGAAATGACTGGGTCTGTCAAAAATCCGTATTTTAGGCCACAACTGAGAAACGGCCACCCACTGTGCCAACGAGGGAATTTTTCGCCCAAAAGTGTGATTTCGAGTAGACACGTTTACACAAGAGGGAGGTAAGTAAAATCTTGCTGCGTTTTTCCACGATCTCTAAAGGCATAATTCAACTGCTCCAATGGGATTTTTGCACTGGTGGAAAGTAGGGGGAGGAAAATTTGCCGAATCGGAGGTAATATTTCTCGCCGCCTGTCTAGGGTGCTTTCTCTCGCGCCCTCTTGCTGCCTCTCCATCGGAAGAATGATTAGAAATAATTGTTGCATCCGTGGGTGGTCGCACTCTACGTGCCTGGGTACACACGTCCAGTGGCTTTTATTACATGGACTTGCTGACTCCGATCGTGTCAGTTGGTGTCTCATCATAATCAGTAGTTTCATAACCAACTTTGAAAATCCACCCATTTTACACTGCTATTGGTATGCATCAAAAGCGAATTGATAACCACAGTCATCCTTACCATGGACGCAAGAAACAAATCCAAACCTCTTGCTATCAAAAAGTCTTTTAATCAAAAGGGATTCCTTTGCTTAGTTTTTGAAGGAAAATGGATGACTAAAATCGAAAGATACTTCAACTGAAGACCAGTTGCACAGGATCAAAGGTTTCACTCTCGACTGCAACCCCGTGGCCAGTTTGAATGGGAAGACAGTGAAAGAATAAACATATGGGGAATAACTTGGTGGCATAACTCTTAATTAGCGCGATTCCCTTCTGAAAATAGTTTCCTAGAGAGCAAGAGAGTGGGAGAGACTAACAGACTAACGGCCACGCCGCTCGGCCAATCAAGTCAACAGGTTTGTGTTTGCCTGCGGTGACAATTTTGTGCCTTAAAACAGACGTTTGCGTTTTTGCAAAACCACAAACACTAAATTTTGTCTCTGCGGTAGACTCTAGGGTGGAAGGGTTGGCTAGTGAGTAGGTGGGAGTCCAAGTTGGTGAGAGGACTGTAAAGGGACTGCGAAAATGCAGGGAAAAAACGGCGTAAAATGTCGACTCAGCGCTACTTCACTTGACAGGCGGAGAGAAAATGACGATGTTCACTCGCAAACGCACAATCGTGCCCACTTTCTACCGCACGCGAGCTGGAGGTAGTTGTTTTCCGCCTTAGTGAGGTGAGACAGGGAGAGTAAGAGGTAGAGAGCGAGGCAGCGAGTTGGAGAGGTAGAGGGAATTTAAAAGACCGCCCAAAGAGTGAGGCGAACGTGCCGGTGCGGACGTGTCACCTGCGTTTGTTTGAGGTGCGATGACGTGATGAAAAGCTCGCAGTGCGGCGGTGCGGTGATGCCTGCTTGCATGCGTGCCTGTGTGCGTGAGGGAGGCGCACACACACACACACACACACACACACAAAGCGAGCGTCGTTCATGCCATAAAAAATTCGCCAATCGCGGGAAAAACAAGATGGCTGGCTCGGTTTTTCGCCTCGGTTTTGCAGACGAAAGCTCGCGGTTGAGCATATTTGAGCTAAGGCGTGGCAGCGGCAGCAGCAGCGGCAGCATTATTGGCATTGGCAGCACCATTAATGTTCTCTTCTCAAACTATCTGTCCCACCTTCGTTCTACCCTCTGACGCAAAACCAGTTGCTCCATGCTTTTGATCCACTGATTTCTTTTTTAGATCCCGGTAGAGATCACTGCAGCCAGAAATTTGCCACTTGCCTTGCCGTGTTCGGCCCAATATTCTCTAGCAATTGCCAGTTATTCAGAGAGTAGATTCTTTGAGCTAGCAGTAAATGCAGCATTCTTCGATTCAGGTTTGCTAAACCTTGGGACAACTTTGTTTTGGGAGCACTGGAATGGCAACTGGAGCAGATTAAGTGCTTGCTATCTACGCAGCAAAGTCTTTGCAGATATGATGAAAAAAGGTAGTATTCGTAAAGACCGAGTAAATATCGCAATATATTGGTTGATATTACAAGGAGGGAAACTTGATTCGACTAAAGGATCTTAGAAGCAGCATAAATCACGGAAATCTTATCATTGGAGGTATAAAAATGATAAGTGGGTGCCGAGCTGGTTTTTCACAAAGAATCAAGAGAGGGCACAAGACCGTCACCGGGACGAGGCCATTAGGGCAAAAACGAGCTTTCGGAGGGCGTGTATAAGTGTGCGAGTATTTGTGTGGGGCAATAATTAATAATAGTGGGGCAGCGAGAAAACAAACAAACAAATGGTTGGAGGCCTGATGTTTGCAAGCAGGGTGGCCCACACCAACGGGGCCGTAAATTTTTGACAGCGCCAAATGTACACATATAAACACCTCCTACGTGCACATGCGCAGAAAAACATGGAAAACCGTTGACTTTGGGTCTCGCAATCCCGTGCACACGCACGCAGGCGCACACTTTAACATTGCTTCGTCAGCTGTTTTTTTCTGAACCGGAGGCACAGAAAACACTACTGGATGATTTTTCTGCTTTAAGTGGGCCTAGAAGGAGGGAGGGAGAGTGAAAGCGGCAGACTTGGAACACGGCGAATATGCCGTAGTGGAAGGTAATCATGCTTTGGCTTACCGATTCTTGTGTATCGGAATTCCCGAGGTTAGATGAGCACTTTTTGATTGTCTCATTGATGCAAAAACACAAACCTTCCACCTTTTGGCTAGTATGCAGCATATCCGTTATGACTTGTATTTAAGGCATTGCCTTGACAATTGTGGGTTTAACTCACAGGTGGCTTCGTAGTTAAGGATATTCCATTGTCAGCATGGGAGGCCCTGACTGCCATTACGTCCATATTTGCTATTCCGTCATTTTGTGAGGTCGTTCAACAACTTACCCAACTACTAGAGTGATCAAAGTTAGCGAAATGGGCAGCATTTTTGCAAGTTAAAAATAAAACTATTCAAATTTTGTCGTTAGAATCGCAGTGATTTGTGATTGAATGTGCGAAAACAAGCTGAACAAATCTTTATAGTTTTTAATGACAAATCTCGGGATTTTGTTTGAAAGTATCAAATTTCGACTAGAAATTTAAAGGTCAACAAATAAGTTGTTTCTTATGGAGAACTAAGGAGCAAATTCGCAAACATCTGGCGCAGGATAGTCCAAAGACAATTTGCAAAGAGTTCCTGAAATTCTCTTTGTTCATTATGTTTGGAAAATTGGGAACGGTACCATTTCTGTTAGAAATAATTGGGTTAGCGTTTTTAAATAGTACGTTCAAAAAATAGCTTGAAAAGTCATTTGATTTCGAGTTTCGAATGTCACTGAGAGGTTGGAACCTTTTGTGACCCCACATTCTTTGCCTTTTACACGTTAGTCACTTTGCTACCAAATGGGATCCAGATTGCGAAAGGAAAAACCTCAGCCTCTCGAAGTTGTCGTCCTTAAAATATAATTGAGTTGCAATGCAGCACAGCAAATCACATGTGATTCTCAAATAAATGATTAAAATGAACACATTCAAACCTTTAATGGAAGGATCTCACATTTCAGGTGGACGTCGCTGTGACTGCAGGCTATCTTATTGTTGCACATAATGCACACATCAAGTTTTCATCCACCTATCATCTTTAGAAGGTCAGAAAAGAAAATGCATTAAAAGCCCTCGATGCAACTCAAGATCAGGGAACTCATACATTAACCACTCGTAAATAACTTGACGCGACAGGTCTATAATTAGAGGCGCTTCATGTGTTTCAGGTATATGCTAAGGCCATGTAGAAAATGAAGGCTAATTTAAGGTTCCATAAGAATAATTTTCCTTATCATATCGCATCGCTTGCGCACCCTTAAATTGGTAAGTTTCAAGAAAGACTCATTGTCGAATGCGCCGGAAATCGTAATTCTTATTGGTCATTCTATTTCATAGATGTATTTTTTTAATAGCTGACTTTCTTTAATAACAACCTTAACTTAAATTAACGGCTCCTTCTAAGTAGGTGTTCTTGGCTTAAAACGGATTGAGGACAAAAGCTACAATGAAGAAATTCGAACTGTTACCGATTGCTCAACTTCGTGTATTAGGTAAAGTTGTAGTCCGAGAGGCTAAAATTGCATATGAATTTTGATTTGAGAACGGATCGAGTCAATGAGGATGACAATAAAAACAGATTCTAATGTCAGACGGTGAAAAATTAAGGTTTCTTAATTGATTTAAGCATACACATGCATTCTTAGACCGTACAGTTAACACAAAGCTCAGCTATTTTGCTTCACTTGCCGCTTTCAAATGATCTATTCCGCATTACGGTGGGTCCTTCCTCTGAAGGAGTTTTTCCCTATCGTCTTTACGTTAAGGGAAGACAGGCGTAGAAGAGACCAGCTTAAGTACAGTTGGTACTCATTTCTAGTGCCCCTTTTTTCGCTCTCGCTTCCTCCTCATGGCGAGGAGTTGAGTATATGATTTATGCGGAGACAAACGAACAAACACATGCATACACACACTCGTGCATAAAGTGTTTTGCTTGGGACGAACGCGTGCATGACATTTAGAAAAGCGAAAAGGTCAGAGGAAATTGACAACGTGAGTTTTCTAGAGTTGGGGACGGCTCCACGCCACCCGGTTTAATGCGTATGAAGTAAAAACGGCGAGTGAGAAAAAATGACAGAAAAAATGATCGAGGCAGGAAAAAATAAAAATAGATTTAGCGAGGAAGATACACCTTATTTTGAATGGCACGCTCTGTGTTGGGAAAAATTATATTGACGTCAACTGTGCTTACTCTTCACAAAGCATTACTTTGATAAAACCTAGCGTCATTGTCATACTTTATGCTAGACAGAGGAAAATTATTTTGCATAAGGAGAACATTGTTAAGGTGTTGTTACAAAATGTCTTCGCCTAATAAAATTAATCCATGGAATTTGCGAATGTTTTTGGCAGCAAAAACAGGTTAAGATCTACATCACAAGTAAAGATATTGCGTGAGCGGAATTAAGGCCTCAAATATTTATAAACATAATATCTTTAATTTATAAGTCAAATTATATGCTCTACCCAAAACAACGGTCAGGTAACGTTAATTTATTTTGAAGGAAAATTATTCAGCAAAATTGATGGGTGTTTGTCTCTAAGAAAATAGCCAGTTTTTACAAGTTTCTGGTTGATTTTCTTTACAGGCTTTTAAAAACGTATTTTAAAATTCGTCTAAGACATAAAAGTAGCGAGTAGCTAAAATTCTACACTGAGTATTAAGAAGCATGAGGCGGAAAGGCGCCTTTACGTACAAGGTGGTGGATGGCTTGAATCAAAACCGCACAGTTTAAAGTTTACGCAAACTTGTTTAAAAACAATTTTGAGATTAAAATCGGCTGCAAGATAGGAATTTGCTCTTGGTCTGAAACTTGCTTGTTTCTGGCATGTTTTTTAAGGGGTTTAGTGAGTAATTTTTAGAATTCAAAGCAAAATTAATAGCAATATATATCATAAGTATTGCTACATTTAAACCTACATTAGGACTTATTATGTTTTGATCCATGCGTTCTTGGAGGCACTTGATTCGAAGTTCAGAAGAAGCATCGAAGGGAGAAGATATCCCGACATTGCTAAGCCTCAGTGGCTTAAAGGAACAACTGTTGTGTCGCCGCTTACTGTCTATGTGCATCATTAAAACTAAAACGAATGCATTACTTGAAAATTGTTGAGGAAAAACAGTCCTTGATAAGCATATATTCCTTCCAGTTTGATCTAGTAGTTTAAAAGCCATTCGAAATGCCTGAGGCAACTCATCGGCAGATAAAGCACTGATTAACGAATTCGCAGATTTAAGCTAAGACATATAATACAGTGCAAATGTTACCAGTTCTTCTAATTTCTTTATCTCTGCGCTTTCGGAGTTGGATATGAAGCACATTTCATCACTGCGCTGCATTTTTGTCTTTGAAAGTCAACGTAACGCTGGTCAAACTATATTAAATGCAATTGGTGCGTTAAAACAAATGCGCAAGTCAAACAAGATTAAATTAAAAAATCCTTAACAATAGCAGTAGCATAGCGTTACAGCTAAATTTATAAAGTTATTTACTATTTGCAATGGGTTTTAAATTTTTATACGAATCTCATTGTTCATGCGTCTGAGATGCTACTTTAATGCTCACAGTTATCTAGTTGTGTCATTCTAACCATTATCATGCTATTAATTGACAGTCACGATTAAGTTTTTATGACGCATTTGCGCATATAAAGCTTGTAAACTACAACGCCAACATCAAAATGAAGTTTTAGGATAGTGATTAACCAGGTATGCAATTTCATTCTGAAGGTCCAGTCAGATTTGTTGCAAGACTTATATCGAGAACTTTAGCAAAATCAAACAGAAGTATAGTATTTTGAGTTAAGTAAGCCATTGTTACGTTTTTTTATTGGAGTCAACTGCTTTTTTAAGGTTAGCCAAATACATCGTCACAGCACCTTGGCCAATGGTGCGCATATTACCCATCTTTCTCGATGTTTTGAACACAGTTGACGGTGCTTGTCATGGATTATTTTTTCTTCGCCACCCTTTCAGCAATTTTCTTTCTTCCTCGGTATGCGTTGTCCGCCACCATATCCCGATGGCAGCGTGTCTTTTTAAGGACGCATTTCGAAATTGCTAAACTATATTTTGCAGGTCCGGCAATCTACTAGTGAAATAGTTCTCATCACTCGAGACGCATTTTAGCCTTAAAGGTGGTGGGACTTGTGTCGTGCCCATCGTAAGTGAGGAAGGGCTGGAACGTACATGTAGAGCCGTACCATTGGCTATTGCAACACTTTTTGTCAGCCATAAGGGATGCATAAAGAAGCAAGCATAGGGTCTAGAATTGGCCTCGTACTTCCCCGTAGTTGAAGGAAGTAACTCAAGCCGTTGTAGGCTGCCACATTCTCATTGGAAAAGGATCTTTCGAATCCAGTAGAAAAACGCCTACTCAGCCATAAATTTAACTTTTGAGGGCGCTTATTCCCAATAAAACGCCTAGTTTGAATGTTCGGCACTTGATTCTCTTGATCCACTTGCTAATGACGAGTCCCTGAGCAAGTCTTGATGCACGCACATTCTCGTACCGTGCATTGCTTTGTGGACTCTGCATTGACGTGTCACCGGTTTATTAAAGGAGGATTAACTATTTTAGTACTCCTGCTTCTATAAAGTCCATGAGTCTTCCACTGCTCAGGTTTTTCCTTCCTCAATCAAAAAAAGAGCAACATTAGGATCAAATCTCTCTCTCAAGAAATGAATGAGAAGTCTAATGAGGTAGAGCCTGAATGCATAGATGAGCTTGAAAGTGCAAAATACTAAGGTCTGATCCTAATAAAGTTAACTACAGGGACAGGTTCAACCACTCCAGTCACATCGCCATGGCTGCCGCACCCAAATACGTCCTGAATTTTGTTTAAAAAGGGAATTCGAGGCAACTTCCTTACACCGGACTGGCCATCTTCCCCTATGCATTTCCTCAGCACCTAACAATAACTGAATTGCTTATATATCGCAAAAGTTGCCCAAGGTTCCCATTCTGTCCTACGTGGCCGTTTTAGAGTGGCGTATCTTGTGACGTTTTCCTGGCCGTGTTGGTCCTTTTGTAGGGGTACGCCACCCACGGTTATGGTGCTGGCGTAGTGTCCAAAGCATGTGACTGAGCACCTATTCGAGAACAAATGACGCTCGAATGTGTGTTGAGCAGAGCGTTTGCCTCAGTTTCTTGACTACTTCGTCGTACTCATTTTTTCCACTTTGCAGACTTGAGAGCGAAGCCTTTAGCAAAAATTCTGCTGTGGTCTGCCTACCGGCGAGATGCGCGTTGTGGAACCCTACTTTTCTTTGGATTTCATACCAAGTCTGCTTTATAGAGGCAACAAAATAACAATTTCAAGTCAAAGCTATGTCACGTAATACCTTAATTAAGAACGGGCATATCGTCCAAGTGTAAAACATTTTGAATATGGTTAAATCAACACCGCTTACGTGAAAGACACTAAAATGCGACTGCTGCATCGCAGAGAAGCATGGCATTAGATACACAAATTCTGTTGGACAACATATGAAACGTCTTCCTTTTCTCACTTTCGGCCGAATCTAAATTATCCATTCGCCGATTTTAAATACAACATGGGAAGCCACATTGACACCTGTAGAAAATTCAGCGGACTCACGTATGAGGAGGCTGCACTAGCTGCATAACAGTTATAGAAACAACACAAATAGTTTAGTTCGCCTGGAGTTTGCAGGAATTAATAGGAAGTATGTGGAAGCAAGCGTAACGAAAAAACAAAGCGCACCTAATTTATTGGTTTAATGTGGCAATTCTGAGTTTTATCGGGCGTTGCTGTCACTAATGCGGTACCGAGATCAACCCCCCAATCCCTTCTTTCATCCGAACCTCATTAACACTTTAGGAATGTTAGTACCTTGACTTCGAAGTTGGTCGACCATGACGCATTAAGGAACCATATTTTCAGAGTGCATGACGAACCTATCCTCGATTCCAATCAACGATTGGTCCTTAGATGTGAGTCTCGACAGCTTTTGCAGCCTCCGCATCACTTTACCAGTAGCCAAAGGTAAACCGACTTCCGCAGTGACCCAGAAGACGTTTCAGGAGAGCGTTCGTTTGATTCGCGACTTTTGTCTCTCACAAAGGACCCAACTTTATCAAACTTTCTGCCTATTTTGAATGGAGAGCTGACAGAGTTGTCAGCTTCAAGCCTCTGGATCGAAGAAATTGGGAATTTCATTGCACTCAGTCCATACTACCCTCTCGCCACTCAAGAGTCGCATTCCAGGGGAAACTCACAGCATCACTCCAGGTGGTTGAAATAACCATCAAAGCTAAATACAATCACTGAACTCCCGTCTTTTACAATTTCATCCATAAGGAATGATTTTTTTATCAAACTATGCAACTGATGACACTCTTCTGGAATACTCGTGAAAAATATCCCCTCACTCGGATAATCGAAGCTAAATTTGCTCTGTAGGGCCATTGCGCAAACTCATCTGCATTAACGGCTTTGTAGGGGCAGGTACGAAGACCAAAATCAGACTTAGGCTCCAAAAGTCCTCCAAACTCTTAATACTTATATATGCATGGCGCATTGAAACATAACATCCCAGTGAAGAGACTGGGAAAGGGAATTCTGTAAAGAACCATTCAGCATGAGTTGTTCTCTAGCAAGGGTACGGGTTAATAGGCGCTGAAGGGAGGCAGAGGTCGGAGACAAATTCTAAGTACTTTATACAAAGATGTTAAATACATTACAGATACAAACAGAATAACTTTATACAGGGATGAGGCTATTGACGAGAGGCAGGAAGGTGAAGAAGGGGACAGTGGGGGGAGGGGCAGTGGAATGAAAGAGCAGAAAAGCACCGCTAGCTGACCTGCACATCGACAACGTTGGACCACTCGGAGACGCGTTGAAACCGATCAATAGAGCGCACAGCAAAGTAGTAGATATTCTCCGGCTGCACACTTGTCAGGGTGCAAGCCATCGGCAGCGGCAAGGCCTCGATTGTGCCGACCTACAGCGTAAAGTGAGCAATGACACAAAAAGGTGCCCATGAGATCGTAGAAAACTGATTGGCTTACAGGGTGACAGTTACCAAAGCCCTGTTCAACAATGTTACTCAATGATTCCACCCAGAGGACCACTAATTTCTTGGTGACAGAATGCAAACAAACAGGTTTTTTCGTCTGCCAGCTAATGACAGGCAATTGTAACACATTTGATGCATGAGATGAGGAACCCAAAATCCCATTTCATCAAACAGACTTACGCTATGCTATCATGCCATGAAGCATTTGAAGCATAACAAGATTTGTCACAATGCTAGAGACTTTTTATCAAAAACCCTGGGGTAACACAGAGCTATTTTTGAATTTGTGTAGCATCTTTGATGTGATTAACAAAAACGATCTTTGACATATCCTACCTCTACTTATAAATATGGATAGATGAACACAAAAAATGATTCAAATTTCCAAGAATTGGCCAAAGTCAAAGTTATTCCCATACAAGCATTCAATTCTGTAGCCTCATACGAAGGAGTTAAATTCAATTTCAAAGTTCTGTAGAGATGGGAAATTCAACTTCCTCTACAAACAGCTAGATAATGCAAATTGACACATTAAGATCTGGTTCCAGATAAGCAGTAGAAGAGACAAGTGCCGAACATACGACAAACGCAGTTCCTACTACGAAAACGACATTTGCGCTAAAAATAAAAAATCTAGTAAACAAATTTACTTTTTGCCATACGTCGCTGGAGAGTGGAAAACGAGGATCGACATCAGAGCTCGCGTAGCTGTATAACTCGTAGAATGCTGCCGGTTCAAATGAAAATTCCACAGAGTCAAGTTCCCATTGAAGGCAAACTCCTATGGTAGAAAAAATACTTTGAAATGATCTGTTTTGAGGCTTGAAAATTATGGTCCGAACGGCAAAGATTGGCTCATCATGACCCAAAAATCCACCGGCCTCATTTTAGGCAGCAATAAGGAGTTTAAGCGGCATTAAAAGGTATGTTCGGCTGACAAAAATGAGAACAATATGATAAGCGCAGAAAAGTCTTCGGGTCAATTTTACATCCACTGTATCGGAAAATGATGGACTAGTCCATGCAAGGCACTTAAACTGGGCAGAACTTCTCTATCTGGAGGAATCATGCTTGACGAGTCTGAACTATGAGTTCCACACCGCAAACTAGTTGCAAAAAAAATCAACACCACCTCTGCAAACATGACACTCAACCTCCACGTAGCCACGTAAAATGGATAACGAAATTTGGGTCAACCTTCGGAAGACACAGAAATGGAAAGCAGCAACGAAGGCTGCACACGAATGGACAACGCATCGGGGGACGACACCGAGAACTCGCACGCGGGCAGGGGAGCGATGGGGGCAACCGTCTGAGTTGCCTCCACAGCCATGTGGGCAGTGGCGTAGGTTATTGCCGCGGTAACGGGTGGGTTGAAAACCGCCTGCGACACTTGAGGCGGAACTATTTGCGACGTCTGAGCCAGAGGATAGGAGGAGGATGGTGGGGTTGTTAGTGCCAAGGGAGTTTCGGTGGCTTTAGGAGAGTAATATTGTGAGAACGATGCAGACATGTGTTGGAAAAGTAAATGAGAACCCACCAATGTATGCAGTCGCGGGCGCTACAGTTGCTTCGTCGGGGAGCTGTTGTGAATGAGATGACGGAATTACGACAGTGTTTAGTTCTGGAAGATGACCAACCACTACTGCTTGAGGTTTGGGCGCAGGGGGCATCTAGAATAAAAAAAAAACAAAATCATAGCTGACGAATGGTTTCAAAATTTGAGGATCTAGCGTTCAGCGAAGACCCCAAAAAGTGGAAAGTATGACGCCGTAGCACTTCCGTCGAATCTCCCGATAGATCATGAAATTACTAATCGTTTTGTTGGGGCCTCTTCCCTCGAGATTTTATTTCAAAAAGTCTAAACATTCGCATACTAGTACTTCACATGTCCATGCAATTTATCCTGCTTTTTGAACCCACTTGGAATTCCTGATTACCAAAAGCGCACAATCCCAACAATGATTTGGTTTTCTGTGCCCTAAAAGTAAATTCGACCCTGCTACCTACATTCCAAGGAACAACAGATTTAACTTGGTGAGAGTGACCAAGTCAGTCACGTCCTCTTCTCCAACCAAGGGCTCAATAGCGAAGGAGAAAACGATACTGAAGGGCAATTTCATAAATAGATTATTAAAAGGAGCCAAGGACCGTAAAGCGCCAGACGATAAGCATGCATTGACAATTCGTACTCCATAAGGGGTTTTACCTTGTTCAATTGGCGCCGTGACAGGCAGAATAGAGAGTGACAACTGATGGTGTTAAGACCAACGAAATAGAAGTAAGACTAAGAGCTTGAAAGCATAATAGGGTAGTCTGTCACGCTGGATTCGATGTGAAATTGAAATAACCATAAATATGGTGGGAAAATTCATGACTCCTAAGAATCCACTATCGCAATCACAGAAGCACTCACAAATTCGGCCTTAGAAATAGGCCTAAGTTCGCGCAAATAACTCAAAACACTATCACCGCAATTGATGGGCCGACCATACACTCAAATGCCAATGCATTCTTCCCGATTTCAAACGCAGATTTGCTAAGCAGGTATGAATAAGTATCAAACAACAGCTTTCAACCGAGTGACGAAAATACGCGAGGTCGCCACCAACCAATAAAAAGCATTAACTTTATGTAATGCATATGTGACGTAACATAACCTACACTTTCGATGATAAGGGCTTCAACCTTGCGTGAAATAGTTTCCAGTTTTCGGATCCGCTTCTGCAATTCTTGAGTCACTTTCTTTAAGTAATTAACCTCCTCAATTGACAAAGACACCATACTGAGTAGCCCTTTCACAGCCTGTGTAACAGAACCCTGGAGCTTTAACTTAATCGTTCCTTTTAGACGTTCCAATATTACGGGATCCTGCAATTCGCTTTCAAATGTTGACTTAGGAGCATTCTCAATGCTCGGACCATTGGACGATTTCGGTGCATTAGCGATTTCAACCCCACCCTTGCAAGCTAATTGAACTGCAGTAGAGTTGTCCTCGAGCAACATTTTCTTCCTCAAAGGCTCATTCACCTCAGTCTCTCGTTCAGTGCTTCTTTCCGTGTGTGCCGGCATCTGCAACAAGTTCGTTTGATTCAGAAATAGATTATTAGAGGAAATCATTATAAAGGGACCAGAATCATGCTCTGAGAATCATAATGCACATAGTCAAACAGAAAATACCAATGACGAATCCAAAACAATCGAAACGCTATTGGCTAATGCCACTCTGCGGTGACATACAAATATTGCGGGTAAATTTATTGGCAATCCCATCAATTAAAACAGATGTTAAATTAATGTAGTACTTATTATTATTAAAAAGATAAGCAGCGCACTAATTTTTCACATTTGATTTTGTACAACAAGGTTTTAAAAAGTGTTACTAACACTGACCAGCGTTATCTGCAATGGAAGGGAGCCTCGAGACAACGTGGTACTGAGGTCCTTGTTAAGTCACGTACGCACCACTACTCTGATGATTTTGTAGGGCGCATGCCTATGCTTGTATGTACGATCCATCGATGCACTCTTCATTGTGTGCTCTCCTCTACGTTTTGATCGCGCGTGCCTTTCACCTCGATTTTTAATGTTTCAATGTACTAAAGAAATGCATAATATAATGATTCGCTTGCACGGGCTGCCATTTAACTTTTTACGACTTGGTATGATATTGACATTGTAGCGTCCCGAGCATCCCTAGAAGACGGTGCGAAGGCTAAGTGTAGATCAGAATATGTGTATTCAAGACAGGCGGTAAAGGGGCTGCCGGCATTACCAGGAGACAAGCTTATGCAGCCAGGTTCAAGATTACCACCATAAATGTGCAGGACCGACCAATTGGCCAAACCAATTAAACCACTACAGAAATAACTGCGTGGGCCGGCCTCCGGGCAATGACGGCAGGCACATTTCCTCCATCTATTGAATATATTCAGTCCCATATTTTGCCTTCATCTGCCTTCAAGGAAGGCTCGAGCTGCTGCATGTACACTGCTAGATTATGGGTTTTCTATTTGTTAAATCATTTTTTACCTTACCTGGGCTGCATAAGTGAATCCACTATCCCGCCAATGCTAGAATGCGAAGCCGGTTTTAGAGAAAATAGTAAGTCTGTAGCGTCTCAAGTCGCCCTTAAAGACGAAAGAAGGCAAAATGCAGGACATAATATGCATATATGTGCACTTAACAGGCGGAGAGAATGTGACTGCTGGTCTGTCTTGGAAGTTGGTTCTCACCGCTAGGTCAATGTGGCAATTCAAGCGACCGGAAGCCAACTAGCAGTCCAAACGAGCAAAGCATTGCAGCGTCAATTCATAATTTACTTTACTCTTCACTTTTGGCAATTTTAGCACGACATGTATCCTCTTTGTCATTTGTTGCACTTCTTTGGGACCTTGAAAGTTGTGAGTATTTTGAAAGGTATTGAGTATCTCGAGGTTGAAACACTGGTCCCTCTAAGTGTTTTGTAGTTTGCATAATAGCTGTACCAGCTATAAAGGAAGCCCTTCTGATCGGAGGGACTACCAAGTGCTCTAAGACTTTTCAGAACAAGGAAGACATAACACTTGGGCTTAGAGCATTAATTTGTTGTGCAGAAGGAATTGGGCCTGTTGGAAAATACGATAAAAACGAGCCAAAAATGCCCTAATTAGAGACTGAAAACTGATATACAAAGGTACTGCATAGCTCCTCGTCTTTTTTGAGCACCGTCCTTTGCACCCCCTCGATAAATACCACTGCATTAGCCATCATCCACTAGTCAACCGTGACAGCTATCAAGTCTCCATTTGAAATGGTGTGCCCTTTACCCCAGCATCATATTTAGTCTTGACGTTTTCATTGTATCTGGTGTTTGTCTTGCCTAGGAAGTGGATGTGGGGACGAGAGAATGCGCTGGCCATCATGCGTGTCAATGGTCAGTCGGAGAAGTGATGGTCGGATAGCAGTCACCTCAAAAAAGATGGAATTAAGCATACTTTAACGGGAGTAAGGTTCTGCCTGACTTCATTTCTGCCCAAGTATATCCATCTTAATCCATTTTGTAGAGTACTAAAATGAAAATACAACGCCAGTACACTTAGCTGGTGTCCATGCACAAGTAAGGAAGGTAGCTCCATAATGTACCGCCCTTACGCAGTTAAAGGCCATCGTCGATTTAGTTGCCGAAGGCCTTCCTACGAACACAAAGCTGAGGTAGTAATTTGAGGTAGCTACCGGTTGTCCTTCACCCAGTAAACACTCTACTTCCGTCCGCTAATAATTAATTCAAAGGAGTAGAAAATCAGTATGGGGTTCGCCTTCCGTTGTTATTAAGTTTGCGCATTGAGGCTGAGGCGAAATATGTATGTTCTTCAAACATTGGGGCTAGGGGCTACTGATTTGGCTCGAAGACCAGTCCACCTAAAGAAGAAATAATGGAAACCACCCCAGGTGGTCAACCACTACAGCAGTGAGTTAAAAAACCAGCGTGCTGCAGGCGCTCTGTCAGCATTAGCAAAGTAATCACTGTTCATAATCGGCATTACACCAACAGCATCAACAGTCGATCCATTTTCAATTCCCTGTAAGCATCGACCGAGTTGGTGCAACCGGTGTGAGGCCGGATCGTGTGCATTTGCTGCAGGCAGTGCAATTCCAGCAGAAGTTGAATATGCCTCGTAAAACTCCACAACACCAGATATCTCTGCCCTAGGCATTCAAAAACCTACTTTGTATTAATGCTGTTCAGTTTGTAGTGAGTCTTATGGAGCTGTACAGGTTACATGGAATCACAAAGGCCTTTAGAGTTCTATTTCATCATCTGGGAACAGTTATGACCACTCCTGTCACATAAGTTGAACACTAATGCCCAATAACATCTTTGCGAATGATTTGTTCATTGTTGTAAAATGGCATCCTTTCGTGTGTCAGAGCCGGTTTGGGATCTGTTATTCGCGAATTCCTGTACCCTCATTACATTTGGCCGCGTAAGACGAAGGCATATACCTAACCATTGTTTGTCTTTTAAGCTTTATTTGCCTCATTGCATGATGAAACTCAAACCTACAATTCCTCTTACTGATGTGCCGGTGAACCATGTATCCCCTCCCCTTGTTTCCAGCTTGGATAGCTATTGACGAACTATTCTCCCAATTCACTTCCTCCCTACCCGACAGTATGTGAATTGCCTACCTATCGTAAAAATTACAAGCAGTTCAGATTCGGTAGCACTCGTCTGTCCCACGTGGGGTACGCCACCCACGGCAATGGTGCCGGCGTCAGTGGCCAACGCAATTGGCTGAGCACCTGTTCTGGGAATAAACGGTGCTCGAATGGATGTTGAGCAGACCACCAAACACTTCATTACACTCTCACTTCAATTTATTGATTCACCTACTCATTGGATAACGCATCAAACTCGTGATAAAGTGAAACCTTTTACAAAACATGCGGTTACAGTTACGGCACCCCCTCTGATACGTTAGCGTAGGTCAGATTGCGATTTGCTTTGCATTTTCCTTTTAGTTTGAAACCTTCCTAATGGTACCAAATGGCCCAGAAAATAATCTGTTACTGCTGAATTCCAGTTCTAAATCTCCTTTGCTGCGTCCACCTCTGCCCACCGAGAATCGTTGCGTCACTCAGACAAAATGCATCTGAAGTGTGGCTGCTGAGCTGCGAGAACCAGAAGCCATCGACCGAAAATTCATTGAACTCAGTGGGCAATGTGAAAATCATCCCCACCTTACCATTTTGAGCATAGCTTGCCAGTGTCCCCACCTTCGAAATGCATTGGAATTCTAGGAAATCACCAACGTGTAGCTGAGGGAAAGAAGCCAATTGTTACCGGTCCCAATGCTTATCAATAAGCAACAAAGGCGGCAGAGAATGACCTCGGGGGGTGAAGGGCTCAATAACCTCCTTGCCTACCAAACTTTTAATTGTTCTTTTAGAAGATGCACTGTGCATCAAGCCTCACCAGCAGACTGCTGATTTGATTTGGCCGACCGTATTTGACTTAGCACTCTTAAAGTTGCTTACGGATCGGCTATGAGGGTTCCATCGGAAAGTTCTGACAGGTCTTCCTTTACCAGTACTGTCGCAATCAATCTTACAGCTTCCATTGATAACAAATGCACTGTCAAGCTAATGGACATTCACATCAGAAAGAAAAACAACATGGTGCTAGGTCCGAAAAAAACAGTTAAAAGCACTTGAGTTTGAGTAATAAGGTGGGGAAAAGAAAAATTAAAAATCACAGATAAAAGACGGTATCCGCATAGAGACAAATGTTCAGGTAGCATGATACACGGAATGCAGAACCAAACGTCGTAAAAGAAAAAGTCGGTTTACAAGCTTATTCGTTCTTCTTTGAGACATTCATTTGATTAGGGAGGCCCCGTTTCTTCGACCGGCCTTCGAAACTCCCTTGTGTTTTCTTTCTCACACTCCATTCGTTTTCAGCCTTACTGTTCTCCTTGATGATTTTCTGCGTCTCACACATGGATTCGTGCAGCTCTGCAATCCTACGCCGCAACTCCTTGCGGAAGGCAATGTCGATTTTGCTTCGATCCATAAACGCCAAGTCCACCTCGGTCTTTTGAAGAGTCTGATTAAGGCAAGTAATAATATCAGTCCCATTACAGCCCGTTCCGCGAAACAAGTCCCTCGAGGTTGCATTTAGCAGCCCGACAATACAAAAACAACAATAATGAGAAGATTCTAAAAATTCCACACAATCCAACTCATTCACACACGACGTCAGATTTATTCCTGAGCAAGCTGAGATCCATTCGTCGGCAATTGCAATAACGCTCACATCAAAACCACATATTGGGCAAAGACGAGTAAGCCACACACCCCAGTCCTATAGAAAGAACGCATCCATCGGACTTTGACTTATCAGATCGCTCGCAATATTTGAAACGCGACACCTGGGAGATGAATTTTACCTCATAAATCTCATCATCTATGCTCCCACCTTATAGTTACCTCAGATCTGCCGAATAGCTTCCTTCTCTTCCTACATCTTGTTAGGGAAAGCAAAGTGGACCCATTTAAAGTAATTCTTACAAGTCACGGATACAAAGGCCCTTTCTACCGCACAGGTGTTACATGCAGCAATAAATAGCAGATGTGGCGCACTAGGAGCGGCTTTTGGCATCTCATGGACCAATTCAAGCACCGTTAGTGGAAACGCCAAGTAATGACTGTAGAGCAATGTGACTTATCGTAAACGAAGACGAAATACTAGCATCCACAAAGACCGTACACACAGCAAGATGATAGGACACTTGGCGCTCACAATTGAGCCATTCGAATAAAGTCAATGCTTCAAGGATGTTGTTGATGTAGTTGGTGCTACTCCTTCGGGTATGACTCACCGTGTGGAGATGCCGATCACCGCCAACACATTAAAGCATAACCCGCTGTACGAGTGTACGAGAAACGGGTAGGACGGCTGGGAGTTAATGAACACAATTATGCAGACACAAACACTTAGCGAGAGCTAACGTACAACGGGTACCGGGACGGCAAATCGCATCGGTAATGAAGCTTACCAGGTTGTCCTAGGGCGGTTCAGCTGTTTCGTTGGTAATGGTTGAAAGCGATGTGTGGGAACGCAAGGGGGGAGGGTTGCGTGAAAAATACAGGTTACACTACTGGGATTAGTTTCCATAAAATCAAGGGGTCATATTTGATTTCTATGACCCAATAGTAGTCTGTATCAGCAGTGGATTCAGGTGCACAAATAGAGGAGAAGTGTACAAACTGACCTGAAGGCGGATGACGAAGCGGCAGGTAAGGACGAGCCCAAGAACTATGGCATGGGAAGCCTCCTTGAGGCCCTCACCGAGAGCCCAATTGGCGAAGAGAACGAAAAAGAGGAGGACCATGAGCGCCATATTGGCCACATCGGCAATGTTTTCCCGACCTACCATTAGCACCACCCCACAGACCATTTCAACAGCTCCATAGAAGCGGCGCATTGTATCTGCTTCCGGTCGCCATCCCGTAAAACGCTGCAGGGGAAAGACCTTGGTACTGCGCGCAAATATCCCCCGCTGCAAATGAAGAATGAACGTTCAGCACAAGCTACGACACCAAAAATCCATGGTGATGTTTAGAGAAATTGAGAACCAAGAGCTTTTCAAAGCCATACTGCACTTTGAAAATGCATAAAATGGAACTCTGCAACTTAATAAAAATGAGATTAACTTCCGGGCGATTTCCGCTTAATGGTGAAACATAAAGCAAGGCGTCGTGTCTGCGCAAAAATCAATACGGGTACAGCCAAAATGATCGACAAACATCAGGATAATAACAGCTTCAGCAGGTACAAAATTCAGTTTTTGTAGATGCCAATCTAGGTACACGTAAAGCACGTCAAAACGTATGTTATATTTGTAACAGGTCGAAGAGTGAAACTAACCATATCATGGTAGAGATCTGTGGAGAACAGAGGCACCAATTTAAGAACGCCAAATAGAATGAAAAATGCTCCAATTATGATCGAGATGGATTTCAAAGCAACATCAGACATGCTTCGAAAGCGCAGAAAGTATGCTAAAACGATCAGTAAGAAGAATAGCTTACGACTTTGTAAACTCCAGAGCTTAACAGCACACATGCACCAACGAAAATCCCTATTGCTGAGGTTACATTAGGCAATGTGTGGAACAGTGAATTCTAGGATTAGCACACTGATGCAAACGCACATGTTTCACAGACTTTTGTCTCGATTCAAAAACGCACGAAACCACAATAAATAAAGTGGAGGAGAAATTGAGAAAAATACATTTCAAGTAGTATTCAACAAGATATGGCCCAAATTCTTTGAAAGAATCCCCAGCCGGGAAAGCTCCCCTAGAACATGAGATGCTGACATACTTGAAGGCAAACAAAAAAACCGCAATGTTAATCACTTGTCAAAGAAAGCAATCCAATCCCACTTATGCGGAATGCCTAAAACATGAAGACTTGAAGATTCTAACCGCGAAAAACTGAATAGGAAATCAGAACGGGCACGCAAGATTATCTTAGACGACAAAACGGTATAACAAAGATGTCGGCAGTCCAGCATGTTCAATATCCACCGGTTTCGTTGCGAAGTTTCCAGATAAGACTAAGCAGAAGAGATGCACCGGTGTGATCATCATCAATAAAAAAATTGGGGGCGGGGCCACAGTGTGAGGAGAATTAAGGTTAGTGACACTTCGACAGTTCCGAGCCCAGTAGACGACGCAGCGGCGCAATGATTATTAGATTAGAGCTAAGGCTTACAGACGCATGGACTCAGCGCAGACGCGCTCTGAATAACATAATTGCATTGAATTCAGGATTGCAAAGTTGAAAATTTACTCTGTCATTACATTTAAGAACCATATTAGGGTGTAATGCGGGTTTGACTTCGCAGGAAGAACATCAGCCCTTTTAACATGTACCTTCTCCAAAAGGGCAACCAGCAAATTCAAGTGCAATGCGAATAATGGCAAACCGACGAATTTCGATCTGTAATCAACGCCTCATCGACCATACGATTTGTACTCAAAAACGACGATTCTCAGGTGAGAAGTAGCCGAGAATCTTTGCTTTAAAACAGCAAAGCAGTGATTTGAACTTTGAATATAAATTTTCTAAGTTTTATAAATCTATAATAAATGATACAGTTAGCTCACATTTTCTTATGTACTATTACATTTTGTATGTTTAAGCAGGTTAACTGAATGCTTCTTCAAGGCTTTCTTAGAGCGAGGCCGATTTTGATTTTTTCGTGGGAACGATGTGGTTTATCTCTGTTTCGGCACTAATGATCACATCAGCTGAGATGTGAAGACTTTTGCGCAGTTTTATTACGCTTAATGATAAGCTGTTCTAGTTGCATGAATGCCTTTAAGGATGCTTGATTTTCGTTAGCCAAAAATCCATGAGCTACTTATCAATTTTCATATATCCCAAAGCATTTAAGCTTGGCTCGTAAAGAGTTGACATTATGCGTTTGAGTAAACTGTATGGCTTGACTTGTGTTAACTTTATCTACGAACTATTTTGGAATCCAAAACTGTACAGCAGTTTTTTTTGCTGATGTGCTAGTAAAAATATAAGGATGTCAAAGCATTTGCATCTTACTCGTTTTGGCGCCCTTGTGCTAACATTAAGCAAAACAGTTTTTGGAAAATTTAATGTTGCCGTTAGGTTATAGGATAAGACGTAGTTAAACCAATTCGTCTCAAATTTTAGTATGATTTACAAATGAAGTGCCATCGATTATGGTTCTGATTTTTTAAAGGTTGGATCGCTAGATATATCGTTTCAAACTGGATGTTATAGCTCTCCTCTACTATGCACGAGGTCTCGTTCCATATATTTTGGCGATAATTGTACTTTCATGTTGTTCATCTGTACTTTAGAATAAAGTTGTTGTTAAATTTTAGTACTTATGACCGGTCAACATTCCAATCCTTCAATTTTAAATTTTTTTGTGTGTGGCTTTTGCTGGTTGGAGGGATTCTGCTAGTATTTTTAGTATCACCTTATATCTTTTAAGCCTGGGGACCAGTCACCCTTGTGACATTGAGGCGACAAACCAAAGAACTTACATTTACCGCGACCAGTCCGATTTCCACTGACTCAGTGGCATTAGATCTTGTAATAACTCGAGTGCAGCTGACGGACAGTATTTTGCTGTTATTTTGAAATTTTATTCAGTAAGTCAAGCACTGTCCTCTACACAAACATAAAAATATTTTGCATTTTGAGTTCAAACTGCCTTGCAGTAGTTTATATTATGTTAAAGAAATGGACTAAAGTACGATGTCATTGGTATAAGAAAATGAGACTGGCATAATAGCATAATAATTTCCTGATCTATAACTACTTCTGGTAGGGCATATGTTAACCTCATTTTTTGTAAATGCTTGTGTTCATTAACCAAGAGATAGAAGGCTAATTTACTAATGCTCTCCTTAAGGACCATTTACGGAAGGAGGATTCGTTTTGGTATGCTAAAATTTTGTAACTTGACTGTCAATTGGCAATTGAAACTCGAAGGTGACTCTGAGACACTCTACGCTTTATAAATGCCTAATTCTTCAACTGTGGTTCTTTAGTGCATTATTCTTTTATTAGCATTGCGCTACTCTGCCAATGGCATCAGTGTGCATTTCTGATTGAATTGGTCTTAAGTGCAATTTCGAGGCATTATTTGGTTTTATTCTAACTGCTGCAAGGATTTTAGAAAGCTTCCTACCCTTGTGAGTAGTTATTAATGGTCAAAATTCTCCACGCTAAAATGATTTCTTTGATTTTTACATATTTATTTCATCTAGGCGATGCCGTTTATCAACCCAGCGCATTCGAATAACCGAGCTGCATCTGACATTTGCATAGGTTGGCAATGGAATAGAATGCTTTTGTAGGCTAAACCTGCATTGCTTTGAGGGAAAAAATAGTCGGCAAGAGCATAAGTTTGGCGATTCCGGTCAATCGAATCTACAATCAATACGCTTCATGTGTGTGGATAAAATCCACCATCTTTAAGCGAAAATTCATGCCTAATGGCTAATCGTATTCTTGTGTGCAATTTTAAAGAAGAATCAGCATTGATCTGAGTAGAAAAAGGAATTTATTCACAGATTTATCCATTCACTTCCTCTTCGGGAATTTAGCTGCGGTTAGGACCATTATAGTGGTGAATGAGCATAAAGTTTACATAAAACTCTATTGCCATGACAACCAGTTTCTATTGTTTCTTGGGGCCTTAAAGCAGCCAATGATATCTATAGAAATGCCGCTTCCCCTCGTATGCTTGCAAGTTTTTTAGGAAATGCTCCGTGGTAAGCCATTATGCCTTTGAAAGGCATCGTCATTGCAAGCTCTAGGCCCAGCAAGTATCCTCAAACTTCGTGAGTTTCCCGCTCCTCAATCTCAACATTGCTTTTCGCTCTTATGCTTAAATAGGATCAGGGATCAGGCTAAAAATTTTGTTTCCCTTATAGCACATGTTAACGTTGAACATGCCTTAAAACGGACACGAAATTCAATGCGCACTCAAGGAATTCTCAGTGCAATTAAGGAGGTTCTTAGCTTCATGCTTCATGCCTTTTGGACATCCATTAAATCTCTTTATGATCGAAAATTAACTCCGGTTTTGTCACAATGAAAATCACAATTATTTGGCTCCATCAGCTTCCAAACATTCCTAGTATTTTTGTTTAAGCCTAAAATGATTTCTACAGGGTAGCTAATCAAAAATGCTTAGCCACGTATTAAATATTTCACAGCTAACATTGTTCAATTGTCGATTTTCGTCCCGCGACACACGTCAGTACTGACCCCTCTGGGCAGTTAAAAGAGAAGCATTTCAACCTCTTTGTATCAGGAATTTCAGTTGTCAAATCTTGCTGACAAATTTTTATGAGCCAATACCCAAAACTTAGGGACTTTGTAAGTTGGCGATAACACGAGTAAAGAAGTGCAGTGAATTCATAACTCCACCTGCCCGTATTATTACCGATTCTGTAAATTAAAAGCCATTCTTCGTCTTACTGGCCGGTGTGACGCATTTGGCGGAAATCAGTTGAAAACCACTTTGTTTTTCGATACCAGGGAAAAAGTTTTCAGTAAAACTAAGCACTCAGCTTCCCTCGGAACTCTATTTAAAATTCAACCAGGAATGCAATAACTGAGTTGCAAGAGAAATTGCTTTAAAACTGTTGAGGTCGCGAAACTTCTTGCTATTTACTTTCACTTTCAGGTAGGGGCTGTGAGAGGACGAAAAAAGCCATGCAGAAGTGGTTAGATGATCAGATTACTCTTGTATCCGGGGCGCAGGTGAAGCCGACAATGCCTGTTCCGCGCCCTGTGCCCAAGTCGCGACCTTCATCTAAACACCCCTTTCAGGACAAGAAGAAGCAGGAGTGCGTTTTGACATCCGTTTCACCAATTAGTTGAAAAGTATCTTCAAAATTATCTTATGATTAGACCTGGATAAGCCAGCCGAAAATAATCTGGGAACATCCAGGCAACAGTTTGTCTATGATCCTAGGGTCGCTACCAAGACGATTAGAAAGGCACTTAGGGGGCAACGACATCGAGATCGCATTGAAATAAATATGGATGATCAATGCTTTAAAACTGTGTCCTTGTGCCTAAGAAATTATTTGAATCTGAAGAGGACGATTTATTTGCCATCAAATGAGCGTAAAGGGCTTATTTCTTGTTCCAGGAGCGACAAATCTCAAGGGCAAAATTTGCCCAACAGGGGTGTGATTCCGAGATGCAAAACGTATTTGATTTACCCACCCTATTTGCAAGGACTATTTAAACGCCACTTTAACATCTTAGTGTTTAAAAGCCTCCTCAAGTAAAGGGTAATTTATTTAACTGAAAATCGAAGCTGTCCGAGCATATGAAGTGTGATAACTGAAGACAGTTCTTCAATTTTTGTCTTTTCCATTCAATCACCCTTACTACGCGAAGGCTTACTTTCTCTGGACATCTTTATCATAGGCTAAGGGGCGATATAGAATAACTATATTGGAGGGTGTAAGACGGAGGTACACCGACCTTCGGGGAGCGGCCGCTGTGCTCCACGACCAGGTTGAAATTGTTCTCCCACCTCTGGCCTTCAAAACACATTTGAAGAACATGGGCACTGAGGCAACAAGCTTTTATTGTGCTACTTTTCTGGCTATTAGAAGTTTGACTTAACAATGCCACTCCCGGTTGTCTTTTTTCGTAGTCTAGGACTCTGGCTTCATAGAACCCACGAATGAGGTTGTAAAACTTGGATATAAAAATATGAAGGAAGGAAGTGTCATTTCACAGTCAATGGTGATACTTTTATGGTTTTGGAAAGAATTTTAGTTTTATAGGCGCAGTATATTGCAGCAATAAGTACTTCTACAGTTACTTTTTAGATTGCAGCGGCGGGAATATTATTCCACCTCTTCAGAAGGCAGCCTTGGTGATCACGACCCGTGCGTTTTATTATTCGCGTATTTCGTACACCGTTTGTAAACGTCTGCTTGCCTGGATAATGCTTCGGCTTAAGCCTCCGCTTAATTTATCAGGTGGCGAGGATTTTGAGCAGTCCCACGTTTTTTTTTAGATTGCCGAAGTCTCATTCGCGATCACCGAGCAAAAATAGCCCTGGAAGCAGGTAAGTATCGGAATCGGAGATTGCCTTCACTCTGCTGTCGTTTTTTAAATGTAATTCGGAACTTGTGTTCTTATCACGCTTTAATGAAACTTCATTGCCATTGTGTTTAAAACAATGGGACCTTTCTAGCATTGGTTTTAAAAGAACAATGATGCGTGAAATCATTCACAACCACGTATTATTTAAATCATTAGTTCTTTTCATGCCTCTTCAAGCAGGTGCACAGTGAAGACTCGGTTAAAATTGTCCCACACTCAGAATGTCATTTTTTCATGAAGGACCAGCTGCTACGTCTTTTAAAATTGGTCAGAGTAAATTGTTCATAAAATACCAGTTTCTAAACGATTTATTCGTTGGACCTATAACCATTAACCTCTTGGAAAATGCATTACGCGGTACCCAGCTTGCAAAAGAAACAATCAATTGCCGCAATTTGTAGGGGCCTCATATAATAGGAGGCATTTGTTTGATTCGTATGGAAAGTTTTGCCTATTTTTTGCAGCAAGAAGGGCAAAAAACAGCATTCGTGCAGCAGATATGGGCGAATTTGTGGCAAAACGTATGTTTCTTTCTGTTTATTCAATTTTAGAATTTTCTTTAACAAATCCTCTGCTTTTTATCGTCATTGAATCGCTAAAGGGAGCTTAATTGATGGAAGTGGAGAGTCTGGCATAAAGTCACTTACGCTAAATAACTCAACGCTTGAAATTACATTTTACGGGAGCAATTCAATCAACATTGGTACAGCACTTCTTTTAAGTTAAAATTGCCTTACATTGCATTCCTCTGACTTTAGATAAATTGTCAAGATTTAGCTTAATATTAAACCCATTTAAAACTAACAGTCTGCACAATGGTAGGTCCTGATTGTCGGGCATTTCCTTTTCTTTACAACACTTTCTTATTTTTTACAATCATGCAGGCGCACCTTCAGCTCGTAATAACACATAATAGTGGACGAATTTCCCATTGTCTGCATCACTGGACTGTAAATCCGAAAGGATAATAAGAAATTGTAAATTTCCTATACCATTCTTTCAGATCGCAAAGTCCTCACTCAAGATCAGTGGATAGAAATAAGTAAGTGAAGGTTAAGCCAAGCATCCCGAAGTACAACATTATATAAACACGAAACGAGATGTTTTTCTAGTTTCTCATAAAATTTCTTCCTACCAACTAACCTCTGCTTTCAAAAGACGAACAATGGGGAGCTTCAATTAAATTAAAAGAACGTTTCTGTACTATTTTGATCGAGCCATTGTGTTAAATTTCGATTTTTAACCCTAATGCCATCATATGCTTGAATTAGACGAAAATTATGTGAGAGGAAAATGGAAAATGGGGACCTAAAATTTCTTACAGGACCAGGTTTGTGTAAATTGTTTTGAGACCACTTTTTATCGATGCATTGATCGCAACCTTTTATTTTATGGCTATGCAAAGATGTTGACAGATTTGCATATGTTTAGTACACCTGGTTGGTCGGTAGGTGGAGAACTAGTACATACAAATTCCCAAATGCACGTCGAGACATCAACTAACAGTCTTAGCAAAATATGTCCTGCCGAAGTGATCCATTTCCTACCACAAAAGTCTAATTCAGCCGGTGTAATTTGAAATTTGAAAACATTTCTAAATAAACTTCTCGATTTCTCTAACGAAAAGAGATAATGTTTCTTTTAAATCGATTAGTAAATTTGCGTTCCTAAACAAGGATCCTTTCCACCTGAGAACAATAGCGGGCTACAGCTGTTCTTACTTTCCAATTCGTTGCCTAAATGTTAGCATACCCATTTCAGTAAAACGGGGCAGAGGCAGGAATCATGCCGTCGGGACGGAGGTGACGAGAACATTCAAATATGTTTTTTTGTGTCTCCTTGTGATGGATGCCCAAAATTAGCTGTTAGAATATCGTTGGAAAGCCTACTGGGGACGCGTTTTTTTTAAAAGAATCGGTTCTGGCAAACAATTTTTGGCCAGTTTTTGTTTATGACGTGCAGCTCAAAAGAGTGCTTTAGCGAGAATGGCGGACAGTAATTAACAGTGAGCATTAGTAGAGTAATTTGAAAGTTTATGAATGTTAATTTGGATAAACTAATAGATAAGCCTCTTAATTAGGGAACTGGCTACCGCTTAACGTCGCGAAGTAGACCAACTATGCCTTAAGTTTTTGAACGGGGCGGCACAGTGCTGGCTGATCGTCAATTCTGATGGAAATTAAATTCGCTCTTGCATGATGGAGATACTGGAGCCTTAGCGCATGACTGTTAGCTTGGTTCGATGCGCTGTGCATAGTCTCTTTTATAGTACAGGTTAAATATTACTCTAGCTCCACAGAAGGCAACCTTGATGGTGAACTTATTCGGTACCTGAAATAAGTGAATCATGATCTGATTGCCTTCTAAGTCATACACTCCACCTCTACAGGGCTACAGATGACTTCATTTCTGCCACATTACCTAGTTGGTGAGCATTTACTTACGCGATGCGCTCCGTCAATTCTGCTTCAGTGCAGAAAGACTTAGTCGCAGAAATGCGTAGGTATCTCTTCCAATTGTTTTCCATAAATGGGTGGTGACTCGAACTTATGGCATACACAGCACCTTTTGTTCTATGAAAACAATTCTGCAGATTTTCCAAGGGAAATTGGTTCATAGCCCAACCGAAAGTGCACTTTGGTTTGCAGTGGTCTACCCTTGCTCGTTACTGTAACATACTTTTGAGAAATTAGAATTTGATTGCATTTCGTCAGAGGGATTATTACATCGTTCTATAATACAATGTGGTTTGATGATATGGTACCTATCTCTCGCAATTTTAAATTAATGTGTACGCGAAACAAAGGAAATTTCTACCGCTGTGGATTTGGCACAAAATTCACCCGAATCTTTAAAGAAAACAATTATTAGTGAGTTGCAATCTTGTCTGTCTAGGGCACACATTCGCAAATCCCGACCATGCAGTAGTGATGGGGAACGATACAACGAACAACTCCGGTAAGTCTCGACTAATGTTAAACTGAGCGACAAGTTGCTTTTCATTAGCCCGTTTTTCTGTACAGACGAGCGTCATCCGTCCAAAGTGCGTCAAGTTCGATCGACTCAGCTGGAAGTCTTCTTCTCGGACGCCACGTTCTTGTACCACGTCGCGACCATGGGAATCGTCTTTACTTGGGAGTAATTAAAACGCAGGTGAATTTTGCATTATGACTCCCATAATCTATTAATAATTGGAAAATGCATTGAATGGGCGCCTTACAACAGGTTACATTAAGGCGCATTTTTAATCAGTAGTTTCTATGTGCTACTGGAATCGGATATCCACTTCCTTCTCGTTGTATTAACTTACCGTGGATTTATGTTATTTGTAAGATGTCATGAGCCCACTTATTGCCCATAATATGGACCATTACTGGTGCTGTTCGGATCGCATGGCCTGACGGGTTCAACCGTTGTAATTCTTAATAATTCAACTGCACGATCCCAGTATCTACCAGCGGGTGACTACAGTTACTCTCAGACAGTTACCAATGCAACAAATCTCGCAAATTGTATCCAGGTGTTTAACTTGCAGATTTGCACAAAGTTTTACAACGAAAACCAGTGGCACAATAATGTTCTAACAACTTATAGAATGGGTTAAGGGGGGAATTGGCGCATTTATTTTCCATGCTTTCATTTGCGAAAGTAAAGTAAAGTGAAAGTAAAGGTCTAAAACAATAGAGAGCTCTTTTTGCAGAACTCAACAGTTTGTAGCCCATAAGTTTTCCGTACAGTTCAAAAGGCAACGCTTATGGTTTCAGTGAAAGCTGAATCGCGTTTATCATTTTTACCTTTGTTTCAGCATGTGTTCAGAATCAAGGCTCCGCATTAATGGAATTTGGGTTTCGTGGATGTGAGGCAAATCTTGTTGGTTTCATTGTGAAGATGCCTGAATACCACCGATTGTTTTTTTAATCACGCAAATGACTCTGGGTTGAAAATAGGATAAGTTATTTGATACTGTACAAAACAATATTACCATTATTCATAATGGAACATTTGATTTGTAATGAGTTTGCTAAAACGCTATTGCAGGCAAACCAATCATGGGCATGGCTCACGTAAGAATGTGATTTCAAATCGGATCATATTCTCCATTTCTAAAACTTCTACTTTCCAATTTATTTGTTTCCTCTGTTACAAACCCATCTGTTTCAGAATGCGCTCAAGCGCTTCGATTTATGGATAGAAGTAATACTGAGGTGCAACCTTAAGCTAAGCACGAAACCAAATCAAACGATTTCTCGTATGGATTGTAATTTTCCTCCTTGTGACTGGGACGTGAAGCATTTAGGTGGTAGGGGATACTGCTACTGAGGTGAGGGCTACTTATCTTAATCAGTTGCACTTCACCGGTTCATGAAACAAGGTGTCTTCCCACTCAATATCGGCGCACTAATAATTAGTTTGTCGATTGTTCACTTAATGAATTCATGCTAAATGCATTTGATTCCTCCAAATGTTCTCGCGTCAAAAAGTGGTATTAAGAGCCTATTCATCTCGCGTTGCTAAAAGTCTGAGGGATCACTGCTCTCTTTGGTCGGTTGTAGACTGAATCTCGAGATTAGCGGAGTTTATTGCGTAGTGGATACCACCTTTCCCTTAGACTTCAATTTAAGTGCGGCTAATGTGAACCCACCTCCACCTTGTGGCTGCTGGCAAGATCTGCCATTTTCAAAATAAAAATTTACAGACATCTAGATCTGACCACGTAGTAATTGGATTCGACACTTCTTTCCACGTCCAAGAAGGGCACAAAAGGCAAGAAATTTTCCTCTCTTTACACATTGCAAGGGATGGTGGTGCATTATTAGTCCAATGCAAATTCCACTTCGGCCTTGATGTTTAGCCTGCCTGTAGTTGGCTTGACTGGAACTTGATGCCATTTATTTATCACTTGTCAATATCGTATCATGCTGTTGGCTATAGACAGATGAAAATTGCCAATGCATGTCGATTTAGGGTGAGTTTTGATAGCATTTCTTGAGTAGCTAAGCTTTCAAATTCTAGAGAAATGATAAAAACGCATCTAAGACGTATTTTGCGATGAATTTATGGTGCCTCTTTGAATGCAATCGTTGCTTCAAAAAATCCAACGACACTGGTCGTGCGGACAGCATACGATGCGAACGCGTCGCTTTTAGGAGCATTTGGTACCGGGCTTACTGCTCTTATCAATCAAAAAATCAGTGACGATTTTGCTGGAGGGCTTAAAAGAAAGAAAGGCATAGTTGGCGAAAAGTGCTATTTTGGCATTTTAAGTAACGTTGCCTCTAAACGCACACCGATTTATCTATGGAACAGCATCAACTTACCATTGGAGTAAGGACACTTCTGCCGTTGTCTTAAAAAATTCGATAATTATTTAAACGTGATGAAAGTTTTAACATTACATCCTACAAGCTCTCTCCTTCATTTGTTGTCTTCCAAACGTCATTGATGATAAAACTTGTGATGCATATGTGAACAGACAGTCATCCAAACCGGTGACTTGCATTCCGAAATTAACGCCGTTATTTATGTGGCAGTTAAAACAATTTGAGCTCCAACTTTACGTCACTGCGTCTCGTAAAAGGAGTTTCTATGTTAATGCCTGAATCCTTTTAGCACTGTTTCGATATAACTTCCATTAAAATTTGATCCCCACACCCGAGACTCCCAATCCAGATTCCTTACATGCATACTTTTGGCTAGATCTTAATATCCTTAGTCTGTCTTCATTTTGCTTTCGCCACTTCCAAAAATTAATCTGGAACGCATAGTCGGAATTTACACTTAAACTTTTCACACTGCAGACCCCTTTATTAATTATTGTAAAAGTTAGTAAGGAAGAGCGGCACTTATTTCCAAAAAGGATTAAAAGCTTTCTTTTACACAAGGCATTTTACCCACCCGTCTCCAGTAGACTTGTTGCGTTACTTTAGTTTAAAAATATGAGTGTACATCGTCTTTCTTTTCAGGGCTTTGCATTGCTACCATTCTAGCATCTTTGGGACTCGTATAAAAAGAAACGAAGCGTTTTTTTGGTGCATGCTTCTAACGTTGGACTTGATTAATGCCTGATGTTGCCTCATTCCAATGTACCCACTCTTGGTTCAGAAAAAGAGCAAGCGCTTCGGAGTAGTCTTTTGCATTCCCTATGCTGGTCATGGGGAAGAGGAGTGTTTGGAGTATTGCATGCAGGAGGTGGAGATCGACGACATCCTTTCCTACACCGACCTTTACCGCCACGCGGTGTGTGAGAAGGACGACGTCCTTGTACCGGCAGGCCTTCTGCAGCCCCGTTGTGGTGAAAGTCCACGCCCAAGGGCTCAGGTGGACCCCCCCTTTGCTGGACAACCCTACGTCCTCGCCGTAGTCCATAAGGGGTTTGAACCGCGCTCTTCCCGTGCGTCTTTCTTTGAGGTTTATTGGAAACTTTTCTGGTTGCTAATGCACCACCCGAAAACAAAGAAGTAAACAGGTCTTGAAACCAAGCGTAAACTATTAAGTTCACAAAGTCAGAGCATGGACGAGAGCAGAAAATGGATATATTTTCTCATCGACTTTCTTGTTGGCATTCAGTCGATGTCAGTAAAAATTTGGCACGCCGGAAGTTAACAGTACGGTTGAACGATCTTGGGACACCTTGCCTCACTTCAATAGCAGTGAAGAATTTGTAGCCTTCATGCTGCTCTATTAGGAATTTTGCTGACTTGCAACCAGCCAAAGCAAAGTCTAGGTCGTTATTTGTGGGTGGGTCTAATAACAATATTCGCAAATAAACACGATTATTTTAGCATCCAACGTGAACCAACAGTAAAAAAGCACGTTTCCTATTAAACCATTGTCTTCATCGTTCCTCCTGAAACTCTACGGCAGCTTGTAAATCACTTTTCGAGAGTCAATGTCTCTGACACCACACCGCGATTGAGGTCCTCTGTAGATATCTAGGTATTCTAGGCCAGTGTCAAAAAACCTTGCCATCACACTCTTTCAAGTACTAGCTACAACTAGTGCCCGCTGTCTTGATTGGCGGTAAATTGACTGGTGCGCCACATTTCCCGCCTATTAATACTCAGAGCATATTTGCTACTTGATGCTGCCTGTGGTTCAGTCGAGGCAGCATCAATTGGCATGCACTGAAAATCAAAGGCTATAGTTTGCCCTGAGGATATTACAACTGGGAGCAGGTTAACCGCTTTTAGTACTCCTTCTTCCTGCATTCGCAAGGTCTCCGCACGTTTCTCCGTCCGTCTTTCTCAATCGTGGGATGGCTTTGTGACGCCAATTTCATTCGTCACCAACGGCTCATCTTGAAGGCGAGAAACATCACAGTTGCATAAATAGTATTAGTAAACATTTTTCAGTCAGATACATTGGTTGTGGGTCTCGCAAGCATTTATTGGCCTCATCCTTACTGACTGATTTATCAAAAAAATAACTCACCAAATTTTTTGCGCGCGATTGCCATTTCAGCTGACATGTGTGATGTTTTTACCATGCAAGAATGGAAGCATGTTCTTAATCGTGAATTTTAAACTTTGAGAAGTCTTAACACTAGAGTTACCAGCTCTTGTCCCACTAGGTGCATGCCCACAGCGTTGAGGTTTTTCAGATTTGTGAAAATACTCCAACTTCCACTGGTTGAATGGCTTTTATCTGATCAGCCTATCTATTTTGTAATTCACTCGACTCCAGGAACAGTGAATGTTTGATAGGCTCTGACGGCTTCCAAAGAACTTTAGAGAAACAGGACATTGGTCCAGGCACTTCATGTAACAATTGCACTTGGATCAAGACTTTCGATAGGTGCCTAATTATCGTTGCAAAAGCAGGAAGTTTTTGCGAACTTAAACAAGTTATTGAATTGTTACATCTTTCTTCTCTGGAGCTGATGTGGATGAAATGAGGAATTTCAGGAGAAGTAAGTGTAGTTTCTTTTTTGCGCACTTATCTAACTATCAGGCAGGATGTGTTTGTCGTAGTTGAACTTATGAAAAAAGCGCACGTTGCATGGTTTGGTGTTGCTATACATGATACGAAACAGATGAAGTTGTAAGGCTGAAAAATAGTCAATTAGAATGACAAGGTTTCAGTTGTTATTTCAAAGGATCAACGGTTCACATTTTGATACTCGAGGATTTGGTTTAGAGTGAGCCTTTTGTGCATGTTATTGGCATTGTTGTAAGAAAAGTGTGCGAATTGATCAGGCCATGCTGGCCTGTTCCTTAGGAGAAGCCGGATCACCAAGCCGTAAAACGGCCTCGCTGGTGGTGAAACTTGCAGGAGGTGAGCGACCTCACCTTTGTGTAATTCCCGTGGGATGCGCTCTGTGGATTCCGGAGAAGCAGGCGCGTGCGCTCTACAATCAGAATTGTCACTTCTACGACCAAAATGTTAGCGGTAAACGCGACATGAGCCCATTTCACGAGGAACACGAGTCCCTATGCATGCACGGCGGACCCAACTCACCCAGTCGTCGCACCGATGACGGCGATGTCGACAGCCAACACTCCTGTAAGAGCTCGGATCTCTTCTGCAGATCTGTAGGCAGTGCGGAATCTGGCCCATCTTTAGATGCTCATTGGAGAGGTCGTTCCTCAGGAGCCAGAAGTCATGCAGGTAATTCTGATGTGAGGAAATTAAGATGGTCCCATTACCAATGTGCAGCGCATCTGTGGCGGAGTGCACCGATGAGGCTTTAAATGCAGACGAAAGCATATCATGCGATGCCATTAATGTTCCCAGAAGACTACACACTTGGGGCGTTCATCTGTTGAGTCACTCAAAGTAAGTCGTTTGGATGACGCCGAGGCTACTCAGAGGGCCGTACGTCATCGACAAATGTAGTATTAGCCCACGCCACGGTAGCTACTCCCGTGAACCTAAGTGAGTGCATCGAATTCCCCGTCCTGGGCCCTGGGTTTGCACGTAATCTGTCCCTTACGTGTTTAAGAATTGTGAATCTCTGAAGGAATTATAAATATTATCATTAGCGGGCATGAACGTTCGCAATTCCGACATCTTAGCGTTTTTCTGCTCTTATTTCGCCAGAGCAGGCTGTCCCAAGGTTCGCAAGTCCCATCAGCTTGATCAAGATATTCAATTAGTAAAATACCAGTGTACGTGAATAAATATAGCAGCATGCTATATAAAGAAATTAATGCAGCTCGCTCTTTATAAGGTGTGTTTGCCTCAAAAACCTCGGCTTACTTCTAACATCCCCAGTAAAAGCACTTTGCAAGGGTGTTTTATCAATAAGTGGCCTACAGCCGCGGCTCGTTTGTGAAGCTTGATAGATAGCAGGATAGGACTCGATTGAAAACGCATTTTTAAAGCGTAACTATCATATGCTTTTAAAAAGCGAATTGTAGTATTTCGGATGGATTTATGGTTGCAAAAGTACAGTTGTACGCAAAAACAGCGCAGGTATCTAGACCCTACATATATGGCGAAATATACCGACTTTTTCCCTTATTATTGTTATTATTTCTATCAATAACATCAAAAATAATTAAATCCATAAGTTTAATGTTAAAATTTAGAGCGGTTAATCATCTAATGCTCCAGTATGGCTATGCTTTGGCATCATTTCTTATTCCTGACCCGATTTTTATGGAGCTTCTTTGCAGTGATAGAATGCGACTGCTTTTTGAGAGTTGTTCAAAACGGCATAGAAGCAAGTGATTAGCAGTAAATTATTCCCATGAATAAGTATTAACTTTGTTCCTTAGAATGACCTCAGTATGTGCGCAAGCTTTAAATGGGAATGATAACCTATACCTTAGAGAAGTGGATTTTTCCTGGTGGCCGGCTTCAACCGATGTCGAGTGCTGCGTAGCTCGTTGGATTAGAAGAGTGAATTCCGATTTTAGCGATAACCATTTAGAATTAAAAGGGGCATATTTTGTGCGCCCTGATCAACAATTACATAATTTCAGACCAAAGACTTTTACAAATGAAGCTGCAAAACCCACACAGAAACAAGGGAACTGATGTTCTGGCGTCATGGGAGCACTCCATCGGATTGAAAGCCGACAAAACCCACTGAGAAATCTCTCGAGTCTAGAAATCAGTTCATGCCACCGTTGTTAATAATCCAGGTCATCCCGACCTCTTTTTAGCATTTATGAAAATAATGTTGCGATTTGTCAATCACTAATGGATGTTTTCGTTTTCTACTGCAAACATAAATGTCCGTCTCATTAAAACCTCAGTAGATTATTTTGACGTTTCCAGATGCCTTTGTCGTTGCTAAAAAAAACTAAAAATGACGAAATGGTCTGATGAATGGTAAAGTGCATGCTGAATCAAACAATTTTTATCGATAATCTATCATGAGCACAGTCTGACAACCAGTATCAGTTCAAAAGGTTCGATACCTTTCTGAAAGCAGTTTTCTCCCAAATTTGAAGCACTATCATGCACATTCGGTTTCAATAAAGGGGAAGAGCTGCTTACATTCGCCCTTCTAGGGCAAAGTCTGTGGCCTATTGTAGCTCTAGCGCTTCCACAATTTTAATTGTGAGATATGGAGAGCGACAATTCAGATGGGTTTTCGCCGATAGAGAAACTCTCTCATAATTCTGGTCGCCGTTCAGGAAACAATAGTTTCGCCACCAAGCGCCCCATTTGGCAGTATTGGGGTCGCGCCCAGATTCCAGATCTTCTGGACCCTCCTAGCCACGAGCCCTACATTCCCATGCAGGTCTTCGGACCTACCACTCTGGTCAATTCCCAACGTGAGTCCTACGACAGGATGAAAACTGCTGTCTTTAAACACTTGCCTATCTGTTGCAGTTGTAAAAATATTGACTTTAAAGCTTGGCGACCAGCGCCGTTTATACCTTTACTAAAAGGATTATTTGTCCACAGCCAACAATGAATGGCCTGCAGCTCATTTCGCAGTGGTGAACCGCTCTACCGACAGTGTGACTGCACAAAACGACTCAATGCGCGTCTACGAGGCCATGCGTCAAATTCAGAATTCATCAGCAGTGGCCAAATCAACCAATATCCCGTGAGTTCCCCAGATTTATGTGATAGTATCAACATGAACACTCCTTAAAAATTTCGATGCTCCGCATTCTTTGTAGTCTTAGTTAATTAGTACTACCTCTTCTCATATCAGTGTCACTCGAAGCGAACCCAACGCAGGTGAAGATGGTGATCTCCACAAGTCGTTGGATGGGAATGATGATGGCGTGACAGGTCTTACGCTGCAAGAACTGTACCGCCAGAGATTGCTGAGGAATCGCGGGGAGGCCAAAACCAAATCCGCCTATAACGTCGACACACATCGATCCATCACTAAATCAATTAGGAGTCAGTAAAGTGAATTAACAAACCACGCACCCACCTACGACACTTCTTATCCATCCTCTGTCACCATGCTTTAGCCGTCAGCACAATCGCCACATCCTTTCGCACATAGCCGAGCATCTACGCGAGACTCAAATGTTCCTCCAGACATGTTGGTATATTTTGGCACGCCTATTTTCAAATCATCCACAGAAACTGACGAACACTATCCTTCTGGAGCTCGACTTCAAAATAACCAACGTTGGGAAAGTTCCCGGACGTCCGGAACTCCAATCAGCCCAATGCATTTTTTTTCGTTGAAGGCCCGAGCTTCATGAGTAAAAGTTAGCCCATCTTCCGCTATCCAGAGCTTCGTTTCTACCAGGCTTAAAAATTACGCGCTGGCCCCTATGAGGTAACTTAACACCCTTGTGACCATAGCAACACTGAATAGCCGCGTTCAGCAGCGAAATGCCATCAACTCCGAAGGAAACCCATGCCCGTACACCGCGTCTTCAGCGATAAATCTGCAATCAAAAGCCCATTTATTCAATGGAGAAGAAGTAGAGCACTGCTTTAATATCTGGCTTGACTTTGGTTACCCGAAAGAAGAGTAAAAAAAAAATTGCATGAGCATCCACATGGCAAAAGCAACAACCAAGTAGAGCGCTACTGATGTTATAAGCAGAAGCTGGTGTCCGTGTTTGGGTCAGTGTTAATGCTCAGATTCAAAAGGCACTAAGGGAAAGGAAAAATACAAAAATAACTTAGGCATCGGGGTGAATGTGCGGATGCCTTTTTCTGTATGCCATAAATTGGAATAAAATAGCAACATCGAACGCCAACTGGATGCAGCCACAGACAGGAAACTGAACGGGTGCCTTAGAGAGGAAAAAGTAGATGGTCTTGAAGAGATCACCCGTAGTCCACATCAATACCATTTCCAAACTAAAAGAACATAGCGGAGTCTTATAACCTTAATCCATATTCAAATAAAGCGTGAGGCTCCACCATTAAGCATTAGTTAGAAACAGACATCGGTGACAATGCCTCCCAATAATTCCTCAAACCGAGCAAAAATTTTCCCAAAAAAAGTTAAAACAGCCTGAGAGGGGGGAACTCTAATGCTGGAATTCAGCTAGTATGGTCAGCACCCTGGAAAAACCCTGCTTCACTTCTTCATCAACACTGGTTCCCAGGGTGCGCAAACTTTCCGAAAGTGGAAGTGATCGTGCTTGGAAGGCATTGGCCTCGATTTGCGGTCGTGTCCTGTTAAGTTTAAAGGTGGGTTGTGTGCCAATCTGCTTCAATGAGTGAGGTTTTACTGCAACGATAACGGTGCTCGGGACTAGGAAATAGACAACAACGCGTTGCTGAGCGACTGGATGTAATTTCATTGCAATGCGATTGAAGGTTTTTGCAGTGACGAGTACCTTCGGGCATTATACGTTCGTATGCACGTAATGCCGCCATTGTGTGCCATCTTCGTTAGCCTGAAAACGTCAGTAAGTCATCACACCATACCGTAGGCAAGCCATTTGGGTATATAAATTACATATCAAGGCAGGGAGGAAGCCACCCTCCGAACGTAAATCGTATATCAACAAGCGAACCTGGAAAATGAAACAACACGGAGATTCGCGACCACGGCGACTTATACTGAGCGGGAAATAGCAATTAAAGGCAGCGAAACTAATATAAATGGCAAAATAGGGAGTCGTAATTATTCCTACCTCATACCAACCGTGGAAGAAAGTCGGTAGTTCTGGAGAAATTGAGGAAGAGCTAGAAAAGCCTCTGTGATGAGAGAAACAAATCCGATGGTCTGAACGAAGAAGTAGGATGAACTGAACGCAAAGCAAGGTACACCGAAGATTAGGGAGAAGAGAATGACGAACTTTACGTAACTTTCGTAATCACTCCAACGCCAGAAGTATCTCCAGTCAAGATCTGCGGAAATAATGATTCACAGGTTGCGAAGGAGAGAGATTACAGATTCGACGTAAGAAAGTAAAGCTTACCAGAAAATACGTGTTTGCCATCGTCAAAAGGAGGTATTTGTCGGTACTTAATCCAAGCATGCATCATAAACATCATCGCAAAGATCATAAGAAAGGCTTGAAGGAGGAGGGGTGCAGGAAAGGGTTGGCCAAACCTATCAAGTGAAAACTACACCTTACTATTAATGATCCCAGTTAATTATATCAAGCAAGCCAGCAGAGCACATCACCACATTAGTGCACAATTCACACATTTTACAGATAAACTGCTTGCAGAAATAACTCAGCTTTAAAAAAGGAACATTTAACGTCGACCGAAATAAAAAGAACAACAATCAAAACATGCAGATGGTTCATAAGTAAGCAGGCTAACCAGAATCCGATCCTTAGAAGATTTGCAATCGTGAGAGTCAGACAGATGTAAGGGGAGAAGCCGCCTGAATTTTTAAGACGTTTTATTTCCAAATACTGCGGAATATATGGAATGGCACCGCCAAAGATTATGAAAAATGGCAGCAACCCTTTTGACATATCCAAAATTGCCCATCCGAGGTTTAGCATCTTAACGTACAAGATGGCAACAAAGGAAATATTAAAGTACATGAGATACCAGTAGTTTCTGCTTTAAAATTGGCCGAAATCACTCAAATGTCACAATTACGAAATTGTAATCAAAAAGCAAAAATGACACCCCAACCGAAACACCGCGGCTGCTACAATGTCAGGGCGATTCACTTCCAATTGAGATGTCTACCATTATAGTAATAAGGCTAGTTTTGGCAATGCAAGAAGGTCTCGAAGCCAATCAACACTAACGTTTGGGGTTAAAACGCTATTTGAACTAATGCATATAATACGCACAGGTTCGGAGATAAAACCTATTGAAATGACGATAGAACCCTCCATTAAAGGTGGGAACGGATGAACACGAGAAGATTCTTTAACTGCTATACTGCATAAGAACCAAACCGCTGCGGCTGAATCCCAAAAGCTTTATTTGAGCACAAAGCATCGCATCATATTCGGCGGCAAAGTTTAGGGATCGGCAGTGGCAGAGTTTTGCATTACGATTTCTTGGGTAAATTGCTAGCATTTAAGTTCGGCTGAGAAATAATGGGAAAATAGCTGTGTTTTCAGTTGATAAAAATTTATGAAAAAATCTGCCCCAAATGAACCAAAATTGCGCCCGTGACCATGTCATCTTGCATTTTACGACGGTGTAGTACAAATGGATTCCCTTTTCTTCCTGCAGCTAACTCTACATTGATCCCTACTGCACAAACGAATCGAACCCACCACTCACCGTTTCGAGTGCAATACGGTGCCAGTGTAATTTTAGTGAGGTAGTGCTTTTCCCAAAGCATGTCCAGGTTTTTCTGTCCCTTTAGGTCCCACAAAATGAGGCATTTTAAGGTGGCGTGAGCCTAGAACATTCATGAGGCTACTCACCCTACTAAAAGATTTGACATTATTTGCCTCTGTAACGTACGTCTCTTTGCAATAACACTTAGAAAGTGTCTAACGGACTTTGTTCGCAAAAAGCGGATCCAAGCCACATGAAAAATATACACCCCCTCACTTTACGGCATTTGAATGTGACTTTTAAAAATGCTTCACGATACTGAGTAATAAATGTTCATTATTTAAAAGATGCATTCAAGGTGGAATATGCTTTGCCGCGGAAGCAGCAGGATCGTGCAAAAGGTAAGACGCGATTGCAATGCGTTCGTTGTGTTCTTCGTCTTCCCATTGACAACCCTTACCATGAGAAAGTTCTGTCTTCCTCGATAAATACAGATGAGAGATACGTAGTCTTTATGAAGTGGGTCAGTGTCTTCCCCCTCGGTACCGCTGCATTGTCCTTGCACCGTGTTAGAAATCGTTTCCCGCCAAATGCTCACGCTTACAAGGCTGACTTCTTTCGAACCCATTCCTATGAAAGCATATTCATGTTCTGTTTTCGCCCCATGTCGTAGTTTATTAGTACTCAAAGATATTTCACATCTGACGTGAAAGTGATAACGGCCCGACTTCTGCCTGGGAAAACCAAACGACCAGAGCGAACCCCGAGCGAAGATAAGCTAACTAATCCCAAGAGCATTCCTGGGAAGCAACTGTGAACACGGTCCTAAAGACCACCAAAAATTGCGTCCGCATGCAACGTAGGCCGCGAACGCCTGCGCTATTAGCAACGCGATGGGGAAGGCAATCTCGGGCTCTGTTTGCCATCATTGCCCAAGTTATCCCCCCACACAAGGTCGGTGCGCTCGATCCGATATTAACAAAACACAAAGTAACGATGCGCTTGCCGTTGAATTTTGAGCACAGTGCATCTTGCAGCCATTTAGATGTTAAACAAAATATAACCGTCATTAATATATGGATATGAGTAAAACTGTATTTGCAATTAAGAATAAAAAATAGAAAGTTCTAAGCTTAGGATGGAATATTACGTGCTTACTTATGATTATAAGTAGAATAACGTTTTGGAACAAAAAAATTGCATATCTGTGGAGTGGGTTCTAGAAACGGGTAATTATACAACGTTTACCAAGTCTCTTTTAACTGAGAAAAGAGGCAACCAAAGAGCACATTACACCAGGGAGAAGGGGAACTACTACAACTAAAGATTGCAGAAGCCGGTCATCTCTGGCGCCTTTAAATCAGGCAGCATTCCTAATTAGCTTGCAGCGTAGAATGAACCGTTAACTGGAATTTACGCTAGTGCACACTCTTAAGTGAGAGGTTAAGTTAAGTAATTGGATCCAGCTTATTTTAAAAAACCAAATGGACACTTGTTTTTCCTTGGCTAGCTGTTTGATGAAAACAACTTATAGATTATTAAAAATTAACGATTCATTCCCGACGCGATTTTATTTGGTAGCTAATTCATTTCCACTCCATACACCACATTTGAAATGACAGTGCATATCCAATCGTTGCATAGAGTTAGACCTGGAGGTGTTGAGTGTAGCCGAGAGTACTCCTTGTCAACTCAGGTGGTTCTATAGGTATAGTTAATTTGTGCATCCCGGTAGGGGATCTTAACCAACTAGTGTCAGGTACTCTTTTCTTTATCCATCAATGTGTGAAAGGTGGACCTTTTAAAAGAGCACTATTGAATTTTATTTCACTTGTCTCATTTAGGTCTTACGAATGCCCGGCCGAGCTTTCAGACGGTTGACAAAAATTCTTTTGACTGGAGCAGCTTTAGCTGCCTCCATCTCCGGCATTAGTGTTGCAGCCGATAACTCAAGATCATTCCATCACGCATTCGCTGCATCGTGTCCGTTGAAGGAACCCCTTAGATTCCGTGTTACGCCATGGGACTACAGTTGGGACAATCGGCAGAATAATCAATCGGAGAACTCAGCCACATCATTGAAGCCGAGAGCTAGTCGTCACATCCTTCTTGTGCGCCACGGCCAATACCATTTCTCAGAAGACGATTCTGAATGTCACCTGACTAACCTAGGTCGCCAACAACTAGACCTCACCGGACGCCGGCTAAAACAGCTTAACTTTCCTTACACTCACATCTTCTACTCAACGATGACACGTGCCGTCGAATCAACTGATGAAATAATCAAGCACCTTCCAGGAGTTCCTGCAACTCCCTGCGACCTTATTCGAGAAGGCGCCCCCTTTCCTCCAGAACCAGCAGTCTTCAATTGGCCACAGAAGGGCGACCTGGCTTTTGAAGAAGATGGACCGCGGATAGAGAGTGCCTTCGCAAACTACATACATCGAGCGGAGCCCACCCAAAATGAGGACTCCTACGAGATTCTAGTCTGCCACGGTAACGTTATTCGCTATTTCGTGTGTCGGGCCCTTCAGCTGCCGCCAGAAGCATGGATCCGAATGTCTCTGGATCATGGGAGCCTAACTTGGCTTACCATTCGTCCCTCCGGTACTGTGTCTCTTAGATGGCTCGGAAACTCGGGTCATATGCCGCCCGACAAGATTAGCCTCAGTTAGAGCAGTATCACATTCTACTTCACGGACAAAACCTTGCCAATGTTCCGGTTACATGCTTGTAATAATTTTGATAAACCGACATCTAGATTGCATGTTCATCGGACCGGCTTTGAGAAGCAGGTTCTGCGCATAAGTGCAAAACTTTGAGAGAATACACTAATGCCACCTCATACAAAAAACCCCGATGAAAGTTAACGGAAACCCAAAGCATGATCTTTGAAGCATAGTTCAATCCTGTTTCATGAATATATCGAGGACTACAGGGCTACAAAGAAGGCTAATCACTGCCCTGGGGCATCCTTTGCCTTCACGTTAGTGATCTTGGCTGTGTTGTGCTCGGGGATGCGAAATTTGGTAAAGCTTTCCCAAGGGGCCTTGAAATCAAACTTGCGGTATTCTTGTGCCAGCTCAATCGGTTCGATAACAACGCGCTGCAGTTCCTCGTCGTAGCGCACCTACAACGCGTGAAAGCAGAATTAACTTTCGGTGAAGTGAAAAATAGGGTACTTAACGAACAGGCTGCAATGGCATTTAGTCTTGTTGCAAAAAAAAATTGGTAAAAAGACTTGACACCGCAGTGAGGTGGAGCTCGGAACTGGTGGCTCGTTTGCCTTAAGGAAGTGGTCCAGGGTTGGGTGCGGTTGGACAGTAGTGTTGTGCAAGCGCAATTGGTGGCTAACTGGCCGCAGTAAAGTGTTCAAAAAAAGACAAAGTAAGGCGGGTGATGTGGGTGGGCCTGCAGTACCTCCGTGTAGCCGCTAAGGGGGAAGTCCTTGCGTTGAGGGTGACCCTGAAAGCCGTAGTCGGTGAGGATGCGTCGCAAATCGGGATGATCAGAGAAGAAGACGCCGTACATGTCCCACACCTCACGCTCATACCAATTAGCAGCTTGATATAAATCACAGACGGAGCTAATCGGTGTTAGCTCGTCCGTGTAGGTGCGAACACGAACCCTGGAGTTGTAACGCAAAGACAGAAGATTATAAATAATCTCAAAGCGGTAGGGCCGCGCTGGAACATCCATAGCTGTAATATCAACCAGAACACCAAATTGGGCGTTGTGATTGTTGCGCAGGAAGGACAGGACAGGAATGATACCATCCGGGTGAATAAAGATGTCAAGTTCCCTCATATGACTGAGTTCAACCTTTTGAACGAACTTTGGGATCGATTCAGCGACGTAGGAGCCGAACTGTGACAATTTACTTAAGTGAGGATCCACAGCTAGGCAAATGCCGTGTAAAATTGGAAGTTACCCTTATTTTCAGTCGCGGCGAATCCGCGCATGAGAACTTGTGAAGCACCAGTCACACGCAAGCATCTCATCAAATCTATGAAATATGAATTGATCCTCCACCAATGCTTTACTTGAGAAGGCTGGCACTGAAAGGCGAAAAACCCTCTCCATTCGGACAACTCACCGCTATTCGAAGCACTGGCACGCCAGGCCAAATCATGGCTGGAAAGGAAGTGGAGTAGCATTCTCAAAATTTGCTTGCCCTTACTGCTACAAACACAGAAATATACAAGACTGCGATCTATCAAAGGCAAAAAAAATTAGAGCGTTAGATGCCTTTCGTATGATTTTGCAAATTACGTAGGTTTATGAGAACACTTGTCTTCGCTTTTTAACAATGGAGACACAAAGTCAAAAAGCGAATATAATAACCAGCTCAGACTAATGAAAAGGACGGTTTTGTGGTTAGCTGCATGGGATCATTTTGTGCTTCCCAAGAGTCCGGTTGATAGGATCGGATAACGACGAAATTCATCGGATCTAAATTTGATCACTTTTCTCATTCATGGTCATATTTTTTTCATATTGCTCGTTATTGCATTTAAATTTTCATTTGCTCTAAAATGAACCAATCGTTGGAGGAGCTGTTTATCTTGTGCTGTTCGTGTTCGTTTGCGTGGCGTTGGAACTCCGAGGGTCGATGCTGTTGGACAACGATGCTGTTGGTTTTTTTGCCTAATTTATCTTTATAGTTTTTGTCCGCACTCAGCAAGATGTTTGCAGAGTCGAAGTCGGGAAAATCATTATTCCTAACAATGAAACGTCGTAAGTTCTATATTGATGGCGTCATTGCTGTTGCTTCAATAACGTTGTTTATGAATAAGTCGCTAGTGATCAATAGTTGCACATCATCCTACATGCATTTTTTTACTGTATCCCGAGTTTAATTAGTCCCTGTTTCCGGGATCCATCCCGGATTCCTGTCGTTGTCATTTGTAGTAATGCACACGGCGTGATTTGTTCCGTTTGCCTTTTTAAATGGTGCACTGAATTTTAGACGATGGAAGAACGAAGCCTGTTCCAAAAAGGAGGGATACTCAGGCAGCAAGGACATCGTCCATCGGAGAAAATTGCTGCCTAATGCGAGCAACCTTGGGAGGCAAGAAAATAAGCACTCTGGTACGTGTAAGTGTAACAAAAATACAAACTGGATGGGTTTGATGCATTTGTGGTCCAATTTGATGTCCATTCATATCGGTGTGCAATCTAACTTTGAGTAGCGTGCTGAATTAATTTGATTATATGCACGGGAACGAAATATAGTACTTCTGAGGTGCGTTTCTGCCTTGTTGCGATTCGTACAATAAACCCATAGTAGTCAACTGCGTGTGTGCCATCGTGATGTATACTCCTAACCTATGGTTTATCGGTCCAACCAGGTTTACCAGAAGGACATGAATCGGTTTAATCAGGCCTACGCGAACGTAATTAAAGGGAACATCGACGGATTGAAGAAGAGGGATAAGCGGTCTGGTGGTGCGGCAGCTGCGGTAGCACAAGCCACTCCGACAAAGACTACAGGTTTTTCCAAGGTCACCTCCAGTAGTCCTGTTACACACTCTGGGAATGTGTGACGCTCCTTTGTTCTTTGTGTGTGCGGGAAATCATAGTTGTCATTTGTGATTTTTTCCAGTCCCTCATCTTTTGTATATGAACTTAGTTTGGATTCATTTTCTTTGAGCAATGTCAGGGTGCTATTTTTTGGATTACGGATTAAATTATATGATGGGAAAAGCGGTTTTTCCTTGATAATAGCTTTAAGTGGTGGGGTATGGACAAATTTCCGTCCGAAGGCATGTGTGAAGTATGAGCAGAGGGCGAGGCTGAGGTTCTTGACTGGTTTCTGCAGGACTTTTGTGGTCTTTGTTCCGGTGGGAATGTGGAACTTCCCCCTTTAGACGTTCCATCATTCGAATATCGCCGTAATTTTTGCTCGCAATTGTCAGTTGTAGCAGTTATTAACTTTTAGTGATGAGAAAGGTGGTACGCTTGTTGTTTAGCTTGACATGGTAGCCCGTTCAAATATGCACAGTTTTATTAGGCTTTGGATAAAGCTGGTTTCGACTTGCTAGCCTTGAACTCAATTAGTGCTAAAGGTTTTAAGAAGGAGTAGGGCTCCATGCTATAATGCCTTGTTAGTTTTGACTGTTTGTCGGCCTTCAGAAACCATGATGGCCGTTTTAACCTAGCTGTGCCGGCTGGCTTTCCAGCGAAACCAGCATCCCTATCCACCCCTCTCTTGAACATATATATTCTGTCCCATACGTGGCCCGCTTTTGTTTCCTAAGGATGCTCGGGACGCCACACACGCCTTTCTAATGCATGCCATGACATCCATTGTAGCGTTTTGTATGTTTGGACTGTTGGTTGGCCCGACACATTAGTGGCGGCCACCTTGAACGGTGCTGCGTGGGCTGGTTTGTCGGCCATCCCTTCAGTTCCCTTCCTTTCCCTCTAGAATACAAGTATTCTGACCTACACCTAGCCTTCTCTCCATCATTTTGGGATACTCGGGGCGCTACAGTGGTGGCAGCGGAAAGCGGACCCGAATTTGTCCATTTCTTACCTAGTTTTATCCTGTATGTGGCAGGTTACAACGGTGCAGAAGAAGTACCTTTGTTGAAGGACTACGAACTGCGTTTATCCTTGGTACTACCCCACTCCGGTGCTCGACAGAAAAGCTATTAACAACTAAAGCGATCCTAACCGTGGACCATCTGGAAAGGCTGCCGATAAACCAACCTCGCAAGGGATGCAGTGATGGCTGTCTGAACCTTCTACGGCGAAGTTAGTTGACAAGCAAGGCGAACCTCCAGGTGGAGTCGCACTGCCAAATGGGAGCATTGACGTGGTGTCAAACCTCACCTCATTTGCGTCGGATGTCGGCGCATGGCACGTTTAGCTCGTGAGTGCTTCTTGCAGTACTGATTAAGTTGTGGTGGCTGACGCGGGAGGTGGATGAAGGGACGCGTCTGGGACAACGCTCAAAAGAAGAGAGGGGCTATGTAGTGTTTTGTTTGTTTGGACTGTTGGTTGGTCCGACACATTAGTGGTGGCCACCTTGAACCTACCTGCGAGGGCTGACCTGCCGGCCATGCCAGTAGTCCCCTTTGTAGCGTATTGTTTGTTTGGGTTGTTGGTTAGTCGGACATATTTGTGGCGGCTACCTTGAAGCGGGCCACGTGAGGTGGCCTGCCGGCCATGGCAGCAGTTCCCATACTTTCCGTCCAGAATACACGTACTTTGACCTGCACCTAGCCTTCTCTCCCTCTTCTAGGGATGCTCGGAGGGCTATATCCATGAGTTAGCAAAAGTGGACCCTTTTTACCTGCTATTGCGCTTTGACAATACTTTGATACCAAGACCTAAATGGAATGTATATTTATTTCCCGTTATGATCTGTGAGGTATTCGAATCACCCCACATGCATTCTTTTCATTAAAAATGTTTTCATGCACGTTATTGTGTTTGATCAAAGCTATTTAAAAAAGCCTTTAATTAAAAGATGCTGTGATCTTGCAAGCCGCTTCCGTCGGGAGGAGCGTAGCACAAGTCAAGTAACCAAACGTAAGGTAAGCGTTAAAAATATGCTTTAAAATAGTATGGCAAAAAATTTTTAGTAGTTAAAGTTTTGTATTAGATATGCAAGGTGGACAAGCGTTAGTGGTCATTTGCTAACCCTTCTTTGTTTATATTAGTGAGCGAATTCGGGCGGTCACTTTGGTCGTTGCTGCTGGGCCGCTTACTGTTGTGGAGTTCGGGTTCCTCTCTTCCTGTTTCGTAGTATGGAGGAAGTTGATTATTATACAGTACTAAAGGTTGATCGAGGTGCCGATGGGGAATCCATCAAAAAAGCCTACAGAAAATTAGCGCTTAGGTGGCATCCTGATAAGAACCCGGACAACAAGGAGGAGGCCGAGAGACAATTCAAACTGGTAAGCGAAGCCTACGAAGTGCTTTCAGATCCACGAAAGCGGGAAATATATGACAATTATGGTAAAGAGGGACTTACTAATGGAGGTGTTGGTCCCAGCGACTTTTCTGGCTTCGGTGGATTCTCGTTTCATTTCACAGACCCCATGGAGATATTTGCTCAAGTCTTTGGGCCTTCGTTGTTTGACGTTTTCGGGCCCAACTTTGTTACGCCTGGGGTCGCAAGGGCTCACCGTTCTCACGGAGGTTCTCGTGTTCATCGGCGTCAAAATCCATATGAGCAAAGCCGTCGTAATGCTTCATCGGTTCACGACCCGAGAAACGTCATGTCACCCATGGGATTTGGTGGAGGCTTATTTGACGATGTTTTTGGGGGACTCCTGGATGGTTTTGGTGGCATGAACGGGTTTTCTTCATTGTCTTCGTTCAGCAACGGCGGTCCGGGTGGTGGAATGGCTAGGTCGATGTCGTCATCAACTCGCATTGTCAATGGTCAGGTGGTCAATACTACAACAGTTCGCGAAAATAACGTAGAAACGATCACAGAAACGGTGGACGGACGTGTTGTGCGGACAGAAACAAGGCCATGCCCCAACAACTCTTCGTCTATCTACTTGAGTTTCTGAGCTTCATTCCACTAGTTGGTCATTTATTGTACAGCGTTATAAACCGACGTATCTGCTATCATATGACTTTTCTTTTAGTCCTATAAGTTGTTTCATGAGAAGTAATTTCGTTTTGTGTGGGTTAATACAAATCTGCTGATTATTGCTGCACGTCTCCTGCGGTTCTGTTTTGTAAGCTTAGAACTTTGCTGATTCGTAGTAACGTGGTTTTTAGCAAGTTGCCTATGTTACCATCTTTCTCTGGAGGTATTTTTTGAACCATTTTAAGGTCATAATCGCGGTAGTTGTCACTAAGCTAGGTTTGGCGTATTTAAGTTGAGTTCCCAGGAGACCGTTTTGGCACCGAATGGTAACGTCGATTGGGGCTGTTTCTGCGCATTCACGTAACCGCCTTTGCCGATTTGTCTTACTGGTGTTGCCTTTACTCGTTTGGTCGTATCCATGCTGGCGGAGGGTGACATGGTAGTGTTGAGCCTGTTTGCATCATTTATTATGTAATAAATGGTGAGCGGTATATGGCTGTTCTGGCGGTTTGTACTTTTGGAGCCATTGGCGAGAGTACGCTGGTCGTGTTTTAGCTATGGCGGAAGTTGAGTTAGTCGTACTTTTCGAATGGCCTAGAAAGAGGCGTTTTCAGTGCGCCTCATGGCTGTGCACTCCAAAACAGGTTTGTTAGCGCTTGAGGTCGTCCCGGCAGCAATGCTAGAAGGTCCAATCTTCGCCTTAAGGGCTAAGACGTGGGTGATCGCGGTTTGCTATAGGTGTGTAGACTGGTTTGCAGATTATTGCAAGTTCTGGGATTGTGTAGACCGTCCCTGAGGTTGAGCCATAGTCTGATGTGCGTTGGTCTGCATCTGTTGTGGTATTAGGTTTTCGTACTGGGAGAAATGCCAACGAAGGGAAGAGCTCATAAAGTAGAAAACTCATTAACTGTGAATGAGGCCCGGTAACCATTTTGTTAAATGTGTTATTCTTACGGGTACTTTTTGTCGCTTTGTGTTTGTCTTCTAGAAGTCATTATTCCTGCTGCGTCAGTTCCGTCATTAGCAGTGCTTTGGATTTCCCTAGAGTGATTCGTGGAAAAGCTCAGAATCTCTCTGAAATTGGCAGCAATAATAACGGCTCACTTTCATTTTTTGTAAGCTGCATTACAAGGTTGAACTAGCTTTGCATTGCTTAGAGCAAAGTGCTATTCCAAAGGTGAAGGGATTGAATAAAGCTGCTCAAATTAACTACAAAAGGCTGAGTTTTCTTATGTTCAGTACTACTCAATCGTCATTCTAGCTTTATTACATTGCTGGTTATGGAAAGTTTATTATTTGCTCCCCTGACGCCCATTTTTAACGGGTGTTGCGATGCCACCATTGTGGACGTTTTGGAGTTCATGTTGCTTAAATTGCTAAGGGTGGTTTTTGAATGAACTCATATCATTTGGAGCATTTGTTTTAATTAAATAACAACGTCGCCTACAGTGTGGACTCGCTTACATGATGTTAATATCTTCTACCTACTACGGATTTCAGGAAGCCCTTCATTTATGATCAAGTTGGTTTGAATCATATAAGGACTGGGAGGCCACTAGAATGGACTTCCAGGCGCACCACCAAGATGGAACTGCCGCCTGTGGAGGCAGGGGAGGTTACGAATTGCAATGAAACAAAGTTTGGTCTGGTAAGCGCTTGGTATGTTTAAGAATCGGAATTCGGAGCTTAAAGTAAGTTGCTTATGATCGCCTGAAAGAGATCCTTGGTAGCCGAATCACACAAACACCGACAGTTTAGACCTTTTAGGAGTAACGAAAAGGTTTAGTACAAGCTCGTAATAACTGACAGTGACGATTGAACCATGTGCAAATATCACCACGTTAGGGGCTAGCGTGATCAGTACCTAAGATGGACTATTAAACTATTAAAGTGCCGTTTCATCGAATGGAACGATTCCTTTTAAAGTGCCTGCAATGAGATTTGAAGCTTTCGGAGCTCGGTTGTAGTTATTTACCAGAAAATACAGTTCATATTCCATCGCCTCATGATACTACCTAAATGTGGAAGCATTTTGGAACCACATGGCACAAACTAGACTCAGTAAATTGCTTCCAACGTTTTTGAGTTAATGTGATACTCTCAGTCTCCTGAAATGATGAAAGATCAAGGCAAATTTGAATCAAAGTAGTGCTCTTAAGGTCGTGCTTTCTCTGTATTAGTATTTCACTGAGCTTTGTATTGCTTTAAGTGTCAGGTTTTGCAATTAACTTCTAGGATCCCATGACCCGTTTCCTCTCAGCAGAAGCCTTCATCGATCATTTTTATTACTATCACAACAAAGATAAACGGAAATGGGGAACCTTAATCTTACATTCAGCCAAGCGTGATGCGCTGGATTTTGCGCAATAACGTAACAGGGATGTGTACCTCTTTTGGAGATGATAGCAAGAATGAGCTTCTAAATAGAGGCAGACATGCTTTAAAGCTCCAAATGGCATAATACTCATTGCAGGGGCAGTCAGTGAACCTTGCCCAAGTAAACTTCAGCTCCATAAAGGTGGATGTGAATGGCTTGAGTAAGGCATTTCGCGCTTAACTACGCGTCAGTTATGCAGTGATGATGGAGACGTAGGGTCATTTTTAGTTATTGAATGTGTATCAGCCACTACCAAAATGGCGTTTCTTTTTCATTTATTTTTAAATAGTAAAGACGGCTGATAGCGTACATCTAAGTTACAGTCGCGATTCCGTCATACTAACGAAAGTTGATGCCCGATTTTTTCGCAATGAGAGAGTCTCAGGG